>CM072092.1:28489870-29689870 GCA_036850905.1 Luffa acutangula
TCAATTGGGAAAACTACTTAGGGAATTGATTTCGCCGATTTCGTTTAGGATTGATTTTAAAGACTAAGTTATTATGCACAATGAAATTATGAGCCAAAGACCCTTTAATCACAATTACCTCTCCCGAGTATAATTGATTCTCATGCAAATTAACCAACTTGATATCCCTATCTAAGTTTATTAATCTGCAAGGCAATGAGATCTTTTAACCAATTCTAAAGTTAATCTAAAACCGTCAAGAATTAGAAAGTAAACTTTATTCATGCAATCTTGAGCAAGTCTAGATCAAATCCCCTCTCCCGAGCTAGATTCGAAACTTAAATCATCCAACTAATGGCCAATTAATTGAAAGCATTAAATCAAGATTACAAACACAATAACATTGCACAACTTAAACCATAAATCAATCCATAAACTTAATCAACTACATCAATCCCTAAGCTACAAGTTTAGCTACTCATGAATGTAAATACAAGCTCAACTAAACAAGTGAAAGCCATAAATCTAACTAAAGAAAGAAAAAGGAAAAGAAAACTCAATGTAGGCCGAGTCCCGATGTCCCCGTTACGATCCCCACGAACAATGGGTTGATTTCCGAGTTCCTCCTTTGTTTGCAGCTCCAAAAGCCTCTATTCTTTCCTCTTTACGGCTCCAAAAGGTCCCAAATTGATCTCCCCTAAAACCTAGCCGAAGTGAAGCTTTTATTCTGATTTTTCGTCTTAGCGTCGAGACGCTGCTTAAACGCGCGTTCTGAATAAGGAAAAACGGTAGCGTCGGGATGCTTCCTATCATAGCGTCTCGACGCTGTAAGCTTTACGCGCCTAATCTGATATGGAATGTGAGCGTCGAGACGCTCAAGAGCTAGCGTCTCGACGCTAGCCTGCTGTTGACCGAGATTTGACTTTTCTCCACTTTTACTCTTTTCATTCCTTTGCATCTTTTCACGCCCCAAGCACCCGATTAACTCTGATATTGCATTATAGCCCAATCAACCATTTCCTACAAAATAAACGATAAAGCACAATAAAATGGCCCAAACACCATAAAAGACTAGCTAAATTAAATGAGTAAAAGTAGCTAGCTATGCTCGCTATCAAATACCCCCAAACTTAAGGTTTTGCTAGTCCTCGAGCAAACTCTAAATCAGACATATAATGGAAGAATGGATGCAATAATCATAACTCAATCCTCAAGGCTCAAAAGTCAATAACCAAGCAAGCAAGAGATATGCACACAAGGACCAATGAGGGAGACAAATTAAAATTTTTCCAAAATTAACTTGCACAAGCGAGATCTAACTCAACAAGATCAGACTCTACTAGCTCGGGATTGGATTATCAAACTCTCAGCTCATCTTCCCTCTACACTGGCACTAAGGCTTCATTAATGAGTTAATGCAACAAATTAGTTTGTTTATCTCCATACTTAGGTGCTTATAATTAACAAATGAATTAAGCATTTAAATGTGGCACTAGCTTTCACACACCCATTGCAGGGACCCTTAACCTGAGATTTCTCTGGTTGGCCTAACTGATCACAACAGGGGTAGCTCTTTTTGCCTTAACTTTATTAAACAATGCAAACTGTGCACAGGCCATGGCATAATAATTTTTCTCTTCATCAATAACAACAAGAATGATTTTTCTTTATGAGCATAAATAGCATATATTCTTTTCTTTTCTCCTAAGCAAGATTAAACATGCTAATTTGCAAAAAATTAACTCTTTAGCTCTACCCTACACCTATCGAGGTGACAACAAGCATATGAACCTAATAATTCGCTCCTAAACATTCAAATCCAAATCTAGCCAAGACAAATACTCTACTCATGCAAGTCATCTCCTAGAAAAATTTTAAAAAGTCTCCCTTTTTGGGTACTTATGCTTACAACTCATCACAGGCTTGAAAATTGACAAGAAAGCCTATCCTAGGACATCATAATCATGCAAAAGTAGCATCCAGAAAAAACCATATGCATAATTCAAAGAAAGCTCAAAACTATAGCCCGAACTCAGATGCTCAAGGGCTCCACGAACATGCTAATCCACCCCCAAACTTAAAATATGCATTGTCCTCAATGTATAAAGAAAATAAAGCATAAACAAGCATGCGAATAATAAAAGAATGACAGGAGTGAATAATACTGGCCTGGAATGATGATGACTTCTTGCTTGAGAGCTTTGAATCTTAAAAGCTTGAAAGCAAAGGAGAGGAAGAAAACAAGACCTACAAAACAAAAACAAACAATAAATAAAAAAAAACAAAAAGAAAACACACTAACTTACTTGGGTTGCCTCCCATAAGCGCTTGTTTAACGTCATTAGCTCGACGTGTTGCACGTGCTTCAAGGAGGCTTTTGTTCTGTGAATCCAACAGAGGTGCTCTTTCTTGCACCTTTCCTGTAGCCCATGTAAAGCACTTCATCTTTAGAGTCTTCAACTGCTTTAAAGATTTCTTTTTCGTTCTTGACTCTAATAGTGAGCTCCCTACGCTCAATATCTATGATCGCTCGCCCAGTAGCGAGGAATGGTCGTCCTAATATGACAGGCATTGAAGGATTTTCTATCATGTCCATAACATACAAGTCAATAGGGAGGAAAAATCTACCTACTCTGATTAACACATTTTCTATAATACCAACTGGTCTCACCACAGATTGATCAGCCAATTGGAGCTTTACAGGAGTAGACTTAATCTCACCTATATCTAACTTTTTACACAAGGACAATGGGATAATATTAATGCTAGCACCTAAATCACATAATGCTCTGAAAGAATAAGTACCAAAACTACAAGGAACAGAAAAACTCCCTGGATCTGCTACTTTTTCAGGTACTTTTTGTTGTACTCTGGTGCTGCATGTGGAAGCAAGATAGACAGTGTCAACCTTCTTTTCTTTTCGCTTCTTTGCTAACCACTCCTTCATAAACCTGTTGTATTGGGGCATCTCTAATGCCTCTGCAAATGGAATATTAATATTTAGATTCATAAAAGCATTCATAAATTTATCAAACTGAACCTGATTGTTCTTTTTCTTCTTTTTCTTTTTCTTTTCCTTAGGAACCAACAGTGTGGGAGAAGGAATATGAGGCTCCATGTTAGGCTGTTCAGCCTCATCAGATGATGTGTCCTCCTCAGCTTCCCTGTAGGCGTTTCATAGTCCTCAGATTCAGGTTACTCGTCAGATTCTTCCTGGTGTACAGTGATTGCCTTACAATACTCCATCTGGGGTTTCTCTTGTTCAGTTGGAGCCTTACCTTTATTCATGGTGCTCACAACATTCACCAACTGTCCCAGCTGAGTCTCAATGTTCTTGATGGCTGCACTGTGGTCATTCACTGTTGAATTGATGGCAATGACTGCCTCCTCTAACTTGGTTGTCCTGTTACTAGACTCTGCAATGAAAGCTCCAACAAGATCTTCTAACTTTTTATTATCTTGAGTTTGGGGGCAAAACCAGGAGGGTTAAGAACATTCTTAGTATTGGCATAAGAGAAATTTTCATGGTTCCTATTGTTAGGGTGATAATGTGTAGGTGTAGAACTATTATTATATCCCCTAGAATTAAAATTTGATACATACTGAACCTGCTCGATAGTCTCCTCCTGAGGTCTAGATGCTAAAGCAGCAGCTGATTCAATTGACTGTGCACTCCCTGTACCTGAAAATTTCATAAAAGCATTGGCAAGGGAGGTCATCTGGGCCTGGAGTGCACTTACTTTATCAACCTCAAACACTCCAGCAGCAATCTTTTTGGGTGTAGACCGCTCAGATGGCCACTGATAGCTGTTGGTGGCCATATCCTCTAAAAGTGTACGAGCATTTTCCACGGTCTTGGATAACAAAGTCCCACCTGCAGCTGCATCAACAATAGTTTTTGTACTAGGAGTTAAACCATTATAAAACAACTGCACCTGAAGCCAATCGGGGTAACCATGCTGAGGACACTTCCTCAGTAGCTCTTTGAATCGCTCCCAAGCTTCGAACAACTGCTCATCATACTGTTGTTGGAATGTCCCAATCTCGGTCCTCAGCTTGACCGTCTTTGCAGGAGGGAAAAATTTCTTTAAAAAGGCCTGGACCAAAGCATCCCAGGTAGTGATGCTCCCAGGGGTGATGGACTGCAACCAATCTCGTGCTTTATCCTGCAAAGAAAAGGGAAATAAACATAAGCGAATAGCATCCTCAGAGACACCATTAATCTTTACCGTCCCACAAATATCCAAGAATGATTAAAGATGAGAATTTGGATCCTCAGTGGGCGATCCTCTGTATGCACAGTCTCGAGCCATCTGAATGAGACCGGTCTTCAGCTCAAAGTTGTTCGCATTAATCGGTGCATAGACAATTCCCGATTGCTGTCCCTGAAACACAGGCTGAAAATAATCTCTAATAGGCCTAGGCTCCTCAGGTGGATTTTGATCTGCCATTTGAATAATTTCTCTATTTTCCCTTCGAAGCCTAAGAATTGTTCTTTCTATCTCGGGATCAAATAGTGCTAAAATTAAATCTTTATCCCTACGCATAAACAAACAAAACTATCCTAAAAAAAAAAGAAAACAATTATGGAATGAAATAAAGAAAAGGAAACAACTAATCTAAATATGGAAAATATAATCTAGAAAAGGAAACAAAGTAACCTAATATGGAATGCAAAAATAAATATGGAAAAACACGAATAAGGAAACTAATCTAGAAAGGAAAAACAAGAACAAATAAAGAAAAGATTACACAACTAACAGAAAAACTAACCTAGAAAATCAAATATGGAAAGAAAAACAAAAAAGGAAAAAAATTGCAATCAACCAAAACAATAAAAATACACCCTAAATTAAGATCAAGCAATTTTTTTCACAATATCAATTTAACTAAATGTGCCAATCCCCGACAACGGCGCCAAAAACTTGATGTGGACTTTTCCTACCGCAAGCGCACGGGTCAAGTAATAATATAGTGAATAGTAAATTCGAATGTCGTCCTCTGGATTGTATTTTTAAGCAAATCAAGTATTGCGAATTATCTTACCCAATTTTATTTAGGGATCAAAAAGTGATGAATAGGTGATGATAAAAACAAATCAAAGCAAGTAAAAAAATATGGAATTTCAATTGGGAAAACTACTTAGGGAATTGATTTCGCCGATTTCGTTTAGGATTGATTTTAAAGACTAAGTTATTATGCACAATGAAATTATGAGCCAAAGACCCTTTAATCACAATTACCTCTCCCGAGTATAATTGATTCTCATGCAAATTAACCAACTTGATATCCCTATCTAAGTTTATTAATCTGCAAGGCAATGAGATCTTTTAACCAATTCTAAAGTTAATCTAAAACCGTCAAGAATTAGAAAGTAAACTTTATTCATGCAATCTTGAGCAAGTCTAGATCAAATCCCCTCTCCCGAGCTAGATTCAAAACTTAAATCATCCAACTAATGGCCAATTAATTGAAAGCATTAAATCAAGATTACAAACACAATAACATTGCACAACTTAAACCATAAATCAATCCATAAACATAATCAACTACATCAATCTCTAAGCTACAAGTTTAGCTACTCATGAATGTAAATACAAGCTCAACTAAACAAGTGAAAGGCATAAATCTAACTAAAGAAAGAAAAGGGAAAAGAAAACTCAATGTAAGCCGAGTCCCGACGTCCCCGTCACGATCCCCACGAACAATGGGTTGATTTCCAAGTTCCTCCTTTGTTTGCAGCTCCAAAAGTCTTTATTCTGTCCTCTTTACGGCTCCAAAAGGTCCCAAATTGATCTCCCCTAAAACCTAGCCGAAGTGAAGCTTTTATTCTGATTTTTCGTCTTAGCGTCGAGACGCTGTCAAGACAGCGTCGCGACGCTGCCTCTTAAACGCACGTTCTGAATAAGGAAAAACGGTAGCGTCGGGACGCTTCCTATCATAGCGTCTCGACGCTGTAAGCTTTACGCGCCTAATCTGATATGGAATGTGAGCGTCGAGACGCTCAAGAGCTAGCGTCTTGACGCTAGCCTGCTGTTGACCGAGATTTGACTTTTCTCCACTTTTACTCTTTTCATTCCTTTGCATCTTTTCACGCCCCGAGCACCCGATTAACTCTGATATTGCATTATAGCTCCAATCAACCATTTCCTACAAAATAAACGATAAAGCATAATAAAATGGCCCAAACACCATAAAAGACTAGCTAAATTAAATGAGTAAAAGTAGCTAGCTATGCTCGCTATCATCAAGGATTCAATCAGAACCAAGGACTGTCTAATTTCTACCACCTAGGTTTGCGTAATCATGAAAATTTTTCTTATGCTAATTCTAAATTTTTTTTGCAGCCACCCCAAGATGTTGCTTCTACATATAATTGTCAGGAGAAGAAAAGCAACCTGGCGGACATGGTGGCGCTCTTCATCAAAGAACAAAAAGTTTTGAATGTTAATCTCCAAACGACGATAAATACTTTGGTTACTTCTGTGAATAACCACGACATTGCTCTGAAAAACATGGAGGTCCAGTTGGGTCAGATCACGACTGTAGTGAATGCCCTTCACAAGGGTAAGTTCCCCAATGACATAGAGGTAAATCCAAGAGAGCAGTGCAAGGTCGTCACACTCCGAAGTGGGAAAAGATTGGAGAATTGTTTGGATGAAGAGCAGAAGAAGAAGGAAGAAAGAACAAGCAGGCATAGATGCTACTATTTTACCCTTAAATTTAGTGGCTATTGTTGTGTTTTAATGTATTTTTATTATATAAATTCATTTAATTGATTATTTTTTGTCCCTAGGAGTTTTATTAGAATTTTGGATAAAAAACAAGAAAAAAAGCCCAAATGATGGAGATTTGTCTTGAAGATTCATGGTGGGTCAAGTGGGAGAAGTCCAAGACCTTAAATGGAAAAACAATTGGGCCAAAGAATGGAAGAAAAGCCCAAAAATGAAGCCTAGTGTGTTCTGGAATTTTCCAACCGAAGGCCAGTGTCTCGACTCTGTCCCTTAGTGTCTCCACGCTAGGGTAACTTGGAGAAATAGCTAAATATGTCACAGCGTCGCGACGCTGTCCACTCTGAAGGCCTATATAAGGCATAGTTTTGGCTCATTTTGATCATCAAGCAATACATTCCTCTAGCCTTTTCAAGGCTCTTTGAGCCACCTTTTAGGGTCCGGTTGAGAGGAGAGTGAAATTCTTGTATTGGGCATTTTTTGGAGTGCTCGAGAGCTTGTTTCGAGGAGGATCCAAGGCACAAGCAAGGGGTTCTTCGACGGTTCATCTCCTACCTTTTTTATTTGTTCATTTATTATTTTACATCATATATAGACAGGAGATTTTGGTTATTATAGTATACATGTATAGCTAAATCCCGGCTTGCGAGTCTTGAATGAAAAAAAAAATAGTTTAATGTTATTTTGATTGCCTATTTCTTTGTGTTCACTCTACTGATTATTTGTGTGGGTGTTCGTAATGCTTTATAGATTCTAGCCAAATTTATAGTGATTAGATACTTAGTAGAAACTCAACGGAGAGAAACTAAGTCAGATCATAACTGGTGTAGCTGAAACTTATCTTAATTAGAGTGAATGAATAATGCTTTTATTAATGAGCTCCATCCTTTATATAGGCATGGAGACTAACTAGAATTAGTTACACATGTGCTAACCACATGATTACATAAAAATAGAAACTAATATAAAGAAATACACGGAATAGGCTACACCAATAACCCACTCAACTAGGCTTAACTGCTCGTAGTGACAGTGAGAGTAGTTGGTTAGGCTTAGATATCAATAATAAATTGTGGCTCATTAATTAACTCGTTTAATAGTGCTAAGGACACTTGGGGTATTAAAATGAGTTAGTTATAATTAGGGGAAACCGACAGGAGAACCTATGCAATTAACAGAGATTCTAGATCTATAATTCGTCGAACAAAAGATTAGGTAATTAGGATAACTAATAAGCTATATTTTGGATTTCAAGACCCCGCCTTTCATTCGACTCTATCATCCTCTTTGCCAATTTGCTTGATCAATTTGTTAATTGCTTTGTTTAAATTTCAATTGCATCTCTCATCATGTCTAGGTGTTACAGACACTTGTGAAGGACTAACTTGTTGTTAATGGTCTATATCCATGGACACTAAAATATGTTTGTAGTGAGAAAAGTGCAACTGTGAGTCTATAGTGGAATGTACTCACAGTTAAAGAATAATGATTAATTTGGTTAATGAGTTTAACCAATTAATCTCATATCGTTGGAGCTTCTGATTTGTAGGTCCATTAGGTCCCACTGGTAGCTCATAAAGTAATTTGAGGCAACTAAGTAGTCCTCGGTAAACCGCGAAGAGAATTAGGATCGATTACAAGGGAGAGAATGATAGTAGGAGAGCGTGGAAATGTTTCAAACTTCAAATGAAAGCTTGAAATTTTCTGATGCCCTTTGAATACAAGATGGAAGTCTTTTATAGACTCCAGATTTGAAACTACCATTGAATACAAAACATTAAAAGATAACAATCAATATGACAGGACAGGACCCCTGACTAGATTGATGTGACAAAAGATAAAATTATTAAAGGTACAATAATTACAAAAGACAAAATAGACAAAACAACACTAAGATAAGATACTGATATGATATGATATGCTGTGTTCCCCCTCCATCTTTTGTCATATCACTTTATTAAGGTAGCTTTAATAAAGTTATCAATTATTGTCCTTGTCTGATGGCTTTGAATATTATGTCTTCTCACTTTATCAGGCGTGAAGGCAAGGTATGCTGACCAACGGATTTACTGCACATCTCGTGACTTATAACCGGGACCACACACCGCAACAGTCCTCCGCATCAGTCCTTTACAATGAGTATTCATAATTTTCTTCAGCTAGGAGACTTAGACTTTATCTTTATGTTCTGAGATGGAGTTTTTATCATAATTTACAACAGTTGTTTTTTTTTTTTTTTTTGAAAATAATAGACTCACATGGGTTGTGAATCTAGAAAAGGATCATTGAGGTCATATTCATCCTCTTCTTCTTCATTTTTCTACGTCGGAGTTGTGATGAGAGGATGAGGACGCTATTGATGTTGCTTGATTAAGGATCTTTTGAAAGTCTGGTTCAGTCGTCGTCTGCGCCAAAGCAGCTATGAGCTTGGATTTCGAATTTAAAAATTCTGCATTTTTCTTCTTTGAAAGGTCTTGAAGGTAGCCGTTGTCGGCGAAACATTCTTTCACTTCCTTGATACCGGCGTGAGAAAAATTATATTTATCCCACCATTTGATTTGAAGAATTTTTACAAGTTGTTTGAAATATGGATATGAATTTGTCTAGAAATTCCAACAGAAAATCCAGGGAATTTGGAAATATAAACAAAAATGCATATTTAGGGGAAATGCATTTTTGTATATTGTTTGAGAAAAATAATGGAAAGATTCTTGGATGGGAACGAGAAAAATTTCTTCAGAGGATCCGAAGGTTTTCCACCATTTGATGAACCAAAAAGGAAATTGACATTTGTAAGTATTTTGAAAAAATTGAATGAACCAAGAATGGTCATAATTTTTGTACCACATAACCTTATACCAGGCTTCGATATAGTCCCGGTATGAGTATGTTTGAGGATTGAAAGGTTTTGAAAGGGTTCTTTCTGTGAGGATATTTTTATTCCAATGAGTAGGGTTTATGACCTTTTTGATTTTTAGCTTTGAATAAGCTATGATTGATGGATCATTTCTGTCTGGGATATGGGTTATCTCAACAGATTTTGAATCTACTAGAATGAATTCATAATATTTTCTGGTTTTGAGCAAGGATTCTGGAATGAAATAGAATCCTTGAGGATAAATATTTTGAATAATTTCAAGAATTGAAGACCCGTCAAATTCGGGTTCAACTATTGGTTCTGATAATTGAAGTGATTTTTCAAAATAATTTTTGATCTCGGGTTTTGGAATAAATCTTTTGGGAGGCTGAACAGCATCCGCAAAAGTTGTAGGGATAGAAGATCCCTCTTGAGAAGAAGCTTGAGTAATTGGGGAGACAGTAGGTCTCGTTTGAGTTACAGAGGTTGGAGAGACAGTAGGTCTAATTGAAGGAACGGTAGGAGGCCGTACGAGAGAGGCGGATGGCCTCGGTGGTGGAGTTAACGACTCCATTGAATCACGAATTTGAAGAGATGCACTTCTGGTTCTTGGACGGTACACAGGAGTGAAGCCAAGATCCATGGCATATTGATCTGCGCTCATAGGAGCTGGAGATTTTGAAGATGAAGCTGGGCTTTTGCCCTTTGAAGAAGATGAAGAGGCTTTGCCTCTCTGATCACTCATTTTTAGAGAGAGAGAGAGGAGTTTTTCTTGTAAGGAACTCCCTTGAGAGGTAATCAGCCAAGGGATTTTGAACTCCTTTTATAGGCAAAATTTTGAAATCAAAGCATGACAAGATTGCTTGCCACCTTGCAAATATTTGTTTTGAAACAAGATTTTTTACATCTTTTTCTAAAATAAATTTTGAGGCTCTTGAACCCGTTTTTATTGTAAAACTCTTATTAATTAAATCTCCTTGAAACTTTTGAACACATAAAACTATTGCTAAGATCTCTTTTTTGACTGTTGAATAATTTTTCTGAGTATTATTCCAAATTCCGGAATGAAATCTAATAATTGATTCTTTGTTATCTATACACTGTTTTAGGATTCCTCCATATCCGATATCGGATGCATCAGACTCCACTATTAATTCAGCTTTTGGATTGACAAGACTCAAACAGGGAATTGATTTGACTAAAGCTTTAATAGACTTGACAGCCCTTGTATGTTCATTAGTCTAGGGCTTTGGATTCTTTTTTAGTCGCTCATAAAGAGGCTTGCAAATAATTCTTAGATTTTGAATAAAATCAGATACATAATTGAGGCATCCTAGAAATCGTTGCAATTGAGTTTTATCAAGAATTTGATCAGGAAAATTTGAAGCAAACTCTATTGATCTTTGAATAGGTTTTATTAAACCTAAATGAATATCAAATCCTAGAAATCAGATTTGAGTTTGAAATAGTTTGATCTTTGGAAGTGGCACCACTAAACCATTTCGTTTAACGATATCTAAAAATATATTGAGATGTTTAAAATGTTAATCAATGTTTTGAGAAAATATTAACACATCATCAATATAAACAATTGAAAATTCTTGAAACGGATTGAAAATATCATTCATAATTTTTTGAAATTCTGATGGAGCATTTTTTAATCTCAATGGCATAACATTCCATTCATATTGACCAAAAGGAACATTAAAAGCGGTTTTGTAACGATCTTTTTCTGAAATTTGAATTTGGCAAAATCCTGACTTCATGTCAAATTTTGAGAAAATTTTTGAATTTGAAATTCTTTTTAGTAAATCTTGTTTATTCGGAATTGGATATCTAATCCGTTCCAAAACTTTATTAAGAGGTTTGTAATTGATAACTAACCATGGAACACCTCACTCTTTTTCAGCTTGATTATTGACATAGAATGCTGCACAAGACCAAGGGCTCTTTGAAGCTCGGATGAGACCTTTCTACAAAAGATCATCTATTTCCTTTTTGCAATGTGTTAGTAATTAAGGATTCATTTGTATTGGTCTAGCCTTCGTTGGAATTTTTTTCTTCATTGAAATCTTTGATGTAAGAGAGATTGACAATATGATGCTTTCTTTTCCAAAAAGCGTTTGGGAGATTTGAACAAATTTCTTTTTCTAATTTTGATTTGAAATACGTTATTTTATTTTGTATTGATTTCTTTTTTAAATCTTCTTCTATTCTTTTGTAAGAGATTTCTTCTTTTAAGAATTGTATTTGTTTTTCTTTACTTTCTATGACATTAATAGAATTTTGAATTGTTTCCTTTTGAAGATTATGGATTTCATGACGGGTTATTGGACTTGTAAATTTAAATATTATCTCTTGTCCTAAGACGTAAGAGATTATTCCTTCTTCTGAGATTGTTATTGGATATAATTGAGTAAGGAATGGTGTACCTAGGATCAATTCCTGTCCTAAATCTTTGACTAAAAGGAAAGAGTTTATAAAGCAAACTCCTTCGTTGCAGACATGGACTTTTGATAATTTATAATTGATTATGAGTTGATTATTATTAGCACCGCGAAGGGATTCATAAGTTTTTTCGAAGTATATTGAAGGTATTAATCCTTCTCGAATACAATTTTGATATGCACCTGAATCAATTAGTGCATGGAGCGTGATTGTAAAATCATGGATCTGTAGAGTTACTAAAGAGTACCATTTTTGAAATCGTATACTTGAAATAGCTCCAACGAAAGACTCTTCTTCTTCGTTGGGAACTGTTTCTACTTCGGTTTTGATTTGAGATATTTCTTGACGGAGATGAAAAATTTCTTGGTCAGTATTTCTCTTGAGTTCTGAGACTTCTCTTTTTAGAATATTAATCTCAGCTTGAAGATCTTGAATGGTAACTGGTTTTGGTTCTTCAATTTTTTTTGACAACATTCTTCCATTCATAAGGTTGAAAGTTACTTTGTTCTTATTGATCTCTATTTTCAAGAATTGAGTTTTTTAAGCTATGTAAGATTGACTTTTGGAGTTCGACGTTGTCTATCTTGTCAACAACATTGAGTAGAGTTTCTTGGTCTTTCGTCAAGACACATATGCATCCTGAGCAGACTCGTTTGCCATCGTATTCTTCGTCATTATAATCACTACTAGAATACGAATCTGTTTCTTCTTGTAATTCAAGAATTTGACCTTCATCCGAACTATAAATTATTGACTCTTCTTAATCAGATTGAATGATACTCAAAAGCTGTTGCTTTGTATCATTATCAATTTCTAATTCATTGATCTTCTTTTTCATTGGACATTTATTGGTATAATGTCCATTTGATCTACATTTGTAACACTGGACGTTTCTTTTGGAGCTTCCTCCTTTGTAGAAGGGTCGTTTTTTATTGTAAGAATTATACGGCTTTCTATAATTCTTTCATTGAAATTGCCTATACGGTTTATAGTTTTGTCGTTCTTGATATTTTCGATATCTTTTGATAGAAGATTTTCTGATTATGGATGGCGGATGAATTTTTCCACATCCATATTGATCGCAAAAAATTCCTAACTCAGCTCGTCATGACCCGAAGGATTTGCTAAGTTTTGATTGAACTTTTGACTCATTGCAGAGACGAATACCTTCACCTATTATAAAGGAAGTTAGATTCCCATAGGTTAGGGTATCCCATGGAATTTTTCCGTCATATTTTGGGTTTAAATTCATCTTGACTCTTTCAGCAAAATAACTGGGAAGACCCTTAATGAATTGTTCCTTCCAGATTGAAGAAGAGCAATCAGCTCTAATAAGGACTTTGCTTAAAAATATATCTTTGTACCATCTAAAATCTCCTAGTGTTGGACATTTGAGATTTAAAAGGATATCAGCCGATCTGGCCTAATATTGAGCTGGATCGCCTACAAAGGCATTTGTAAAGGTATATACGAGGGTATTGACAACGTCTTCTATACTTTCTTCTCTTTCAACAGTTTGAGGTAATTGACCCTCGAGTTTGATTGTCTGTTTTTTCTTTTCAATAGTTGTGTGGGTTAAAATATGCTGACGATCATAATCTGTCATATATTGATCCCACCATTGTTTCAATTGCCCTGTAAATCCTGCAACAAGCAGTTGGGCTATTTCATGATCTTTTTTGCCTCTTTATCGATAAGCGTTTGAGGCAATGAACATTTCATTGAGCACATTGAGGATAAGATAATCGGATATGCCATCTATATTCCATTCATGGATGGCTAATCCGTCATAAACAGCTTGAGTCATTTGTGTTTTTTCTTCGAATTGGACATCTGGGAAAGAAGGTTGTGGATACCAATTTCTCATTAACGCTTGTTTTGACGCTTTTGATCTTGTTCCTATTTTTAGGACTTCGTTTGGTAGTTCAATCTCTTCTTCCCCTAAGGAAAGATTTCTTGTTTTTTGAATAATTTGATCAATAACAGAATCATTTAAGACGTTGATTGTAGGGGTTGATTTCGAAGCTTATCGTTTTGAGATATGAAGACTACTTAGCTTTTCTTCAATTAAAGCTAGGGTTTCTTCTTCTTTGGACATTATATTAATCTTGCTGTCGATTACCCGTAGGTTTGAATAATGGAATTGACTCATCAATGGGAGGTATAAAGATTTCTCTGTTTGAAGTCGAAGTAATTGAAGGCTTTGATATTTTTCCTTCAATCTTTTCTACTTGGTTAGCTATAGTAGAAAGGATTTTATTGAAAAAATTGTTTTGAAGCTGGATATTTTTTATATCCTTAAGAGTAGGAACGTTCTTCTCGTCCTTTTCACTAATATTTTTGAATGGGCTAGCTTTGACCTTTTTCCCGTAAATTGTTTCAAATTCAATCTCCTCTAGGGGAGGATGAGTAGAGTGTATACTCCCTCTTTGAGTGGTTTTCCAAGATTCTTGAAGCATATTGATTTCATTTTCGGATTCTTTCATCCAAGTAAAAAATTGAATATTTCATTAGGTTTCTTCCATGAATGAATACCATTTTGATCTTATCTCAGATCTTTGGTCTTTATCATAGTTTTTGAAAAAGGATTTTCTTTTTGCATTCTTTTTGGGGGAAAGAAATTCCTTTTTTAAGGTTTCTTTATCGATTGAAAATTTTGAATAAGGACATTCAATTGACTTTTGAACACAGATCTATTCTCCATGTTTGTTTGAGTCGGTGATTGAGGTTGATCCTCGTATTGAACATTTGCTACATTTTGTTCTATATTTACAGATTTTACTCTTAGCGAGTTAGATCTATTCATATAGAATTTTGATCCATCTTCTGAAGTTGATCCGGAAGTACTAAGTCGTGAAGACATGAAGTCTTTGACCTTTGACCTCTCTGGTTCATCAGAAAATTGAACTTCTACTGATCCATCTGGATGTTCGATAATTTGAGCAAGGTTTGAACTCTTTTTTGGAGGAGTGAAAGCTTCTGTAAGCCTCCACATCGGGTTTCTGGTGATTTGTTCCCATGATAGACTTTTGGGAACAATGATTGATGATCTCTCTAGATTTGCTTCTAAAAGGACAGTGGATCCTTTTGGAGAAGATCTTAAAGCCCTAGGAGAGATATTTGTATTCATCAATTTGTAATAGATTCTAAAAATCATTACAGCAGAATGAGTTTGATCATGTATAAACATCGGCTATTAAAGAAGATAAGATGTTTGGATCTTTCAAAGAGAGGGTAAAATTTGGATAACAATTGAAGAAGATAGGTCCTCCTTCAAGATTGGGTTGAACGATTCCTAATAAGGAGTTTGAAAAATTTAGATGTCTTTTATCTCTTAAAGAAACAAGGACTGGAATATCTAACCCAAGTTTGAATAAAGGTTTAATGGCTATTTGAACTAGTCCTATGTGAAGATAATTAAATTCTTCACGGTGATGAAGGATAAGCTTTTTTGAAAAAAGATTTATTGTTTCACGATCATTTTTTATTGGAATATTCTTTTCTGAAATCTTGATACAATTTTTTTGAGTAAAATTGAAAGTACTACGGTAGTAGATTGTTTTGGGATCTACCTTTGGAATATTCCATTGATGGAGTTTATCTTCTATCTTTGCTATAGATAGTTCTTGATTGGTGGTGTTTGAAAGTTTTGAATCTGAATTACCTTTGTGATCTTCATGATCTTCAGAAATTGAAATCGCTTTCCCTTTGACTCTAGAGCTTAACATTCTTTTCAAGAGTTTAGACATATTTTATCTTCTTTGATTCATATCACAATATAAACAGAGAATAATTTTCTTTCTCTCTAAAAACTTTAAAAACACAACAATTTATCAAGTACTAGTTACTGGGGAACAAGAGCTTACCAACGGCCGAGAAACACAACCTTTACCAACCAGCAGACGACTAGCGGACGCAAGACGTAATTGCTTAATCCTTAAAGATTTGAAGATAGAAAGAGAAATTGTTCTTTCTTTAGATTGTTATATGAATGAAAGAGGGTAAGATTTGAATAAACTCTATTATAGAATTGAGGCTCTGATACCAATTGCTCCTCGATAAACCGCGAAGAGAATTAGGATCGATTACAAGGGAGAGAATGATAGTAGGAGAGCGTGGAAACGTTTCAAACTTCAAATGAAAGCTCGAAATTTTCCGATACCCTTTGAATACAAGATGGAAGTCTTTTATAGACTTCGGATTTGAAACTACCATTGAATACAAAACATTAAAAGATAACAATCAATCTGACAGGACAGGACCCCTGACTAGATTGATATGACAAAAGATAAAATTATTAAAATTACAATAATTACGAAACGACAAAACAACAAATAATTACACAATGACGAAACAACAAAGTGATAAGATTAAAAAACGATATGATATGATATGTTGTGTTCCCCCTCCATCTTTTGTCATATCACTTTATTAAAGTAGCTTTAATAAAGTTTTCAATTATTGTCCTTGTCTGATGGCTTTGAATATTATGTCTTTTCACTTTATCAGGCGTGAAGGCAAGGTATGTTGACCAACGGATTTACTGCACATCTCGTGACTTATAACCGTGACCACACACCGCAACAGTCCTCTGCATCAGTCCTTTACAATGAGTATTCATAATTTTCTTTAGCTAGGAGACTTGGACTTTATCTTTATGTTCTGAGATGGAGTTTTTTATCATAATTTACAACAATTTTTTTTTTTAAATAATAGACTCACATGGGTTGTGAATCTACAAAAGGATCATTGAGGTCATATTCATCATCTTCTTCTTCATTTTCTACGTCGGAGTTGTGATGAGAGGATGAGGATGCT
The DNA here is from genome assembly GCA_036850905.1 of Luffa acutangula. Taxonomy (NCBI): domain Eukaryota; kingdom Viridiplantae; phylum Streptophyta; class Magnoliopsida; order Cucurbitales; family Cucurbitaceae; genus Luffa; species Luffa acutangula. Next base: position 28,506,704 of record CM072092.1, read on the forward strand.
ATTGATGTTGCTTGATTAAGGATCTTTTGAAAGTCTGCTTCAGTCGTCGTCTGAGCCAAATCAGCTATGAGCTTTGATTTTGAATTTAAGAATTCTGCATTTTTCTTCTTTGAAAGATCTTGAAGGTAGCCGTTGTCGGCGAACCATTGTTTGATTTCTTTGATACCGGCCTGAGAAAAATTATATTTATCCCACCATTTGATTTGAAGAGTTTTTACAAGTTGTTTGAAATATGGATATGAATTTGTCTGGAAATTCCAATAGAAAATCTAGGGAATTTGGAAATATAAACAAAAACGCATATTAAGGGGAAATGCATTTTTGTATATCGTTTGAGAGAAATAATGAAAAGATTCTTCGATGGGAACGAGAAAAATTTCTTCAGATGATCCGAAGGTTTTCCACCATTTGATGAACCAAAAAGGAAATTGGCATTTGTAAGCATTTTGACAAAATTGAATGAACCAAGAATGGTCATAATTTTTGTACCACATAACCTTATACCAGGCTTCGATATAATCCCGGTATGAGTATGTTTGGGGATTGAAAGGTTTTGAAAGAGTTCTTTCTGTACGGATATTTTGATTCCAATGAGTAGGGTTTATGACCCTTTTAATTTTTAGCTTTGAATAAGCTATAAATGATGGATCATTTCTATCTGGGATATGTGTTATCTCGACACATTTTGAATCTACCAGAATGAATTCATAATATTTTCTGGTTTTGAGCAAGGATTTTGGAATGAAGTATAATCCTTGAGGATAAATATTTTGAATAATTTCAATAATTGAAGACCCGTCGAATTCGGGTTTAACTATTGGTTCTGATAATTGAAGTGATTTTTCAAAATAATTTTTGATCTCGAGTTTTGGAATAAATCTTTTGGCAGGCTGAACATCATCCGCAAAAGTTGTAGGGATCGAATATCCCTCTTGAGAAGAAGCTTGAGTAATTGGGGAGACAGTAGGTCTCGTTTGAGTTACAGAGGTTGGAGAGACAGTAGGTCTCATTGAAGGAACGACAGGAGGTCGTACGAGAGAGGCGGATGGCCTCGGTGGTGGAGTTAACGACTCCATTGAATCACGAATTTGAAGAGATGCACTTCTGGTTCTTGGACGGTTCACAGGAGTGAATCCAAGATCCATGGCATATTGATCTGCGCTTATAGGAGCTGGAGATTTTGAAGATGAAGCTGGGCTTTTGCCCTTTGAAGAAGATGAAGAGGCTTTGCCTCGCTGATCACTCATTTTTAGAGAGAGAGAGAGAGAAGGAGTTTTTCTTGTAAGGAACTCCCTTGAGAGGTAATCAGCCAAGGGATTTTGAACTCCTTTTATAGGCAAAACTTTGAAATCAAAGCATGACAAGATTGCTTGCCACCTTGCAAGTATTTGTTTTGAAACAAGATTTTTTACCTCTTTTTCTAAAATAAATTTTAGGCCCTTGAATCTGTTTTTATTGTAAAACTCTTATTAATTAAATCTCCTTAAAACTTTTGAACATATAAAACTATTGCTAAGATCTCTTTTTTGACTGTTGAATAATTTTTCTGCGTATTATTCCAAATTCCGGAAGGAAATGTTCCATTTTTTACTTGGATGAAAGAATCTGAAAATGAAATCAATATGCTTCAAGAATCATGGAAAACCACTCAAAGAGGGAGCATACACTCTACTCATCCTCCCTTAGAGGAAATTGAATTTGAAACGATTTACGGGGAAAAGGTCAAAGCTAGTCCATTCAAAAATATTAGTGAAAAGGACGAGAAGAACGTTCCTACTCTTAAGGATATAAAAAATATCCAGCTTCAAAACAATTTTTCCAATAAAATCCTTTCTACTGTAGCTAACCAAGTAGAAAAGATTGAAGGGAAAATATCAAAGCCTTCAATTACTTCGTCTTCAAACAAAGAAATCTTTATACCTCCCATTGATGAGTCAATTCCATTATTCAAACCTACAGTAATTGACAGCAAGATTAAAATAATGTTCAAAGAAGAAGAAGCTCTAGCTTTAATTGAAGAAAAGCTAAGTAGTCTTCATATCTCAAAACCATCAACTTCGAAGTCAACCTCTACAATCAACGTCCTAAATGATTCTGTTATTGATCAAATTATTCAAAAAACAAGAAATCTTTCCTTAGAGGAAGAAGCGATTGAACTACCAAACGAAGTCCTAAAAATAGGAATAAGATCAAAAGGGTCAAAACCAGTGTTAATGCGAAATTGGTATCCACAACCTTCTTTCCCGGATGTCCAATTTGAAGAAAAAGCACAAATGACTCAAGCCGTTTATGACGGATTAGCCATCCATGAATGGAATATAGATGGCATATCTGATTATCTTATCCTCAATGTGCTCAATGAAATGTTCATTGCCTCAAACGCTTATAGACAAAGAGGCAAAAAGGATCATGAAATAGCCCAACTGCTTGTTGCAGGATTTACAGGGCAATTGAAACAATGGTGGGATCAATATCTGACAGATTATGATCGTCAGTACATTTTAACCCACACAACTATTGAAAAGAAAAAACAGACAATCAAACTCGAGGGTCAATTACCTCAAACGGTTGAAAGAGAAGAAAGTATAGAAGACGCTGTCAATACCCTCATATATACCCTTACAAATGCCTTTGTAGGCGATCCAGCTCAATATCAGGCCAGATCGGCTGATATCCTTTTAAACCTCAAATGTCCAACACTAGGAGATTTTAGATGGTACAAAGATATGTTTTTAAGCAAAGTCCTTATTAGAGGTGATTGCTCTTCTTCAATCTGGAAGGAACAATTCATTAAGGGTCTTCCCATTTATTTTGCTGAAAGAGTCAAGATCAATTTAAACGCAAAATATGACGGGAAAATTCCATGGGACACCATAACCTATGGGAATCTAACTTCCTTTATATAGGTGAAGGTCTTCGTCTCTGCAATGAGTCAAAAGTTCAATCAAAACTTAGCAAATCCTTCGGGTCAAGACGAGCCGAGTTAGGAATTTTTTGAGATCGATATGGATGTGGAAAAATTCGTCTGCCATCCACAATCAGAAAATCTTCTATCAAAAGATATTGAAAATATCAAGAACGACAAAACTATAAACCATATAGGCAATTTCAAATAAAGAATTATAGAAAGCCGTATAATTCTTACAATAAAAAACGACCCTTCTACAAAGGAGGAAGTTCCAAAAGAAACGTCCAATGTTACAAATGTAGATCAAATGGACATTATGCCAATAAATGTCCAATGAAAAATAAGATCAATGAATTAGAAATTGATAATGATACAAAGCAACAACTTTTGAGTATCATTCAATCTGATTCAGAAGAGTCAATAATTTATAGTTCGGATGAAGGTCAAATTCTTGAATTACAAGAAGAAACAGATTCGTATTCTAGTAGTGATTATAATGACGAAGAATACGATGGCAAACGAGTCTGCACAGGATGCATATGTGTCCTAACAAAAGACCAAGAAACTCTACTCAATGTTGCTGACAAAATAGACAACGTCGAACTCCAAAAGTCAATATTACATAGTTTAAAAAACTCGATCCTTGAAAAAAGAGATCAAGAAGAACCAAATAACTTTCAGCCTTATGAATGGAAAAATGTTGTCAAAAAATTTGAAGAACCAGAACCAGTTACCATTCAAGATCTTCAAACTGAAATTAATATTCTAAAAAGAGAAGTCTCAGAACTTAAAAGAAATACTGATCAAGAAATTTTTCATCTCCGTCAAGAAATATCTCAAATAAAAAATGATGAAGAAACAGTTCCCAACGAAGAGGAAGAGTCTTTCGTTGGAGCCATTTCAAGTATACTATTTCAAAAATGGTATTCTTTAGTAACTCTAAAGATCCATGATTTTACAATTACTCTCCATGCATTGATTGATTCAGGTGCAGATCAAAATTGTATTCGAGAAGGATTAATACCTTCGATATACTTCGAAAAAACTTCTGGATCCCTTCGTGGTGCTAATAATAATAACCTTATAATCAATTATAAATTATCAAAAGTCCATGTTTGCAATAAAGGAGTTTGCTTTGTAAACTCTTTCCTTTTAGTCAAAGATTTAGGACAGGAATTGATCCTAGGTACACCATTTCTTACTCAATTATATCCAATAACCATTTCAGAAGAAGGAATAATCTCTGACGTCTTAGGACAGGAGATAATATTTAAATTTACAAGTTCAATAAGCCGTCATGAAATCCATAATCTTCAAAAAGAAACAATTCAAAATTCTATTAATGCCATAGAAAGCAAAGAAAAACAAATACAATTCTTGATAGAAGAAATTTCTTACAAAATAATAGAAGAAGATTTAAAAAAGAAATCAATACAAAATAAAATAACCTATTTCAAATAAAAGTTAGAAAAAGAAATTTGTTCAAATTTTCCAAACGCCTTTTGAAAAAGAAAGCAACATATTGTTAATCTCCCTTATATCAAAGATTTCAAAGAAGAGAAAATTCCAACGACGGCTAGACCAATACAAATGAATCCTGAATTACTAACACACTGCAAAAAAGAAATAGATGATCTTTTGCAGAAAGGTCTCATTCGAGCTTCAAAGAGCCCTTGGTCTTGTGCAGCATTCTATGTCAATAATCAAGCTGAAAAAGAGCAAGGTGTTCCAAGGTTAGTTATCAATTACAAACCTCCCAAGGGAGTTCGTTACAAGAAAAACTCCTTCTCTCTCTCTCTCTAAAAAGAGTGATCAGCGAGGCAAAGCCTCTTCATCTTCTTCAAAGGGCAAAAGCCCAGCTTCATCTTCAAAATCTCCAGCTCCTATGAGTGCATATCAATATGCAATGGATCTTGGCTTCACTCCTGTGAACCGTCCAAGAACCAGGAGTGCATCTCTTCAAATCCGTGATTTAATGGAGTCTTTAACTCCACCACAGAGGCCATCCGCCTCTCTCGTACGACCTTCTGTCGTTCCTTCAATGAGACCTACTGTCTCTCTAACCTCTGTAACTCAAACGAAACCTACTCTCTCCCCAATTACTCATGTTTCTTCTCAAGAGGGATCTTCTATCCCTACAACTTTTGCGGATGTTGTTCAGCCTCCCAAAAGATTTATTCCAAAACCCGAGATCAAAAATTATTTTGAAAAATCACTTCAATTATCAGAACCAATAGTTGAACACAAATTCGACGGGTCTTCAATTATTGAAATTATTCAAAATATTTACCCTCAAGGATTCTATTTCATTCCAGAATCCTTGCTCAAAACCATAAAATATTATGAATTCGTTCTGGTAGATTAAAAATCTGTCGAGAAAACACATATCCCAGACAGAAATGATCGATAAATTATAGCTTATTCAAAGCTAAAAATCAAAAGGGTCATAAACCCTACTCATTGGAATCAAAATGTCCTTACAGAAAGAACTCTTTTAAAACCTTTCAATCCCCAAACATACTCATACCGGGACTATATCGAAGCCTAGTAGAAGGTTATGTGGTACAAAAATTATGACCATTCTTGGTTCATTCAATTTTGTCAAAATGCTTACAAATGCCAATTTCCTTTTTGGTTCATCAAATGGTGGAAAACCTTCGGATCCACTGAAGAAATTTTTCCCGTTCCCATCCAAGAATCTTTTCATTATTTCTCTCAAACGATATACAAAAATCCGTTTTCCCTTAATATGCGTTTTTGTTTATACTTCCAAATTCCCTGGATTTTTCTGTTGGAATTTTCAGACAAATTCATATCCATATTTCAAACAACTTGTAAAAATTCTCCAAATCAAATGGTGGGATAAATATAATTTTTCTCACACCGGTATCAAAGAAATCAAACAATGGTTCGCCGGCAACGACTACCTTTAAGACCTTTCAAAGAAGAAAAATGCAGAATTCATAAATTCAAAATCCAAGCTCATAGCTGCTTTGGCGCAGACGACGACTGAAGCAGACTTTCAAAAGATCCTTAATCAAGCAACATCAATAGCGTCCTCATCCTCTCATCACAACTCCGACGTAGAAAATGAAGAAGAAGAGAATGAATATGACCTCAATGATCATTTTCTAGATTCATAACCCATGTGAGTCTATTATTTTCAAAAAAAAGAAAAAAAAACTGTTGTAAATTATGATAACAACTTCATCTCAGAACATAAAGATAAAGTCCAAATCTCCTAGCTGAAGAAAATTATGAATACTCATTTTAAAGACTGTTGCGGAGGACTGTTGCGGTGTGTGGTCCCGGTTATAAGTCACGAGATGTGCAGTAAATCCGTTGGTCAGCATACCTTGCCTTCACGCATCATAAAGTGAGAATACATAATATTCAAAGCCATCAGACAAGGACAATAATTGAAAACTTTATTGAAGCTACTTTAATAAAGTGATATGACAAAAGATGGAGGGGAACACATCATATCATATCGTATCGTATCATATTGTAATTATTATGCCTTTAATAATTTTATCTTTTGTCACATCAATCTAGTCAGGGGTCCTGTCCTGTCAGATTGATTGTTATCTTTTAATGTTTTGTATTCAATTGTAGATTCAAATCCAGAGTCTATAAAAGACTTCCATCTTATATTCACAGGGCATCGGAAAATTTTGAGCTTTCATTTGAAGTTTGGAACATTTCCACGCTCTCTAATGCCCTTTGAATACTAGATGGAAGTCTTTTATAGACTCCGGATTTGAAACTACAATTGAATACAAAACATTAAAAGATAACAATCAATCTCACAGGACAGGACCCCTGACTAAATTGATGTGACAAAAGATAAAATTATTAAAGGCATAATAATTACAATATGATACGATATAATATGATATGTTGTGTTCCCCTCCATCTTTTGTCATATCACTTTATTAAAGTAGCTTTAATAAAGTTTTCAATTATTGTCCTTGTCTGATGGCTTTGAATATTATGTCTTCTCACTTTATCAGGCGTGAAGGCAAGGTATGCTGACCAACGGATTTACTGCACACCTCGTGACTTATAACCGGGACCACACACCGCAACAGTCCTCCGCAACAGTCCTTTACAATGAGTATTTATAATTTTCTTCAGCTAGGAGATTTGGACTTTATCTTTATGTTCTAAGATGGAGTTTTTATCATAATTTACAACAATTTTTTTTTTTTTTTTTGAAAATAATAGACTCACATGGGTTGTGAATCTAGAAAAGGATTATTGAGGTCATATTCATCCTCTTCTTCTTCATTTTCTACGTCGAAGTTGTGATGAGAGGATGAGGACGCTATTGATGTTGCTTGATTAAGGATCTTTTGAAAGTCTGCTTCAGTCGTCGTCTGCGCCAAAGCAGCTATGAGCTTGGATTTTGAATTTAAGAATTCTGCATTTTTTTTCTTTGAATGGTCTTGAGGGTAGCTGTTGTCGGCGAACCATTGTTTGATTTCTTTGACACCGGCGTGAGAAAAATTATATTTATCCCACCATTTGATTTGAAGAACTTTTACAAGTTGTTTGAAATATGGATATGAATTTGTCTGGAAATTCCAACAGAAAATCTAGGGAATTTGGAAATATAAATAAAAACGCATATTTAGGGGAAATGCATTTTTGTATATTGTTTGAGAAAAATAATGGAAAGATTATTGGATGGGAACAGGAAAAATTTCTTCAGAGGATCCGAAGGTTTTCCACCATTTGATGAACCAAAAAGGAAATTGACATTTGTAAGCATTTTGACAAAATTGAATGAACCAAGAATGGTCATAATTTTTGTACCACATAACCTTATACCAGGCTTCGATATAATCCCGGTATGAGTATGTTTGTGGATTGAAAGGTTTAGAAAGAGTTCTTTCTGTAATGATATTTTGATTCCAATGAGTAGGGTTTACGACCCTTTTGACTTTTAGCTTCAAATAAGCTATAATTGATGGATCATTTCTGTCTGGGATATGGGTTATCTCGACATATTTTGAATCTACCAGAACGAATTCATAATATTTTCTGGTTTTGAGCAAGGATTCTGGAATGAAATAGAATCCTTGAGGATAAATATTTTGAATAATTTCAAGAATTGAAGACCCGTCGAATTCGGGTTCAACTATTGGTTCTGCTAATTGAAGTGATTTTTCAAAATAAATTTTGATCTTAGGTTTTGGAATAAATCTTTTGGGAGGCTGAACAGCATCCGCAAAAGTTGTAGGGATCGAATATCCCTCTTGAGAATAAGTTTGAGTAATTGGGGAGACAGTAGGTCTCGTTTGAGTTACAGAGGTTGGAGAGACAGTAGGTCTCATTGAAGGAACGACAGAAGGTCATACGAGAGAGGCAGATGGCCTCGGTGGTGGAGTTAAAGACTCCATTGAATCACGAATTTGAAGAGATGCACTTCTAGTTCTTGGACGGTTCACAGGAATGAAGCCAAGATCCATGGCATATTGATCTGCGCTCATAGGAGCTGGAGATTTTGAAGATGAAGTTGGGCTTTTGCCCTTTGAAGAAGATGAAGAGGCTTTGCCTCTCTGATCACTCATTTTTAGAGAGAGAGAGAGAAGAAGTTTTTCTTGTAAGGAACTCCCTTGAGAGGTAATCAACCAAGGGATTTTGAACTCCTTTTATAGGCAAAATTTTGAAATCAAAGCATGACAAGATTGCTTGCCACCTTGCAAATATCTGTTTTGAAACAAGATTCTTTACATCTTTTTCTAAAATAAATTTTGAAGCTCTTGAATCCGTTTTTATTGTAAAACTCTTATTAATTAAATCTCCTTGAAACTTTTGGACACATAAGACTATTGCTAAGATCTCCTTTTTTACTGTTGAATAATTTTTCTGAGTACTATTCCAAACTCCATAATGAAATCTGATATCATATGATATGTTGTGTTTCATATTATGGAATTAATAAAAAGCCTGAAATTAAATATATGATATTTAATTAGGTGGTTAATTAATTGAATGCTTGAAATTAAATATATGACATTTAAATTGAATAATTAATTAATTAGAATTAATTAATTGGGTAATAAATCAATTATGGAAATGATTAAATTACTTATGGAAGTAATCACTCATCTATGGAAATGATTAAACTACTTATGAAAGTAATCAATCATTCATGGAAAAGATTAATCAATTATGGAATTGATTGGTCGTAGAATTGATTAATTATGGAAATGATTAAATCACTTATGAAAATAATTGATTTTATATGAATATTTTACTCATGGTCTTTCTCCTATAAATAGAATACTAGACCTAAAGGTTTAGGTGTTCAATGCTCATATTGATAATACAAGACTGAAAGACTGCCTCTTGTATTCTCTCAAGCATCCCTCTTAGAAAAAGACTCACACCAGTCCATTGCCTCCAAGACTTAGAGACATACCGGTGTAACCTCATTGGGAGTGTGTTTTGGAGACGAAAATTCCAGTGAAGGATTCTTGGAGTTGTTGTGTTTTCAACGTAAGAGCGAATTGGTTGGCGAGAATCAGTCAAGTTCACAACGAATGTTTGTATCGATTTTTTTTTCCTTTGAAAACCACAAACATAAAATAGTTTTATTCTTCTTGTTTTTCCAACATGTTTATAACATATTTACAACGATTTTAATGCATTATTAAAATAGCGTTTTTGCCTTTTCATATTGGTATTTTAATGTTGATTAATATATGGTGTGAGATCCTCTCAATACGCTTCCGCTGCACTAGGGCTTTCATCCCTACATTAAAGTTTTTCAATCTGGATATTATTGGCCCTCGGTTTTTAAGGACTCTCATTGGTTTAGCAAAACTTGTGATAGTTTTCAGAGGAGAAGAATTGTTGGCCTAAAGGAAGAAATGCCCCTAACTTATGTTTTAGAAATAAAGAACTTCGATGTATGGAGGATTGACTTTATGGGACCTTCCCACCTTCTGTTGGTACGCACATACATTCTCTTAGCAGTCGATTACGTATCTAAGTGGGTTGAAGTCATTGATTGCCCTTTAAATGATGCTAAGACAGTGTTGAGATTCCTCCACAAGCACATTTTCACAAGATTTGGCACTCCTCGTGCATTGATAAGTGATGAGGGATATGATTTTGTTAACCGATTAATGAGTAACATGTTGGACAAATATAACATTCAGCACAAAATTTCCGCTCCCTACCACTCCCAAGCCAATGGCCAAGCTGAGATTTCCAAACGGTAGTTAGTCCCAATAAAAAAGATTGGGCTCTTAAGCTTGAGGACGCTCTTTGGGCTAATAGAACAACTTATAAAACTCCCTTAGAAATGTCTCCTTAGAGGCTAGTCTTCAGTAAAGCTTGCCACCTACCTTTAGAACTAGAACACAAAGCCTTTTGGGCACTTAAGAAATTAAATTTTGATCATGTGGCAGCTGGATCATTGAGGAAGTTGCAATTGGTGGAATTAGAGGAATTAAAGGCAGAATTTCTCTGAAAATGCCAAGATGTATAAAGAAAAAACCAAGATGTGGCATGATAGGAAAATTTTGCGGAAGCAATTTGAAAAGGGACAGATGGTGCTTTTGTTTAACTCTAGACTTAAACTTTTTCCAAGAAAACTCAAGTCTCGTTGGTCTAGTTCGTTCATGGTTTTGGAGGCATTTCCCTGCGGAGCAATCATGTTGAAAGATGAAAAAGATGGTAGGGAATTCAAGGTTAATGGTCAGCGAATTAAGCATTATTAGGGAGAAGAAGTTCAACGAAAGTTGGCTTCTCTCCAATTATTTGAGGATTGATGGAGTACAAGTTTTGAGGGAGCATTGCCGATTTAAAAGTGAATTTTAGTTGAGCTCCCGAAAGTGGTTGTATTTTCTTTGATTTTAATTATTGTTGGTTTATTTTAATTTTCTATTATTTGATTTCTTTTAATTTCTTTTATTTCTTTGTTGTAGATTTTTTTTTTTCTTTTTAGAGAAAGCAAGGGTTTCAATTCACATCATCATTTTTGGAAAGAAAGTTGATATAATTGAAAAGTTAGATTTTTGGTAGGAAGATGAAAAGGGAAAGAGAAATTAATGGTGATGTACATCACGTTGCTCAAGGCTAACATTCAAGGACATGGGGAAGAGAATTTGAAAAGAATGAATAAATTTAGGGTTTGAAGGGGAAGGTCAAATCGTCGATTAAGGAAAAAAAGATTTCAATATAATTCAAGATTTCCCCCTCTAAAATCTCATTTGGTTGTTAAGAAAGAAAAAAAAACCCGATAGTGCCCTCAACTTAAACCTTTAAAGAACTCCCTCAACCCAAGCTTCAACATATTTCATATCCTAGTATATTCCTTCTTAGAGTTGTTGGATCACCATAATGCCGCCGAAATCAAGAGGGAAAAGGTTGGAGGCTCAACAAAAAAGAAAGCAATCTTGCAGATGAAAGCCTCTTCATTCAGCAGTTAGAGACAGAAACTCCAACGAAGAAGAAGGGTAAGAAAAAGCAAGTTGTGAAAAAGGAACCCTCTGTTTCACAACATGCAAATTAAGAGGAGCATGAGCAAGCCATTGAGGAAGAGCATATTCCCTTAGTTGAGAAGTTGAAAAAGAAAAAGAAGTAGGCCAAACAAGTTGAAGTTGTTCCGGAGAATGAATTGTCACCGCAAGTGTAGGAGCCGAGGAGCAAGGGAAAGAAAGCCATGGTTCTGCAAGAAGCATCCATGGGTTTCAATCGCCATTCAGTCAGCTTCCTAACTTTCTTCAATCAGGGATTACAAATCTCGGCTGGGGATGTTTTTTGTATGAAATCGAACCCTACGATTATCCAAGTGGTTCGGGGATTTTATGGAAACATCAATGAAGAGGAGGGCTGTCAAACGGTTATCAGAGGAGTGCCCGTGGATTAGTCGTCGGAAGCCATCAACGATCTTTATCATCTTCCAGATTTCCATAGAGCAATGTTCAACGAAATGGTCATTGCTCCATCAGAGAAGTAATTAAAGGTTGTTATCTCAGAAGTAGGAATTGAGGAGCTCACTGGCAGAGTTCAAAGAATCGTGCTTGAACATTCTTAGTCGCTTATATGAAATCAAATGCAAATGTGTGGTTGGCGCTGATTCGAAATTGAATTCTCCCAACAACTCACGACTCTACCATATCGATGGAACAAATCCTACTAACCTTTGCAATAATGAGAAATCTGAGGATTGACTTAAGAGAAATAATTTGCACTGAAATTTTTCTATGTTTCCGAAAGAAGGTTGGGCGGCTGTGTTTTCCGAACACCATAACCATGTTGTGTAAGCGAGCGGAGTTCCTATCCGAAAAGAAGATGACATCCTTTTTGATAAAGGGATTATTGATGTTGCAAATGTGGATAGAGTTATAAGAGGAAAAGGAAAAAAAAAAGACAAGGAGGGTTGATGTTGGGGGTTCACAAGGTTTTGGATCAGTTGGATGTGCTTCTAAAGCGAATTGAACACATGGAAGGGCAGCAACAAGCCTACTTGTTGTATGCTCAGCGGAGAGATGCAATTCTGAACAAGGCGATGCAAGCCAACTTCACTCGACCGTACCCTCCATTCCCTCCATTTCTAGACGAACTGCTTGTGCCTTGGATCCCCCACCTTTCAGATGATCAAGAAGAAGAGATTGAAGAAAAGATCAATGCAGATCTCAATGTGTGATCAGGGATGTTTTTGAATCCCCTGTTATTTTCTGTTTTATGTTATTTTTGTGCTTGTTAGTTAGGTTAATGTCTACTCTATTAGTTTTCTTTTCTATCATATTATGTTGGTTGTCTCAATTAGAATGTATGTGGAAGAAAAATGAATCAAATGAAAAAAAAATATATTTTGGGCTGCAATGATGTGTATGGGCTAATGCAGTAGTTATGAATCATAAAAGAAAGAGAAAGAAAATAGAGGAGAGTGAATCTGCTGTCTAAAGAATCTATGAATGCATTAGATGGAATTTTGTTTAGCTTTGTTGGATCAAGGATGCCCTTTGCTAGAGCAAAGTAGTAATCATTGTTTCAATCTAGTTATTTTGTGTTACTGCATTGAATCCCTTAGTTTGCTCTAGATTATTCAAATGATTATTGATTCTTGTGGATGTAAATTAGTGTTGGATGAGTGTTCTAAATTGCCCATAGCTTAGAATATCTTTGTAATAAGATCATCAAACTTTTGCACAATAAGTTCTTGTGTTAGTCCACTATTTTAGAGCCTTCTTATCTCACCTAGTGTCTTAAGAGAGCTACCTTTGTTGATCAAGATCTAGCTTGTTTAGCACTCAAGCCATAAATTCTAGCTTTGAAATAAGTTTGGGGTCTCTCTAGCTAATTTTCTCATTGGGGACCATGAGTAATCTAAGTTTGGGGGTGTGGTGATTCCCTTTTGAAAAAAACTAAACAATAGAATAAGCCCTTGTGAGAGCACTCCTCTTTTCCCTTAGAAGATGCACTTAATCCTTTCTAAATAAGAGAATCTATCTTTTTCTTAAGTAGTCGAGTAACTAGAGACATTTATTATTGGTACTGACAAGTAATATAAGATGGTAAGTAAACCGAATATCGTATTCCATAGGGAGAAACGTGACTTAGGCAAGAAAAGATTCTAAACACTAAGGTTATCGAGCATGCACATTATCTAGGTAATCCAACGCAAAGAAAGACAAATCACAGACAAACATAACACTAAAGCAATAAATGATCAAGCCGATATGCAACACACTGAGGGATCATAGATATGATGAGAGTTTGGGTCTTATTATGTCCGCTAGTTATAGATCTAGAACCTACTTATTAACATAAGTGTCCTTAGCGCTATTAATTGGAAAAACTTGATGTGGACTTTTCCTACCGCAAGTGTACGGGTCAAGTAATAATATAGTGTTTTCGTGTAAACGAGTGTCGTCCTCTGGATTGGATTTTTAAGCAAATCAAGTATTGTGAATTATCTTGCCCAATTTTATTTAGGGATCAAAAAGTGATGAATGAATGATAAGAAAACCAAATCAAAGCAAGTAAAAAGTGTGGAATTTCAATTGGGAAAACTACTTAGGGAATTGATTTCACCGATTTAGTTTAGGATTGATTTTAAGGAATAAGTTATTATGCACAATGGAATTATGGGCCAAAGACCCTTTAATCACAACTACCTCTCCCGAGTATAATTGATTCTCATGCAAATTAACCAACTTGATATCCCTATCTAAGTTTATTAACATGCAAGGCAATGAGATCTTTTAACCAATTCTAAAGATAATCTAAAACCGTCAAGAATTAGAAAGTACTTTATTCATGCAATCTTGAGTAAGTCTATATCAAATCCCCTCTCCCGAGCTAGATTCGAAACTTAAATCATCCAACTAATGGCCAATTAATTGAAAGCATTAAATCAAGATTACAAACACAATAACATTGCACAACTTAAACCATAAATCAATCCATAAACTTAATCAACTACATCAATCCCTAAGCTACAAGTTTAGCTACTCATGAATGGAAGTACAAGCTCAACTAAACAAGTGAAAGCCATAAATCTAACTAAAGAAAGAAAAGGGAAAAGAAAACTCAATGTAGGCCGAGTCCCGACGTCCCCGTCACGATCCCCACGAACAATGGGTTGATTTCCAAGTTCCTCCTTTTTTTCAGCTCCCAAAAGCCTCTATTTTGTCCTCTTTACGGCTCCAAAAGGTCCCAAATTGATCTCCCCTAAAACCTAGCCGAAGTGAAGCTTATATTCTGATTTTTCGTCGAAGCGTCGAGACGCTGCCTCTTATACGCGCGTTCTGAATAAGGAAAAACAGAAGCGTCGGGACGCTTCCTATCATAGCGTCTCGACGCTGTAAGCTGTACGCGCCTAATTTGATATGGAATGTGAGCGTCGAGACGCTCAAGAGCTAGCGTCTCGACGCTAGCCTGCTGTTGACCGAGAGTTGACTTTTCTCCACTTTTACTCTTTTCATTCCTTGCTTCTTTTCACACCCCGAGCGCCCGATTAACTCTGATTTTGCATTATAGCTCCAATCAACCATTTCCTACAAAATAAACATTAAAGTGCAATAAAATGGCCCAAACACCATAAAAGACTAGCTAAATTAAATCAGTAAAGATAGCTAGCTATGCTCGCTATCAGTTGTCTTAAGTCTTGATTCATTTTAGATCTCTAGGCCTAACCAACTACTCTCGCTATCACTACTAGCAGTTAAGTCTAGTCGATTGAGCTATGTCCTAACTTAGTTTCTCTCCGTTGAATTTCCACTAAGTAACAGATCAATATAAATTTGGCAAGAATTCATAAAGCATTACGACCACTCAATCAAATAATCAGTAATATGACACAACAATAGTAGTCAAAATATCTTTCAAATATACATTTTCAATCAAGACCCAAATGCCGGGATATTAGCTATACATCGTCATATGAACAATCAAAACTTCCAGCATATACATGTATTAACAGTAATATGAACAAGATAAATGGTATAAAACTTATCCTGACGTCGAACCCTTGCTTACACCTTGATTCGCTGTAGGAAAGCCTCGATTGGAGCCTCGTCATAAGCTCGAATCAACCCAAAAATGCTCACAAAACTCTATAACATTTCTCTCAATCCCTCACTCTAAGAGGCTCTAGGAGCCTTTGGAAAATGCTCGAAATGATTGCTTGATTATTGAATATCGAGGCCAAAATGCTCTATTTATAGTGCTCCAGACCGCTACACACCACACCGCTGCACACGATCAAATAGTCGAAAAACGCAGTTTCACGCCCAGAACTTCACTGAACAGTGCTAAAGACGAGTGGGTAATCGACTAAATGAATTAAACAATCACAAAAACTCTCGATTGAACTTACCCACGCCAAAAGCTTGCCGAAAATGCTAAAACTTGACCAAATATGCTATTATTCACGTTGCTGCTCGCCGGAGAAGTTGCTGGTGCTGGAAAACGTCCAACAACTGAGAGACTCACCGGAAAAACATGTAGAAAGATCGAACTCACTGTTGCAACCTCACAGACGCGCGTTGGGTTTCCAGAGTGGATAAAAATAAGGTAAAAATAGACTCTAGAATATTGTGCAAGCATCACAATCCGCAACAAGTAATAAGTATTTATCGAATCCACGAGGCTAAATAGCTCTCACTTTATATATTTTGTATAACTTCTTAATGGTTTCAAAAGTGGTTAAAATGATTGATTTTGATAAAATGCTTAAGCGAAAGAAATGACAGAACAAAAAGTAAACAAACAAAGCAGACAGATTAGACACACACGTTGGTCAGAATTTAGTAATTGTTTTAAAAGATGCTCTAGCAATATTATTGATTATGCAAAACTCTTGCAGTCTTATTAGCAGGATCCTCCCGGAACTCTGGATTTTTTGGAATGTGTTTCAACTCCAATGACGCTCTACCGATCAAGCACTAGGCAACTGGCTATCCCTAACTCAGTCACTGGCGTTCACCAATACACAATGATCTAGTGTGATTAAATGTCACACACTTCTCAAATCATCCTTGAAACTAAGAAGTGGTATTCATACCAGCTGGCCAGGCGGACACAAAATATAAATATGCACAACAATTAATCAAAATGCTCAAATCAACATATATTGCATAGAGAATAAGGTACGACAATTACATGACTCCTAACCAACACCTAAGCAAATTTAGTTCATAAAGCTCAAGATAACACACGTTACAATCTGAGTATGTGCATCCATAATTACAAGAAACTACAAGAAAAGATTAATTCCCATGATCAAATCCGTAATTGATGGTCTTCTTGAAGTCTCCAATCTTTCCTCCTCTATTCGGCTCCCAAAGATGGAAATGAGAAATGATCTTTCCCAAAGATGGAAGGAATTTGACTTGAGACGGCTCCTCCTTTTATAGAGTGATAACAAGCCCTAATTAGGTCAATTTGGACACGTGGCAGGCTTTCCAAGCTTCTTAAATCCGAAAATAGCTCAACAAACTTCGGCTCATTAAAATGGATAACAAGCTGTGACGTGGCAGTTTTGATCCCTGCTTTGCTGGATCACAGATTTTGCTCCATCAAGTTGCTCAGCAATATATTTTGCACAAAATAACTTCCAAAGCAATCATTCTTCAAAATGGGTTAAAACATATAATATTAATCTAAAAGCAACCCTATTTAGCACAAATGACACTCAAAACACTATAGAACTAAGGCCTAAATAATTCATTTTTGGAGAGTTATAAACTCGCCACCGCACGCACTGTCAGAGAAGACGGGCGACGAAGGCCAAATCTGCGAAGCCTACCCGTTGGAAACACTTGCCAGCCAAACCGAGACCTGTCTTCGTTGCCACTTGTCCGAGAAGGCGCCGAAGACGAGAGAGAAAGAGGAGATGTTGGTCGAAGGACATGCTGCCGGAGATGGGGCAGAAGGGAGCTGCATGATCGAGTAAGGAGGGGAAGAAGATGAGAAGGAGGAGACTTAACCACCTTGGGCTGCGTGCGGCTTGGCTAGGTTTTATAATCTTAGGTTAGGGTTTAGCTTGGCTTCAAAAACAACTTATTTACAATTGTGCCATCCTAGCACATTAAGTTACAATTCCACCAATCTCTACTCATTTAAATCCCTTTTTTTCACACTAATCACCTGAAATCAAACCTAATTAACTCAAAATTTGAGAGATTGAGATTTACCTTAATTCCCGACGTTACATAAGGGAACACTCGTCTACTTCCCATAAGTCGGAAAGGAGTTGAAGGATTGGAATTTCGTAATTCCGTAAAGCGAAAGCGTGATTGGGACCGATTCGTAATTAATTTTGTTTAATCTAAAATACAAATACATTGACAATAATATTAGAACTATTCTAAATATATATTAAGGCTAAGAATACAAAAATATTAGATCTAAATCTAATTTATAAAGTAACAAATTACTTACTCTCGTTGACGACTCATATTAAATTCACCAACTACTTGTGAATTAATCACGAACTAGTGCGAACACCACCACTATGGCTATATCAGTATGACTCTGAGACTTCTAGAGGCAGGAGACTGGTGGGAGTCTAGAGGAAGCCTAGAGGGGAATTCTCTAAGAGTAGGAGAATGAATGGGATACCTTTCACCCCACCCCAGGGGTCCTATTTATAGGTAAAGGCCAAGACCTTTTTCCTAATAGGAAAAGGAAGACCTTTTCCGAATAGGAAAAGGTCTCTAATTTTAATAAATAATTAATTAATTCCATAATTAATTAATTTCCCTAATTAAATATCATATATTTAATCTTGGGGATTTTACTAAAATTAAAATTAATATGAATCCAATTCATATTAAATTTATTGGACATCTTTCAAATATTTTCTTTCCTAATAGGAAAATGTCTCTAATTTTAATAAATTATTAATTAATTTACCCAATTAAATATCATATATTTAATCTTAGGTATTTTATTAAAATTAAAATTAATATGAATCCAATTCATATTAAATTTATTTGAACTCTTTCAAATATTTTCTCTCAAGAATTAAAATTTGAAATTAATTCAAAAATTATATTATAAAGTTTCATAAACTTTATATTATAATGTATCAATATACATTATACGATTCCCCAAATAAATTGAACACTTTCAATTTACAATTTATATTTAATTCCCTCAAGTCTCTTTACGAGCTACCAGTGGGACCTAATGGACCTACAGATCAGAAGCTCCAACGATACGAGACTAATTGGCCAAACTCATTGACCAAGTTTAGTCAACATTCGTTAACTGTGGGTCACACCACTAAAGACCCACAACTGCACTCTTCCCACTGTAGAATATTTCTGTGTCCACGGATATCGACCAAGCAGTAAATCAATCCTTCACGTGTGTTCGTTACACCAGCTGGGTCAAATTATTGTTCTACCCTTGGGTTACCTCTGGTTCCTTAAGTACCACTGATTCCTCTAATGAACAAGTTGTTTAGGGTCCAACCACTAAACAGGAGTTCCTCTTGGGCTAGGAGAGGACGGCGCGCCTTTGTTCAAGCCCCGAAATCAGCCCTTAAGGGAACACACATCTACTTACCCCAATAGGGGAAGGATTGAATTCCATCTTGCACTGTTATGTTCCCAGCCCCCATTCGGTCTTGCCCCTGAAATGGTAGGCTTATTGAGTCGGCGAATTGGCCACTCTCACCCATACAAATCTAAGGACAATCCCTCCTGAAAGGGGTTCATAACAGACTCAAGATTGAGATTGAGTTACCTAGGTCATCCTATTGAAATAGAAACCTAGACTAGTTAACGACGTTACATCTAGTGGTTACTATTTCGCGGTTCGATCTTATACAAACTCATTGCATTGGATACCCCCACCCACATGTCTCCTACATGGATGCTTTGGATCATTGCATCTGTATCGAATACAAGGTGTGAGTCGTATCACATAGCGTCACTAGGATAAGGTACCCAGCCTTATCCCTATACTATAGACCTTTTAGGTTGTTACTTGGACACCGATCCCCGTATGTCCCCACATACTAGTCCAAGTTGCATTTAAACAACCTTGGATCTTAGTTTATTGGATTTACGGTTTATTAATGCAAACTCGATTATTCAATAACCAAATTACTGAATTACTCAAATAACGCTTTATTGAGATCGATTCATTTGTTTCATTTACTATCTACGAGTTGTAGGGCATAAAACCCAACAGGAGAGAATTCCATCTTGTGCGATTATGTTCCCAGCTCCCCACTCGGTCTTGTCCCCAAAATGACAGCCTTTTGAGTCAGCGTATTGGCCACTCTCACCCATACAAATCAAAAGAAAATTCCTCATGAGCAGGAGTCCATAACCAACTCAAGACTAAGACTAAGTTGTCTAGATCATCCTAGTGAAATAGAAATCTAACTAGTTAACGGTGTTATAATCAGTGGTTACTATTTCGCGGTACGATCTTATGCAAACTGATGTGGAGTTTTCCTACTGCAAGCGCATGTGTCAAGTAATAATATAGTGATTTGTAAAATTGAATGTCATCCTCTAGATAGGATTTTAAGTTAAATTAAGTACCGTGAATAGTTTTGTTCAATTTTATTTAGGGACCGAAAAGTAATTAAATTTAGAAAACTAAGGTGATGCAAATTAAAGATTGAGATTCAATTGAAAGAATTCTTATGAAATTGATTTTGTCTGTTTAGTTTAGGATTAATTTAAGGGAATGAATTGTAACGTGCATTTATTTGATGAGCCTAAGAACCTTTTGTCACTACTATCTCTCCCGAGCATAATTTATTCTCGTGCATATAATTAACTTGATATCCCTATCTAAAGTTATTCTAAATTTCGTCACGAGCTTAGAATTTCTACTTTAGTTATGCAATCTTAGATAAGTCTACGCTAAACCCCCTCTCCTGAGCAAGATTTAACACTTAGATCATTCAACTAATGCCCAATTAATTGAAAGCAATCAAACATGATTGCATACATAAAACAATTGCACAAAACATCCCATAAATCAATCCATAAACATAAAAGACTACATCAATCCCTAAGAAACAAGCTTAGCTACTCATACATGGCGTTACGATATAAACTAAGCATGATAAAGCCATTAAATCTAACTAAAGATAAGGAAAAGGAATGAAAACATTACTAAAGATAAGGAAAAGGAATGAAAACATTTGAAGTCATTGAAACCGACATGTCACCTTCACGATCTCCACGCCTTCAAGTTTTGGTTCCCGCTCCTTGGCCTTGCTTCGGCTCCCATAGAAGGTCTCTAATCAAAATTAGGGCTAAATTCTCTCAAATTGGACTCCCCTTAGTCGTAGCTCAAAAGATGGTATTTATAGAAAACTGTCGACAACGTCTACATTGTCCCTTCAGATAAGGAAAGATTCACTTTTGGAAAGTTAATGGTGTCTCGACTCTGCAAAGTGGCGTCACGACCCTGATGGCTGTTGGGTTTTATGCCCTAAAACTCATGGATAGTAAATGTAAACATTTGAATGAACATTAATAAAATGATATTTGATGTATTATTCATTTATTATTGTTTGTATTGTGTATATCTTGCGTAAATAACCCTAATCCAATAAACTAAACGTCCTAGGCTGTTAGAATGAGACATGAACTAGTATGTGGGGATATACGGGGATCACTGTTAAAGTTATAGCCTAAAGGGTTTATACTATAGGGATAAAGTTGGGTACCTTGTCTTGGTCAAACTATGGATACGACCCGCTTTGTATCTTGGTACAAACACAATGATCCAACACATTCGTGTAGGGGACATGCGAGTGGGGGTATCCTGTGCAATGAGTTTGGATAAGACCGGACCACGAAATAGTTAACCACTAGCTGTAACAACGTTGACTAGTTAGGTTTCTATTTCACTAGGATGACCTTAAAACTTAGTCTCAATCCTGAGTGGATTATGGACTCCTGTTCACGAGGGATTGTCCTTTGATTTGTATGGGTGAGAGTGGTCTGCACGTCGACTCAATAAGCCTACCATTTTGGGGACAAGACCAAGTGGGGAGCGGGGAACATAATCACACAAGATGGAATTGACTCCTTCCCAAGTTTAGGGTAAGTAGATGTGTGTTCCCTTAAGTGGTGTCTCCGGGTCTTGAACAAAGGACTCTACCCTCTCTATAGAATGAGAGGAATTTCTGTTTGATGGTTGGACCTCAAAAAGGTTGTTCATTAGAGGAGCACTGTGACTTAAGGACATACATGTAACCCAGGGGTAAAACGATAATTTGACCTAGCTGGGGTTATGAACACACGGGAAGGACTGACTTGATGTTATTGGTCAATATTCATGGACACAAAAATATATCTACAGTCAAAAGAGTGCAGTTGTGGTTCTATAGTGGAGTGAACCACAGTTAACGAAGATTGGTTGATTGATTAATGAGTTTAGTCAATTAATCTCATATCGTTGGAGCTTCGGAATTATAGGTCCACTAGGTCCCACCGATAGCTCATTTAGGGCGTTGAGATAGACTTACTAAGTGGAATTAATTAATAATTTGTTTGTAATTTAATTTAGTTAAATTTGATTTAATTAAATTGCATTAAAAGTATAGATTATATGGGAATTATTAATCAATTATTAATTAGCTTTCCTTAATTATAATTTATTAATGTTTAATTTGGAATTATTATTCTAAATTAAATCATCAATTGAAATAACTGATCAAGTGGGACACGTGTATGGAGATACACGATTTTCTTCTCCCACTTTCCCTAACCGAACGAGTCTTGCACGACTCAAGGAGTTTATTGAGGCAATTCGGCAAAACGGAAGATAGTCTCTCTAGCTTTCTCTCTCGATTGCTCTGTGTGATTTTACTCTCCAAAAGAATTCGCTCGCCTAATCCCTCAGTAGATTTGCTCCCACAAGCCTCTCCACCAAATTCCCTTAGATAATACCGTTTGCTCCTAGGTGGTTGTGCTCGTGAAATTTCCAGCAAAGGGATCCTCTGTGGTTGCTGCAATTTTCTACAAAACCTCAAAGAGAAGGTGTTTCTGGTCGAGACTTCAAGCTTGAGTAAGTTTCTTTAACCCTTTGACTGTTAGGGCTTTAATCTAAATTAAATCTAGGTTATTTTATATTAAAATCTACATGCTAATAATCTAGTTACAGTAGCTTTTGAGAGAATTTAGTTGTTGTATTTTTATTGTCGTCGTATCGGTATTATAATCAACGATTTAATTGGGTTTGGTTCTTTCATTGTTTTCCGCTGCGTGGGGCTTTAATCCCTACATTTGGTATCAGAGCCATCCCAATTTTAAATTTTTTATTTAGAATTTGTGATTGGCTTGATCTTGGTGGGATTTAATTGCATTATGAATGTATGGTTTTGCTATGAACTGTTGTGGTTTAATTTGGCCTTAGATTTGCATAATTTTATTGATATGATCATGTAAAGGCCCCTGCGTTTTTTGGCATAATTATGTAAATCGAGTCGTTGTAAGTCCGGGTCTAGAATTAGGTTGTTTGATGATGAAGATCATGGCCAAACAAAGCCAAAAACTTAAGAACAGTCGCTGGAATTCGCCCAGAATGGTCTCCAGGCGCGTCAACGTCCAGACGCTGACGCGAAGACGTGCGGCGTGAATTAGGGCTATGTGACGCGCGGTTACGTGATTAAAACAGTTTGGTTCGCCTGTTTGGGCTCGGTTGGGACCTATTTGGTCTGGTTCGGCCCAATTTTGGAGCAATTCAGGTTTTTGGAGTCCGGTTCGAGTCGGTTCGGGACGGTTCGGGTGGTTCAGCTTGGTTCTTGACGGAAGAGATTGTCGCGGTCTCCTGTCAAATAAATTTATAATCCACGATTCCTAAAGCTAACTTGTAGCAGTAGTGGTCGGGGTCGATCACATGGAACAATCGATTTATTTCTAAATTCTTTTATGTTTTTGAGGTAACCAAAAGGGGGGTTTATGGATAAAAGATTAAGACATAAAGTAAATGCGAAAAAATAAATAAGGAAAATTAAATGCAAGGAAAGTAAATGTGGGGTTAGTTGATCTTACCATGAAGATTATGTAATTGGTTCTCAGGATGTGAGTTTGGTAATTCAATCCTTGACTCTCTTAATTAATTAAACTATTTAAGAAATTGTCTAACTGTCACTGGAACCAGTGATTAAAGACCCCTAATATTTCCACCCCAACCAATGCATCGAAGACAAAGCCTAATTAGATTGCTAACCAATGACATCTTTTTAATAAGAATCTAATTGCATTAAGTAAAAGTGGATTGTTAGATAGACTCGTATAAACTAGGAACAACCTGTGTTTATACAATTCTAAGTCTAAATTTCTAAATTTATCATGCAATTGAGCCAATTTGGATAACACACGCCTTTCCACACAATTAACACAATAAACTATTACTAACAAATTTAGCATAACAATTAAACCAAGTCAAGCAAATAGGTTGTCAATCTATTCTACTATTTTAAATATAATTAAAACGAAAATTTAGAACACAAACGACAATAATTCAATAAACTAAATATGAGGTCTCAAGAATACCAAAACTTACATTATTGAGTCCCGATTACAGCAATCCGAGCTTAGTTGGCCATAAACAAGCACCTCCAAGATCGAGACTTGATCAACCGACCCTTAGACTAAGAAAACTTAAAGAAAAGCTTGAAACTATAGAGAAAAGTGGCTACAAAATTGTAGTGAGGGATGATTTGAGGAATGATTCTAAACCTAAACCAAGACACTCTATTTATAGGACTTCTTGGCCTTCAATTCGTTGAAACTTAGTGTTGAAGGGAGCCTCCAAATCTGGGAAATTCGTGGAGCAAATAAGAAAAAATCAAATTTTGGAAAATTGGGTAGCGTCGCGACGCTGTGGGATAGCGTCTCCACTTACCCCTCCAAATTTCGAAGATGGCTCTCGGATTTGCCTAGCGTCGCAACGCTGAGGGCTAGCGTCTCGACGCTGAGCCCCAGCTTTGTCTCCATGTTCTTTTCTTATTTGTGTGGCGTCTCGACGTTGATGATGGGTGTCTGGACGCTGATGAGGCTCCAAGGGCAGAATGGTCATTTTACGCTCCGGTTTTGCCCGTTTAAACCCTGAATTGCTTCCAAAGCTCCGATGAGGACCTATACACATATTATACTCACTTTAAAACAGATTTTCGTAAGAAATTCAACTAAGATAAGAATATTTGGAGATTCTAAATGTATAACAAATTAGACCGATCAGTTCTGGAGTGGCATAAGATTGTAATAGGAATGAATTTGCTTAATTAATGTAATTTTGCATTATTTTATCCTAGGGGGCAATATTAAACCGGTTCATTAGCTATTTAATATGTTTTATGGATGTCATATTAGAAATCCCACCTTAGGTTATAAAGCATGTTCATGGATGGAAATGCATGTATGATTTTCATGAATATTTAATGTATGTGAGTTATATTAAATACATGAAATTTGATAAGCATGATGCATGAAATTACTTAAGTTAAATATGAAAAGTTGTATTTAAAATGTTGTTTGCAGCATGCTTGTATGATTTTCTTGATTGACAATAATATAATAGTTATAATTATTAACAAGAAAATCAAAGTTGCATTGGCCTTGTCACATCCATAGGTTAATATAATTGTTATAGTAATTTCATGCAATGCAAAACATATATATAGTTTAATTAATTAACGTGAATACGATTGTTAATTGTTTTAAACTATAGTATGCATGATTATAGAACTAATCATTAAAATTTGAATTGTTTAAAATTAATGATTAGAAACTGTCAATATATAATCAAGAGATGCATGCAAACATAGGACCATAGGTTAAAATTGATTAATTTTAATCAGTTAAAATTAATTAGACCGAAGGTCGCATTCTAATAGGATTAGAATAGTCTTACTTAGTTTTTAAATAGTTTTAATCAACTAAGTAGGACAAACATTACTATGATTATAAGGGAACTCTACCGATGATGTTCTGTCTAAGGCTGGAGGTATTTAAGTTGATGGTTTACGGAACACATCCTACCTGGGAATTGACCCGGAACACCAAAGTTGAATTAATCATAGTTTAATGTTAGATTAAGGTCACTAGGTTAATTAAATGTGTTTATTTCACCTAGAAGCTAGATTAAAGATCTTATTATAATAGTTATAATAGGATTAGACTTACATAGATTGACTTAGCCGGATTTATCTAAGTTAAGAAACCCTAAAATGCACGGTCGGTCACTTTAGTGGGAGGAAAATTACAAAACTGGATTTAAATCAAGTTTTGCTCCTACGTCCGTATATTCACAACGTGACATCCATGCTCAGATTCGTGTCGTTTTTAGCGCGGCCTCCCTTCGAAAAAGTGTTTGCATGGGTGATAAGGCAACCCTGATTCTCAGCCCAAAGATCCAAGCTATTGTGGAGCAAGAAACCTTGAAACTAAGAGATTAACACCTCATTACACAAATTAGAACCAACCAAGAGAAAAGGCTAGAAATTGATTACCTCTTATGATCAATGATCTAGAAGCAAGATTGGAAAATCTTGTTCTAGATTGAGTCACTCCACAATCAAACTTGATCAAGGCCGGATTGAATGGCTCAACATGCAATCTATCACAAGAATTGCAAGAATCCTAGAAAAGGGATTTCTAAGAAAAGTCTCAAATATGAGAGTTCATATTTCATTCATCTCAAATCTGAATTTTACATGCTAGAATGAGGCTTTTTATAGCCATTGTGTGAATGAAACCCCCAACCTTTCAAATCCCCAAAACAAAAGCTACAAAGCATTCATAACCATAATTGGCCTACAAAGTAACTCCCTATTTAATCTAACCTAGAAACCCACGTTTTTGGAAGCCAAAAAGTTCAAAAAAATACAACAAAAGTTCATAACTTAAAATAACAAAGGAAACTTCAAAAGGTCGGTGCAACGTCAATCTTGCAAACGTTGACTTTCACAGTGTCGTCCTCTCTTGGGTTAATTTGCAGCATGTGAAATGAATGTGAAGCTGAACCTAACAAATTTTGAATGTGAATGAAGAATGCTTGTTGAAGCTTCTTAGCCTTGGCGCGTGTAATAGGTCCAGTTGGAACATGTGGAGCACCATGATTCTTATCATCTTCCCCCTCTTCGAAAGGATTCGTCCTCAAATCAGGATAGTTATCACCTACATCAAAAGGACTCAAGTTAGCAACATTGAAAGTAGAACTTACTGAAAATTCTCCCAGAAGATCAATCTTGTAGGCATTGTTGTGACTTCTTTCATGAACTTGATAAGGACCATCCCCTCTTGGATGTAACTTTGTCTTCCGTTTCGAGGGAAAACGCTCCTTGCGAAAATGCACCCAAACCCAATCACCCGATTGAAAAATGAGTTCTTTCCATCCTTTGTTAATTCGTGAGGTGACTTTCGAATTCTGTTTCCCAATCCTCTCCTTGACCTCTTTGTGCAAGTTTTTGATCAAATCGGCCTTACTTGTGGCTGCATCACTCATAAAATCATTAGAAGGAATAGGAAGCAAATCAAGAGGTGTAGTGGATTGAATCCATAAACAACCTCAAAAGGAGAACAATGTGTTGTACTATGAATTGCTCTATTATATGCAAACTCAACAAATGGAAAACATTCTTCCCAAGACTTAATATTCTTAGAAATAATAGCCCTAAGCAAAGCGCTCAATGTTTTATTAACTACCTCGGTTTGCCCATCAGTTTGAGGATGACATGTAGTTGAGAACAACAATTTAGTACCCAACTTTCCCTACAACACCTTCCAAAAGTGGCTTAAAAATTTAACATCCATATCACTAACAATAGTTCTAGGAATTCCATGTAATCTTACCACTTCCCTAAAGAATAAGTCAGCCACATGCTTTGCATCATCTGTCTTGTTACATGCTATAAAATGAGTCATTTTACTAAATCTATCCACAACAACAAAAATACTATCTTTTACCCTTTTTATTCCGAGGCAAACCAAGAACAAAATCCATAGATATATTAGTCAAAGGTTCATTAGGTACATTCAAGGGAGTATACAATCCATTTGGTTGTGATCTAGACTTAGCCTCTTTGCATTTAAAACATTGGCTACAAATCTTATGCACATCATGTTTCATTTTAGGCCAAAAGAAGTGTTCATGCAACATATCATAAGTTTTATGAATCCCAAAATGCCCCATCAATCCACCCCCATGGGCTTCTTTCACAAGCAAATCTCTTATAGAACATTTAGGAACACAAAGCTTACTTTTCTTAAACAAAAAGTCATGAAACACATGATGTGGACTTTTCCTAACCGCAAGCGCAAGGGTCAAGTAGTAATATAGTGAATAGTAAATTCGAATGTCGTCCTCTGGATTGGATTTTTAAGCAAATAAAGTATTGCGAATTATCTTGCCCAATTTTATTTAGGGATAAAAAAGTGATGAAAAGGTGATGATAAAAACTAATCAAAGCAAGTAAAAAGTATGGAATTTCAATTGGGAAAATTACTTAGGGAATTGATTTCGCCGATTTCGTTTAGGATTGGTTTTAAAGAACAAGTTATTATGCACAATGAGATTATGAGCCAAAGACCCTTTAATCACAACTACCTCTCCCGAGTATAATTGATTCTCATGCAAATTAACCAACTTGATATCCCTATCTAAGTTTATTAACATGCAAGGCAATGAGATCTTTTAACCAATTCTAAAGTTAATCTAAAACCGTCAAGAATTAGAAAGTAAACTTTATTCATGCAATCTTGAGTAAGTCTAGATCAAATCCCCTCTCCCGAGCTAGATTCGAAACTTAAATCATTCAACTAATGGCCAATTAATTGAAAGCATTAAATCAAGATTACAAACACAATAACATTGCACAACTTAAACCATAAATCAATCCATAAACTTAATCAACTACATCAATCCCTAAGCTACAAGTTTAGCTACTCATGAATGTGAATGCAAGCTCAACTAAACATATGAAAGCCATAAATCTAACTAAAGGAAGAAAAGGGAAAGGAAAACTCAATGTAGGCCGAGTCCCGACGTCCCCGTCACGATCCCCACGAACAATGGGTTGATTTCCAAGTCTCTCCCTTAGTTTTTCAGCCTCCAAATGCTCTGTTTTGTCCTCTTTACGGCTATCCAAGGTCCCAAATCGAACTCCCCAAAACCCTAGCCGAAAATAAGCTTTTATTCTGATTTTTCGTCTTAGCGTCGAGACGCTGCCTCTTATACGCGCGTTCTGAATAAGGAAAAACGGTAGCGTCGGGACGCTTCCTATCATAGCGTCTCGACGCTGTGAGCGTTACGCGCCTAATCTGATATGGAATGTGAGCGTCGAGACGCTCAAGAGCTAGCGTCGAGACGCTAGCCTGTTGTTGACCGAGATTTGACTTTTTTCCATTTTTACTCTTTTCATTCCTTTGCATCTATTCACGCCCCGAGCACCCGATTAACTCTAATATGGCATTATAGCTCCAATCAACCATTTCCTACAAAATAAACAATAAAGCACAATAAAATGGCCCAAAAATCATAAAAGACTAACTAAATTAAATAAGTAAAGATAGCTAGTTATGCTCGCTATCAAATACCCCCAAACTTAAGCTTTTGCTAGTCCTCGAGCAAACTCTAAATCAAACATACAATGGAAGAATGGATGCAACAGTCATAACTCAATCCTCAAGGCTCAAAAGTCAATAACCAAGCAAGCAAGAGACATGCACACAAGGACCAATGAGGGAGACAAATTAAATTTTTTCCAAAATTAACTTGCACAAGCGAGATCTAACTCAGCAAGATCAGACTCTACTAGCTCGGGATTGGATTATTAAACTCTCAGCTCATCTTCCCTCTACACTGGCACTAAGGTTTGACTAATGAGTTAATGCAACAAATTAGTTTGTTTATCTCCATACTTAGGTGCTTATAATTAACAATTAAATTAAGCATGTATATGTGGCACTAGCTTTCACACACCCATTGCAGGGACCCTTAACCTGAGATTTCTCTGGTTGGCCTAACTGATCACAACAGGGGTAGCTCTTTTTGCCTAAACTTTATTAAACATTGCAAACTGTGCACAGGCCATGGCATAATAATTTTTCTCTTCAACAGTAACAACAAGAATGATTTTTCTTTATGAGCATATATAGCATAGATTAGATGACATACATATCTCGTAGACCTAGAACCTCTAAATGACCCTCTAGATGACCCTCAAACACTTTAGCCATGAGAGCCTTCGTAAATGGAGCAGCGATGTTGTGCTCCAAAGCGATCTTAGTGACGATCACATCTCCTCATTGCACAATTTCCCATATTAGCTGATACTACCTCTCGATGTGTTTACCCCATTTGTGGCTTCGAGGTTCTTTTAAGTTGGCTACAGTCCCACTGTTGTCACAGTGTAGTGTTATGGGCACGTTCATATTCGGAAAAACTGCCAAATGAGTCAAGAACTTTCTATGCCATACTGCCTCCTTAGTTGCTTCGCAAGTTGCTACATACTCAGCCTTCATGGTTGAGTCTGCTATGCATCTTTCTTTGATGCTTCTCCAAACTACTGTTCCTCCTTTGAGGGTGAATACTGACCCTGATGTGGATTTCCTTGAATCCTTATCAGCTTGCAAGTAAGAGTCAGTGTATCTAGCAAGAATCAAATCCTTAGCTCCATACATAAGCATGTAGTCCCTCGTTCTCCGAAGATACTTACAGATATTCTTAACCGCTCCCTAGTGGTCCAACCCTAGATTAGACTAATACCTACTGACTACTCCCACTGCATAACATATGTCCAGCCTAATGCAAAGCATAACATACATTAAGCTGCCCACAACTAAGGCGTAGGGAATGTGTCTCATGTTCTCAATTTCTTGAGGTGTCTTAGGAGACTGTTCCTTAGAAAGGTGTACCCCATGTCTGAAGGGTAATAATCCCTTCTTGGAGTTTTGCATAAAATATCGAGACAACATTTTGTCAATATACGTTGCTTGAGACAGTGATAGCGTTTTGTTCTTACGATCCCTAATGATTTGGATTCCAAGAACATATTGAGCCTCTCCCAGATCTTTCATTTAGAATTTGGCTGCTAGCCATTTCTTAATATCAGTGAGGTATCCTACATCATTCCCAATGAGCAGGATATCGTCTACATAAAGTATTAGAAAAGCTACTTTCTTTTTGTTGATTTCCAGGCTCATGGCTTTGACCCATTCATCCTTATCTTTGCCATTCATTGCCTGTCGATAGGACAATGGATCCTCAATGCCATCATTAGGTATGACAACCTGAGTTTCAGTTAAACCCAAGTAGAGATCAGGTTGTAATACAACACTCCCACTGTGTTGAGGCATTCTCAACGTTTGAGAAGGACGGGATGGATCTACAAAACTAGTTCCTTAATCAACCCTTGTTGAAGGTCCAACTTCGTCAACAACTCTTGGTGATTCTTTAGGAGCTTCTCCAAATATTATTTTTCTACGTGGTTTATGATCCCTCATGTGCTCTTCCTCCAAGAAGGTGGCGTTTGTCGATACAATCACCTTATTTTCTTGTGGGTCATAGAAATAACCACCTCTCGTTTCTTTAGGGTAACCAACAAATTGGCACAGTTTTGAACGAGGTTCTTCCAGTTTCTTAGGACTCGTCACAAGCACGTGTGCTTGACAACCCTAGATGCAAAAATGATGCAAACTAGGTTTACGCCCCTTCCATAATTCGAAAGGCGTTTCATAAACACTTTTCGAGGGAACATTGTTCAAGATGTGTACTGTAGTCTCTATTGCATACCTCCAAAACGAGCAACGCAATTGAGCATAACTTATCATTGATCGAACCTTGTCTAACAATGTTCTATTTCTCCTTTCTGATACACCATTTTGTTGAGGTGTACCAGGGGCTGAGAGTTGAGATTGGATTCCATGTTCTATCATATAATCTTGGAATCTTTGATCCATATACTCCCCTTCTCGATCAGATCAAAGTACTTTAATTGATTTACCTAATAGGTTTTCGACTTCAACCTTAAACTCCTTAAACTTTTCAAGGGCTACAGACTTATGTCCCATCAAGTACAAGCAACCATATCTTGAATAATCATCTATAAATGAGATGAAATATTTGTACCCTCCTCGAGCTTTTACATTCATTGGACGACAGAGATCTGAATGTATTAACTCTAAGGGTTCTTTGCCTCTGTAACCTTTTCCAATAAAGGATCTTTTGGTCATTTTTCCCTCGAGACAAGATTCACAAGGTGGTAGTGAATCATCTTCTAACTTGCTTAGGAGTCCATTCTTTACCAAACGACCGATTCTATCGATGTTTATATGACCAAGTCTAAGATGCCAAAGATGAGTATTGTTACTTGTTGAAGAAATCTTTTGCCTTTTTCTTTGAGTTTCAACAGTTTTAAATAATTTGTGATTTAAAAGTGCTTTGTTTTCGGTTGGTCTTAATACATACAAGTTATTTTCTCCTTTGGCTGAACAAATAAGTACACCATTCTTATAAATGAACGCTTCATTCATATTAAAAGTAACTGTATACGATTGTTCAATCAAACATGAAATAGAAATTAAGTTCCTCTTAATCCTGGGAACAATTAACAAACTTTCTAAAATAACTTTGCAGCTCCCACTACTTTAGCTGAAATGACTTCTCCAGTTCCGACCCTGAGTGTCATTTCCCCATCGTTCAACTGCCAAAAGGAATTATTTTCCTGAAAAGAAGAGCAAACATGATTAGTTGCTTCTGAATCAAGTATCCAGGTAAACTCATCATGTTCTACTAGGCATGTTTCTAAAACTACTAAATCAAATTTACCTTCCTTTTCCTTCTTTTTCTCAGCAAGGTACTTTAGGCAGTTTCTCTACTTTAGGCAGTTTCTCTTCCAGTGTCCATGTACATTGCAGTGGAAACACTTGCCCTTGTCTGCCACAACTTTGGCTTTTCCTTTATTTTTAGCAGCAGTAGCGGGAGTCTTCCCCTTGTTTCTTTTCTTCTTCTGAATCTTCTTCGAAGAAGTGGCTACATATTTAGTTCCAGAGGATGAACCCTTCTCAAACTTTCTATTAGAGTGAACAACGTTTGCGTCTCCTTCTACTTGTCCCTTGTTCTTAAGAACAGACTGATAGAGTTGTAGCTCATTCAGGAGGCTAGTAAAGTCGAATATTATTTTATTCATCATTGCATTGCTTCGAAACTGTAGAAAACTATTTGAAAGAGATTCTAAAATGAATGCAACCTGAATACGCTCATTTATGACCGCCCTGTTTGCTTCTGCCACGTTGAATTCGACCATCATATCCAGGACATGTTCTCGAATAGACATGCCCTCTTTCATGTTGCAGCTATAAACGTATTTGAGAGCGTCATGGTGGAGTTGATAGGACGGTTGTCCAAACATCTGCTGGAGAGAGTTCATAATCTTCCTCGTTGTGACCATGGCCTCATGTCTTTTAGCCAAAACTTCAGATAAGCTGGGTAGGATATAGACGCGAGCCTTATCATTGGCCTTTGTCCAGACGTCATAAGCATCCTTAATTGCTTGGGATGCATTACGAGCAGGGGCTGGAGGACAATCCTTCGTTAAGACGAACCGCATATCATCGACAACAAGAATCGTATTCAGGTTCGACTTCCACGTAGCATAATTTTCGCCGGTTAATTTCTCATTTTTAAGTAGAGAGACTATTGAGGAAGACATTGCTGAAATTTAAACAAACAATGACCGTATTAGTTATCTTTGCCTTAACCCATCATACAAGCAAACAATTGCACACAATCCAATCAATGAAGAAAAAAAGTGTGAAAACACGAATGAGAGAGAAAATCAAGTGAGTAGTACTCAGTCTAGAAATCAAAATGAGAAAAAATCCAAGAATATGCCCTTGAAAACTTGCGAGGACAAATCTTTCTTGATTTCAAAATAAAACATTCTTGACCTTTTTGATAAAAGAGATTGTTTTCTAACACGTGAGCTTCAACCAAGTTTGCCTAGTTTTTCTTTTGAGTTTTTACAGGTTGTTAAAGCACTGATTATGAAGCAAAACTCAAAGATTGGTTCTTTCGATGGTTGCAAGCTATATGTGAATTGGAAGCACCATCATTCTTTCCGAAAGAGATGGAATACAGAAAGTATCGAGCCTTTGACATCTCATGACTACAAGGTTGCTTTACAAGGGAGACCATCCACGAAAAACCCAAAAGTCACCTTGTTTTCTTCTCATGACTTTAAAGCTGCTTTACAAGGCAATGATTTGGGTTCGAGGACGAATCCTTTAAAAGGAGGAGAGGATGATATGAACCGCCAAAGACACATTAAATTATTATTTATATGTAATTTAATAATTTGATGTAATTTTATTATTTTTAATGTTGTCCCTTTTTATGACTTATTAGTAGGGGTACTTTTTTCATTTTGTTATGATCAATGATGTGGCATGTAGTTAAAGTTTTGGTAAGCTATTTAAAGCTTCGCCATTAGGTTTGTACAGAGGGGTTTTTACGATGAATTGAGTTTTTAGCCTTTGCGCTTTTCTGGATGATTGAGCCTCATCACCCACTTTGCAAATCTTGAATTTAGAGTTACAAGCTTGAACATTCAGGTAGGTCTGATCAACTTGCTTGTGGAGTGTTCAAACCTTGAGTGAGGAATTAGTTCTCCTTACCTCTTGGTCTTGAATCATCAAGGTAATCTTTATCTAATCCTTCCCTTGGGATTGAAATCGAATAGATTTGAGGGTTTTTAGCTTTGGTGAATTAAGGGTTCAAATACCCAAAGGGTTCTTAATTCCAATTGGCTAGGATTTTCATATCACAACCTTAGTCAGAACTTTACCGAGAGAGTTCCCTTATAACCACAGTAATGTAAGGTCTTTACTCTAAAGATCTAGGTGCATTAAACACTTTTAACAAACCTAGTGACATTGCATGCTAACATTTAATTACGATTAATTCAACTCCGGTATTCCGAGTCAGTTCCCAGGTAGGAGGTGTTCCGTAAACCGTCAACTTAAATACCCCTAGCCAGCTTAGACAGAACATTACCAGTGGAGTTCCCTTATAATCATAGCAAGGTTTTTCCTACTTAGTCAATTAAAACTTTTTTTAATTCTAAGTAAGAAATAATTATAATCCTATTAGAAACTGATCAAGGTCTAATTAATATTAAACAATTTAAAATTAATCCAATTTATACTATGATCTTATGTTTGCATGCAATTCTTTATTATAGATTGACGATTTCTAATCATTAATATTAAAGAACTATTTCAATTTTTAATGATTAATTCTATAATCAAGAATATAGGGTTTAATCCCATTCAACAATCTCATTGAAATTAAATATATTTTTTTTTACGCAAACAATTAAATAATTAAACCATACTAATTGCATCGCATGAATAATATAACAATTATATTAATAACTATGGATGTTTCATGCTTCATGCAATATTGATTTTCTTTTAATATAACAATTATAAGTCAATCAAGAAAATCAATCAAGCATGTTGCATTCATCACATTAAACATAAGTATTTATATTTAATCTAAGTAATGACATGCTTTATGCTTTGTTATTTTTCATATAATTAATATACACTTATATTAAAAAATATGAAAACAATTTCATGCACTGAAAACATACATTATAGCAATTTATAATATATAAATAAATGCATGAGCATGTTTATAACCTAAGGTGGGATTAAAAATTCTATATGACGTCCATAAAGCATATAAATGGCAATTGAATCGGTTAATTTTGGCCCCTAAGATAAAATAAAACATTAAATTACATTAATTTTAGCTAACTTCTATTCTAAAATCCTTCTGCAGCTCCAAAATTGGTCTAGACAGCACAAACCGCCCTGAACAACCTCGAACTGGCCTCCAAAATCACAAACCAAGCCAAAAATTAGCTGATCCGGACCATATAGGTCCCAGCCCAGCCGAACCGATCCAATCGTCGAACCGAACCGCATCCAACATCTCGAACCGCTCCTTTGAAAAACCCTAACGCACGCCACAATCGGGATAGCGTCCCGACGCTGCGCCTTCATCTGGTCTTCAGCGACTGCGGAATCAGGACAGCATCGGGACGCTTTGTGAATAACGTCCCAACGCTGTTACGTCTGGAGCTCGATCTGGACAAAACAGTAGTGTTTTTCTTCGGTTTTGGGCTTAGATTTTAGTGCGATTTCATCGATTTTCATCTCATAAAAACCCATTCTAGACCCGGACTTACATAACACTCGATTTTACATGAAATACCTGAAAGACCGGGCCCTTACATGATCAAAATCACATAAAAATAAAATCTATGGCAATAAAATTAACCTAAACAGTATAATGCAAACCAAACATACATTATGAATAAAACCCACCTATTAGAGCCTATCGCAAATTTTAATATCAATTAATAGGGACAACGATGACTCTGATGCCGATTGAAGGAGATGAAAGCCTCTATGCAGCGGAAGCTTATCGAATGGACCTTATGTCGTAACTAATTAACATTAAAATACCGTTACGAAAAGTCAAAATAAACTTTAAACATGCTTTAAAGTTGCTGAAAATTGCTATAAACATGTTGGAAAATTAAATCTGAATTTATTTTCATGCTTTTCTAAAGAAACAGGAAAAAACTGTTACAAACCTTTGTTGTAGACCTTACCATTCTTCGCCAACCATGCTCCAACGAATGAAAACGCAACGACTCCTTGATTTTTTTGCTTGAAATTTTCTTCAAAGACACAATAACCACAAAGGTTACACCGGTATGTCTCTAAGTCTAGGAGGCAAAAGACTTGTGGGAGTCTCTCTAAGAGGGAGGCTAGAGAGAATTCTAGGGTCTTGTCTTGTGAGTCTAACAACAAGAAGGCTACTAAGCCAATTCCGTCTATTGTTCTATTTATAGAAGAGTGACCATGAATAAAATATTCAATTAAATCAACCTTTTCCAAAATTCATTCAATCTTATTCCTTATTTAATCAATTCAAGATCAATCAATTCCATAATTGATTAATCTTATCCACAAATCACTAATTACTTCCATAAGTGATTAGATCATTTCCATAAATGATTAATCACTTCCTTAAGTGATTAATTATTTCCATAATTGATTAATTCACGATTAATTAATTCGTTAATTAATTAACCATCAATAAAATATCACATATTTAATTTCCGGGCTTGAATTAATTAATTTGTCCAAATATATTTTAAGCCTTAAAATTAATTAATTCATATTTGAACTCTTTCAAACTTACATAAATTTAATGTGACTCAAAATTATATTAATATTTGAATTTCTTCAAATATTAATTTCTCTCATAATAATATATCAATATCTATTATATTGTTTCCCTTAGAAAAATGAACATTTTCAATTTACATTTATTACTTAGTTGCCTCAAATTACTTTATGACCTACCAGTGGGACCTAATGGACCTGCAAATGAGAAGCTCCAATGATGTGAGATTAATTGGTCAAACTCATTAACCAAATTAATCAATATTCATTAACTGTGTGTACCACACTATAGACTCACAGTTGCACTCTTCTCACTACAAACATATTTTATGTGTCCACGGATATAGACCAATATCGACTAGTTAGTCCTTCACGAGTGTCCATAACACCATCTGGGTCAAATTACCATTTTACCCCTAGGTTACTTATATATCCTTAAGTACCAGTTCTCCTCTAATGAACAACCTGTTTGTGGTCCAACCATCAAACAGAAAACCCTCTCGTGCAATTGAGAGGGTAGGACCCTTTGTTCAAGACTCGGAGTCACCACTTAAGGGAACACTCATCTGCTTCCCTACAGTCGAGAAGGAGTGAATTCCATCTTCTACAATTATGTTCCCAGCTCCCCACTCGGTCTTGTTACCAAAATGGTAGCCTTATTGAGTCAGTATATTGGCCACTCTCACCCATACAAATCAAATGACAATCCCTCATGAGCAGGAGTCCATAATCAACTCAGGATTAAGACCAAGTTGTCTAGGTCGTCCTACTGAAATAGAAAACCAACTAGTTAACGGTATTATAACCAGTGGTTACTATTATGTGGTCCGATCTTATACAAACTCATTGCATAGGATACCCCCACTCGCATGTCTCCTACACAAACGCGTTAGATCATAGCGTTTGTATCAAATACAAAGTGGGTAGTATCCATAGTGTCACCAGGATAAGACACCAAGTCTTATCCCTATACTATAGACCCTTTAGGCTGTTTCTTGAACAGTGATCCTCATATGTCGCTACATATAGTTCAAGACTCATATTACAGTCTAGGATGTCTAGTTTATTGGATTACGGTTAATTTAGGCAAAGACAAATATAAAATAACTAATAACTTTTAATGGAAAAATATATAAATATTATTTCATTAATATCCGGCCAACGATTACATTCACTATCTACGAGTTGTAGGGCATAAAACCCAATAGTTTTAATATAAGCGTTATATTACTAATCGAAAACGAACAAGCATTCAGTG
The DNA here is from genome assembly GCA_036850905.1 of Luffa acutangula. Lineage (NCBI taxonomy): Eukaryota > Viridiplantae > Streptophyta > Magnoliopsida > Cucurbitales > Cucurbitaceae > Luffa > Luffa acutangula. The sequence continues at coordinate 28,544,589 of CM072092.1, forward strand.
TGAAACTATAGGGATAATAGCCCTTGCGCAGCGGAAACGTACAAAACCTTAACTCAGATTTTAATTCGAACTAAAATACCAATACGTTGGAAAATAAATCACAGCAGTAAAATCAAATAAAACATGCTGTAAATCTATTATAAAACATGCTAATTCTCATTTAAAAACCCTAGATCTAATCTAGAATAGACCCTAATGATCCTAGATCAAGAACACTATACCTTTGAAGACATTTTTTATCGTTTCGCCAAATTCACTAACAGAGAGTGCAGAAAATACAACAACCTTTTTGGAATTTTCTTGCTGAATTTTATGAACCCAACTACAAGATCTTCACCGGTATTCTCACAGGGAATAATTGGTTGTTTGCTTGTGGGAGCAAGGAGAAATTTAGGGATTTTTAGTCTCTGTTTCTTGGGAGAAAACGCAGAGAAGAAAAGGGATTGAGAGAGAGAGCTTTGTGAGAATGATAGAGGTTAGGGTTTACTGAATGTCAAGTGGGAAAGTTATCTAACGGATGATGAAACTCCTTCGCTAAAAACCCTCTCTTTCACTCGTTTTACTGGGTTAGTGGGAAGACCGTATCAGTTACTTTAACTGATCACATATTAAATTTAATCAATAATTAGATTATTAATTAACTTATTTAATTAAATTAACATTTAAATTAATAAAATTCATATAAAACAATTTTATACAAACTATACCACATAACCTAAAGTTTTAATATAATTCAATTAAATCAAATTTAACTAAACTGAATTAAAACAATAATTCATTAATTCTCCAATTAATTAATATCATAATTAAATATCACATATTTAATTATATTTCTCTCAAATAAACTATGGTATTAATTTACATCTAATGCACATTAATTATAACCTATAGTTTTAATATGAATCAAATCCATATTATAATTTCATAATCGAACCCCTGCGAATATTCAATTATCCCTTAGAAATTTACCTCAACGCTCTTAATGAGCTACTGATGGGACCTAATGGTGGGACCTAATGGACCTACAGATCAGAAGCTCCAACGATATGAGATTAATTGGCTAAACTCATTAACCAAATTAATCAATAATCGTTAATTGTGGTTCACTCCACTATAGAACCACAACTGCACTCTTCTCACTGCATGTATATTTCTGTGTCCACGGATATCGACCATCAATAGCAAGTCGGCTCTTCACGTGTGTTCGTACCCCAGCTAGGTCAAATTACCGTTTTACCCCTAGGCTACCTCTTCATCCTTAAGTACCAGTGCTCCTCTAATGAACAACCTGTTTGAGGTCCAACCAACAAATAGAAGTCCCCCTCGTGCCATAGAAAGGGTAGGGCCCATTGTTTAAGACCTGGAGACACCACTTAATGGAACACACCTCTACTTACCCTAATATTGGGAAGGAGTGAATTCCATCTTGTAAGACTATGTTCCCAGCTCCTCACTCGGTCTTTTCCCCAAAATGGTAGGCTTATTGAGTCGGCGTGCAGGCCACTCTCACCCGTACAAATCAAAGGACAATCTAATCCACTCAGGATTAAGGCCAAGTTGCCTAGGTCATCCTAGTGAAATAGAAACTGAGCTAACTAACGGTGTTACAGTTAGTGGTAAACTATTTTGCGGTCCGGTCTCTATGCAAACTCATATCACAGGATACCCCCAGTCGCATGTCAACTACATGAACGCGTTAGATCATTACGTTTGTATGAATATACAAAGCGGGTCGTATCCATAGTGTCACCAGGATAAGGTACCCAACCTTATCCCTATACTACAGACCCTTTAGGCTAAAACTTGAACATCGATCCTCATATGTCACTACATACTAGTTCCAACCTCATTCTATTAGCCTTGGATGTTTAGTTGATTGGATTAGGGTTAATAGGACAAGATATAATACAAACATGGATAATACATCACTTTTATTAATGTTCGGTCAAAAGTACATTTACTATCTACGAGTTTTAGGGCATAAAACCCAACAAACTCCCACTTGAACTAAAACTCAAGTTAATGGGAAAGTATATACAAAATAATCCAAAGCTGGAAATGTTGAATGTATATTGTACATTAAATGAAAGGTAAATATACAAAATAAAATAAACTAGGGCATCCTTACACCCATTACACATCTCCCACTTGCCCTAGTTTACGCTATATGCATGTCTCGCAGACCTAGACTTTCTAGATGACCCTCGAACACTTTAGCCGAGAGGGCCTTCGTAAACGAATCAATAATGTTATACTCCAAAGCGATCTTGGTCACGACCACATCTCCTCTTTGCACAATCTCTCGAATCAGATGATACTTCCTCCCTATGTGTTTACCTCATTTGTGGCTGCGAGGTTCCTTTGAATTGGCTACAGCCCCACTGTTGTCACAGTATAACGTAATGGGCAAGTTCATATTTGAAACAACTTCCAAATCAGTCAAGAACTTCCTTAGCCAAACAGCTTTCTTAGCTGCTCCAGAAGCAGCTACATACTCAGCCTCCATGGTGGAGTCTGCTATGCATCCTTGCTTCATATTTCCCCAAACTACAGCTCCCCCGTTAAGAGTGAACACTGACCCTGACGTGGATTTCCTAGAATCCTTGTTAGACTTGAAGTCAGAGTCGGTGTATCCAATGAGAACTAACTCTTTAGCCCCAAACACCAACATGTAATCCCTCGTTCTCCTGAGATACTTGAAGATTCATTTAACAACGGTCCAGTGGTCTAACCCTGGATTTGATTGATATCTGCTGACAATCCCTACAGCATAACAAATGTCACACCTTGTGTAGAGCATAACATACATTAGGCTACCCACTGCAGAGGCGTAGGGAATCCGTCTCACATCCTCAACCTCTTGAGGTGTCATAGTAGACTGTTCCTTAGACAGGTGAACCCCATGCCTGATAGGTAATAAGCCCTTCTTGGAGTTCTGCATCTATTATCGGGTCAATATCTTGTCGATATACGTTTCTTAAGACAGGGCTAGCGTTTTGTTCCTTCGATCCTAAATAATCTGGATTCCAAGAACATATTGGGCCTCACCAAAATCTTTCATTTGGAATTGGACCGCTAGCCATTCTTTGACGCCAGGCAGATATCCTACATCATTCCCAATGAGTAGGATGTCGTTGTTGGGGTATATGTCCTAGAACTCAAGTTTTGTTATCTTTTATAAATAAAGATGTTATTAATTGAAATTATTTATTTTTATTTCAAAGATCCAATAGAAACATCAATGGTTATAAAATGAGATACTTGAACTATATCTTGGATATAGACAGGGGTCGAGTTCAAGTATATAACCTAAAACGTCTATAGTAAAATAAATAAGGTTGGGTACCTTGTTTTGGTGACACTATGGATGCGGCCTACTTTGCAAATGAGGCAAACGACGTGATCCTGGTTCGTTCATGTAAAGATATGAAAGTAGGGGCATCCTGTGCAAAAGAAGTTTACACAAGACGGGACCAAGAAATAAGTCACTCTTACTTTATAACACCGTTTACTGTAAAGACTCATTTTTTCATACGATGACCTAGGTGACTTGATCTTAATCATGAGCTTACTATGAACTCCTGTTCGTTTAGGGTTGTCCTTTGATCTGCATGGGTGAGTATGGTACAAAAGCACCATTCAATAAACCTACAATTTTGGGGGCAACAATAGATGAATAACTGGGGACATAGTAATGCAAGACGGAATTCACCCCTACTTGATTTTTGGGATAGTAGAAAGGTTGTTCCCTTAAGTGCTGAATCCAAGGCTTGAACAAGGGGCCCCACCCTCTCATCGGCCCGAGAGGGATCTCGTTTGTTGGTTGGACCATAAACGAATTGTTCATTAGAGGATCAGTGGACTTAAGGAACCTAGATGTACTATAGGGGTAAAACGGACATTTGACCTGTCTATGGTAACAAACAACCTGTGAATGATTAACTTACTAATCATGGTTATATCGAGTAGACGGAAATATATCTGCAGAGAGGGGAGTTCAACTACTGGGCTATAGTGGAGTGTCCCGGTAGTTAACGGAAGTTGGTTAACTAGTTTAAAAAGGGTTTTTACTATTTTGACCTCGCACCGTTGGAGCCCATGATCTGTAGGTCCATTAGGTCCCCTTGCTAACTCGAGAATAACTTTTGGAATAATATGATGGATTAAAAATGAATTGTTTTTAAAGTTCATGTTGAGGAAAAATGAATAAAAATAATAGGTGTTGATAATACGTCCAGTTTTGCAAAAATCGAGTATATATGGATTTTGATATAATTTATAAACCGAAAACATGAATAAGGATTCATGTTAAGAAAAACTACATCTCGGAAATGTTCGGGAAAAGTGGCAAAATATTAATTTAATATTAAGATATTAAATTAATAATTAATTATTTAATTAATTAATTTAAAAATTAATTTTGAATTAATTTAAAATTTGGGAAATTAAAAATTGTTTTTCAATTTTGAGATTAAGTAAAAAAATTAATTAATTAAGTTAGTGGGAAAATCCAAGATAATTATGGATTTTTAAAAAACAAAATCAATTTTGATATTTTGGAGGTGGAGTGCATGGTGACTAAACCCATGCACTCACCTCCCTTAAGCCACTCAATCCTCCATTAATTTGGAGTGGTTTTGGTGTCAAATGTTGGGCATTTCCTTCAGCTTGAATCCCTCTATAAAGTTGAAGAAGAAGGCTGAAACAAGTGAGGTGGAAGAGAGCTGAATTGCTGCAAAAATCCATACCCATACCTATGAAGTTCTTGAACTTGTTTTTCACCTTTTCTCACTAAAATTCCATCACTTGAGGATCCCACAATCCATTCCAAAGGCTTGAGGATAGCAAGGAAGACCTTGTGGTAGTTCTTGACTCGTTGATGAAGAAAAACAAGCAGCCAATCCAACAAATTTCTCCATTGAAATAAAGGTAGGTTGTTGTCTCTGTTTTTCTCCTTATGAACAGCATGCCTTAGTTGATCCAAAATTGCATCCGCTTTTATTATATTTACATCTTCAGTCGTCAACATAAAGTACAAGGAAAACTGCTTTATTCTTGTTGATTTTCTTGTACACACAAGGTTCATCAACATTTTTGTCAAAGCCAAAAGATTTGATAGCAGTATCAAATCTAATATTCCACGATCTGGAGGCTTGTTTCAACCCATAAATGGATCGATTCAGTTTACAAACCTTTTGCTCCTGACCTTGGGCTATGAACCCTTCGGGCTGAGACATAAAAATACTCTCTTCAAGATTGTCATTCAGAACAGCAGTCTTGACATCCATTTGTCATATTTCATAGTCATCCATTTGTCATTCAGAACAGCAGTCTTGACATCCATAAGGATAAGAGAATTCTTATGGAATTAAGCATAGCAACTGGATAAAAGGTTTATTCATAGTCCACCCCTTCTCTTTGGGTATAACCCTTTGCTACAAGTCTTGCCTTGAAAGTTGCCTTGAAAGTCTGTACTTTCCCAGCAGCATCTCTTTTCCTCTTATAGATCCATTTACACCCAATGGGTTTGACCCCTTCAGGTAGATCTACAAGTTCCCAAACTTGATTGAAGTACATAGACTCCATCTCAAGATCCATGGCTTTGGCCCATTCGTCTTTATCTACATCATTCACTGCCTGAAAATAAGACAATGGATCTTCAACGTCGTCATCAGGTATGACTACTTGTGTTTCAGTTAAACCCAAGTAGCGGTCAGGTTGTATTACAATCCTCCCACTGCGTCGAAGCTCTCCCACTACATGGGGAGGACTAGATTGACGAGAAGAACTGGCTTCTCCAACAACTCTTGTTGAAGGACCAGGTTCATCAACAACTCTTGATGATCCTTCTGTAGTTTCTCCTAATACTAACTTACTTCGTGGTTTATGATCTCGAATGTGGTTTTCCTCCAAGAAAGTTACATTTGTCGATACAAATACTTTATTTTCCTGAGGGTGGTAGAAAAGACCACCTCTCGTTTCTTTTGAGTATCCAACAAATTGGCATATTCTAGTACTTGGTTCCAATTTTTTAGGATTTGTCACTAGCACGTGTGCAGGACAACCCCAGATACGAAAATAGCGCAAACTAGGTTTATGCCCCCTCCATAACTCAAAATAGGAGTTTCAAAAACACTTTTTGAGGGAACATTGTTAAGAATATGTACTGCAGTCTCTACTGCATACCCCACAAACGAGCTAGGCAACTGAGCATAGCTCATCATAGATCAAACCATGTCTAAAAGGGTTCTATTTCTCCTTTATGATACACCATTCTACTGAGGTGTATGATAACTGTCTGAAAGGTAGTTATTTAGGCCTTAATTCTATAGGGATTTGTGTGTCTTTTGTGCTTAATAGGGTTGCTTTTAGATGAATGATGTGGACTTTTCCTACCGCAAGCGCACGGGTCAAGTAATAATATAGTGAATAGTAAATTCGAATGTCGTCCTCTGGATTGGATTTTTAAGCAAATTGAGTATTGTGAATTATCTTGCCCAATTTTATTTAGGGATCAAAAAGTGATGAATATGTGATGATAAAAACAAATCAAAGCAAATAAAAAGAATGAAAATTTAATTGGGAAAACTACTTAGGGAATTGATTTCGCCGATTTCGTTTAGGATTGATTTTAAGGAATAAGTTATTATGCACAATGGAATTATGGGCCAAAGACCCTTTAATCACAACTACCTCTCCCGAGTATAGTTGATTCTCATGCAAATTAACCCACTCGATATCCCTATCTAAGTTTATTAATATGCAAGGCAATGGGATCTTTTAACCAATTCTAAAGTTAATCTAAAACCGTCAAGAATTAGAAAGTAAACTTTATTCATGCAATCTTGAGCAAGTCTATATCAAATCCCCTCTCCCGAGCTAGATTCGAAACTTAAATCATCCAACTAATGGCCAATTAATTGAAAGCATTAAATCAAGATTACAAACACAATAACATTGCACAACTTAAACCATAAACCAATCCATAAACTTAATCAACTACATCAATCCCTAAGCTACAAGTTTAGCTACTCATGAATGTAAATACAAGCTCAACTAAACATGGGAAAGCCATAAATCTAACTAAAGAAAGAAAAGGGAAAAGAAAACTCAATGTAGGCCGAGTCCCGACGTCCCCGTCACGATCCCCACGAACAATGGGTTGATTTCCAAGTTCCTCCTTTGTTTGCAGCTCCAAAAGCCCTCTGTTCTGTCCTCTTTACGGCTCCAAAAGGTCCCCAATTGATCTCCCCTAAAACCTAGCCGAAGTGAAGCTTTTATTCTGATTTTTCGTCTTAGCGTCGAGACGCTGTCAAGACAGCGTCGCGACGCTGCCTCTTATACGCGCGTTCTGAATAAGGAAAAACGGTAGCGTCGGGACGCTTCCTATCATAGCGTCTCGACGCTGTAAGCTGTACGCGCCTAATCTGATATGGAATGTGAGCGTCGAGACGCTCAAGAGCTAGCGTCTCGACGCTAGCCTGCTGTTGACCGAGATTTGACTTTTCTCCACTTTTACTCTTTTCATTCCTTTGCATCTTTTCATGCCCCGAGCACCCGATTAACTCTAATATGGCATTTTAGCTCCAATCAACCATTTCCTACAAAATAAACATTAAAGCACAATAAAATGGCCCAAAAATCATAAAAGACTAACTAAAATAAATGAGTAAAGATAGCTAGCTATGCTCGCTATCAAATGAATATTATATGTTTTAACCCATTTGGAAAAATGGAGGCTTTGAAAGTTATTTTGTGCAGAAAATACTGCTGAGCGACGTGAGGGAGCAAAATCTGTGCTACAGCAAACCTGGGAGCAAAACTGCCACGTCACAGCTCGTTAGCCAAGTTGACAAACCGACTTCTGTTGAGTTATTTTCGGGATAAAGGAGCGAGGAGAGCCTGCCATGTGTCCAATTTAACCTAATTCTCATTTTATAAAAGGAGGAGCCGTCAAAGATAAAGGCATTCACGATTTGGAGACCTAATCAATCGGCCGAAGGCCGAATTGACGGCAGAATGGAGATCTAAGAAGACCATTTGCGATTCCACTCAAGGAAACGAAGTTCTTCCATGTTCTTGGTGGTTTGGAGCAACCGTTTCATCGCCATTTGCTGAAAAGGATTAGTATTTCTTATGTATTTCGTAATATGGATGTGCTTATTGAGATTGTAACGTGTTTTATGTTTTCAATCATGAACTAATTGCTTTGTAGGCATAGGTTAAGAATTATGTGATTGTTATATTTATAAATTTGGAAATTCTATTTGATCATGATCATCTTGAATTATTGTTGATCTTTAATTTCATTATGTGCCCGCCTAGCTAGCCAGTATGTATAGCTTCTCCTAGTTTCAAGAATGATTTAGGAGTTGTGTGGCAATAATTCACGCTAGATCATTGTGTATTGGTGAACGCCAGTGACTGAGTTAGGGATAGCCAGTTGCCTAGTGCTTCATCGGTAGAGCTTCATTGGTTTTGAAACATATTCCAAAAAATCCGGAGTTCTGGGAGGATCCCGCTGATAATACTGCATGAGATTGACGGATCAAAAGAATTGTTGGAGCATCTTTATAAACAATTACAGAAGTCTTAACCTGTGTCTGTTTCCATTATGTTTTCTCTGTCGTAATCATTTATTGCTTTCGCATATTTTTTGTTTCAGCATTTTAAAAACTCAATCAATTTAACCAACCTTTTGAAATCACTAAAAAGGCAAATTAAATCAATAGAGGTAGGCATTTCAAGACCCTGTGGATACGATAAATACTTATCACTTGCCGCTAGATTTTACCCTCTACATAAAGTGGGTCATCCCATGCTAAAGAACTTATGACTGTAGGGCTGATTTAAGTTTAAAAATGAATATATGAACCCCTTGAAAATATGTTTTGAATGTCTGATAATAGAGCTAAGCTGTGGTGAGTTGTTAGAATTGAGTTGAAAGTGGTGATTATTTGTCCCTGCTGGAAGAATCATTTTGCTGCGGCAGAGCTCGGTTTTGTAGTGTGCTCAGGTAAAGGTCAAAGGTAGTATTGGATTGTCTGATTTGATTAAGCTAATTCTTTGTCTAATGTTTTTAAATTCTTAAAGGAAGGTTGGTTAGTATTGCTCGGGACGCGCAATAGTTCAAGTTTGGGGGTGTGATAACTGCCCAAAAGGTAGTTATTTAGGCCTCAATTATATAGGGATTTGTGTGTCCTTTATGCTTATTAGGGTTGATTTTGGATAGATATTACATTTTTTAACCCATTTGGAAGAATGGAAGCATTAGAAATTATTTTGTGCAGATTATGCTGTTGAGTGACTGAAGGGAGCAAATTCTATGATGTAGCAAAACTGGGTGAAAGACTTCCACGTCACAGCTCGTTAGCCAACTTCATGAACCGACTTTTGTTGAGTTATTTTCGGAATAAAGAAGCAAGGAGAGCCCTACACGTGTCCAAGTTGACCTAATTCAAGCCTCATATCCGTCTATAAAAGGAAGTAGCCGTCAAAGTCAAAAGCATTCCATCTTTGTTTGGAAGTCGAGTAGTATAGAGAGATTAGAGATTACCAAGAACACCATCATTCGCAAGTGATTAAGGATATTATTATTTTCTTTATTGTCTTGTGATTATGGACATGCCTACTCAGATTGTAATTCATGTTTTCATGTTTATTATGAGCTAAGTAGCTTAAGGTGTTGGTTAGGAACATGTAGTTGTTGTGCTTAAACTTTAGTAATATATTGATTATCGCATCTTGGTTAATTGTTGTGCCTATTTACATTTTATGCCCGTCTGGCCAGCCGGTGTGAATATCTCTCTCTAGTTTCAGGGATGATTTAGAGAGTGTGTGGCAATTATCCACACTACGATCATTGTGTATTGGTGAACGCCAGTGACTGAGCTAGGGATAGCCAGTTGCCTAGTGTTTGATCGGTCGCACTTCATTGGGGTTGAACCACATTCCAAAAGATCTGGAGTTCCGGGAGGAATCCGCTAATAATACTGCGAGAGTTGCATGATCAATAATATTGCTAGAGCATCTTTTTAAACAACTACTAAACCTAACCAGCGCCTGTCTTTAATCTGTCTGCCTATTTGTTTATACTTTGTTCTGTCATTTATTTTACTTCAGCATAATTCTTATAAAACCAAATCATATTTTTACAATCTTTGAAACCATTAGAAAGTTACACAAAATAGGTAAAGTGGAAGCTAATTCAGGACTCGGATTGATAATATTACTTGTTGCAGACTGTGTATACTTGCACAAGAATTCTAGAGTCTATTATTGAAGGAATTGAATCCTCTAGCGGAAGCGGTTTTCACCGATCGTGATTTAATTTCAATTAGAGAAAACCGGTACGTTGGGCAAAATTAGAAACTTATTTTCTAAACTAGATTAAGCATGCATTTACAGATCTAAAACAATTTTAGAACTAAGTACTTACATGAACTTGAAGAATACTGCACAATGCTCCAAGAACACCACCATGTCGGATCACCTACTATGACTCTTGGGAATCGAGATCCGGCTTGTGGGAACCCAAAACTAGTCTTGGAAGGGAAAAAATTTCAGCAAACAAGTTGCTGTGTTTTTGGTTGAGAGAGTGAGAGGGTTGAGAGAGAGTTTTCTCTCTGTCATTCTGCGTGAGAAATGAGAGAATGAGCGATCAGTTGGGTAACTCCCTCTCCCCTGTACGATAAGTGGGGAGGGAGTTATTACCCTACTAGATCTTGATCGTTGGATCTAATCCAAACGATCTTGGCCGTCTATTAATTAAATAATAATAATCATTTAATTAATTAATTAATTACAATTAATTTAATTAAAACAATATTAATTAAATCAATTATAATATAAAGTATTTAATTCAATTTGAGTCATATTCAATTGAATTAAACTGGCCATTCAATTAATCCTATTAATTGAATCCACATTAATTAAATATCAAATATTTAATTAATTTTGTAATTGAATCATATTCAATTATATCTCTCTCATTTAACCTATAGTTTTAATGTGCATCAAATGTACATTAATATTAACTATAGAATTAATTTAATCAAATCACATTTAATTAAATTAAATTAATTAATTCTCAAATTAATTAATTCATTAATTAAATATCATATATTTAATTAATTAACTATTTGAATCATTATTCAAATAATTCTCTCATATACTATAGTTTTAATATGAATCTCATTCACATTAAATTTAACCTATAGTTTCAATATGAATCTAATTCATATTTAATATTTGAACTCCTTCAAATATTTAATTCTCCCGTTAATTAATTTTGAATCATATCCAGAATTAATTTATAATATAAAGTTTAATTCACCAATTAAACTTATATTATAATGTATCTTTATACATTATTTTAATTGTATCAAATACAATAAAATTCCCTTAACGAATTTGAAGACACTTTAAATTCTATTCAAGACTATTTAACCTCAGAACCCTTTACGAGCTAGCAGGTGGACCTAATGGACCTACAGATCAGAAGCTCCAACGATGCGAGACTAATTGGCTAAACTCATTAACCAAATTAATCAACATTCGTTAACTGTGGGTCACTCCACTAAAGACCCACAGTTGCACTTTTCTCACTGTAGAATATTTCTGTGTCCACGGATATCGACCAATAACAGTAAGTCAATCCTTCACGAGTGTTCGTAACGCCAGCTGGGTCAAATTACCGTTTTACCCCTGGGTTACCTCTGGATCCTTAAGTACCACTGATTCCTCTAATGAACAATCTGTTTATGATCCAATCAATAAACAGCAGTTCCTCTCGGGCCAGGAGAGGATGGGCGCCCTTGTTCAAGACCCGGAATCAACCCTTAAGGGAACACACATCTACTTGCCCCAATAGGGGAAGGAGTGAATTCCATCTTGTACTGTTATGTTCCCAGCCCCCATTCGGTCTTGCCCCTGAAATGGTAGGATTATTGAGTCGGCGAACTGGCCACTCTCACCCATACAGATCTAAGGACAATCCCTCCTGAAAAGGAGTTCATAACAGACTCAGGATTGAGATTGAGTTACCTAGGTCATCCTATTGAAATAGAAACCTAAACTAGTTAACGGTGTTACATCTAGTGGTTACTATTTCGCGGTCCGGTCTTATGCAAACTCATTGCACAGGATACCCCCACTCGCATGTCTCCTACATGGATGCTTTGGATCATTGCATCTGTATCGAATACAAAATGGGCCGTATCACATAGTGTTACCAGGATAAGGTACCCAGCCTTATCCCTATACTATAGACCATTTAGGTTGTTACTTGAACACTGATCCCCGTATGTCCCCACATACTAGTTCAAGTTTCATCTAAACAACCTAGGATCTTAGTTTATTGGATTTGGGTCAAATTGTGCAATTTTAGTAACAATAACTCTTTATTGTACAAACCTCAATAACGACGTATTGATACAAGTGAACAATTTGTCACCATTCACTACCTACGAGTTTTAGGGCATAAAACCCAACAACTCCCACTTGAACTAAAACTCTAGCTTAGTGGGATGTACAATAATCTATCATGGCAATGAGTGTATAGATACATGTATAATACATAAAACGTATATATACTATGTTCAAATACAATAAACTATGGCATCCACTATACCCATTACATTTCTCCCACTTGCCCTAGATTACATCTTTGTACTTATCTCGTGGATCTAGACCATCTAGATGACCCTCATACACTTTAGCCGAGAGAGCTTTCGTGAATGAATCAACAATTCTTCCATTCAATTCAATGTGCAAGCCTGTCTTGTCTTAGGTAAGTTCATATTTGGAACACTTTCCAAATCAACCATGAACTTTCCAAGACTTACAGCCTCGATCGCTGCTTCACAAACAGCGTAGTTTTCGGCCTATAGGTCGAGGCTGCATTGCATCCCAGCTTGATGCGATGTCATACTATATCTCCTCTATTTAAGAGTGAAGACAGACACTGATGTAGATTTCATTAAATCTTTACCAGTTAAAACATCTGTGTCAGTGTATCCTGTAAGGATCAAATCCTTAGCGCCATACACGAGCATATAGTTCATCATTCTCCAAAGATACTTGAGAATATAATTAACGGTTCTCCAGTGATCATATCCTAGATTAGATTGATACTCACTGACATTGCCTATTGCATAGGGCATTCCTCAACTCCTTGAGGTGTCTAAGAACACAGTTCCTTAGACAAAGAATTCTACCCTGAAAGGTCGTGAACCCTTCATAGAATTCTGCATCTCATATCTAATCAACATTTATAGATATAAAACGCTTGAACCATGGCTAGCATTGTGTTCTTACTATTTTAAACAATTTAGAACATAAAAACAAACTAAGCTTCTCCCAACTTTTATTTGGAAATGAGCTGCTAGTCATTTTTTATGTCAATAAGTTAACCTACTTATTCCAAATGAGTAGGATATCAATCACATACAACCTGAAGAAAGCTACTGTACTACTGACGATCTTCTTGTAGATACAAGACCCATCAATGTCCTGATTAAAGCCAAAAGATTTGATCACCATATCAAATCTTATATTCCAAGATCGAAATGCTTAGGTCAATCCATTAATGGATCACTTAAGCTTGCAAACTCTTTTGCTATTAATCTTGCTCAATGGACCCTTCTGGTTGAGACCTTAAATGTCCCGTTTCCTCTTGTAAATCCACTTGTAACCTATAGGTGTTACCCCATCAAGCAAATTTACAAGATCTCAGATGGAATTGAAATGCAAAGACTTCATTTCCAGGTCCATGGCTTTAAACCATTGGTCATTGTCAACATCATTCATTTTCTTTCTAAAAGATAATGAATCCTCTATGTCATCATAAAAAATGACGACTTGAGCTTCAAATAAGCCCATGTAACGGTCAGGTTATAAAACAACTGTAGACACCGTATTTGGTCCGGCTTGATTTTAAGTAATAATGTTTGAAGTTTTCCAATATTTTGTGGTCAATTTGTTTTTATGATATGCCAACAAGAGCATAGCTCAACTGGCATGAAGTTGTATTGATAATCATGAGGTTTGTGTTTCAAATCCCTTTCCCCACGCTTTTTTTTTTCTTTTTTTCTTTTTTTTTTTCTTCTTTTTTTTTTCTTTTTTTTTTTGGTCTTCCCCATTCCTATTCAATGGGAAGTTTTCATGAAAAACTCCCCCATTACCTATTCTAAAGCTTTTTCCATGGTTAGTATTTTTTTTATTTTTTTTATTTTTTATTTTCCCCACCATTTTCTCATCCATCTCCCCCTTAAATTAGTAACCCTTCAAGTATAAAAAGGGGGGAGATGGAGGATGGAAACACAAGAAGAATGAGTGGAATTTTAGAGCAAAAGTGAGCTTGAGAGAGTTTAGGCATTTGAGAGAGTTTAGGCATTTGAGCAAGAGTTTAGCTTAGAGAGTGATAGAAAAGGAGAGAAAAAAAGAGAAGAAGTTTAGAGTAAAAGTGAGCTTGAGAGAGTTTAGGCATTTGAGCAAGAGTTTAGCTTAGAGAGTGATAGAAAAAGAGAGAAAAGAAAGTGGAAGAGGAAAAGAGGAAAAAAGAGGGGGAGGAAGGAGTATACGGGGAGAGGAAACATTGGGTAAGAAAAAAGGAAAAAAGAAGAAAGAGAGAAGTAAAAAAGGTGGGGTTTTGTTTTTCTATTTCCTTTGTTTTTTTTTTTTTTTTAGTTTTTTTTTTTTTTTTGTTTAGTTATTATTGTTATTATTATTATTATGATTATTATTATCATCATTATCATTATCATTTTTAATTTCTCTCTCGTTTTAGTTCACTTTTGCACTTTGCCAACTTCATTTTTTTAAACTTTCTAATTCATTTGTTTTTTCCTTTCATTCTCCAAATTGCTTTATTCTAATCTTTAATTCTGCTTTGTCAATTTCAATTATTGTTATTGTTTTGATTTTCTTTTGAAAGGGATTATGGGAACTGAGTAATGTGCCTTCGTGGAGTCCAACTCCCGTGTAGGCGTATGAAAATTCTCATTTTCCCTTTTAAAAGAATTTACTCTTTGAATAATTTTTTCTTCTTTTACATCCGTTTTATTTTAAAAAAATATTTTTAGTAAACATAATCATGTACACCCATGTTCCTTTAATTAAAAGGGAGATTAGGCATGATTTATATTAAATTGGATATCCAACTCATAATGTTTAATCCTTGCTTTATTTCTAAAGTTAAGGTAAAAACGAATGAGACATCTTGTGTTCAGTATTGCATTTTCAGTTTTATTTTCATATTTATCATTCTTTTTAAGAAAAATAAAAATAAAGGACTGTTTTTATTCATTTAATTGGACAATTTAAGATACTGTGGTAATCGTTTTCTTAAACGGGTGTTGTAGGGTGCTCATACCTTCCCTACACTCAAACGACTCCCGAACCTAATTTCTGGTTTTCTAAGACTAGTTTTGTTTTTTATTTTAAAGGTGACCAATCACACCCTCAATGATTGGTGGCGACTCCAATTTTCTTCTAAAAAACCCAAGAAAGGATGTCGGCCGCTCCGCGTCGCGATGACGTTGCGACAGCTTGGCGACTCCACTGGGGATTTTGAGGGTCAAGCCATGAATATCTTTATTGTCCTTTGAATTGAATTTTCCTTTAGGTTCTTTTGTTATTGTTTTGTTATTTATTTATTTTGTTTTCCTTTATAATATGATTTGTTTGGCATATTGTTATTCACTTGTCTATTACCATTTTTTTTAATGTTGTAATTACTTTATCTTAGTTATGTCATTCATTTGCATGTCATCTTATTGTTACCATTTTTTTTTTTATGTTGTAATTGTTATGTCATTCATTTGTATGTCATCTTATTAATCATGCATTTCACACACTTTCACTAGCCTTCTACCCGGGCTCTACCTTAGGACTAGACTCGGAGACTGAGTAGTGTGACCTTCGTGGAATTTTGATTCCCGTGCAGGCGCATGAAATTCTCCACTCAAGCCTACTACATCGTTAAATCGGTGGGTAAGCTTGGGGACCTTTTCTAGGATGCCTTAGAGTTAAACTCCACTCATATAGTTCTAGGATTTGACTTATTACATGCATTATTGTCAAATTTTATTTATTTATTTATTTATTTTTCCTCTTTCCCTTGTATCTTATATCAATTTTCAATTTTCGCTCATTGAAAGTATCTTTTGAAATCTCTTTTAATGTAGTTAAGAAAATTGTGCAAATTAAATTAACAAGATTTTTCGATTATTTGCATTGGCAGAAACTAAAGTATGAGTAAAATAAAATCACCCCCTCCAATACAAGAAATGGGTATAGAAGATCAAGCAACAGTACGTCAATGGTCAGAAAATGTACAACAAATCCACGGAGATTCTTTAGTAGAAAATGTTGTTTCTCAATTTAAGGATGTCAGTTTTCCAGAAAGTCAATTAGAAGCAGTGAAACAGGCTTGGGAAAAATTAACTGTAGATAGGAAGGCTAAATTTACAAGCAAATATGGCTATCTAGCTCAGCTCATGTATGTACAAGTTAATTATTCTGTATTAAAAGCTTTGATTCGACATTGGGATCCAGCCTACAGATGTTTCACATTTGGCTCAATTGACATGACTCCTACAATAGAGGAATATCAATCCCTTCTGCATATGCCAGTACGAACGGAGGTTGAAGCTTATTCTTACGATCAAGAGCTTACAATGAAAAGAGCATTTTCTACTCTTTTGGGCAAGATTCGTACAAGCGACATTGAGAAACAAGTAAAGATAAAGGGAGAGAACACATGCCTACCCCTGGACTACATCTTTACTCTTCAACAAAAATTTGCAAATGAAGACAAGGAATTAACTTTACTGGCATTGTATATCTTTAATGTTGTTTTGTTTCCTAAAGTATGTGGATATGTTGAGGAACGTGTGGTCAAGTTGTTTGCTAAGATAGAAACAGGAGTTGATCCCATTATTCCTGTATTGGCAGAAACTTTTCGTTCATTAAATTATTGCAGAACAAAAGGAACAGGAAGATTTATAGGGTGTGCACCATTATTGTACATTTGGGTCCTTAGTCATGTGAAGTGTCCACCCGAATTCAAATGTCCAGAGATCAAATTTTCAAGTTCCTGGAATAAGCTGCAAAATCCTATCTCAGAGTTCGTGCAATCAGGTTGGAGTTCATCCACTCCTGAAAGGAGCGCTTGGGAGGCCTTTTTCTCCGAACTAAAGATAGAAGATGTAATATGGAGAGCCCCTTGGATGTCAACTAGGCCAATGATCTATAAATGTGGTAAATTTCAAAGTTTACCTCTTTTGGGTCCTTGGGGATGTATATCTTATGCTCCTTTATTGGTAGTGCGCCAAATTTGGGTCCGACAATTCATCCCTGCTACGCATGAGTTGAAGGATTTCGAATTTGCTTATGATAAAGGCTTCTGTAAAGATAGAATTCAGAAAATTGTGAAAGCATGGAAAATGATCACTAAAATCCAGAGTGGTCAGTTTCATGATGATACCACAGAGGCGTACAAAACATGGCATGCGAACAGAGCTAAAACCGTGCTTGTGTCACCAAAAATGAAAACCAAGATAAAACTTAATGCAAAGGTGATACCAGATCAACAGACAGAACAAGCAGCACGCGAAAAGGAATGTGATGAATTGAGAAAAGCGAATTCATCATTGGTTCAAGAAAATGAAAGGTTGCAATTGGAGGTAAAGCAAGGTTTGTTGCGCAATGTTGAACTAGAAAAAGAGTTGAACCGATTAAAGGGCAGTGTTAGCAAACAAGAACAGTTAGAAAAAGAAATTTCAGCATTAGACACAGAGGCCCGCGACCTGAACAGAAGAATGCATCGATTAAGAAGGGATAATGAAGTCTCCCAAGCAACTCTCAAGTCAAGGAATGACCAAGTTTTGAAGCAACAATCTGAGATTGCCTCACTTCATGAGTTGATGAAAGAGCTCGAAGATTGCATTAGTTTGAGGAACCAAACGATTACTGAGGTAGAAGGAAAAAATGGAACGCTATGTCGAACAATTGACGACCTACAATTAACGCTCAAGATTAGAGAAGATCAACTAGGGGACCTCATCAACGACAACAAGGGTCTAAGAGAGTCCGTTCAGTCACTTAATGTTCGCCTCGGTAAGTATCAGGATGCCACTGATAGATTAATGAAAGACTATACCTATTTAAAGGAGCAGTACGACAGATTAAGCGATGATTTTGGGTTTGCGAGACAGAACCACGCGACACTACGAAGTAAAGCGGAACATATGCTCACTCAGATTAGGAGAGTCACTCGAAGGGCAGATGAACTAGCAGAAGATGCACGTACTCTCTCTAAAGTCATAACACCTACACAGCCGAATAGCAAGAATGTGCTCAAGTTTCTGGGAAAACTTCGTATAAGTTTAGAGTATTGGGGGCAATTTTATTAACTCTTTACTTTAGTTTATGTTTTATTTAGATAGTTGAAATATCTTGTAATTCAATTTTGCACAAATTTTGCTGCTACATTGTTTTATCATTTTCCAATTTAATATCAAAGCCATTTTTTTCCCTTCTCTTCTATCACTTTTTTTTTTTTTTTTTTTTGTTTCGTTTTGTCTTTCTCTTTTCTTACACTAAAATCTCTTTTCATTAAAAATATAAACAGAATCATAAGATAGCTCGGTCACCTCGAATCCACCGCACCTACGTCACAAGATACAGGACAAGGATCATGGAAGAGCAGAGTATTGAGATGGAGAAAACAAGGAAAGATATTGAGGAGTTACGAGAAAAAATGGATGCCATTCTTGTCGCCCTAGAAAGAGGCAAAATAATACCTGATATTGCTCAGTCCAGCCATACAATGAACGACCCTCCAATCCGGCAATCAACAGAGGGTACTACTCCAAAATATCATCCATTGTACAATATTCCAGTAGAGCAGCACCCGTTTCCATTTTTCAAGAATGAGCAAGTGCCTGTACACAATCAACCTGGATTTTCACTACCCACAGAGATACCTCCCAAGGTGACCATTACAGTTCCCAATTTAGATGATCCTGAAATCAGAAAAGAGCTAACGGGAGGTGAGAAAGTCTCTTCTAGTGAAAAGCTTGAGGTCCTGGAGGAAAGATTAAGGGCAGTAGAAGGAACAGACGTCTTCGGAAATATAGATGCGACCAAGCTATGCTTGGTACCAGATGTAATCCTCCCTCCAAAATTCAAGGTGCCCGAGTTTGAAAAGTATGATGGAGCATCCTGTCCTAAGAACCATCTCATCATGTATTGTAGGAAGATGGCAGCATACGTCCAAAATGACAAGCTGTTAATTCATTGCTTCCAGGACAGTCTTACTGGTCCAGCATCTCGATGGTATATGCAGTTAGACAGCACTCATATATGTTCATGGAAGAATCTAGCCGATTCATTTTTAAAGCAATATAAACACAACATAGATATGGCTCCTGACCGCTTAGACCTCCAGAGGATGGAAAAGAAGAGCACAGAAAGCTTTAAAGAGTACGCCCAAAGGTGGAGGGATACTGCTGCTCAGGTGCAACCACCTTTAGCTGATAAGGAGCTGTCGACCATGTTTATTAATACTCTCAAATCTCCTTTCTATGATAAGATGATTGGGAGTGCCTCTACCAATTTCTCTGACATAATGACAATTGGAGAGAGAATCGAGTACGGAATTAAGCATGGAAAGATAACTGATACGGCTGGATCATCAACAACGAAAAAGGGGGTTCCATCGAAGAAAAAAGAGGGAGAAGTTCAGATGATTGGTTTCAATTCAAGACAACCATACCCTAATGCCGGAGTGCCACAATATCACTATCCACCTCCATATGTTTACCCTCAACCCTATATCAATAATACGTCAGCCCAATATCCATCCCCTTACGTCCAAAATCCTCGTCCTACTCAAGGCTACCAGCCTCGGAATCAACATAACACTCCTTATGTCCAAGGACACCAAAACAATAAAGGCGTCCGTAGACAGACTCATTTTGATCCGATTCCGATGACATATACCGAACTTCTACCCCAACTCTTCCAGAATAATCAGCTGGCACCCGTACCAATAGACCCAGTAAAGCCACCTTACCCAAAGTGGTATGACCCAAATGCCCGTTGCGACTACCATGCAGGAGCAATTGGACATTCCACTGAAAACTGTACTGCACTCAAGCATAGGGTGCAAGCATTGATAAAGGCAGGATGGTTGAACTTTAAGAAAGAAAATGGTCCAGATGTCAACAACAATCCTCTGCCAAACCATCAGAATGCACAAGTAAATGCGATAGAGGTTCATGGAGCTGATTTAAGAAAGAATGCTGAGAGAATAGTGACTCCCATGGGAGAACTATTCGAAATATTATTGAATAATGGATACATTGGAGTAGAACGCCTCCAATTAGATTTGGGTGTCAGAGCATACGATGACAGTTTGATGTGTTCTTATCACACTGGGGCAAAAGGGCATTCTATCGACCAATGTCCTCATTTTCGTTTGAAGGTCCAGGAGTTGTTAGATTCACATTTTTTAACAGTTTCTCAAAAGATGACTCAGCTCCCTCAGTATGGGGAAGTTGATATTATAGAAGAATGCTCAAGGTTGTCTCTCAAGCCAAAACCGTTAACAATATCTTATCGCGAGAAGCCCAGTACCCCAAATTCCAAGCCAAGACCGATTACCATCCAGATTCCGACTCCCTTTGAATATAAAAGTTCAAAAGCAGTACCTTGGAACTATGAATATAAGGTAACTGTTGATTCTGAACCCCTTCCAATCCATAATATCAGTGGGATAGGAGGTCTAACACGAAGCGGGAAGTGCTATACACCAGAAGACCTATTGAAACCCAAGGGTAAAGAAAAAGGAAAAGCCAAGATCACTGAAGATATCAAGGAGAAAATAGAAGAGCCCATTGTAGCGAAGAACCTAGATGTTAAACAGCCAGCATCTGAAGAGGACATCCAAGAATTTTTGAAGTTGGTTAAGCAAAGTGATTATAAAGTGGTTGAACAGTTAG
This sequence comes from Luffa acutangula, assembly GCA_036850905.1. Taxonomy (NCBI): domain Eukaryota; kingdom Viridiplantae; phylum Streptophyta; class Magnoliopsida; order Cucurbitales; family Cucurbitaceae; genus Luffa; species Luffa acutangula. Next base: position 28,565,597 of record CM072092.1, read on the forward strand.
GTCGAACCCCTGCAAAGATTTCCATACTGGCTTTGTTACTGGCTTCAGATACGCATCGTAAGACTTTGTTGGACATTTTAAATCAAACTTATGTTCCGCAGGATATTACGGTGGACAACTTGGATAACATTGTTGGAAACATAACTGCATCCAGTTCAGTAACCTTCACAGATGATGAGTTACCACCAGAAGGCACCGGACACACTAAAGCCTTGCACATTACAGTTAAGTGCAAAAATTTTGCTGTGGCAAAAGTTCTAGTTGATAATGGTTCCTCCTTGAACATAATGCCTAAATCCACGTTGGAGAAATTGCCTGTTGATATGTCTCATATAAGGCCCAGCACTATGATCGTACGAGCTTTTGATGGGGCACGTAGTGAAGTTGTTGGAGACATAGAAGTGCCCATCCAGATAGGTCCATGCACCTTCGATATAACCTTTCAGGTCATGAACATTAATTCGGCCTACAGCTTCTTGTTAGGGCGTCCCTGGATTCACTCAGCTGGAGTGGTCCCATCATCATTACACCAAAAACTTAAATTTGTGGTTGACCGCAAACTAGTAATCATATCTGGACAAGAGGATATCTTAGTGTCAAGACCCTCTTCAATGCCCTACATAGAAGCAGCAGAAGAGGTTTTTGAGTCATCATTTCAAGCTTTTGAGATTGCAAATGCCACAACTTTATACGGAGAGATAGGGAAAATGGAGCTGCAACTTTCAAAACTCTCCTTAACAGGAAACAACCAAAGCCTCGAAAATTTGTTGAATATGTCGAAAAATATGAAGAGGTTTGGTTTGGGATATAAACCAAGCAAAAAAGATATGATTAAAGCACACAGGCAGGAGAAAGAAAAACGACTGGCTAGATTGGAGAACCGTGAGCCGAAGTATCAAATGAATATCATTCCTCATCTTCATGATACCTTCATCTTTGCTGGAATAATTCATTCGGAATCTCAAGACCCTGCAGTCATGGCTATAATCGAACAGAAAAAAGAAGCCGGTCCCTTAGTTTATCTGTGCCCAGAAGACTTTGAACTCAATAATTGGACTGTAATGGAGCTACCATCATTTGTTAATGAGATATCAAAGTAATTTTTAAATTTTTTGTTTGTTTTTTGTTTTGATGATTTATGTGTTCTATGTCAATATTTCATTTGTTAATGAAGAAGCATTTTTTTCCCTTTCTTTCCTATCATCCAATGAATCTCTCTTGTGTCTACTTCTTTTAGCATTAATTTCATTTATTCCATTCCTTCATTTATCTTCTTTCATCACACTGAATAATCCCTCTCTTAAACAGCGAAATTGGGATTGAAAGCGTTAATGATCTTAAATACGAACTTGATTCTCCTACATACGATGTTGAGTCCGATGAGAGAACAAGTGGTAATGAGGAAGATCTAGAACTTACTCCTGAATTGTTGAGAATGATTGAAGAAGAAGAGAGGGTATTGGGACCACATGAAGAGTTGATAGAGACGATTAACTTGGGATCTCAAGTAGAGATTAAAGAAGTTAAAATCGGGACCAACATGTCTGCTGAAAGCCGTCAAGGGTTAATAACATTGCTTCATGAATACATTGACGTTTTTGCCTGGTCTTATCAAGATATGCCTGGTTTAGACACAAGTATTGTGGTGCATCATTTGCCACTTAAGCCTGAATGCAAGCCAGTGAGACAGAAGTTACGCAAGATGAAGCCAGACATGTTAATCAAAATAAAAGAGGAAGTCATGAAACAAATTGATGCAGGATTCTTAACAGTTGCTAATTATCCAGAATGGGTAGCTAACATTGTGCCAGTACCTAAAAAAAATGGACAGGTCCGAATGTGTGTTGATTATAGAGATTTGAATCGAGCAAGCCCAAAGGATAACTTCCCACTTCCTCATATTGATGTACTGGTAGATAATACAGCTGGATTCTCAACTTTTTCCTTTATGGATGGATTCTCAGGTTACAATCAAATCAAAATGGCACCTGAAGATCAAGAGAAAACTACATTCATCACATTATGGGGAACCTTTTGTTATAAGGTCATGCCGTTCGGATTGAAAAATGCTGGGGCAACCTACCAACGGGCCATGGTTACTCTCTTCCATGACCTAATGCATAAGGAGATCGAAGTGTATGTTGATGACATGATTGCTAAGTCAAAACCAGGGGAAGAGCATGCAACCATTCTCCGAAAGTTATTCGAGCGATTGAGAAAATTCAAGTTGAAACTGAATCCGAGTAAATGCACATTTGGGGTCACTTCTGGCAAGTTGTTGGGTTTCGTCGTAAGCCATGAGGGAATTAGAGTTGACCCAGACAAAGTCAAAGCCATTCTAGAAATGCCACCACCACGTACTCAAAAAGAAGTCAGAGGTTTCTTGGGAAGATTGAATTATATTGCAAGATTCATATCACATCTTACAGCAACATGTGAACCAATCTTCAAGCTACTTCGTAAGAACAATACATGCATATGGAATGACGACTGTCAAAAAGCATTTGAAAAGATCAAGCAATACCTACAAAACCCTCCTGTTCTTGTACCTCCAACTCCAAATCGTCCACTTATCCTATATCTTACAGTGACGGAAAATTCAATGGGGTGTGTACTGGGACAGCATGACAGTTCAGGCAGAAAAGAGCAAGCCATATATTATTTAAGCAAAAAGTTCACTGATTGCGAAACCAGATATTCTCTTTTAGAAAGAACTTGTTGTGCTCTAGCTTGGGCCGCTCGTCGTTTGAGACCATATATGTTGTACTACACAACATGGCTTATCTCAAAGATGGATCCTATCAAATACATCTTTGAAAAGCCGTCTTTGTCTGGTAGAATTGCTAGATGGCAGGTTCTTTTATCCGAGTATGATATTGTCTATGTTACTCGAAAGTCAATAAAAGGAAGTGCACTAGCTGATCATTTGGCCGAGCAACCTATAGACGATTATGAACCAATGAAATTTGATTTCCCTGATGAATTTGTCTCCACTATAATGGTGGAAAAAGAAATATCAGACTTAGAAACATGGACCATGTTGTTTGATGGGGCCTCCAATGAGTTAGGTCATGGGATAGGTGTTGTATTAATATCACCTGAAGGAAAGTTGTTCCCTCTCACCGCCAAATTAAGTTTTGATTGTACTCATAATATGGCTGAATATGAAGCTTGTTCTATGGGTATCCAAACTGCATTGGATATGAAGATAAAGAAACTTCGAGTCTTGGGAGATTCTATGTTGGTGATTCACCAATTGAGAGGAGAATGGGAAACAAGAGACACTAAGCTACTGCCTTATAAAAAGCTTATATTAGATTTGTCTCATAAATTTGAAGAAATCACTTTTGACTATTTACCAAGGGAGAGTAATCAAATAGCAGACGCCTTGGCTACGCTTGCAGTCATGTTCAACATAGACCCCAATCATGAGGTACAACCTATTAAGATGGGAAGGGTAGATGTTTCAGCCTCCTGCATGAATATATAAGAAGAGTTTGATGACAAGTCGTGGTTTCAAGACATCAAACATTATTTGAAATGTGGAACCTATCCTCTGAATGCCTCAGAAAATGACAAGCGCACACTTAGAAAGTTAGCAATGAAGTTCTTCCTAAATGGAGAAATACTTTACAAAAGAAATCATGATATGGTACTTCTAAGGTGTGTAGATACAAATGAAGCCAACACGATTATGAAAGAAATTCATGAGGGAATTTGCGGCACCCATGCAAATGGACACATGATGGCCAGACAGGCATTAAGGGCTGGCTATTACTGGTTAACAATGGAAGCTGACTGTATCAAATATGCCCGAAAATGCCACAAATGTCAGATTTACGCAGATAAAGCTCATGCTCCAGCATCTCAGTTGCACGTTATGACGACACCATGGCCATTTTCCATGTGGGGAATGGACGTTATAGGCCCTATTGACCCAAAAGCCTCAAACGGACATCGATTCATCTTGGTGGCAATAGATTATTTTACCAAATGGGTAGAAGCAATGTCCTATCGAGAGGTGACGAAAGGAGTTGTGATCAAATTCATCAAGAAGGAGATTATATGTCGCTATGGTCTTCCTGAGACCATAGTATCTGATAATGCACGAAATCTGAACAATAAATTGATGACTGAGTTATGTGAGCAATTCAAGATCAAACATGTCAACTCAACTCCGTATAGACCAAAGATGAATGGAGCAGTGGAAGCTGCCAATAAAAACATAAAAAGGATTGTGCAAAAAATGACGGTGACGTATAAAGATTGGCATGAAATGCTTCCTTTTGCATTACATGGATATCGCACATCGGTTCGCACTTCAACTGGGGCAACACCATTTTCATTAGTTTATGGTATGGAAGCTGTTCTTCCCATTGAAGTGGAAATTCCATCATTAAGGGTCCTCATGGAGACTAATTTAGAAGAGGCTGAATGGATCCAAAACCGCTATGAGCAGCTCAACTTTGTTGAAGAAAAGAGATTGACAGCATTGTGCAGAGGTCAACTTTACCAAAGACGAATGATGAAAGCCTATGATAAGAAAGTGCGTCCTAGAGTATTCAGAGAAGGGGATTTAGTCTTAAAACGAATTCTTCCTTTTCTAAAAGATCACCGAGGCAAGTGGACCCCAAACTATGAAGGACCATTCGTGGTGAAGAAAGCTTTCTCTGGAGGAGCTTTAGTCTTGACTAACATGGATGGTAATGAGCTGCCAAGTCCAGTTAATTCAGATCAAGTTCGAAGATATTACGCATAGGCTACTTGTGTATCAAAGGATTCGACAAAGTTGCGGGAATTCAACAAGTGTCTAGGAGAATTACGCTTCAATTTCTATATCATGTTTAAGAGGTTACTTTTGTCTCAAGTTCTAGAACCTTAACATTGACACATATGTCTATTGAATTTTAGTCATAAATCAAAGCTCCCTTCTCGAAGCATGGCATATCTTGTCCATTTTTCTCCCCCACTCTCCATAGTATTTCCTCAACTATGAATGTTGGCATGTTTACCTGTATTATCATTACAATTGAATAAACAAAAAGTTACATAAACGCGATATTTCAAATCAATGGTGGTAACTCAAACGATTCGATGTGAAATACATATGTCCAAACAAAGAATCCAAAGACAATATTTTTCCAAGAGCACCGTGATCATGAAGGTTGATGGAATGTCATCATGGAGGACAAAACCGTCATTTCAACATGACAAAGTCTTGAACTGGGGCAAAACGATTATTTTGGTCTTCTCAAACTGGGGCAAAACCATTATTATTACAGGAGCAAAGTCGTTATGGATACATTTTTGGTCATCAAACAAAAAACAAGTTGTTTAGCGAGTTCATGATCCAATTAAGGTCTATTACCAAGGGTGATGTGAATGGGGTGCCCGAGCTATCAAATATCTTTTAAAGAAATTTGTATCATAGTTTTCAGATAATGCTAAATCCGCACCCCATGTATTCAAGCATTCAAGTTTAGCGTGCATTGCAAAGAAAATTTATTTTCGGTTAAATCGAACCCGACTATTCAGTCGAGGTCGAAGCCTGTGTCAATCCAGGTCCATTTCCAGTTTTTTCGGTTAAATCGAACCCGACTATTCAGCCGAGGTCGAATCCTGTGTCAATCCAGGTCCATTTTAAGTTTTTTTTTTTTTTCGGTTAAATCGAACCCGACTATTCAGTCGAGGTCGAAGCCTGTGTCAATCCAGGTCCGTTTTATGTTTTTTCTCTCGGTTAAATCGAACCCGACTATTCAAGCCGAGGTCGAAGCCTGTGTCAATCCAGGTCCATTTCCAATTTTTCTCTCGGTTAAATCAAACCCGACTATTCAGTCGAGGTCGAAGCCTGTGTCAATCCAGGTCCGTTTTCAATTTTTCTCTCGGTTAAATCGAACCCGACTATTCAGTCGAGGTCGAAGCCTGTGTTAATCCAGGTCCGTTTTCAGTTTTTCTCTCGGTTAAATCGAACCCGACTATTCAGTCGAGGTCGAAGCCTGTGTCAATCCAGGTCCGTTTTATGTTTTTTCTCTCGGTTAAATCGAACCCGACTATTCAGCCGAGGTCGAAGCCTGTGTCAATCCAGGTCCATTTCTAGTTTTTTCTTTCGGTTAAATCAAACCCGACTATTCAGTCGAGGTCGAAGCCTGTGTCAATCCAGGTCCGTTTTCAATTTTTCTTTCGGTTAAATCGAACCCGACTATTCAGTCGAGGTCGAAGCCTGTGTCAATCCAGGTCCGTTTTCAATTTTTCTCTCGGTTAAATCAAACCCGACTATTCAGTCGAGGTCGAAGCCTGTGTCAATCCGTGTTCGTTTTCAGTTTTTCTCACGGTTAAACCAAACCTGACTATTAAATTGTGGTTGAGACGTGATTAAGTCAAGCGCATTTTCCTTTCTAAATTCAATTTTTTACCGAACAAATCTTCGCCTCCCCAGTACTTAGTCTCTTTCCTTTGTCTACCCTTTCAATCCTTCAAGGATACACAAAGGGGGGCAAACTGTAGACACCGTATTTGGTCCGGCTTGATTTTAAGTAATAATGTTTGAAGTTTTCCAATATTTTGTGGTCAATTTGTTTTTATGATATGCCAACAAGAGCATAGCTCAACTGGCATGAAGTTGTATTGATAATCATGAGGTTTGTGTTTCAAATCCCTTTCCCCACGCTTTTTTTTTTCTTTTTTTCTTTTTTTTTTTCTTCTTTTTTTTTTTCTTTTTTTTTTTTTGGTCTTCCCCATTCCTATTCAATGGGAAGTTTTCATGAAAAACTCCCCCATTACCTATTCTAAAGCTTTTTCCATGGTTAGTATTTTTTTTATTTTTTTTATTTTTTATTTTCCCCACCATTTTCTCATCCATCTCCCCCTTAAATTAGTAACCCTTCAAGTATAAAAAGGGGGGAGATGGAGGATGGAAACACAAGAAGAATGAGTGGAATTTTAGAGCAAAAGTGAGCTTGAGAGAGTTTAGGCATTTGAGAGAGTTTAGGCATTTGAGCAAGAGTTTAGCTTAGAGAGTGATAGAAAAGGAGAGAAAAAAAGAGAAGAAGTTTAGAGTAAAAGTGAGCTTGAGAGAGTTTAGGCATTTGAGCAAGAGTTTAGCTTAGAGAGTGATAGAAAAAGAGAGAAAAGAAAGTGGAAGAGGAAAAGAGGAAAAAAGAGGGGGAGGAAGGAGTATACGGGGAGAGGAAACATTGGGTAAGAAAAAAGGAAAAAAGAAGAAAGAGAGAAGTAAAAAAGGTGGGGTTTTGTTTTTCTATTTCCTTTGTTTTTTTTTTTTTTTTGTTTTTTTTTTTTTTTTTTGTTTAGTTATTATTGTTATTATTATTATTATGATTATTATTATCATCATTATCATTATCATTTTTAATTTCTCTCTCGTTTTAGTTCACTTTTGCACTTTGCCAACTTCATTTTTTTAAACTTTCTAATTCATTTGTTTTTTCCTTTCATTCTCCAAATTGCTTTATTCTAATCTTTAATTCTGCTTTGTCAATTTCAATTATTGTTATTGTTTTGATTTTCTTTTGAAAGGGATTATGGGAACTGAGTAATGTGCCTTCGTGGAGTCCAACTCCCGTGTAGGCGTATGAAAATTCTCATTTTCCCTTTTAAAAGAATTTACTCTTTGAATAATTTTTTCTTCTTTTACATCCGTTTTATTTTAAAAAAATATTTTTAGTAAACATAATCATGTACACCCATGTTCCTTTAATTAAAAGGGAGATTAGGCATGATTTATATTAAATTGGATATCCAACTCATAATGTTTAATCCTTGCTTTATTTCTAAAGTTAAGGTAAAAACGAATGAGACATCTTGTGTTCAGTATTGCATTTTCAGTTTTATTTTCATATTTATCATTCTTTTTAAGAAAAATAAAAATAAAGGACTGTTTTTATTCATTTAATTGGACAATTTAAGATACTGTGGTAATCGTTTTCTTAAACGGGTGTTGTAGGGTGCTCATACCTTCCCTACACTCAAACGACTCCCGAACCTAATTTCTGGTTTTCTAAGACTAGTTTTGTTTTTTATTTTAAAGGTGACCAATCACACCCTCAATGATTGGTGGCGACTCCAATTTTCTTCTAAAAAACCCAAGAAAGGATGTCGGCCGCTCCGCGTCGCGATGACGTTGCGACAACAACCCTCCCACTACATCAAGGCATTCTCAACTCTTGAGATGGATGTGACTTGATAAAAAACACTGGCCTTATCAACAACTCTTATTGAATAACCAATCTTATCGACAACTCTTGTTGATTTTTCTGTAGCTTCATTAGTTAATACACTCAAACTGACTTTACTTTGTGGCTTGTGATTGCTCATATGTTCTTCTTCTGAGAATGAAGCATTTGTCAATACAAATTCTTTATTCTCTTTTGGATTGAAGAAATATCCACTCCTCGTTTCCTTTGAGGTAACCTACAAAGTATGTAATGAAGTCAACACTTCATGACCCCAAAACGAGCCAGGCAATTGAGCATAGCTCAATATGAATTGAACCATATCCAATAGGGTTCTAATACTCCATACTAAGATTTAGGATGTGATCCCATGTACTATCAAATAGTTCTGGAATCTCAAGTCCCTATACTCAACACATTGATCAGATCAAAGTGTTTTTTATTATCTCACCTAACAAGTTTCCAACTTTAGTCTTAAACCCCTTTGAAAATCTCAAGAGCTTTAGACTTAAATTGCATTAGGTAGAGATACTCATACCTTTGAATAATCATCTACAAACGAGATTAATTATTCATACCCTCCCACTGCTTTAACATACTGGACCACAAGGATCCAAATGTATAAACTTCAAGGGTTCTTTGGCTCTTTAGTTCTTTTCCAGTAAAAGATCTATTAGTCATATTGCCCATAAGGCATGACTTAATTGGTATTAGAGAGTCTTCTTCTAACTAACTTAGAAGTATACTCTAGACTAAGCTCCCAATCATATTGAGATCAAAATAGCCTAACCTTCAGAACCAAAGAAAGGTATTTCCTTTAGGAGATATCCTTTGCCTTTATTTCTTTGAGTATAAGCAATCTTAAACAACTTAGTGCTCATGACTTGCTTTACTCTCGATTAGTCTTAAAACACATAAGTTATTTTCCAGTAAAGCTGAACAAATGTCAACTCCCTTTCTTAAAATAAAACTGCGTTAGCAGAGAAAGGTATAGAGCAACATTGTCCCAGCATATACGTTATAGAAATCAAATTTCTGTTAAACTTTAGGAAATACATACACATTATCTAATAATGTGTATTTTCTCCCACTAGATAAAATAACTTAATGTTCCCTCTGCCAAAACCGAGATATACTCTCCAGATCAAAATCTGAGAGTCACCTGTTTGCAACAATTGCCATGAGCTTATTCCTTGAAAGGAAAAAACAAACGTGATAAGTGGCACCTAAATTAAAAATTCAGGCTGTATCCTCATTTTCCATTATGCACGTTTCAATGACCAATAAATCACATTCATTGTCATCGACATTGGCTGGGCAGTTAATGTCATAATCATCATAAACGATTCAAGATGAACTAGACATTTGGGCCTGAGGACATTCCTCACTCAAAACTAATCTAAAATCATTTACCACAAGTTTGTCGTTTAAGCTAGTTGTATCTAAAACCGTTATCAATTGGCGTAAGACAATGCACATATGAATTATCACTGAAACAACAAATTACTTGTTATGCACTAAACCCATTACACAAAATAATATTGTTTTAATCCAATCAATTTAGCAAAAGTAATCATCGACCCAAATATATGATACATATTTGCAACGATACTTCAGAGGTTTAGAGCAACAGCTACCGTAGGGCAGTCAGCCACTCCTCCTCTGAATTGAGACAATCTCAGCCAATCCCTATTACCAGAATAACTCATATTCCAATAGATTTTAGCTACCGTTTTTTCGGTTAGGAAACCATTAACACCTTAACGATTTCCCGTAAGTGTGACCCTCCATTTTCAGATTCCAGAGGTCGGCCCCAACAATGCTACCGTAGGGAAAGTCAAAGTTGGGAATGGACCTAAGAAACCCTATCCATTTCTGGAGTTTGCGTTGTTCCGAATCCCATGATCAAACCTTCCGTAGGGTGATCGCTCCCAGGGCGACTCGCAGGCAGATCATAGGAATCTCACGGTGCAACCTAATGGAGGAGACCGTAGGATACGTTGACACGTGTCCTGCTCCCACTTACTATAAAATACTCCCTCATTCACCTTGATATTGATCCATGCAAACACCATCCGTAGGGGGTCACTCCCAGGGTGACTCGAGGCCAAGCATGGACCTCACGATGTGAACTCTTGAGGACGTGAGAGCAAAACTTGATTTATGAAAATCTTGTTTTGTCATATTTCCTCCCACTAAGTATTTTTATAATTTAAGGGTCTATTTACTTAGGTAAATTCCGGCTAAATGAATCTATCTAAGTCTATGCCTGAATATAACTCTTATATAGAGGTCTTTACTCTAATGTCTAGGTGAATTAAACCCTTTTAATTACCTAGTGACATTGCATGCTAACATTAGACTATGATTAATTCAACTCAGGTTCCGGATCTGTTCCCAGGTAGGAGGTGTTCCGTAACCGTCAACTTAAATACCCCCAGCCTAGACAGAACTTCACCGGGAGAGTTCCCTTATAACCATAGTAATGTTTTTCCTACTTAGTCCATTAAAACTATTTTAATACTAAGTAAGAAAATAATTCTAATCCTATTAGAATATAAAATGAGCTTAGGTCTAATTAATTTTAAACAATTTAAAATTAATTCATTATAACCTAAGGTCCTATGTTTGCATGCAACTCTTTGTTATAGGTTGACGATTTCTAATCAATTTTATAACTATTATAAAATTTTAATAATTAGCCCTATAACATGCTTCTATGGTGTTTCATAATAACAATCTAATTCAAATTATTACACACCATAACGCTCATGACGCCGATAATATAACGATTATATTAATCTAAAGTGGTGTCATGCTTCATGCAATTTCAATTTCATTTAATTAATATCGATTATATTAATTAATCATCCACGAAATTAAATTACATGAAATTTGACATTAATATAATATAACATTTATATTAATCTAATTAATGTCATGCTCAATGCGATTCCATTTTCATTAAATTAATATAACAATTTATATTAAAAATATCCATGAAAATCAAGCATTGAAATTTATTTCCATTCATAATATAACTATTATATTAATACTCATGAAAATAAATCTAAGCATGCATGCTACATTAATATAAATATAACATTTTATATTTATCTAATTAATGTCATGCATCATGCTTTTCCAATTTCATATATTTAATATAACAATTATACTAAATAACTCATGAAATTTAAATTCATGCATAATTATCATATATTATAACATTTATAACATAAATATGCATGAAACATGCTTAACCTATGGTGGGATCTAGCTAAATGACATTCATAAAGCAATAAATAGCTATAAAGACCGGTATTTTGGCATCCTAGGGCAAAAATAATGAAAAATTACATTAATAATTCAAAATCTAGCCCTAAACCGCCTTGTAATTGGTCTGAACCGCCTCGAACCGCTTCGAACCGCTCAGAACCAACCCAAACCGTGTTAGAATGGCCCAAACCGGACCCAAATTGCTCAAACCGGCCCAATAAGACCTTGAACCGGACCAGCCAGCATGAACCGGGCCACTATTCACCTGAACCGAACCCAAACCGTCCACAGCAGCTGCAGGCGAAAAATAAAAAAAAACCGCCTACTATCCAGCTCAAACCCACGACCTTGAGGATGCCAGACACGCGCACACACCACTGCTCCAGCCACCAAGGTTCGAAACATATTGAACGCAAATATTATTAATTTTGTAACCATTTGAAGTAACTGCTGGCCGCACGTTCGCTCAACGTTCCGTGAATACGGAAACTACCATCAGCGTCGAGACGCTGAAGGCACATCGTCTCGACGCTGTCCCGATTTTTCCAGCGCCTTGTTCTTCAGCGTCGCGACGCCGTTGAGCAGGGTCGTGACGCTACGCCTCTGGACAGCCTCTGATCTTCGTTTCCAGCAGCATTTTTACTCCGATTTCAACTCCGATTCGAGCACCGATCATCAAATTGATCCTAAATTTCTAGACACGGACTTACAAGACTCGATTTACATTAATTTGCCCCAAAAACATGGGCCCTTACATGATCAAATCATAAAAAAAATGTAAATCTAATGCCAAAAAATACCAAAACAGTCTTTAAAGCAAACCACATTCAAAATGCAAATCGATCCCACCAAAAACCACAACGCAAATTCTAAAAACGAAATTAAAATCACGAAATGGCTCTGATACCATTTGAAGGAATTGAATCCTCTAGCGGAAGCGGTTTTCACCGATCGTGATTTAATTTCAATTAGAGAAAACCGGTACGTTGGGCAAAATTAGAAACTTATTTTCTAAACTAGATTAAGCATGCATTTACAGATCTAAAACAATTTTAGAACTAAGTACTTACATGAACTTGAAGAATACTGCACAATGCTCCAAGAACACCACCATGTCGGATCACCTACTATGACTCTTGGGAATCGAGATCCGGCTTGTGGGAACCCAAAACTAGTCTTGGAAGGGAAAAAATTTCAGCAAACAAGTTGCTGTGTTTTTGGTTGAGAGAGTGAGAGGGTTGAGAGAGAGTTTTCTCTCTGTCATTCTGCGTGAGAAATGAGAGAATGAGCGATCAGTTGGGTAACTCCCTCTCCCCTGTACGATAAGTGGGGAGGGAGTTATTACCCTACTAGATCTTGATCGTTGGATCTAATCCAAACGATCTTGGCCGTCTATTAATTAAATAATAATAATCATTTAATTAATTAATTAATTACAATTAATTTAATTAAGACAATATTAATTAAATCAATTATAATATAAAGTATTTAATTCAATTTGAGTCATATTCAATTGAATTAAACTGGCCATTCAATTAATCCTATTAATTGAATCCACATTAATTAAATATCAAATATTTAATTAATTTTGTAATTGAATCATATTCAATTATATCTCTCTCATTTAACCTATAGTTTTAATGTGCATCAAATGTACATTAATATTAACTATAGAATTAATTTAATCAAATCACATTTAATTAAATTAAATTAATTAATTCTCAAATTAATTAATTCATTAATTAAATATCATATATTTAATTAATTAACTATTTGAATCATTATTCAAATAATTCTCTCATATACTATAGTTTTAATATGAATCTCATTCACATTAAATTTAACCTATAGTTTCAATATGAATCTAATTCATATTTAATATTTGAACTCCTTCAAATATTTAATTCTCCCGTTAATTAATTTTGAATCATATCCAGAATTAATTTATAATATAAAGTTTAATTCACCAATTAAACTTATATTATAATGTATCTTTATACATTATTTTAATTGTATCAAATACAATAAAATTCCCTTAACGAATTTGAAGACACTTTAAATTCTATTCAAGACTATTTAACCTCAGAACCCTTTACGAGCTAGCAGGTGGACCTAATGGACCTACAGATCAGAAGCTCCAACGATGCGAGACTAATTGGCTAAACTCATTAACCAAATTAATCAACATTCGTTAACTGTGGGTCACTCCACTAAAGACCCACAGTTGCACTCTTCTCACTGTAGAATATTTCTGTGTCCACGGATATCGACCAATAACAGTAAGTCAATCCTTCACGAGTGTTCGTAACGCCAGCTGGGTCAAATTACCGTTTTACCCCTGGGTTACCTCTGGATCCTTAAGTACCACTGATTCCTCTAATGAACAATCTGTTTATGATCCAATCAATAAACAGCAGTTCCTCTCGGGCCAGGAGAGGATGGGCGCCCTTGTTCAAGACCCGGAATCAGCCCTTAAGGGAACACACATCTACTTGCCCCAATAGGGGAAGGAGTGAATTCCATCTTGTACTGTTATGTTCCCAGCCCCCATTCGGTCTTGCCCCTGAAATGGTAGGATTATTGAGTCGGCGAACTGGCCACTCTCACCCATACAGATCTAAGGACAATCCCTCCTGAAAAGGAGTTCATAACAGACTCAGGATTGAGATTGAGTTACCTAGGTCATCCTATTGAAATAGAAACCTAAACTAGTTAACGGTGTTACATCTAGTGGTTACTATTTCGCGGTCCGGTCTTATGCAAACTCATTGCACAGGATACCCCCACTCGCATGTCTCCTACATGGATGCTTTGGATCATTGCATCTGTATCGAATACAAAATGGGTCGTATCACATAGTGTTACCAGGATAAGGTACCCAGCCTTATCCCTATACTATAGACCATTTAGGTTGTTACTTGAACACTGATCCCCGTATGTCCCCACATACTAGTTCAAGTTTCATCTAAACAACCTAGGATCTTAGTTTATTGGATTTGGGTCAAATTATGCAATTTTAGTAACAATAACTCTTTATTGTACAAACCTCAATAACGACGTATTGATACAAGTGAACAATTTGTCACCATTCACTACCTACGAGTTTTAGGGCATAAAACCCAACAATTATACCATATTTCTACTCACTCTAGGAGCCCGACAAGTTTTTGTGTGATAACTGTCCGAAAGGTAGTTATTTAGGCCTTAATTCTATAGGGATTTGTGTGTCTTTTGTGCTTAATATGGTTGCTTTTAGATGAATATTATATGTTTTAACCCATTTGAAAGAATGGAGGCTTTGAAAGTTATTTTGTGCAGAAAATACTGCTGAGCGACTGGAGGGAGCAAATTCTGTGCTACAGCAAAGCTGGGAGCAAAACTGCCATGTCACAGCTCGTTAGCCAAGTTGACAAACCGACTTCTGTTGAGTTATTTTCGGGATAAAGGAGTGAGGAGAGCCTGCCATGTGTCCAATTTAACCTAATTCTCATCTTATAAAAGGAGGAATCGTCAAAGATAAATTCATTCACCATTTGGAGACCGAATCAATCGGTCGGAGACAGAATTGACGGCGGAATGGAGATCTAAGAAGACCATTTGCGATTCCACTCAAGGAGACGAAGTTCTTCCATGTTCTTGGTGGTTTGGAGCAGTCGTTTCATCTCCCCAATTACCAAAAGGATTAGTATTTCTTGTGTATTTCACATTATGGATGTGCTTATCGAGATTGTAAAGTATTTTATGTTTCCAATCATGAACTAATTTTTTTGTAGGCATAGGTTAAGAATTATGTGATTGTTATATTTATAAATATGGAAATTCTATTTGATCATGATCATCTTGAATGATTGTTGATCTTTAATCTCATTATGTGCCCGCCTAGCTAGCCGGTATGTATAGTTTCTCCTAGTTTCAGGGATGATTTAGGAGTTGTGTGGCGATAATTCACGCTAGATCATCGTGTATTGGTGAACGCCAGTGACTGAGTTAGGGATAGCCAGTTGCCTAATGCTTGATCGGTAGAGCTTCCTTGGTTTTGAAACATATTCCAAAAAATCCGGAGTTCCGGGAGGATCCCGCTGATAATACTGCATGAGATTGACAGATCAAAAGAATTGCTGGAGCATCTTTATAAACAATTACAAAAGTCTTAACTTGTGTCTGTTTCCATTTTGTTTTCTCTGTCGTAATCATTTACTGCTTTCGTATATCTTTTGTTTCAGCATTTTAAGAACCTAATCAATTTAACCAACCTTTTTAAATCACTAAAAAGACAAACTAAATCAATAGAGGTAGGCATTTCAAGACCTGTGGATATGATAGATACTTATCACTTGCTGCTAGATTGTGTATACTTGCACAGTAATCTGGAGTTAATTTATCTCATATTTTTAACCACTTCAAAATTGCAACAAGTTTTTGGCGCCGTTGCCGGGGACTTGAAATTGTTTTATTTCATTGATTTTTGTTTTTGTCTATTTTTGGTGATTTGGTGCGTGAACTTTTTGACTGTTTCTTTTTCTTTTGTAGGTGTGACTTTGGTGTGTGAGCGATCCCCTTCGGATTAGATTTTCAAAAAAAAAATTCTAGTGAATCTCGAAGAGGAAGTGTGCGATGCAGCAAAATCCGTCGCTGGAGCAAAATGGACAACAAAATAATAAGGCTAAGAATCCTATCCTTGTAGCAAATGATAGGGACAGAGTCATTTGAGAGTATGTTTTTTCAATTTTTGACGAGTTAAATCTAGTGATAATACGTCCAGTTATTGAGGCATCAAACTTTGAAATGAAACTGATCATGTTTCACATGTTAGAGATGGTTGGCCAATTCCATGGTTTACCATCCGAGGACCCTCATCTTCATCTTAAGTCTTTTCTAGGAGTTAGTGATTCATTTGCTTTCGAGGGAGTGTTGAGAGATGCCCTTAGATTAACCCTATTTCCTTATTCCCTTAGAGATGGAGCAAAGGCATGGTTGAATTCTTTTGCTCCAGCATCGATAAGTACGTGGAATGAGCTAGTAGAGAAATTTCTTAGTAAGTATTTTCCACCAACTAGGAGTGCCAAGTTGAGGAGTGAGATAGTGGGATTTAGGCAAAATGAGGAAGAAACTTTTAGTGAGGCTTGGGAAAGGTTTAAGGAGCTTTTGCAAAAGTGTCCCCACCACTGTTTGCCATATTGTATTCAAATGGAAATATTTTACAATGGGTTAAACATAGCAACCCAGTGTATGGTTGATGCTTCTGCGGGAGGGGCTCTTTTGGCGAAATCTTTTAATGAAGCTTATGAGATTCTAGAAAGGATATCAACCTACAGTTGTCAATGGTCAGATGTTAGAGGCTCTAATAAAAAAGTTAAGAGTGTGTTAGAAGTTGATGGTGTGTCTACCATTAGGGCCGATATTGTAGAATTAGCTAACGCTCTTAAAAATGTAACAGTGGTTAGTCATGTCCAGCAGCCGCCAGTGGTAAACCAAGTTACAGAAGAATCATGTGTTTATTGTGGTGAAAAGCATAATTATGGGTTTTGTCCTAACAATCCAGCTTCTGTGTTTTTTGCAGGTAATCAAAGGAATAACCTTTATTCTAACTTTTATAATCCAGGTTGGCGCAACCACCCCAAGTTTGCGTGGGGAGGGCAAGGAAGCAATTCGCAAGTCCCCCAAGCAAAGCAAAAGGCGGTAAACCAGTTCGAATTTGCTAAATCACAGGAATTGCCCCAGCAAAATAAGCAGGCTACACAACTTTCATTGTTCACACATCACATGTGGATTGGTGGATTTCTCATAGTTGGTGCTGCTGCGCATGCAGCCATTTTTATGGTAAGAGACTATGATCCAACTACTCGCTACAACGATCTATTAGATCGTGTACTTAGGCATCGCGATGCAATCATATCACATCTCAACTGGGTGTGTATATTTTTAGGCTTTCACAGTTTTGGTTTGTATATTCATAATGATACCATGAGTGCTTTAGGGCGTCCCCAATATATGTTTTCAGATACCGCTATACAATTACAACCCGTCTTTGCTCAATGGATACAAAACACCCATGCTTTAGCACCTAGTATAACGGCCCTTGGTGCAACAACAGGCACTAGTTTGACTTGGGGGGGTGGTGATTTAGTGGCAGTGAGAGGCAAAGTTGCTTTGTTACCTATTCTGTTAGGAACCGCAGATTTTTTGGTACATCATATTCATTCATTTACGATTCATGTAACAGTATTGATACTCCTGAAAGGTGTTCTATTTTCTCGTAGCTCGCGTTTGATACCGGATAAAGCAAATCTTGGTTTTCGTTTCCCTTGTGATTGACCCGGAAGAGGGGGTACATGTCAAGTATTCGCTTGGGATCATGTCTTCTTAGGGCTATTTTGGATGTACAATTCAATTTCGAAAGTAATATTCCATTTCAGTGACCTACTAATTGGTGTACTTGAGATGCATTTCCTCGAGCTCCCGAAAAAGACATTATATGGACTGGATTAAAAGGGTCAGTCATCCTAAAATTAGGATTCATTTCTTGTCGCAAATATTCACTTGTAGCATACCATATCTCAATGGACTGGCGTAATTTTTCTACTGCGTGTACGTTTCCATAATGATGGTGTTTTTCCAAAATCAAACTTTGTTGTTCAGCATCTTGGACTAGCCATCCCTTAGACGAGATTGTTAAAAGAGAGTCAATGATGAAGGATTATATGGCTCGTAATGATGTCATAATCCTAAGTCAGCAAGCTTCATTGAGAGCCCTAGAGTTGCAAGTGGGTTAGCTAGCTAATGAGCTGAAGGCACGACCTCAAGGGAACATTCCTTTAGATATTGAGCACCCTATAAGGGAAGTTAAGAAGCAGGTGCAGGCAATGACTTTACGGAGTGATAAGCCACTAGAAGATAGAAAAGAGCCTAGTAAACCCTAGGAAGTAGAAAAGAGTAGTGATAGTAATGTTGTCGAAAAAGAATTGGGGTCTGGTCAATATGATGGAGGCAGCAGCAAAGATGCTGGAGCAATTAGTTCTGTTCCAGATGTAGAACCCTCACCTTATGTATCGCCCCCACCCTATGACCCACCCTTACCTTTTCCACAAAGGCAGAAGTCTAAGAACCAAGATGGTAGTCCATTTTTGGCAACTGGTAGATCATTGATGGATGTCCAACAAGGGGAGTTTACAACGAGGGTGCATGACCAAAAGGTGAAGTTTAATATGTTTGATGCAATAAAATATCCAAATGATTTTGAGGATTGCTCGTGCATTCAGGTGTTGGATGAGTTTGTTGAGGACCACTTTGAGAAGGAATTGATGGAGTACCATACCCAAAAATTTGGAGAAATCCAAATTGAGGATTTGGAAATAGGTGGATTGGAGCATGAGCATAAATTTGTAGGTGAGATTTCTAGTTTTGAGAGGAATTTTGAATCTGTAGAGCCAATAGATAAGAAATCCAAGCCTATTGAACCTTATTATTCATGGACATTGCTCTAGCAACCCGAGATTAGGAAATCCTTCATTGATGAGCGGTTTTTTACTGTAGCTCATATTAAGGCAGTGAAAACACCTTGGTATGATGACTTTTCCAATTACCTTGATTTTGGAAATTTGCCTCCTGGTTTATCAAAAGAACAAATGAAAGAATTTTTCCGTGAGGTAAAGTTTTATTTATCAAATGATGCATCTATGGTTAGACAATGTGTTGATGATGGCTGTGAGTCTAAAGTAAATTTGATTTCTGTTTAGATTTAATTTCAATTTGAATTTTTAATTTCTCTTTTGATTAGATTTTGAATAATATATCTTCTTGATTTAATTCTGAAATATTCTTTTTTGAAGTTGCTGGCAGATTTAGGGAGCGTAGGTTTTGAGGGAGCAAAATTTCAGCATTCTAATCAGAAGTTCCCATTATTGGATTACGTTTTATTTATTTATTATTATTATTTTGTTTTGTTATTATTTTGATTTGATATGATTCTGATTTGATTAGATTTTTATTTATTTATTTATTATTTATTATTTATTTTATTTTTATTTTGTTGGTTAGTTTAGATTTTATTTTGAAGATTTAAATCAAAGATTTTTCCAGATTTAAAATAATATATCTAGTGGATGTTATTTTATAAAAAAAAAGATTTGATTTCATTGTTTTGTTGAGAAGATCAGAGATTTTATTCGGTTGAGATTTTTTTAGATAAGATTCTAATTTTATCATTGAGATTTTATTGTTGTTAGCAGGATAATAAAGTAGGCATGCAGTTAATTAACAAAGATGTCATGTGTTGAGTAGAAGGAAGATGGCGTTATGGTTGTTACACACAGAGGGAGCACAGTAAATAGAAGATCTTACCGTTGGATAGATAATAAAAATTTTCCATGAAGCCATGAAGTTAAAACGGTAACTTAAATAAATTAAGAGATAATTAGGGGCTAATTATTTGTTGAAGATCTTTGAGTTAGTGCCCTATTTATACGATCTCCCATCAGGTACGTTTTTCACTCTCATCTTTTATTACTACTGATGTGATTTTTTTTTCTTTGTGTGTGTTATTATTGTGAGGGAAAAAAGCACGAGCAAGGAAAGAAAGTGAGACGAACGAAAAAGTGTCGGTGGATGAAGATATGGTGGAAGAGAGGGTTGAAGAGGCTTCGTAGAGACCAAAGAAAAGAAGAAGAGGTCTAAGAGAGAAAAAAAAAGTAAGAACCCCTACCCTAACCCTTTCTCCTAACCATTTGTTTCAGAAAAAGAAAAGCCAGAAGAGGAAAAAGAAGATGAGAGGAATGAAGTTGAGACCGAAATTGAGTGAAAAAATTGAGCTTGATGAAAGATTTCTATACAAGAGACAAGAACATTAATGAAGAGACAAGACAAAAATATCAAGAAGTCCTGAAGCGAGATGTTCTAATGGAGCGCGACTTCGATGGTGGCAAAGAGCTCGCACATTTTCCTTGAGCGAACATTACTAATCACGGTTGGAAACGGTTGTGCGCAAAGTCGGAGCCCACTGTTGATCAACTAGAATGGGATTTCTACGTCAACATCGATGAAAATGAAGGATTCTTGATTATTGTTCGTAGGTTGTTGTTGACTGGAGCCATGTAGTAATTAATTATCTATTTAGTTTGCAAGATTTCCCCCACACTGTTTTCAACGCAATATTAGTTGTATCCTCAAACGAGCAACTAAATGCCCAGTGGAGGTTGTCTAGTAAAGGGGCAAGAACATTCCAGTCAGCATACATGAAGTGTGAGGCTAACACTTGGCTCAGCTTTGTCAAGCAGAGATTATTGCCTACAACGTACGACTTTATTGTCTCCCTTGATCGAGTGCTTTTGAAGGTTCAGAGTCCCAAAGACCTCCAATGATATAAAACTTGTTTGACAAGGGGACTATTGACACTGCCAATCTGGCTAGACTTTAGAGAGGTGAGGTGCGCCAGGGTGGTTTATTGTGAGGTGTCCATAGAGTGCTGGAGCAGCTTGAGATGGTTTTCAGTAGGCTAAAATTCACTGAGAGACAACTTCAAACTTACTAGAGCTATGATTGTTGAAGGGACACCGTACTAAGGAGGGCTATGCAAGCAAATTTTTCAAAGTGTTATATCAAGCATTCTCAATTTTTCTTAATGATCTTATGAACCCATGCATTCCACCCCCGCCCATCATTCGAGAGGAAGAAGACAACCCAGAGCCTGAACATAAAGAAGAATTAAAGGGAAGTTTCAATTTCTTAGAGCAAATATTTTGATGAATGATTTTGTGTGCTCGCCTTGCATGTGTTGTGTTCTTTTTGCTTATGTTATGTTCTATTTCTTTGTTTTTATCTACTGCTTTAAAATCTATCTCTGACATGATTACGTAAATCTATGATCTTGATCTTTAATGAAATCAAATATTGTTTTGTTTTGCACATCTGAGTATCTAACTTATTTTTCTTCTGAATTTTTCGAAGCTTGGACTAGTTAGCTTAATTAGACCAAGATGTTCTGATCTCCAGAAACCTTTTGCTTGAGCATTCCTTCTAGCTTGGTCATGACTGCAGCAAAAGTTCTGAGGTAGCATTGTGTTATTTGATCCACCTTAAGCTTAATCTTAGTCCCACGCTTAGTTTAAAATTCAGATAGAAAAAATTAAGTTTGGGGGTATACTTATCATGTTGCTAATTCATTGAGGACAATGAATAATTTAAGTTTGGGGGACTTTTAGCTACTCCAATTTTTTTGCTTGAGCATTCCTCTCCTTCATTAATTATTTTTCCAGGTTGTTGAGTAACCAGGGACATTTGACACCCACAGTTTGTCTTTGCGTCAAAAGATGACCTAGGAAAAGAAAAAATGATGATAAAAATGATTATTCGCTGAAAAAGTTTATTGTGAAAATTTTGCTAAGAAAATTCATAGAGCAAAACTTTTGAAGGATGAATGATAATCTAGCAGTTTTCTGTCTCTCAGGACTTAGGTGAGCTTCATCATAAAATGTCGCCATTGTGAGGAGCAAGGGATAGAATAACGCAAGATTTTTGAGCTAACAATGAGTATTTAGCCTAATTGGTGATAAGTTTGAGGCAAGGGTATATTGCACCATAAAGTGGGTGTTGCCTTGTTCAAAGTGATTCTAAATATGCAAGAAAAACTCACAAACACACGTGCAAGTGCACACGATCAGCAGCAAGTGATAAGTATTTTTATATCGTTCTCCACAGGGATTGATGCACGAAAATCACTATTCTTAAGCCTATTTTCAATGAAATTCAATGTAACCAATGACCAATTATTAATTAATAACTAAGATGCACTAATGTAAATAAAATTGAGCGAAATTAAAGAGAATTGAGAGTAAATAACGCAAGAAAAACGACTGGAAGCAGAGGAGAAGTAAGGCTCGGATTAGGGATATTCTGTACTGTTTCCAGGGATTGCTATAGCAAAAACTGTGCTAATTCATCTCACCCAGATTTTCAACGGGATTTTCCAATTCTCCAAAGATTAAAGGGATAAACTCCCATTTAACCCCTTATTTTTGGCTCAATCTTATTAGTGCCCTAGGTGGTAATTTATCCCTAAATACCCACTCATTTTCATGATCATAAAAGACTAAGGTAAAGCAAAGCAATCGGTTACTAAATGTTTTCCCAAACACCCAATAACAATGCTAGAAAATGGATGGCCAGTCGAAATTCCAGCTTAAACAATAAAGAACACTTTACTTTAAGATGAAAATAGCACGGTTCAACTATAAACAACCCCTCGTTACAATATAGAATCCCTAATCCCCACCTAAAGAGGATTAGCTCATGTCCAAAGAGGAAATAAGTTCAATACAGCAGAAAATGCTCATACTCAACATACTTTTCAACTTCTTACACAACTAATACCAATGGGAGGATAAAAGATAAGAAGAAAAGGCAGAAGAAGAAGCTCCCAAGCTCAAATCCAGCTTTCCCAAGCTGAATATGGTCTCTTCGGCAGCTCCCCTCTGTTTTTCCTCTGTTTTTGTGCTCCAAAACATCTCCCAATCGTGAGTCTCCTTCCTCTCCAGCTTTTTCCAAATTAGGACCTCTTTCCTTTTATACCGAGCCATATTTGTGGGAGTGAGGGCTGATTAGATAAGCCTTGCCCACTTGGAAATCATTCTAATAGCTGAAAATAGATACAGCCTCCAGCTGGGATTGCCACCTCAATTAATGAAGTCTTCCACATGTAAAACAGCTCCAACTGCTATTCTGCGTCTTCCAACTAATGCTACAGCATAATCTGCACAGAAAACTAGAGCTCCAAGTCAGCTTAAGTCCGAAATTAACGTGAAATTAAACACTAAAAGTCATCAATAAGCACTTTCATTAAACACCATAAAATTCATCAAGACCCAACTCAAATAGCATAAACTTAAGGTAAAATTAAGCCTAAAAGCCCTAAAATAATGGCCAATAACTCTTATTTCTAAGAGTTATCAGTGGGTCATCCCATGCTTAAGAGCTTATGACTGTAGGGCTACTAAAAGTCTGAAAAACAAAAATATAAACCCCTTGAAAATGTGTTTTGAATGTATGATAATAGAGCTAGGTTGTGGCAAGTTCTTAGAATTGAGTTAAAGTGGTGATTATTTGTCCATGCCGGAAGAATTGTTTGGTTGCAGCAGTGCTCTTGGAATTCACGATTTGGAGACCGAATCAATCGATCGAAGGCCAAATTGACGGCGGAATGGAGATCTAAGAAGACCATTTGCGATTCCACTCAAGGAGACGAAGTTCTTCCATGTTCTTGGTGGTTTGGAGCAGCCGTTTCATCTCCCCAATTATCAAAAGGATTAGTATTTCTTGTGTATTTCACATTATGGATGTGCTTATCGAGATTGTAACGTATTTTATGTTTCCAATCATGAACTAATTGCTTTGTAGGCATAGGTTAAGAATTATGTGATTGTTATATTTATAAATCTGGAAATTCTATTTGATCATGATCATCTTGAATTATTGTTGATCTTTAATCTCATTATGTGTCCGCCTAGCTAGTCGGTATGTATAGCTTCTCCTAGTTTCAGGGATGATTTAGGAGTTGTGTGGCGATAATTCATGCTAGATCATTGTGTATTGGTGAACGCCAGTGAGTGAGTTAGGGTTAGCCAGTTGCCTAGTGCTTGATCGGTAGAGCTTCATCAGTTTTGAAACATATTCCAAAAAATCTGGAGTTCTGGGAGGATCCCGCTGATAATACTGCAGCAGATTGACGGATCAAAATAATTGCTGGAGTATCTTTATAACAATTACAGAAGTCTTAACCTGTGTCTGTTTCCATTCTATTTTCTCTAGTCGTAATCACTTACTGCTTTCGTATTTCTCCTGTGATACTTGCCTTTATCGGCCGAATGATTCTCTCTGTGATTTAGGTGCAAGCATTAACCTTATGCCTCTTTCGGTCTATCGGAAGCTAGGTATTGGTGAAGCTAGACCTACCACAGTCACACTCTAATTAGCTGATAGGTCTATCACATATCTAGAGGGTAAAATTGAGGATGTCTTAGTGAAAGTGGATAAATTCATATTTCCAGTTGATTTTATTATTTTAGACTATGAGGCTGATAAAGATGTCCCAATCATTCTAGGTCATCCATTTTTGGCTACTGGTAGGGCATTAATAGATGTTCAAAAAGGGGAATTAACAATGAGAGTTTGTAATGAGGAAGTAAAATTTAATGTGTTTAAAGCCATGAAATATCCAGACGAAATGGAGGATTGCTCATTCATCAGGATTCTGGAGAGCACAGTTATTGAGCTAGCAATACAGGATTCGGCTGATAAGCATTCGGAAAAGCATGGAGAGGTTAGTGTAGAAGATTTAGAAATTTGTTCTTTAGATAGAAAAAATGGAAAAGAATTATTTAGGTGTGAGGATGTTTTTGAGTCTTTAGATTTAGATTAGAGGAAAGCTCCTCCCATTAAGCCATCCCTGATTGAGGCACCTACTTTAGATTTACAGCCCTTACCGGATCATCTAAAGTATATGTATCTTGGGGAAGGAGAGACGTTGCCCATTATTGTTGCATCAGATTTAATGCCAGAGCATGAGGATGCCTTAATAAAATTACTGCAGCAATACCGCAAGGCTATAGGTTGGACGTTGGCTGACATTCAGGGAATTAGCCCATCTTTTTGTATACACAAAATCACTCTAGAGGAGGGATCCTTTAGGAGTATTGAGCAACAAAGAAGGCTTAACCCTACAATGAAAGAGGTTGTTAAAAAGGAGGTAATTAAATGGTTGGATGCTGGGATCATTTATCCAATTGCCGATAGCAATTGGGTAAGCCATGTCCAATGTGTTCCTTAGAAAGGAGGTGTCACTGTGGTGAGCAATAAAGACAATGAATTGATTCCAACCAGGACAGTAACCGGCTGGAGGGTTTGCATGGATTACAGGAGGCTTAATAAATCTACCCGTAAGGACCATTTTCCTCTACCATTTATTGACCAGATGTTGGATAGATTGGCTGGTCTGGCCTACTACTGTTTCTTGGATGGTTATTCTGGGTATAACCAGATTACTATTGCTCCTAAGGATCAGGAGAAAACCACTTTCACAGTTCCTTATGGGACATTTGTTTTTAGGAGAATGCCTTTTGGCCTCTACAATGCTCTAGCAACATTTCAGCAGTGTATGTTAGCAATTTTTTCTGATATGATTGAGTCCACTGTTGAGGCGAATAGAACGTAGAGGTGCCTGAAGAAGGAAATGAACAGGGATCGGTGCAGGAGGCTCGGGTTGAAGTCATCGTGCCTGAACCACCAAAGAGGCGCCGCATTAAGTAGAAGGAAGGCCGCATCAGGGTGATTCAGAATACCCCATCGCCTCCATCATCGGACTTTGAGGAAGAAATAAGGGAAAGAGAGAAAAAAGAAGTTGAGGACAAAATGAGAGAAGAAACGGAAAATAGAGTTGAGGAAGAACAGTTGCTCAAGCGCAGGGCGGAAAAGGGCAAAAACATTGCTGAAGCATCGGAGGAACATGATGCAATAGAAGAACAACAGTTACCATTTGATCGCTTCGCCAATAATTTTGCCACAGTAAAATACACTGAGCTTCTGAAAAGAGATTTCTTGTTTGAGCGCGGTTTCAGTGGTGATCTTCCACAGTTTCTGAGGACCGGTATTGCAGACCACGATTGGGAGCTGTTTTGTGCGAAGCCTGAGTCTGTAAACGCACAGGTGGTGCGTGAATTTTATGCTAACATTGACAAGGAGGATGGTTTCCAGGTAATTATCCGAGGAGTCGAGGTAGATTGGAGTCCGAGTGCTATCAACGCACTGTATAATCTTCAGAACTTTCCCCATGCGGCATATAATGAGATGGTTGTGGCGCCATCTGATGAGCAACTAAGTGATGTTGTGCGGGAGCTAGGAATTGAAGGGGCACAGTGGCAGTTATCCAAAACTCAGAAGAGGACATTCCAGTTGGCTTATTTGAAAAGGGAAGCGAACACGTGGATGAGATTTATTAGACAGAGGATGCTTCTAACAACACATGACTCGACAATCTCCAGGGAACGGGTTCTCCTAGCTTTTGCCATCTTGCGGTCTCTCAGTATTAACGTAGGGAGGATCATTGCGAGTGAAATTTCTGGTTGCTGGAAAAAAAAGGTGGGGAAGCTGTTCTTCCCAAATACAATTATAATGCTTTGCAGTAAAGCAGGGGTTCCAGTGGATGAGGGAGATATGATCCTGTTTGACAAAGGGATCATCGACACACCCAATTTGGCACCTCTCCAACGCATGCAGAAGGTACGTTAAGGAGGGCTTATCTACGACATTAACATGATTCTAGAACAACTGGCACTTTCGGCCAGTAGGCAGGAGTTTGCTGAAAGACAAACTTTAACCTTCTGGAACTATGTTAAGAATCGGGATGCCAGCTTAAGAAGGACGCTGCAAGAGAATTTTTCCAAATCGTATCCAACCCTTCTTGCATTCCCTAAGGATCTGTTGAACCCCTGGATTCCGCCCCCACCTATTGAAAGAGAAGAAGAGAATGATGATGAAGAGCAGGGTCGGGAAGATTGATGGATGAGATGATCTTCAGCGAGCATTATTTTTGTTCTTATTATTTTGTTTGCTCGCGCATATCTGACCCCGCTTGCTAAATATGTTTGCTTGTTTCTTTTAATTTTTCCTCTTCTTGGAAAAAATATATCTTTGCTTTTGTAATATCTTTTTAGGTTTTTAATGAAATTTCCGGATGTCTTTCATTCTATATGCACTAAGTTTCTCTAACTTAACTAATTTTCTTCTAAATTTTTGAAGCTTGGACTGATTAAGCTTAATTAGGTCAAGGTATTCTGATCTCCAGAAACCTTTTGCTTGAGCATTTCTTCTAGCCTGGACTATTGCTGCGGCAAAGAAGATTTTTGAGGTAGTATTAACGTATATGATCCACTTTCAGCTTAGTTCTAGTCCCACGCTTCGTTTAAAATTCAGAAAGAAAAATTTAAGTTTGGGGGTATAATTTGCAAAATAATGATTCATTGGGGACAATGAATAATTCAAGTTTGGGGGACTTTTTGCTACTCCAATTGTTTTGCTCGAGCATTCCTCTCCTTCAAAGTAAAAATTTGCTAGGTTATTGAGTAACCGGGGAGATTTTTGATACCCACAGTTTGTCTTCATGTCAAAAGATGACCTAGTAAATGTGGAAAAAATAAGAAAAATTATTTGCTGAAAAAATTGATTGTTGAAATTTTGCTGAAAAAAATTGATGGAGCAAAAGTTTTGAAGGATGAATGATGATCCAGCAGTGTTCTGTCTCCCAGAACTTAGGTGAGCTTCATCACAAAATGTCGCCATTCTAAGGGGCAAGAGATGGAAAAACTAAGGATTTTTTAGCTTTATAATGAGTATTGAGCCTAGTTGGTGATGAGTTTGAGGCAAGGGTATACTGCACCATAAAGTGGGTCATCCCATGCTTAAGAACTTATGACTGTAGGGCTGCTTTAAGTTTAAAAAATAAAATATAAACCCCTTGAAAATATGTTTTGAATGTTTGATAATAGAGCTAAGCTTTGGTGAGTTCTTAGAATTGAGTTGAAAGTGGTGATTATTTGTCCCTGCTGGAGGATTCATTTTGTTGCGGCAGAGCTCGATTTTGCAAAGTGCTCAGGTAAAGGTTAAAGGCAGTGTTGGATTGTCTCATTTGATTAAGCTAATTATTTGTCTAATGTTTTAAATTCTTAAGCGAAGGTGAGTTAGTATTGCTCGGGACGCGCAATAGTTCAAGTTTGGGGGTGTGATAACTACCCAAAAGGTAGTTATTTAGGCCTCATTTATATAAGGATTTGTGTGTCTTTAATGTTTAGTAGGGTTGGTTTTAGAGAGATATTACATGTTTTAACCCATTTGGAAGAATGGAAGCTTTGTAAATCATTTTGTGCAGAATCTGTTGCTGGGCGACTTGGGGGAGCAAATTCTATGCTACAGCAAAACTGGGAGAAAAACTGCCACGTCACAGCGAGCTATGAACTCCTGTTTATACGAGATTATCCTTTGATCTGCATGGGTGAGAGTGGCCAGCATCGTCGACTCAACAAGCCTACCATTTTGGGGATAAGATCGAATAGATAGCTGGGGACATAGTTTCGCAAGACGGAATTCACTCCTACCCTTTTCAGGGATAGCAGAGAAGTTGTTCTCTTAAGTACTAACTCCGGGACTTGAACAAGGAGCCCCACCCTCTCGTTGAATCGAGAGGGACTTAGTTTTGATGGTTGGACCACAAACCGATTGTTCATTAGAGGATTAGTGGAACTTAAGGAACAAGAAGTACTATAGGGGTGAAACGGTTATTTGACCTAGCTATAGCTACGAACAACCTGTGAAGGAACGACTTACTAAACATGGTTAAATCAAGTGGACAGAAATATATCTATAGTGAGGGGAGTGCAACTATCGGGCTATAGTGGAGTGTCCCGGTAGTTAACGAATGTTTGCTAGTTTAGATAATGAGATTAGTCGGCTAGCTTCGAATCGTTGGAGCCCATGATCTATAGGTCCATTAGGTCCCCCTACTAGCTCATATCGGATTAAAGCCTAGAATATTTTGATAGGAAACTTTGAATCGTTCAAAAACGGGAAATAGGGTTTTATCGTAAAACGTGTTCGACACGATGATTTAATTATGAATTAATTTAGGAATTGAGAGATGTGGTATTTAAAAGTGTTTTAAATACCATATATATGTATTAGGAATCATATATAATTCATGGCATTAGGTGATAAAGATTGATTGGATCAATCATATCAAAATTACTTGGAAATGTCCCAATTAATTGCTTAGAAATCAATTTCAATTTTGAATTGAATTTGAAATGAATTGAAAGCTGAAAATTAACAATTAGGATTCAATTCATAGTGGATTTAGTGGTTTTTCCACTATTGCATAATGATACATAGTGGAAAACAACACAAACATGCATTAGATGCATGTGTTGTAAAGTAGACACCTAGAATCCACTTTGAGTTGCATCTTGACCATGTGGCTAAGTGTCATGAAGCTTGTCTTTGCATCGGAGAGGTCTATCAAAGGGGCTTGAATTAGATTCAAGAGAGCATGCTTTCATTTAGTGTTATGCTAATAATTTTCTCCCTCGAATTCTCTCTCATTTCATCTCCTTCCAAAAGCTTGTACCATCAAGCATTCCCTTCCTATTTCTTTCTTCTATAGACTCCCACAAGTCTTTCTAGGCTCAAGAGAATAGTAGGGAAGACACTAAAGGTTGTCCAAGAGAAGTTGGAGAAAGATAATATCACAAGGAGTTCCTTACAAGTGAGCATCAAAGAGGTTGGTACTCATTTACTCTCTTTTCTACCCTTTCTAGAACATGCATGCTTTAGGTACAAAATTGAATGTATTAAGTGCTTTCGATCTTCAATTGCTTCCACATGTGTAATATGTATACCTTCACCCAGTTGGACACGTAATCAACTGCGAATAAGATAAAAACATTGCCATTAGAAGGGGGAAATGGCCCTATAAAGTCAATACCCCATACATCGAATAATTCAACTTCTAAAATATAAGTAAGAGGCATTTCATCTCTAGGCCCTAAATTTCCTCTCCTTTGGCAAGCATCACATTGCTTGTAGAACCAATTTGCATCCTTGAATAAGGTGGGCCAGAAAAATCCACAATGCAAAATCCTCATAGTTGTCCTCTGACCACTGAAATGACCTCCATACGGCGAAGAGTAACATTGCTCCAGGATTTCCTTTGCTTCAGCACCTGAAACACACCTGCAAATAATACCGTCAGAGCATTGCTTATACATGAATGGCTCGTCCCAATAGAAAAATTTCGCATCGTGCTTAAACTTCTTCTTCTGCCTCCAATCCATGTCAATAGGGGTGACTCCCTTTACCAAAAAGTTGGCAATATCAGCATACCAAGGGACATCTCTAACTACCTTTAACTCAACAGCAAGGAGCTGTTCATCTGGAAAAGAATCGGAAATGGCAAATTGCTCCAGCAAAGATGATGATGGATCAAGACAAGATAAGTGATCTGCAATGACATTTTCTGATCCCTTCTTGTCCTTTATCTCCAAGTCGAACTCCTGCAATAATAAAATCCAACGAATTAGTCTAGGCTTTGCATCTTTCTTAGACATTAAATACCTTATTGCGGCATGATCCGTGAACACTGTGACTTTGGATCGAACCAAATATGGCCGGAACTTCTCAAAAGCAAACATAACAACTAACAACTCCTTTTCAGTAGTTGTGTAGTTGACTTGTGCCTCATTTAAAACCCTGCTTGCATAATATATAGGATGGATAAATTTGCTCTGCTTTTGCCCCAGCATTGCACCTACCACAACATCACTCGCATCACACATTACCTCGAATGGTAAATCCCAATCAGGTGCACAAAGAATGGGTGCTGAGATTAAAGCAGCCTTTAAAGTCTCAAAAGCCTTCCTACAATCTGCATTAAAGTAAAAAACATGATCAGTGCATAATAAGTTACAAAGAGGTTTACTGATTTTGGAGAAATCCTTTATGAACCTCCTATAAAATCCAACATGTCCTAAAAACCTCCGAATTCCCTTCACTGGATTCGGTGGTTCTAGTCTTTCAATCACCTCTATTTTTGCTCTATCAACTTCTAGCCCTTTTCTATTTCACTAGGATGACCTAGACAACTTAGTCTTAATCCTGAGTTCATTATGGACTCCTGCTCATGAGAGATTGTCCTTTGATTTGTATGGGTGAGAGTGGCCAATACACCGACTCAATAAGCCTACCACTTTGGGGACAAGATGATACGCAATTTGCTAACCGCAAGTGTACGGGTCAAGTTATAATATAGTGAATATGAATTCGAATGTCGTCCTCTGGATTGGTGTCTAGCCAATTGTAATTACCGAAAATACTCTTGACCGATTTTATTTAGGGAATCAAATTAGATGAGAATATAATTAAATCAAACACAAAACTCAAGCAAAAAGTGACAATCTAATGGGAAGAATTGGTCTTAGGGATTTGATTTCACCAATTGGAGTTATGGATTAATAAACGAATTAACAAATACTATGATTCATAAATCTTGGCTACTAAAATCACACATATCTCTCTCGAGCATACATGATTCTCCCATATGCAATTGAACTCGATATCCCTATCTAAATCCAATAAACATACAAGGCAATAAGGCTAACCTTTATAACAATTTCTAGAATTAACCTTAATCTCCCGATTTTTAGCTAAATTCTAGTTATGCATACTGATTACTAATTTAAATCCTCTCTCCCGAGTTAGATTCAAAAATAAACATCAATCAATTTATGGCCGGTAAATCGAAAGCATTAAGGATACAACATATGCATAAATGAAATCAATAGCATAAAAATAGTAAATCAATCCATAACGTGCCCAACGGCTACATCAATCCCTAAGAATTAAAGCCTAGCTACTCATACACAACGTTACAATATAGCGAGATTCTAAAACAACCATCAAACTATCTAAAGTAAGGGAAAAGAGAATTAAACTCGTTGTAGGTCGAGACCGAACGTCCCTGTCACGATCCCCACGATCAATGGGTTGATTTCCAACTTGCCCCCTTTGCTTCAGCTCAAGAATGCCCAATTTCTGCTCTATTGTCGGCTCCAAAAAGTCCCAAATCGAAGTCCCCTCAAACCTAGCCGAAAGAAACTTATATAGCAGATTTTTCGTCGTAGCGTCGGGACGCTGTCAAGGCAGCGTCTCGACGCTGCCTCTTATACGCGCGAGTCTGGAAAGGAAAGGTGGTAGCGTCGAGACGCTGTGACGTTATTGCGCCTGCTTCGATATGGAATGCCAGCGTCGAGACGCTAAAGGAGCAGCGTCTTGATGCTGGTCAGCCTTTGACCCTAAATTGACTTTTTTCTTGTTGATTCTCTTCGGTTCTTTTGTGTCCTTTCACGTCCCGAGCACCCGATTGACTCAAATATCACACTTTAGCTCCAATCAACCATTTTCTACAAAAATAAACATTAAAGTGCAATAAAATGGCCCAAAAATCATACAAGACTAGCTTAATAAAATAAGTAAAAGTAGCTAGCTATGCTCACTATCACAAGACAGAATGGGGAGTTGGGAACATAATCGTACAATATGGAATTCACTCCTTCCCGACTTTAGGGAAGCAGATGAGTGTTCCCTTAAGTGGTTACTCTGAGTCTTGAACAAAGGGCTCTACCCTCTCAATGGCACGAGAGGGTTTTCTGTTTGATGGTTGGACCACAAACAGGTTGTTCATTAGAGGAGAATTGGTACTTAAGGAAATAGAGGTAACCAGGGGTAAAACGGTAATTTGACCCAGCTGGTGTTACGGACACTCGTGAAGGACTAACTAGTCGATATTGGTCTATATCCGTGGACACAGAAAATATGTCTGTAGTGAGAAGAGTGCAACTGTGAGTCTATAGTGGAATGAACACACAGTTAACGAATATTGATTAATGTGGTTAATGAGTTTGACCAATTAATCTCACATCGTTGGAGCTTCTGATCTGCAGGTCCATTAGGTCCCACTGGTAGCTCATAAAGTAATTTGAGGCAACTAAGTAATAAATGTAAATTGAAAATGTTAAATTTACTAAGGGAAACAAATATAATATATATTGATATATTATTATGAGAGAAATTAATATTTGAAGAAATTCAGATATAAATTTATGGAAGTTTGAAAGAGTTCAAATAATGAATTAATTAATTTAAGGCTTAAAATGTGTTTGGGCAAATTAATTAATTCTAGGCCGGAAATTAAATATGTGATATTTAATTGGTGGTTAATTAATTAAAGAATTCATTAACCGGGAATTAATCAATTATGGAAATAATTAATCACTTAAGGAAGTGATTAATCATTTATGGAAATGATCCAATCACTTATGGAAGTAATTAGTCATTTGTGGAAAAGATTAATCAATTATGGAATTGATTGATCATGATTGATTAATTAATGAATAAGATTGAATCAATTTTGGAAAAGATTGATTTAATTGAATATTTTATTCATGACCTCTCTTCTATAAATAGAACACTAGACCTAATTGGTCCAAGACACTTGACACTTTGCTCTTGCTCTTAGACTTTCAAGACAAGACCTAGAATTCTTTCTAGCCTCCCTCTTAGAGAAAGACTCCCACATGTCTTTTGCCTCCTAGACTTAGAGACATACCGGGGTAACCTCTGTGGTTATTGTGTCATTCAAAGAAGGAATTTCAATCGAAGAAAATCAAAGGCGGTTGCTGCGTTTTGATCGTTGGAGCGTCGTTGGTGAAGAACGGTCAAGTCTACAACGAAGGTTTGTAACAGTTCTTCCTTCTTTCTTTAGAAAAGCATGAAAATAAATTTAGATTTATTTTTTAGCATGTTTAAAACAATTTTCCAGCAGCTTTAAAGAGTGTTTAAAGTTTGTTTTAGTTTTCATAACGGTATTTTAATGTTAATTAATATACGACGTAAGGTCCAATCGATGCTCTTCCGCTGCGTGGGGACTTTTATTCCCTTCAAAGACAATAAAGAAAATAATAATCTCCTTAATCACTTGCGAATGATGGTGTTCTTGGTAATCTTTAATCTCTCTATACTACTCGGCTTCCAAACAAAGATGGAATGCTTTTGACTTTGACAACTACTTCCTTTTATAGAAGGATAAGAGGCTTGAATTAGGTCAACTTGGACACGTGTAGGGCTCTCCTTGCTCCTTTATCCCAAAAATAACTCAACAGAAGTTGGTTCATGAAGTTGGCTAACGAGCTGTGACGTGGCAGTCTTTCTCCCAGTTTTGCTGCAACATAGAATTTGCTCCCTCAAGTCGCCCAGCAACGGATTCTGCAAAAAATTATTTCCAAAGCTTCCATTCTTCCAAATAGGTTAAAACATGTAATATCTCTCTCAAACCAACCCTACTAAGCATTAAAGACACACAAATCCTTATATAAATGAGGCCTAAATAACTACCTTTTGGGCAGTTATCAACAAAAACTTGTCGGCATCCTAGAGTGAGTAGAAATATGGTATAATAGACTCTAGAATTCCTGTGCAAGTATACACAATCTGCAACAAGTAATATTATCAATCCGAGTCCTGAATTAGCTTTCACTTTACCTATTTTGTGTAACTTTATAATGGTTTCAAAGACGGTAAAAATATGATTTGGTTTTATAAGAATTATGCTGGCTTCTTTTTCCTCAGTCGTGCTCTTTTTTTTTTCGTTTTTACCTTCTGAACTTCGGGGTAACAGGTACCTCCTCTTCCTCGTTATCTCTCTCTTTTCTCGCTCTCGTCTTAGCCATCGAAGAGTTTCAGACGGAATTCTATAGCGCACACAGAGAACGAAAGAAAAATGCAAATGGCAACGGATGAATCAAGAAGATAAAGTGAGAAGAACTTACCGAAGGTTCCTGAATAAATAGCTGCAGCAACTCGAATCATAACTAAAATATTTTGCTCCGTATTAAATGGGTTTACCATTCACTTTTAATTTTCAAATCAAATTCCTAACAGTAAAATCTTTGAATTTTAATTAACCATGATAAATAAATGCACGCTGTCAACGACTAAACCATTGGATAATCCCTGAGTGACATGTGGCAACATCCTGGAAATTTACATGCTCCCATAAAAAAAATCCCAACGGTAAAAATAATTAACTCACAATAAAATATTTTTTTTCTCGGACGAAATGCTCCAGCCAGACCTTTGCCGCAACAATCTTCTGAACTTGAGGAATCTTGGATACGGAATTCAAATTTAAAAACAAGAAAATCAAATCTTCAAAATTTAAAAATAACCAATCAAATCAAATCAAATTTAATCCTTCTTGACGCCGAATTAATTTAGAGAAAATCTTTATTAATTTAAACTAAACAGAATAACTGAAAATGAAATCTAATTAATGAAAAGATAATTCAAAGATAATCCAAATAAATAATCCAAAAATCAATTTAAATTCAAAACAAAAAAGATAAAATCTAAACTACAAAAAATAATAAAAATACTTAAAGGTAAAATCTAATAAACCATGCAAAATCAAATCTTAATCCTAATCAAAATTAAAAATAAATCAGCGAAAAATAAAATTAATACAAACTCTGGGAGCTCAAAATTTTGCTTTGTGAAATGCTCCCGCAAAAATCCTGCTCTCTCAATCATCAACTAACCTTAGGGAAGGATATTTCGACTGAAACTCCTCACCCCAATAATGCTTCACACGTTGTCCATTCACCTTGAGGCCTAAATAATTTCCAATGCTTCCTCCACTTTAGAAAAGCATGAAAATAAATTTAGATTTATTTTTTAGCATGTTTAAAACAATTTTCCAGCAGCTTTAAAGAGTGTTTAAAGTTTGTTTTAGTTTTCATAACGGTATTTTAATGTTAATTAATATACGACGTAAGGTCCAATCGATGCTCTTCCGCTGCGTGGGGACTTTTATTCCCTTCAAAGACAATAAAGAAAATAATAATCTCCTTAATCACTTGCGAATGATGGTGTTCTTGGTAATCTTTAATCTCTCTATACTACTCGGCTTCCAAACAAAGATGGAATGCTTTTGACTTTGACAACTACTTCCTTTTATAGAAGGATAAGAGGCTTGAATTAGGTCAACTTGGACACGTGTAGGGCTCTCCTTGCTCCTTTATCCCAAAAATAACTCAACAGAAGTTGGTTCATGAAGTTGGCTAACGAGCTGTGACGTGGCAGTCTTTCTCCCAGTTTTGCTGCAACATAGAATTTGCTCCCTCAAGTCGCCCAGCAACGGATTCTGCAAAAAATTATTTCCAAAGCTTCCATTCTTCCAAATAGGTTAAAACATGTAATATCTCTCTCAAACCAACCCTACTAAGCATTAAAGACACACAAATCCTTATATAAATGAGGCCTAAATAACTACCTTTTGGGCAGTTATCAACAAAAACTTGTCGGCATCCTAGAGTGAGTAGAAATATGGTATAATAGACTCTAGAATTCCTGTGCAAGTATACACAATCTGCAACAAGTAATATTATCAATCCGAGTCCTGAATTAGCTTTCACTTTACCTATTTTGTGTAACTTTATAATGGTTTCAAAGACGGTAAAAATATGATTTGGTTTTATAAGAATTATGCTGGCTTCTTTTTCCTCAGTCGTGCTCTTTTTTTTTTCGTTTTTACCTTCTGAACTTCGGGGTAACAGGTACCTCCTCTTCCTCGTTATCTCTCTCTTTTCTCGCTCTCGTCTTAGCCATCGAAGAGTTTCAGACGGAATTCTATAGCGCACACAGAGAACGAAAGAAAAATGCAAATGGCAACGGATGAATCAAGAAGATAAAGTGAGAAGAACTTACCGAAGGTTCCTGAATAAATAGCTGCAGCAACTCGAATCATAACTAAAATATTTTGCTCCGTATTAAATGGGTTTACCATTCACTTTTAATTTTCAAATCAAATTCCTAACAGTAAAATCTTTGAATTTTAATTAACCATGATAAATAAATGCACGCTGTCAACGACTAAACCATTGGATAATCCCTGAGTGACATGTGGCAACATCCTGGAAATTTACATGCTCCCATAAAAAAAATCCCAACGGTAAAAATAATTAACTCACAATAAAATATTTTTTTTCTCGGACGAAATGCTCCAGCCAGACCTTTGCCGCAACAATCTTCTGAACTTGAGGAATCTTGGATACGGAATTCAAATTTAAAAACAAGAAAATCAAATCTTCAAAATTTAAAAATAACCAATCAAATCAAATCAAATTTAATCCTTCTTGACGCCGAATTAATTTAGAGAAAATCTTTATTAATTTAAACTAAACAGAATAACTGAAAATGAAATCTAATTAATGAAAAGATAATTCAAAGATAATCCAAATAAATAATCCAAAAATCAATTTAAATTCAAAACAAAAAAGATAAAATCTAAACTACAAAAAATAATAAAAATACTTAAAGGTAAAATCTAATAAACCATGCAAAATCAAATCTTAATCCTAATCAAAATTAAAAATAAATCAGCGAAAAATAAAATTAATACAAACTCTGGGAGCTCAAAATTTTGCTTTGTGAAATGCTCCCGCAAAAATCCTGCTCTCTCAATCATCAACTAACCTTAGGGAAGGATATTTCGACTGAAACTCCTCACCCCAATAATGCTTCACACGTTGTCCATTCACCTTGAGGCCTAAATAATTTCCAATGCTTCACACGTTTTGCTGCAGCATAGAATCTGCTCCCTCCAGTCGCTCAGCAGCATAATCTGCCCAAAATAATTTCCAATGCTTCCATTCTTCCAAATAGGTTAAATCATGTAATATCTATCCAAAACCAACCCTAATAAGCATAAAGGACACACAAATCCCTATACAATCGAGGCCTAAATAACTACCTTTTGGGCATTCCTCTCCTTAAAAGTAAAAATTTGCTAGGTTATTGAGTAACCGGGGACATTTGTGATACCCAAAATTTGTCTTCGCGTCAAAACATGACCTAGGAAATGTGGAAAAAATGAGAAAAATTATTTGCTGAAAAAATTGATTGTTGAAATTTTGCTGAAAAAAATTGATGGAGCAAAAGTTTTGAAGGATGAATGATGATCCAACAGTTTTCTATCTCCCAGAACTTAGGTGAGCTTCATCACAAAATGTCGCCATTCTGAGGGGCAAGAGATGGAAAAACTAAGGATTTTTTAGCTTTATAATGAGTATTGAGCCTAGTTGGTGATGAGTTTGAGGCAAGGGTATACTGCACCATAAAGTGGGTCATCCCATGCTTAAGAACTTATGACTGTAGGGCTGCTTTAAGTTTAAAAATGAAAATATAAACCCCTTGAAAATATGTTTTGAATGTCTGGTAATAGAGCTAAGTTGTGGTGAGTTCTTAGAATTGAGTTGAAAGTGGTGATTATTTGTCCTTGCTGGAGGAATCATTTTGCTGCGACAGAGCTCGGTTTTGCAGAGTGCTGATGACATGCAAAAATGTCATCATTTTCCTATTAATTTTGGCTAGTTTTATGCTTGAATTGTGTACTTTAATGCTATTTTCTGTTTAAATTTCAGAAAACCGAGTCAAAGAAGAAAAACCAGAATTTTGAGAGATTTTGGATGATTTTGGAGACCTTTTGAGCAATTTGGAGAATTACATTGAAGATCCGAGTCCAAAAAGCCAAGAAGAATGAATTAGAAGCCCAAATTCATGAAGTCCAAGCCTTAAAATTATCAATTTGGGTCAAGAAAAGTGCCCAAAATCCATTACAAGAAGTATTTGGGCCAAAAGAAAGTTGGAGGCCCAAAAATGGAGTCAAAATCGGGCCTTTATTGAAGATTCAGGGCCTAGCGTCTCGACGCTAAGCCTGGAGCGTCTCGACGCTAGGTAGCTGCGTGGAAAGATCCAGAATCGCGACAGCGTCGCGACGCTGTCTATGTAGCGTCTCGACGCTGCGACATCTTGGAGCCCAAGAAAAGATGACGTCAGAGCGTCTCGACGCTGTGCCTGCTGGGAGCCTATAAAAGGAGCCTTTTGCAATGAAGATTGTGTGCCAATTTGTGGGTTTTCACCCCATTCTAGAGTCCACACTAAAATTTGGGATTTTTGGGAGAGTTTTGGAGCTTTGTTGAAGATCTTTGGAGCTCGGGATCGAAGGAGGTCGGCGCGGGATCGAGGAGATCGACACTTTTATGAGCATTTCTCTTCCCTTTTCCTTTATGTTTTAGTTTCTAGAATTGTTGTGATTAGGAATTATTGAATTTTAGTGATTATGAGTAGCAAATTCCTAAATTCTATGAGATTGATTTAGATGTTGAACCTCTGCTGAATTAATGAATTGATGTGGTTTAATTGTCATTATTGGTCATTTGTGCATTTTGTCTGTAATGCTTTTAATCAACTGATCACTGATTAAATGAATTGTTACTATGTGGAAACTCGACGGAGAGAAGCATAGACTAGAACTGAATGCATGACTAACGGTTATTTACCCGGGTGACACGGGATAAAATAAATAACGTTAGAGGTTGTACTGAAGGGTCGTAATGCCATGCTAAGTAAATAAAGATGAGACTGAAAGGAGATTCTTTATTGAACGGTATGAGATAGGAGGAGACCGACAGGAGAATCCTTGAAATTAGGCTTCTAGACTTATGAATCAAATGATTAGTTAATCCACATTAATTAATTGATTAAGCATTAAAGGTCCAATTGATAAAATCAACAACTCTAGAATTATCCCATCAAATTGTGTCACCATTTATCTTTTGCTTTCTAGATTAGCTTTTTGTTATTCTTTCCGGCATTAGATTTTGTTCTCTAAATAAAGCTAAGCAAGATTATTCGCGGTACTTAATTGAATAAATCCAATCCCTGTGGAGACGATACTCTATACTCAAAATCATTATATTACTTGTGACGACCCGTTCGCTTGCGGATTGAAATCGCCCAACAAGTTTTTGGCGTCGTTGCCGGGGATTGGCTAATTTCATTCAATTAATATTGTGAAGAAATTGCTTGCTTTAGATTAGAGGTTTTATTTTGCTTTCTTTGTTTTATTTTTATCCTGGTCCATTGTTCTTGTTGTGCATTTAATTGGTGTTTGCATCCGATTGAAAGCCTGATTATTGTTGATTTAATTATTTTAAATGGCTTTTAATAGTTTTGGGTGGCCCTTTAGGGAATCTGAGCCCGAAGAACCAACACCATCATCCAATTTTTTTTTATTTAAATTATCGCCCTTTAGAAGAAAAATCTCCCCTTGAAAGTTTGCTTCAAGATTATATCGAGGATACTAGAGCCATGAATTTTTCTCTAGAAAAATCCCTAGGGAGATTCCATCCCCAAGAGGATGAGAGTGAAGTGCAATCCGCTTCCATAGAAGAAAAATCTTCCGTAGAGAGATTGCTTGAAAATTTTATCCAAGAGTCGAGAGCCATGAATTTAGAATTAGAAAAATCTATGGAGAGACTC
Source organism: Luffa acutangula (assembly GCA_036850905.1). Classification (NCBI taxonomy): domain Eukaryota; kingdom Viridiplantae; phylum Streptophyta; class Magnoliopsida; order Cucurbitales; family Cucurbitaceae; genus Luffa; species Luffa acutangula. The sequence goes on from CM072092.1 coordinate 28,606,027, forward strand.
CAAACCCAAAGGGAAGTAGGATCCACTTCCATAGAGTGTCTAGTGAGTCATGTGGCCACTGATTCATTAGCGCCCATTCAAGAGCCAAATTCTTTCGATTTTGCGAAGTTTGAGCATATAGGGGTGAGCTGTATAGATAGTGAAGAAGAATTGGATAGTTCTAGAACCCACCAAGAACAAGTTTGTGAGGAAGAAAAAGAAAATGAGCATGTAGTGTTTGAGGAGTTTCTAGAGATAGAGTTTAAGGTTGAAAGGCCTTTGTCTGTTCTATCCCCTCCACCCTCTCTTGATAATGAGTGTTCTTTTTCTTGTTCTCACGAGTCAGTGTCAGAGTCAGAGTCCATTTATTTTGATCTTTCTCCTTTTATGCTTTTATTATTAAAAAATCCCAAAAATATTTCTGCTTCAGGGTCCCATGAAAAGCTAGTAAGCTTACTAGCAATAGTCTGCTTCATTGATTCAAGGAAGAAGGGCCCGAAGAAATACGAGAATTTTTATGTGCCTTGAAAGTCCGCATAAACTCGTCTAGCTAAGAGACGTTAAACAAGCGCTTCTTGGGAGGCAACCCAAGTTTATTTTTCCGTTAATTTTCTTTTCTTTGTTTTCAGTTTTTTTTTTTTGTAGTTAGAGCATGTTGATCTTTTGTTCCAGTTGATCAATTTTTGAAGCAGCTCGAGACCATGATTTCTTCCAAATCCCCAATGAATGTTGAAGGCTAACATCCATGACTTCTCTCACATTCCAGGGCAGTACCGTTCTCCCTTTATCTTTTTAATTGTCCTTATGCATGCTTAGTTAGTCTAAATAATTGATACATTGAGGGCAATGTATGATTTAAGTTTGGGGGGGAGGCTTTGCTGTTCTGATCTGAGCTTATTGAAAATTTTTTCATGATGATTCTATTGCATCTGTTTTGATGAGGACGGTCTATGATATGATCTAGATAATGAATTTTGTTCAATTTTTGTGAAATATCAAAGCATGTTCAAGATTCATGTAAATTTAAATTTTTGCTTTGATTTCTTTGCACATGTTGAGCACTTAGCCTACTTATATGGTTTTGAATGCTTAGAACTGGATTATATTATCTAGATGTTTGTTGTCACTCCGATAGGCTTAAGATCTAATTTGAAAGATGAACAACATGAGAGTCTGTAATGTTTTACTTGGGAGAAAAATCATGTTTATTAGCCTGCAAAGAAAAGAAAAGTGTGAAAAATATATATATATATATATATATATATATATATGGAAAAAAAAAGAGGTAAAAGAAAAAAAAAAAAAAAAAAAGAATGCTCCACTTTCTTGAGAGCGTTAGTAACCAGGGGCATTCATGACACCCATCGTTTGCCTTTGCATGAAAGCGTTTGAAAGAAATGAGCATGCTTCGGCATCCTGAAAGATGAGGCGCTCGTAGTTGGATGCTTTCATCACCAATGTTAGCAAGCCAGAACGAAGGCGCTACGTCTAAAAGGATTCTTATTAAATAAATGAAAAAAAAAATGCAAGTTTGGGGGAGGCATACCCCGTTGTTTCAGGCACCTTAGTGGGATATTGCTTTCTTGATTGTTGGAAAGCTGGATAATTAGAGCTTAGGGCCAGTGTAGGGGGAAGATGAACTGAGGATTCTATAAACCTTTTCTAGGCTAGTAAAGACCTAATAAGGAGGCTCGCACACACACACGCAAGGGATGAAGAGTTTAAATTTAAATTTCGTGATGAATGAATATGTTTTAATACTTCCTTTAATTGTTAGAGTTCATTATTTTAATCATTGAGCTTAGAGTCATGCATTTGCAATAGTTGATTCATACATAAGGTTTTAGCTTTGCTCGGGACTAGCAAATGTTTAAGTTTGGGGGTGTGAGGACATGCAAAAATGTCATCATTTTCCTATTAATTTTGGCTAGTTTTATGCTTGAATTGTGTACTTTAATGCTATTTTCTGTTTAAATTTCAGAAAACCGAGTCAAAGAAGAAAAACCAGAATTTTGAGAGATTTTGGATGATTTTGGAGACCTTTTGAGCAATTTGGAGAATTACATTGAAGATCCGAGTCCAAAAAGCCAAGAAGAATGAATTAGAAGCCCAAATTCATGAAGTCCAAGCCTTAAAATTATCAATTTGGGTCAAGAAAAGTGCCCAAAATCCATTACAAGAAGTATTTGGGCCAAAAGAAAGTTGGAGGCCCAAAAATGGAGTCAAAATCGGGCCTTTATTGAAGATTCAGGGCCTAGCGTCTCGACGCTAAGCCTGGAGCGTCTCGACGCTAGGTAGCTGCGTGGAAAGATCCAGAATCGCGACAGCGTCGCGACGCTGTCTATGTAGCGTCTCGACGCTGCGACATCTTGGAGCCCAAGAAAAGATGACGTCAGAGCGTCTCGACGCTGTCCTTGTAGCGTCTCGACGCTGTGCCTGCTGGGAGCCTATAAAAGGAGCCTTTTGCAATGAAGATTGTGTGCCAATTTGTGGGTTTTCACCCCATTCTAGAGTCCACACTAAAATTTGGGATTTTTGGGAGAGTTTTGGAGCTTTGTTGAAGATCTTTGGAGCTCGGGATCGAAGGAGGTCGGCACGGGATCGAGGAGATCGACACTTTTATGAGCATTTCTCTTCCCTTTTCCTTTATGTTTTAGTTTCTAGAATTGTTGTGATTAGGAATTATTGAATTTTAGTGATTATGAGTAGCAAATTCCTAAATTCTATGAGATTGATTTAGATGTTGAACCTCTGCTGAATTAATGAATTGATGTGGTTTAATTGTCATTATTGGTCATTTGTGCATTTTGTCCGTAATGCTTTTAATCAACTGATCATTGATTAAATGAATTGTTACTATGTGGAAACTCGACGGAGAGAAGCATAGACTAGAACTGAATGCATGACTAACGGTTATTTACCCGGGTGACACGGGATAAAATAAATAACGTTAGAAGTTGTACTGAAGGGTCGTAATGCCATGCTAAGTAAATAAAGATGAGACTGAAAGGAGATTCTTTATTGAACGGTATGAGATAGGAGGAGACCGACAGGAGAATCCTTGAAATTAGGCTTCAAGACTTATGAATCAAATGATTAGTTAATCCACATTAATTAATTGATTAAGCATTAAAGGTCCAATTGATAAAATCAACAACTCTAGAATTATCCCATCAAATTGTGTCACCATTTATCTTTTGCTTTCTAGATTAGCTTTTTGTTATTCTTTCCGGCATTAGATTTTGTTCTCTAAATAAAGCTAAGCAAGATTATTCGCGGTACTTAATTGAATAAATCCAATCCCTGTGGAGACGATACTCTATACTCAAAATCACTATATTACTTGTGACGACCCGTTCGCTTGCGGATTGAAATCGCCCAACAAGTGCTCAGGTAAAGGTTAAAGGCAATGTTGAATTCTCTTATTTGATTAAGCTAATTCTTTGTCTAATGTTTTAAATTCTTAAGGGAAGGTGAGTTAGTATTGCTCGGGACGCGCAATAGTTCAAGTTTGGGGGTGTGATAACTGCCCAAAAGGTAGTTATTTAGGCCTCATTTATATAAGGATTTGTGTGTCTTTAATGCTTAGTAGGGTTGGTTTTAGAGAGATATTACATGTTTTAACCCATTTGGAAGAATGGAAGCTTTGGAAATCATTTTGTGCAGAATCTGTTGTTGGGCGACTTGAGGGAGCAAATTCTATGCTGCAGCAAAACTTGGAGAAAGACTGCCACGTCACAGCTCGTTAGCCAACTTCATGAACCGACTTCTGTTGAGTTATTTTCAGGATAAAGGAGCAAGGAGAGCCCTACACGTGTCCAAGTTGACCTAATTCAAGCCTCTTATCCTTCTATAAAAGGAAGTAGCCGTCAAAGTCAAAAGCATTCCATCTTTGTTTGGAAGCCGAGTAGTATAGAGAGATTAGAGATTACCAAGAACACCATAATTCGCAAGTGATTAAGGAGATTATTATTTTCTTTATTGTCTTGTGATTATGGACATGCCTACTCAGATTGTAATTCATGTTTCCATGTTTATTATGAGCTAAGTAGCTTAAGGTGTTGGTTAGAAACATGTAGTTGTTGTGCTTAAACTTTAGTAATATATTGATTATCGCATCTTGGTTAATTGTTGTGCCTATTTACATTTTATGCCCGCTTGGCCAGCTGGTGTGAATATCTCTCTCTAGTTTCAGGGATGATTTAGAGAGTGTGTGGCAATTATCCACACTAGGATCATTGTGTATTGGTGAACGCCAGTAACTGAGCTAGGGATAGCCAGTTGCCTAGTGCTTGATCGGTCCCACTTCATTCGGGTTGAAACACATTCCAAAAGATCCAGAGTTCCGGGAGGAATCCGCTAATAATACTGCGAGAGTTGCATGATCAATAATATTGCTAGAGCATCTTTTTAAACAACTACTAAGCCTAACCAGCGCTTGTCTTTAATCTGTCTGCCTATTTGTTTATTCTTTGTTCTGTCTTTAATCTGTCTGCCTATTTGTATAGCTTCTCCTAGTTTCAAGGATGATTTAGGAGTTGTGTGGCAATAATTCACGCTAGATCATTGTGTATTAGTGAATGCCAATGACTGAGTTAGGGATAGCCAGTTGCCTAGTGCTTGATCTGTAGAGCTTCATTGGTTTTGAAACATATTCCAAAAAATCCAGAGTTCCGGGAGGATCCCGCTGATAATACTGCATGAGATTAACGGATCAAAAGAATTGCTGGAGCATCTTTATAAACAATTACAGAAGTCTTAACCTGTGTCTGTTTCCATTCTGTTTTCTCTGTCGTAATCATTTATTGCTTTCTCATATCTTTTGTTTCAGCATTTTAAAAACCCAATAAATTTAACCAACCTTTTGAAATCACTAAAAAATCAAATTAAATCAATAGAGGTAGGCATTTCAAGACCCTGTGGATACAATAAATACTTATCACTTGCTGCTAGATTGTGTATACTTGCACAGTATTCTGGAGTTCAAACCAGAATGATGGCTTTTCCAGAGAATCACTTGCTGCTAGGCACTTCTCATACATCGAATATATCATTAGTCTTATAGGCTAGTGAAAACACCTTGGTATGATGGCTTTTCCAATTACCTTGATTTTGGAAATTTGCCTCCTGGTTTATCAAAAAGACAGATGAAAGAATTTTTCCATGAGGTGAAGTTTTATTTATCAAATGATGCATCTATGGTTAGACAATGTGTTGATGATGGCTGTGAATTTAAAGTAAAAGGGCAGCGAATGAAGCAAAAGTTTTGCGGGAGCATTTCATATTGCAATATTTTTAGCTCCTAATGTTGTTGCGGTTTTATTTTTCTCATGGATTTTATTCTAGTTTGAATTAATTTTAATTAGATTTTATTGATTTCAATTTTATCTGATTTATTTTAATTCGTTGGATTTTCATAGATTTTATGTTCGTTTTATTTATTTATTTTTATTTTTGGCCGATTTAATTCTTAATTTAATCGGATTAGTTCTGTTTAGATTTAATTTCAGTTTGAATTTTTAATTTCTATTTAGATTAGATTTTTAATAATATATCTTCTTGATTTAATTATGAAATATTCTTTTTTGAAGTTGCTGGCAGATTTAGGGAGCGCAGATTTTGAGGGAGCAAAATTTCAGCATTGTAATCAGAAGCTCCCATTATTTGATCTCGTTTTTTTTTTTTTTTGTGTTAATTTTGATTTATTGTCTGTTTTGATATTATTTTGATTTGATATGATTCTGATTTGATTAGATTTTTTTATTTTTTTTTTATTTTTTTTGTTAGGTTAGTTTAGATTTGATTTTGAACGATTTTATTTTCAAAAGATTTTTGCAGATTTTAAATAATATATCTTGTGGATTTTATTTAAAAACAAAAGATTTGATTTCATAGTTTTGTTGAGAAGATCGGAGATTTTATTCGGTTAAGATTTTTTTTTAGAGATAAGATTATAATTTTACTGTTGAGATTTTATTGTGGGCATGCAGTAATTACCGAAGATGTCATGTGTTGAGCAGAGGGCAACTGACGTTATGGTTGTTACACACAGAGGGAGCATAGTAAATGGAAGATCTTACCATTTGAAAAATAATAAAAAAATTTCCATGAAACCATAAAGTTAAAACGGTAACTTAAATTAATTAAGAGATAATTAGGGGCTAATTATTTTTTGAAGATCTTTGAGTTAGTGCCCTATTTATACGATCTCCCATCAGGTACGTTTTTCACTCTTATCTTTTATTACTACTGATGTGATTTTTCTGTGTGTGTTATTATTGTAAGGAAAAAAAAAACACGAGCAAGGAAAAAATATTGAGACTGTTGAGACTGAGATGGAACTGAGATGAAGAAGTTGAGCTTGATAAAAAATTTTGGTACAAGAGATTTATCCATGGAGAGGCAATACAAAAATATCCAGAAATCCTTAAGCGAAATGTTCTAATGGAGCGCGGCTTCGATGATGGCAAAGAGCTCCCACATTTTCTTTGAGCAAGCATCACTAATAACGGTTGGAAATGGTTGTGCGCAAAGCTGGATCCCACTGTTGATCGACTAGAATGGGAGTTCTACGCCAACATCGATGAAAATGAAGGATTCTTGGTTATTGTTTGAAGAGTTGTTGTCGACTAGAGCCCTGGGGTGATTAATTCTTTATTTAATTTGCAAGACTTCCCCCACGCAGTTTTCAATGAAATATTAGTTGTTTCCTCAAACGAGCAACTGAATGTCCAGTGGAGGTTGTCTAAGATGAGGGCAAGAACATTCCAATCAGAATACCTGAAGTGTGAGGCTAACACATGGCTCAGCTTTGTCAAGCAGAGATTATTGGCTACAACGTACGCCTCCACTATCCCTCGTGATCGAGTACACTTGAAGGTTCAGAGTCCCAGAGAGCACCAATGATATAAACTTGTTTGACAAGGGGATTATTGACATTGCCAATCTTGCTAGACTTAAAAAAGGTGAGGTGTGCCAGGGTGGTTTGTTGTGCGGTGTCCATAGAGTGCTGAAGCAGCTTGAGATGGTTCTCAGTAGACTAGAATTCACTGAGAGACAACTTCAAACCTACTAGAGCTATGATCGTTGAAGGGACACCACACTAAGAAGGGTTATGCAAGTGAATTTTTCTAAGTCATATCAAGCCTTCCTAATTTTCATTGACGATCTTGTGAACCTATGCATTCCATCCCCACCCATCATTTGAGAGGAAGAAGAAAACCCAGAGCCATAACATGATGAAAAATTAAAGGCAAGTTTTAGTTTCTGCGAGCAAATATTTTGATGAATGATTTTATCTGCTCGCCTTGCATGTGTTTTGTACTTTTTGCTTATGTTATTTTATGTTTCTTTGTTTTTATCTTCTGGTTTAAAATCTATCTCTGACATGATTATGTTGATCTGTGATCTTGATATTTAATGAAATCAAATATTGTTTTGTTTGGCACATCTGAGTATCTAACTTAATTTTCTTCTGAATTTTTGAAGCATGGACTGAATTAGCTTAGTTAGACCAAGATGTTCTGATCTCCATAAACCTTTTGCTTGAGCATTTCTTCTAGCATGGTCATGACTGCAGCAAAAGTTCTGAGGTAGCATTGTCGTATTTGATCCACCTTAAGCTTAATCTTAGTCCCACGCTTAGTTTAAAATTCAGATAGAAAAAAATTAAGTTTGGGAGTATACTTATCATGTTGCTAATTCATTGAGGACAATGGATAATTTAAAGTTTGGGGGACTTTTAGCTACTCCGCTTGTTTTGCTCGAGCATTCATCTCCTTCATAATAATTTTTCTACGTTGTTGAGTAACCAGGGACATTTGTGACACCCACAGTTTGTCTTTGCGTCAAAAGATGACCTAGGAGAATATATAAAAAAATTATAAAAATAATTGCTGAAAAGAAAACTTTTGAAAAAAAATTTGCTGAGAAAATTCATAGAGCAAAAGTTTTGAAGGATGAATGATAATCTAGCATTTTTCTGTCTCCCAGGGCTTAGGTGAGCTTCATCATAAAATGTAGCCATTCTGAGAAGCAAAGAATAGAATAACTAAGGATTTTTGGGTTTAACAATGAGTATTTAGCCTAATTGGTGATAAGTTTGAGGCAAGGGTATACTACACCATAAAGTGGGTCATCTCATGCTTAAGAGCTTATGACTGTAGGGTTGCTTTAAGTCTGAAGAACATAAAAATATAAACCTCTTAAAATGTGTTTAAATATGTCTGATAATAGAGCTAGGCTATGGTAAGTTCTTAGGATTGAGTTAAAGGTGGTGATTATTTGTTCAAGGCTGAAAGACTTCTTTTGCTGCAACAGTGCTTGGTTTTGCAGGATGCTCAGGTAAAGGTTGAAGGTAGTGTTGGAATATTTGTTTTGATTGAGTTGTGCTATGACTAATGTTTTGAATTTTTAAGGGAAGGTGAGTTAGCATTGCTCGGGGCACGCAATAGTTCAAGTTTGGGGGTGTGGTAACTGTCCGAAAGGTAGTTATTTAGGCCTTAATTCTATAGGGATTTGTGTGTCTTTTGTGCTTAATAGGGTTGCTTTTAGATGAATATTATATGTTTTAACCCATTTGGAAGAATGGAGGCTTTGAAAGTTATTTTGTGCAGAAAATACTGCTGAGCGACGTGAGGGAGCAAAATCTGTGCTACAGCAAACCTGGGAGCAAAACTGCCACGTCACAGCTCGTTAGCCAAGTTGACAAACCGACTTCTGTTGAGTTATTTTCGGGATAAAGGAGCGAGGAGAGCCTGCCATGTGTCCAATTTAACCTAATTCTCATTTTATAAAAGGAGGAACCGTCAAAGATAAAGGCATTCACGATTTGGAGACCGAATCAATCGGCCGGAGGCCGAATTGACGGCGAAATGGAGATCTAAGAAGACCATTTGCGATTCCACTCAAGGGAACGAAGTTCTTCCATGTTCTTGGTGGTTTGGAGCAGCCATTTCATCCCCATTTCCTGAAAAGGATTAGTATTTCTTGTGTATTTCGTAATATGGATGTGCTTATCGAGATTGTAACGTATTTTATGTTTTCAATCATGAACTATTTTTTTTGTAGGCATAGGTTAAGAATTATGTGATTGTTATATTTATAAATTTGGAAATTCTATTTGATCATGATCATCTTGAATTATTGTTGATCTTTAATTTCATTATGTGCCCGCCTAGCTAGCCGGTATGTATAGATTCTCCTAGTTTCAGGGATGATTTAGGAGTTGTGTGGCAATAATTCACGCTAGATCATTGTGTATTAGTGAATGCCAGTGACTGAGTTAGGGATAGCCAGTTGCCTAGTGCTTGATCTGTAGACCTTCATTGGTTTTGAAACATATTCCAAAAAATCCAGAGTTCCGGGAGGATCCCGCTGATAATACTGCATGAGATTAACGGATCAAAAGAATTGCTGGAGCATCTTTATAAACAATTACAGAAGTCTTAACCTGTGTTTGTTTCCATTCTGTTTTCTCTGTCGTAATCATTTACTGCTTTCGCATATCTTTTGTTTCAGCATTTTAAAAACCCAATCAATTTAACCAACCTTTTGAAATCACTAAAAAGGCAAATTAAATCAATAGAGGTAGGCATTTCAAGACCCTGTGGATACGATAAATACTTATCACTTGCTGCTAGATTGTGTATACTTGCACAATATTCTGGAGTTAATTTATCTCATATTTTTAACCACTCCAGAATTGCAGCAGTGTACCAGGTGCTGAGAGTTGAGATTGGATTCCATGTTCTATCATATAGTCCTGGAATCTCTGATACAAATACTCTCCACCTCAATCTCATCAAAGTGTTTTAATTGTTTTACTTAACGGGTTTTCTACCTCAGTCTTAAACTCTTTAAAATTTTCAAGAGCCTCAGACTTATGGCCCTTTAGGTATAAGTAACCGTATCGTGAATAATCATCTATGAAAGAGATGAAATATTCATAACTACCTCGAGCCTTTCCATTCATTGGACCACAAAGATCCGAATGTATCAATTCAAGTGGTTCTTTGGCCCTTTAACCTTTTCCAGTAAAAGGTCTCTTGGTCATTTTACCCTCGAGACATGATTCATAGAGTGGTAAAGATGTATATTCTAAATAAGTTAGAAGTCAATTTTTAACCAAACGATCGATCTGATCGATGTTAATATGACCAAGACGAAGATGCCAAAGATACGTGTTGTTACTTAAAGGAGAAATATTTTGCCTTTTGTTTTGAGTTTCAACCGTTTTAAACATCTCATGACTTAAAATAGCCTTAGCGTCGGTAGGTCTTAAACCCAAATAAATTATTTTTACATTTAGCTGAACAAATATAAATTCCATTTCGAGAAATTAAAGCTTCATTAAGCATGAATGAAATTGAATAACATTGTTCAAGTAAAGCTGAAACAGAAATAAGATTCCTTTTAAGTCTAGGAACCAAGTACAAATTCTCTAAAATTAAATACTTATTTCTAAAAAATAATTTTGCAGCTCCCACTGTACGAGCTGAAATGACCTCTCCTGTTCCAACCTTGAGAGTCATTTCGCCATCAGGCAGCTGCTGGAAATCATTTCCCTGAAAAGATGAGCAAACATGATTAGTGGCTCCCGAATCTAATATCTAGGCAAACTCATCATGTTCTACGAGACAAGTTTCTAATACCAGTAAATCGAATTTACCTTCTTTTTCTCTCTTCTTCTCAGCAAGGTAACGGGGACAGTTGCGCTTCCAGTGACCATCCACATTGTAGTGGAAGCATCTGCCTTTGTCGGCCACGACTTTGGCCTTTCCCTTACCTTGCACAGCTGGCACATGAGCCTTCCCCTTGTCTCCCTTCCTCATCTGAATTTGCTTCGATGAAGAAGCCTAAGGTACAGATTTTTTCCCTGAGGATGAACCCTTCAAGAACTTTTTTTTGGAATGGGCGACATTGGCCTCTCCTTTAACCACATTCTTGCCCTTACTTTTCAGCATGGACTCATAAATCTGTAACTCCGAGAGGAGGGTAGTCAGGTTGAACTGAATTTTGTTCATACTCGCATTCGTCCTAAATGGCATATAGCTCATAGGAAGCGAGTGAAGGATGAACACAACCTAACTGCGCTCGCAGACTACCCCGCCATTAACCTCAACAATGTTGAACTCGTTTATCATATCCAGGACATGCTCCCGAACAGACTGACCTTCTTGCATCTTGGCGTTGAAGACGTTCTTCAAGGCATCATGGTGGAGCTGATAGGACAGGAGTCGAAACATCTCCTGTAGGGAATTCATAATCTCCCTGGCAGTTTCCACGTTCTCGTAACGCTTGGCCAAGATTTTAGATAAGCCGACCAATATGTAGACTCGGGCCTTTTCATTGGTCTTCGTCCAGCGTTCGTGGGCATTCTTTACTACTTGAGTGGTAGTGCGAAGGGGAACGGGAGGACATTCCTCCGTTAAGACGAACCTTAGATCCTCTACCATGAGTATGGTGTTTAAGTTCGATTTCCATGTGGGGAAATTCTCGCCCGTTAGTCTTTCATTTTTAAGCAAGGAAATAATTGAGTAAGACATTGTTGAAAAAACAAACAATTGACCGTATTAGTTATCTTTGCCTTAACCCATCACACAAGCAAAAAAACAATTGCTTACATCCAATCAATTTTGCAAACAAGCAATCAAATAACCCTAATAAAACTATTGATTGTGTTATTCAACGATGCTATAGAGGTTTAGAAGAATAGCCACCGAAGGGTGGTCAGTTGTTCCTCCTCTAAAATGAGACTCCTCTCAGTTAATTTCTAATCCCAGAATAACTCATATTCCATTAGAAATTAACCACCGTTGTTCGATCAAGGATTTGTTAACCAATTAACTCATCCCCGTAAGTGTAACCTCCCACTTTCAGATCTCAAAGGCATGGACCAACAGGCTACCGTTAGAAAAGACAACTGTTGGTAATTAGCCTAAGTGATCCTATCCTATTCAAGAGTTCATGGTATTCCAAATCTTATGATCAGGCCCTCCGAAGGGATGGTTGCTCCAGGGTAACACGCAGGCGAATCATAGGAATCTCACGTTGTGACCTAGGGGTGGAGACCGAGGGATACGTTGACACGCTTCCCGCTCCCACTTACTATGGTCACTTTCCCCATTTCACTTTCTTTTCCTTTTCTTTCCTTTTTCACTTTTGTTCCATTTCTTCTTGTAAATTTGTAAGTTCCAACACCTTAAACCAACAATGAAACCACAATAACCACAAAACTTGCTATTGTCCTTCAACAATGAAACAACTTTTAATTCAACTTCCACAATAGATGACAAGACAAAATGATCCTAGAGAAGTCTCGGGTTTACAGTTACACTTACGGGGACAAGTTAAATTGTTAACGAAATCCTTGACCAAAACAGCGGTAACTAAAACTAACAGACTAAGAGTTATTCTGGTATTAAAATTTGGTTGAGAACGTCTCAATTCAGAGGAGTAGCTAATCACCCGTTTGGTGACTCTTGCTCTAAACCTCTGAAGTATCGTTGCAAAAGAATTATGATTTATAGGGTACTTAATTACTTTTGCTAAATTGATTTGATTAATTTTTATAATGGGTTAAGCGCAAAAGAACTAGTTTAAATTGATTTTGTTATTTCAGCATGTAATAGTTCTATGAAGGCCTCGTCTATACGCCAAATTCATTATTGGTATAAAACATACAACTAAGAAAACACAATTAAATCGTGGTTTCGAAACGGTCTAAAAATTGAGGAACGTCCTCGAACTCCTATGTTTACTTCATCTCAAAATGTTCGTAATGAATATAACATAGGAAAACTGCCTAACCTAAAAGAACATCAAAGACTCTAAAATATGATTTATTCGTCTTGAAAACGTTTATAGTGAAGAATAATGATTCAACTTGGATCCCTGATTTAGGTAACACTAATCACATATGTTCTTCCTTTTTCAAATAGAATCCTTGCAACTTTAATTATGAATTAAATTTGAGGCAGGAGAGTTCATCTTGGTTATGGCAGTGGGAGACATAAAAGTTTATTCTTCTCAAAGGAACTTTACATATTATTTGATAATGTGTACATACTTCCTATGATTAAAAGAAGTTTTATTTCTATATCTTGTTTGCTAAAACAAGGCTATTCTATTACCTTTTAAGGGTATGAACTATTCATTCCAAAAAGGATGCCAATATTTGTTCTGCAATCTAAAGAATAACATACATGTTCTATGACCGATAGAGTCTTGAACGATTTATAAAACATGAGATGTTTAAAAACCGCTAAGACTCAATCGAAAGGCAACATGATTCTCAGAAGTACCTATCTTTGGCACTTCAGGATAAGCCATATAAATCTCAATAGAATTGGGAATTGGTCTAGAATGAACATTTAAGCAGGTTAGAAAACAACTCATTGCCTCCCTGAAAATCATGCCTTAGGGGCTAGATGACTAAACAACTTTTTCTGGAAATGGTTCTCGTGCCAAAGAACACTTTGAGCTTATGCATTCTGATTTCTGAAATCAACGAATGACAAAAGCTCAAACAAGGTATGAAAAATTCATTATTTTTTTTATTAATGATTATTCAAGGTACCTCATCACTATCTAATACATCGCAAGCCCGAAAAGCCCTTGAAAAGTTCAAGGAATATAAGGCCGAGGTTAAGAAAGATTAGGTACGACGATAAATTGTCACACCCCCTTCCGAACAACCTGCTAGCTTAGCCCGAAAGATGGCGTGAAGCCAACAGACGTCATCCTCCTCTAACGATACTCGTTGACCACCCTTAAACGTTGAACCTAATCAACATATTAATCATGGATATCAAATATTCTACGGGAAACACAACACAGCGGAATCCCTGAAAACCTGTAGACATACATGGGATGCAGCCCTGACATAACTCAGTTTAGCAAATAACCTGATATAGATATCACAACCAAACCATATACAACTGGGGTTTATACAACCACGACCTCTAGAACTTACACAAACCGTGAATTATTCAATCCTTACAAAAACATTCACAATATAGACATACTCAATACACAACTCCACCCACGTACTGGAGCTTGGCCTGGAACTTTCAGCAGACGTTGGCAGTGTATCAGGCACCGGGAGCTCGATCGCTACCTGAAAAGTGGGAAAACATTTTGAAAGAATGAGCTACGAAGCCCAGTGAGTGACTAACTTTAAAACTCTAAATCCGGAAGTCAGAACACGTGATAAACCTTTAAACATATAAATATTCTCAATCAAAGCGTTTAACATAAACGTGTAATGATAAAGGCTTTCTAAAATATCTTGCAAGTTCGTCATTGAAAATCTAGCAAGGCATATCAAGTGCATCAAACGTTTTAACTAACATGATTGATCTACGTTGTGTAGGGCACGCCCAGTACAACCAACGTTTACTAGTCCTACGATGTATGGGGCCCGCCCAGCACTCACATCGTCTTTGTCGTAGTGGGGCCCGCCTAGCACTCACGATAGCATCATTGTCACGGAGTACACTCATAGTCAACAACGGAATATAACCTGTGTGCACACGGTACCATATAGCCTCGGGCTCAATATCTCAGTCATGTAGTCAATAGAAATCTCAGAAAAACACATGAAAACATTAAAACATGCCCGCTTATCGTTATCTTTCGTAAAACTTAAAGTTACTCAGCTTGCTCGTGAAAAACTGAAAATAATTTTTGTTGATATGCCTTGAATCTGATATGAAGCTAAATTATGTATAGGGATTGGATATGATATTTCCGTTTTGGGCTTTTATTTTTGGCCTATTATGTTAGGGTTAAGAGTGGTGCCATATATAAACCCTCTTAACCTATTTTTTGCCTTAATCTATGTATTCTGAATACTCCTCACATAATAAGATCGTTCTCTCCCTCTGCCCGTGGACGTAGCTAACACACCGTTAGTGAACCACGTATATCTGTGTGTTGTTTCTCTTCGCCCTTTCGTTCTTGTTACTTTGTGACTATTTTCGTCATAACAATTTTAAAGTACTTGCTAATCCATACTTTATTTTAAAAGATATCGTTTCAGCTACTTTTCATAAAGTCATTAGCTATGTGCTCGTATATAAACCTCATTAGAAAATCTCAGCTCAAAACTTATGGTTGAAACCGTTCATAGAAATCATGTATCATTCATAGAAAAGCATATAAAACGTCTAAACATGAACAAACGTTGGAAACAATTTTCGAAATTAATTTTGTCACTCACTGTCTTAGCTAGTTCCCTGGTCTGTAGACTCGACCTATTTCCTCTTGGCCTGTCAAACAACCAAAACCGAGCATTAGAACCATAATTAGTTTTGTCTTTCCATGCTCATGAATTTCTAAACAATTGGATTAAGAATCACATTCACATTCTACTTTTCAGATTTTCCAGATTCTACACCATAACTTCCTCAATACTTAACAAACATTAATGTAATACACATCAAACTCTTCATTTTCAAACACTCTACAACTTACCTCAAGAAATGAAAACGAGATTCCCAACCAATTTTCCTAGAAACGCCCCGAACACAGACAACACAGATTCGGGCTTCTCTGCTACTTTTTATCTTTCTCCTAAAATTAAATCTACTTCAAGTCATTTTTGGCTCACGCATTCTTCATGTAAGTTGTAGGTAATTGAATAATATTTCCAACCATACAAAATAGAGCTTCTGATTCAACTTGTACACCCCAAAATGCTCGAAACACCAGAGGAAATCAGAGATCCTCCTACTTTGCTCGAAAATCCTGTGCTCTGTTTTCCATTCCAAAAACCATTAACTTCTCATACGATTTAGCTCAAGCTTCCTTCATGAAATTATTTATAAAATGAACTAACGTTCAAGAAAATTAAACCTCACCTCTTAGTTCCTTCGGTGTAGCTCAAACCGAATAAAAAACCAGAGGTTGACAGGTTGAACTCAGATTCTGCTATGGTTGGCTTTGCATGAGCTTTTCCTATCTTCTTCAACCTCAAAACCCCGAAATTCTTCTTCTTCTTCTTCCTGCACTCTATCCCTCAAGTGCTCGGAAAATTTGGATGGCAAATGATGGAAAAATGGCTGGTAATGGGCTGGTAAAGAAGGCTGTCGGTGGTGCGTTTTAAACCACCGCTTGTTGTCTTTTCCCATCGCCTTTCTTTTTCTTTTCTTTTGATTTCATTTCCCTTTGGCTGATTTGTTTCTTTTTTTTCCTTCCATTTTCCTTTTCCTTTTCCTTTTCCTTTTCCTTTTCTTTTCTTTTCTTTCTTCTTTTAACTTAGCAAGTCCCAACAACTTTAATTCAACTATGAAACCACAATAGATGACAAGAGTAAATGTTCCAAGGAAGTCTCGGGTTTACAACTTACCTCCCCCTTTTTAAATTTTGTCCTCGAAATTTAGAAGTCTTAAGTTAAGAGAGTCGGGCAACTCCTCCTCATTTGATCTTCTGACTCCCAGGTTGCCTCCTCTACTCCATGATGTCTCCAAAGAACCTTCACGAGTGGGGTCGTTTTGTTCCTCAAAACTTGCTCCTTTTTGTCGAGGATCTGAACCGCTTCTTCTTTATAACTCAACTCTTCCTTTAGCTCAATCGGTTGCACTTGCAACACATGGGATGGATCTGGAATATATTTCCTCAACATGGACATATGAAAAACATCATGTATTCGAGCGATTTCCGTTGGCAACTCAAGTCTATAGGCTGCTGGTCCAACTCGTTCTATTATCTGGTAAGGACCAATATATCTAGGACTCAACTTACCTTTCCTCCCAAAGCGAAGAACACCTCTCCACGGAGATAACTCTAAGAAAACTTTATCTCCAACCTGGAATTCTAAGTCTCTTCGTTGCTTATCTGCATAGCTCTTCTGTCGATCCTGAGCTATTTTCAGATTCTTCCTAATCAGCTTAATAATGTCTGACGTAACTTGTACCAACTCAGGACCAACTAGCTTTCGCTCTCCCACTTCGTTCCAGCACACAGGAGTCCTGCATGGTCTGCCATACAAAGCCTCGAATGGTGCCATGCTGATACTAGACTGGTAGTTGTTATTATAAGCGAACTCCATAAGTGATAAGTGGGTATCCCAACTTCCCTAAAACTGAAGGACGCATGCTCTCAACATGTCCTCTAAAGTCTGAATGGTCCTCTCTGACTGACCATCTGTTAGGGGATGGAACGCGGTACTGAACTTCAACTTTGTTCCCATTGTTTTCTGCACACTAGGCCAAAACTTAGAAGTAAACCTCGGATCCCTATCTGAAACTATGGAGACTGGCACTCCATGTTGACTCACAATCCTGTCAACGTATAATTTAGCTAGCTGATCTAGTGTAGACGTCACTTTAATAGGTATAAACCGCGCTGTCTTTGTGAGTCTATCCACTATTACCCATATACCATCATGTCCACTAGAAGTACGGGGTAATCCAAACAGAAAATCCATGGTAATATGCTCCCACTTCCACTCTGGCACTGGCAGTGGATTAAGGAGTCCTTCTGGCCTCTGTCTCATTGGTTTAACCTGTTAACAGATCAAACATCTATCGACATATTCAGCTATCTCCCGCTTCATACCAGGCCACCAATAAGTTTTCTTCAGAGTTCTGTACATCTTGGTGCTTCCTGGATGCATAGCGTAAGCTGAACTGTGAGCTTCCTCTAGTATAACACTCTTAAGCTCACTAATACTCGGAACGCAAAGTCTCCCCTGTTTAACTATGGCTCCGTCTGTTCTCAACTCAAATTCTGCCTCTGGGCGTTGCTTGGACTTTGCAAGCATCTTCTGTAAATTACTATCCTCTGACTATCTTCCCACAATCTCTACTACTAAAGAATACCTAACCTGAAATTGAGCTAAAAGACTCCTTAAGCTTCCTGCAGTCATAACTGCCTTGGAACCTCTTAATTCACTTAGCAAGCTTGTTCGAATTCCACACAAGGCACTCTTCGGAAGTCTCGACTTCCTACTTAACGCATCTGCTACCACGTTAGCCTTACCTGGATGATATTCTATGGTACAGTCATAGTCTTTAATCAGTTCTAGCCATCGCCTCTGCCTTAGATTCAACTCTTTCTGATCAAAGATGTACTTCAAACTCTTATGATCTGTGAAAATGTGGTACTTCTCACCGAATAAATAATGTCTCCAGATCTTCAGTGCTAAAACAACTGTTGCTAGCTCAAGATCATGGGTAGGGTAATTACACTCATGCTTCTTCAACTGCCTTGAAGCATAAGCTATTACCTTTCCTTCCTGCATCAGCACGCAACCTAATCCTTGCCTCGAAGCATCACAATAGATCACATACTCCTTCCCTGTTACAGGAAGTGCTAGAACAGGTGTTGTGACCAATCTCTTTTTCAGCTCTCGGAAACTCTGTTCGCATTTGTCTGACCACTCAAACTTAGCATTCTTCCTTGTCAAAGCTGTCAAGGGTAATGCTAACCATGAGAAATCCTCAACAAAACGTCTGTAGTATCCAGCCAGGCCGAGGAAATTACGTACCTCTGTTGCACTAGCTGGTCTCTCCTAGTTGACAACAGCTTCCACTTTCTGCGAGTCAACACTAACTCCGTCCACTGAAACTACATGACCTAAGAACACCACTTGATTCAACCAGAACTCACATTTGCTGAACTTAGCGTATAGTTTTTTATCACGTAGTGTCTGTAGAAAAATCCTCAAATGTTCCTCATGGGCTTTCCTGTCAATTAAGTAAACTAGCGTATAGTTTTTTATCACGTAGTATGTCTAGTGTCTTCCCTACTATTCTCCGGGCCAAGAATGACTTGTGGGAGTCTATAGAGATAGGGAATGGGAAAGGAATGCTTGAAAGTTCAAGCACTAGAGAGATATATGGAGATGAGAGAGTTTGAGACCAAAATCCAGCAGCATAACAATATGAAAAGAGAAGCCTCATGACACTAGACACATGGTGAAATTGCAACTCAAAGTGGATTCTAGGTGTTTAATTCACAACACATGCAACTAGTGCATGGTTGTGTTGCTTTCCACTATGCATCAACATGCAAGAGTGGGAATGCCACTAAATCCACTTAAAATTGAATCTAAATTCTCAATTTTCAGCTTGGAATTCATTCCTATTTCAATTCAAAATTGAAATTAATTTCTAGGCAATTAATTGGTACAATTCCAAGTAATTTTTACATGATTAATCCAATTAATCTTTATCACCTAGTGCCATGAATTATATATGATTCCTAATACATATATATGGTATTCAAAACACTTTTAAATACTCCATCTCTCATTTTCTAATTTAATTCATAATTAAATTATTGTGTCAAACACAATTTACGATAATACCCGTTTTCCCGATTTTGAACGATTCAAAGCTTCCTATCTTTTTGTTCTAGGCTTTGTTCTGATATGAGCTAGTAGGGGGGCCTAATGGACCTATAGATCATGGGCTCCAACGATTCGAGGCTAACCGACTAATCTCATTATCCAAGCTAGCCAACATTCGTTAACTACAAGGACACTCCACTATAGCCCGATAGTTGCACTCCCCTTACTATAGATATATTTTTGTCCACTTGATTTAACCATGATTAGTAATTCGATCCTTCACAGGTTGTTCGTAGCTATAGCTAGGTAAAAAAGTCGTTTCACCCCTATAGTACTTCTAGTTCCTTAAGTCCCACTGATCCTCTCATGAACAATTGGTTTATGGTCCGACCATAAAACCGAGTCCCTCTCGGGCCAATGAGAGGGCGGGATCCCTTTGTTCAAGCCCAGAAGTCAGCACTTAAGGGAACAACCTCTCTACTATCCCTAATTCGGGTAGGAGTGAATTCCTTCTTGCACGACTATGTCCCCAGCTATATACCCGTTCCTATCCCTGAAATGGGAGGTTTATTGAGTCGGCGATACTGAGCCACTCTCACCTATGCAGATCTAAGGATAAGCCTGAATAAATAGGAGTTCATAGTTAGCTCAGGATTAAGATCGAGTTACCTAGGTCATCACATGAAATAGTCAGTCTCGTCAGTAAACGGTGTTATAAAGCGAGAGCGACTTATTTCTCGGTCCTGGTCTTATTCAAACTCATTGCATAGGACGCCCCCACTCACATGTCTCTACATGGACGATTTAGGATCACATCGTCTATACCTTCTATAAAGTGGGTTGCGTCTCATAGTGTCTCCAAAATAAGGTACCCAGTCCTATCCCTATACTATAGACCGTTTTGGCTATTACTCAAGCTTGATCCACTTTTATGTCTCTACATAAAGCTCAAGTGTTCATCATATAGCCATGGATCTTAGTTTATTGGATTTGGGTTATTATATGTGCAATTTACTTTATTCAGTAATAACTTTACTGAGTTAATCTCGATAACGTCTTTATCGAATAAGTATGTATAATTCGTTTAACATTCACTATCTACGAGTTTTAGGACACAATCCCAACAATCTCCCACTTGAAATAAAACTCTAGTTCAATGGGATGTATTATAATCTATAACAGCAGTGGATGAATAAATACTTGTATTAATAACAGAGTAAAAAATACAATAAACTAGGGCATCTAAATACCCAGTATACTGAGGTATCGATATACCGGTTACAAATCTCCCACTTGACCTAGATTATTTCTCGTACACATCTCGCAAACCTAGATCTTCTAGATGACTCTCGAACACTTTAGCCGTGAGATCCTTCGTGAATGGATCAGCAATGTTGTGCTCCGACGCTATCTTCGTGACAATCACGTCTCCTCGGTGCACAATCTCCTAATGAGATGATATTTCCTTTCGATATGTTTGCCTCTCTTATGGCTGCGAGGTTCCTTTAAGTTTGCAACTGTGCCACTATTATCACAATACAAGGTGATAGGCAGATGCATATTTGGAACGACTTCCAAGTCAGTTAGGAACTTCCTGAGCCATACTGCCTCTTTTGCTGCTTCGCAAGCAGCTACATATTCGACCTCCATGGTCGAGTCTTCCATGCATCCTTGCTTGATGCTGCGCCATACTATTGCTCCTCCATTTAGAGTGAATACTGACCCCGATGTAGATTTCCTCGAATCATTATCGGTTTGAAAGTCAGAATCAGTGTATCCTGTAAGGATCAAATCCTTCGAACCATGCACGAGCATATAGTCCCTCGTTCTCCTTAGATATTTGAGGTTACTTTTAACGGTTGTCCAGTGATCGAATCCTTGATTTGATTGATATCTACTGACAATCCCTACTGCATAACAAATGTCAGGCCTTATACACAACATGGCATACATTAGGCTACCTACTGCAGAGGCATGGGGAAAACGTCTCATGTCCTCAACTTCTTGAAGTGTTTGAGGACACTTTTCCTTAGACAAAATAATTCCGTGCCTGAAAGGTAATAGTCCTTTCTTGGAATTTTGCATTTTATATCTAACCAACAATTTTTCGATATAAGACGCTTGAGACAGGGCTAGCGTTTTGTTCTTTCGGTTTCGAACAATTTGGATCCCTAGAACAAATTGTGCCTCACCCAAATCTTTCATTTGGAATTGAGTTGCTAGCCATAGTTTAATGTCAGTTAGATAACCTACATCATTCCCGATGAGTAGGATATCATCCACATACAGTATTAAGAAAGCTATAGAGCTGTTGATGATCCTTTTGTAAACACAAGGTTCATCAACGTTTTGTTCAAAGCCATAAGATTTGATCGCAGTATCAAATCTTATATTCCAGGATCTAGACGCTTGTTTTAATCCATAAATGGATCGTTTAAGCTTGCAAACTTTTTGCTCTTGATCCTGAGCTATGAACCCCTCTAGCTGAGACATGTAGATACTTTCTTCAAGATTACCGTTCAGAAAGGCAGTCTTGACATCCATTTGCCATATTTCATAATCGTAAAACGTGGCAATGGATAAAAGTATCCGGATCGACTTTAACATGGCAACAGGGGAGAAGGTTTCTTCATAGTCAATCCCCTCCCGCTGGGTAAAACCCTTTGCCACAAGTCGTGTCTTAAAGGTCTGTACCTTTCCAGCAGCGTCTCGTTTTCTCTTGTAGATCCATTTGCACCCTATGGGTCTAACCCCTTCAGGTTGATCTACAAGATCCCATACTGAATTAAAATGCATGGACTCGATCTCTAAGTCCATGGCTTTAATCCACTCGTTCTTGTCAACGTCATCCATTGCCTGTTTAAAGGTTAATGGATCCTCGATCCCGTCATCAGGTATGACGACTGGAGTTTCAGTTAAACCCAAATAGCGATCAGGTTGTCTAACAACCCTCCCACTACGTCGAGGTCCTCTATTTCTTGAGAAGGACGTGATTGACTTGAGGTGCCAGTATCATCAACAACTCTTGTTGATGTTTCTGTAGCTTCGTTAGATAGTTCACTTAAAACGACTTTACTACGTGGCTTGTGATCTCTGAGGTGGTCTTCTTCTAGGAATGTAGCATTTGTCGATACAAGTACTTTATTTTCCTCTAGATCGAAGAAGTATTCACCTCTCGTTTCTTTGGGATAGCCTATAAATAGGCAAAATCTAGAACGAGGCTCCAATTTCTTTGGGTTTGCTTCTAGCACGTATGCAGGACATCCCCAAATTCTGAAATGTCGTAAACTAGCTTTACGACATTTCCAGAGCTCAAATGGTGTTTCAGAAACAATCTTTGAGGGAACTACGTTCAAGATATAAACTGCAGTCTCTACTGCATAACCCCAAAACGAGTTAGGCAACTGAGCATAACTCATCATCGAACGAACCATGTCCAACAAGGTTCTGTTTCTCCTTTCAGATACACCGTTTTGCTGAGGTGTACCAGGGGCTGAGAGTTGGGACGTAATTCCATGCTCTATCAAATAGTCTTGAAAACTTGAGTCCATGTACTCTCCACCTCGATCGGATCGAAGGGTTTTTATCATCTTACCTAATAGGTTTTCAACCTCGGCCTTGTACTCTTTGAACTTTTCAAAAGCTTCGGACTTATGATGCATCAGGTAAAGATAGCCATACCTCGAATAATCATCAATGAAACTGATGAAATATTTGTATCCTCCTCGAGCTCTAATGTTCATTGGTCCACAGAGGTCCGAATGAATGAGCTCTAGGGGCTCTTTGGCACGATAACCTTTTTCGGTAAAAGATCGTTTTGTCATCTTGCCCTCAAGGCATGACTCACAAGGAGGCAACGAGTCGTCTTCTAACTTGTTTAGAAGTCCAACTCTTGACCAATCTCCCAATCCTATTGAGGTTGATATGGCCTAACCTCAAGTGCCAGAGATAGGTATCTTGAGAAACTCTTCGCTTTTTAGGTTGAGTCTCAGCGGTTTTAAACATCTCGTGATTTAAAATAGCTTTAGACTCAATTGGTCTCAAAACATACAATTTATTCTTTAAGTTTGCAGAGCAAACATTAATACCTCTTTTAGTTATGAACGCTTCATTAACAGAAAAAGAAATTGAGTAACCTTGTTCCAATAAACAAGATAAAGAAATCAAATTTCTTTTAATTTTCGAAACTATGTACACATTATCTAATATCATGTAACGTTCCTTGGTGAAGAATAATTTTATGTCTCCCATTGCAATAGCCGAGATGACTTCTCCTATTCCAACTTTAAGAGTCATCTCTCCAGCTTTTAGTTGTTGCCGGGAACTCATTCCTTGAAATTAAGAACATACGTGATTAGTGGCACCTGAACCGAGTTTCCAGGCAAAATCTTCGTTTTCCACTAAACACGTTTCCAAGACTAATAAATCGCATTTAGAGTCGTGGATTATGTTTTTTCTTGGCTATGCAGTTAGTTTGAGGACATTCCTCAGTTAAGACCAAACCTAAATTCTTTGCCACGTGGTTAGCGTTTAAGTAAGTATTCTTAGTCGTATGTACTAAACCGTTTAATTTGGCATTTGACAAAGCACATACGTTTTTCGACATATTGCTGAAACAAAAAAAATTAATCTCTATTAGAAACATGCACTAAACCCATTAATCAAATTTATCCAATCAGATTTAGCAAAAGCAATCATCGACCCATATATACAATTGATTTATTTTGCATCAATACTTCAGGGGTTTAGAATAACCGCTACCGTAGGGCAGTCAGCTACTCCTCCTCTAAGTCGAGACAATCTCGGCCAAATACTATTCCCAGAATAACTCTTACTCCAATAGTTATTAGCTAACGTTAATTTGGTCAAGACCATCTTGTAAGTGTTACCCATCATTTTTAGATCCCGAAGGGCGGCCCCAACAATGCCACAGTAGGGAAGAGCTAATGTTGAGAATGGCCCTAGGAAACCCTATCCATTTCTGGAGTTTGCGTTGTTTCGAATCCCATGCGCAAGCCCTCCGTAGGGTGATCGCTTCCAGGGCGACTCGCAGGCAGTGCATAGGAATCTCACGGTGCAACCTAATGATGGAGACCGCAGGATACGTTTGACACGTTTCCTTCTCCCACTTACTATGAACACTTTCCCCATTCACCTTGATATAAACCCATGCAAACACCATCCGTAGGGGGACGCTCCTAGGGCGCCTCGAGGCCAAGCATGGATCTCACGATGTGAACTCAGGGGAACGTGAGAGTAGAAACTTAATATGAATATTTTGTTTCTATACTTTTCCTCCCACTCAAGTGTCGTAAGGTTTTAGGGTCTATTACTTAGGTAAATTCCGGCTAAATGAATGTATCTAAGTCTATGCCTTATTAAACAAGGTCTTTACACTGAATGTTTAGGTGATTAAACACTTTTAATAACCTAGTGACATTGCATGCTAGTAAGACTATGGTTAATTCAACTCAGGTTCCGAACCATTTGTCGGGAGAGTTCCCTTATAACCAAGGTCTAATATCCTACTTACTCGAATTTTAGAACTATTTTAAAAAACTAAGTAAGACATGTTTCTAATCCTATTAGAGAAGGCGATCTGAGGTCTATTTCATTTTAAACCATTTAGGAGTTGTTTGGGGCATTGGGTTGGTTATAATAGCTGGGGGTTATAATAGCTGGGGAATTATAATAGTCTGGGGATTATAATAGTCTGTGTTTGGGGTGCAGATTATTATAGTCTGGGATAAAATAGTTTGGGGTGCAGATTATTATAGTCTGGGATAAAATAATCTGTGTTTGGGGTGCAGTGTTTTGGGGTGCAGTGTTTTGGGATGCAAATTATTTTAGTCTAGGTTCAAATAATCTATGTTTCAAGCTGACTGCTTTTTTTTCTTGACTTTTTTTTGTTTATTTTCCTCATACAACTTTGTACTTCAAATATTAATAATAAAAAAAAGGTTTAGTTGTAAAAAAAATAAAAGTTTTGGGTACAGGGGTTAAATTATGTGTTTAGCTCAAAACGAAACAAAAATAACCTAAAGTAAAGGTTGATTTTCTTTGTTTTAGAATCATGGTTTTTTCACAAAATAAGTTATTTTATGATTTCATATTGAAAAACCATATTTGTTTCATTTATGTATTTCCAACATAAAAATGGTAAATGTTTATTCAAAAATCATTTTACCTTTATTATCAAAAGAATCAAATAAAATAGAAATCACATAAACTAAAAACTTGAGTAGTATTTTTTTAAAAAATTATTATTATCACAGTAAACTTAAATACGATAAGTATAATTTGGAATGATAAATATGGTACGATGAAGGTAAACATTCATATACTTCATTATCAAAAGTAATTATGTAATAAAACTCCATATTTATATATATGTACAAAGATAACCTAGTATCTAACTCTCTCTATAAATTTTATGATTTTTCCGACGACCACCAACAAATTTTTCGGCGATTGAAAATTGTTTCCTCTTTTTTCCTTTCATTTTCTTCTACTATTTTTTCTCTTTATTTTCGTTTTTTATATTTTTCAAAATGAAAATGAGAAGAAGATTTTCTTTTTTTTAAAAAAAAAAAAAAAAAAAAAAAAAAAAAAAAAAAAGTCACCGAAAAAGTCGTCAGTGATTGCCGGAAAAGTGGCCGGAAAGTCGACGGCGGTCATCGGAAAAGTCGTCGGTGGTCGCCGGAAAAGTCGTCGGTCGGTCGTCGGTAGAAAAGCCAATGAATCACATGGAAGAAGAGAGAAGAGTTACCGTAGAGAATGGATAGAATAATTGGAGTGAGTTGAATAGTGGTTACTGTAGCAACACAGAGGGGAAAAATAACCAACTCCGCCCCTTATTTTTGTTGGTGCCCCAAACATTGGGTTGATTATAATAACGGAGGCTATTATAACCAACACAGTGGGCCAAACGACCCCTTAAAGAATGACAAGATCCTAAGATCCTAGGTTAGCATGCAACTCTTTGTTATAGGTTTTACGGTTTCTATTCATCAACTTTTATAACTCTTATAACTTTTAATGAGTAAATCCTATAACATGCTTTCTAATGGTGTTTAAAAGCATATAACAATCAAACATTCAAGTTATATGAAAAGCACCATTTAGAAATAACCTATGTCGAGGTTTGTATAACCCTTTATACTACGATGTCTAGGTGATAACACCTTAAAACCTCACACCGCTCACGCATGCTCATAAAACTCGAGTTAACTTAACTCAAGAACCGACTCAATGCCCAGGTAGGAGGTGTTCCGTAAACCGTCAACTTAAATACCTCCAGCCTTAGACAACATTTTGCCGGGTGAGTTCTCTTATAACCATTGTTTTACAAGATATCGACCTAAACTATGCAAGTTGATCGATTTGTTGGTTCATTAACCTAAGTGAGCATGCTCTTTATCTTGTTATAGATTTTAGATTTCTATCTCTTTTATAACAATTATAAAATCAATCCATAACAAGTCTAATTTGAATATAACACTTATAAACAAACTAAAAAAATTTCATGCTACATGCTTGGTTAATTTTATCTTTTAATAATTATAACTATTATAAGAATTAATCAATTTTAATTAACCATTCAAGCATGAATCTACCTAAATTAATACAACTCTTATATTTATAAAACATGAAATTTCCCTCATGTATTTGAATTAATAAATAACACTTATTCAAATTAAACAAATGCATGAACATGCTTTCCTATGGTGGGGTTTTAAATAAAAATGACATACATTATTCACATAAAATACTATTTAATTAAAACATACATTCAATAATGCATAATTAATTAAATTTACTAAAGTGAATTGGTTTTGGGATTTTTAATCAAGCAAAAATAAAAACTAAAATTATTACAATAATAATTTCAAATAGGGCTTGGACCGCTTCCGAACCGTTCGAACCGACCCGAACCACCTTTGGTTTGCTTGAACCGGACCATTTTACCGTTAAGTGAAGAACGTACTTGAGCTGGAACTAAAAAACAGCATGCTGGAATTTTCGGACAGCAGCGAGCAGTCTCCGAATTTCTTCAAATTGACGGCCTAAATGGACTCTATTGACTCTCAAATTTTACAGACTCCATATGAACACATTAAATCCCATAAACATGTAGGCAATTACAATTAATTCCAACGAATTGACTGAAAATTAAAATCAATCCCAAAACCAATTTTCTTTAGTTTTTACACAGTTTCATCATATGAAAAGCTACCCACCAAGCTAAAATTAATGCATGTTAGGTGCCTTAATCATGCTCTGATACCAATTGAAGGTGTTCATATAACACATGAGGAAGCAATTTTAGGATCGGAGGCACTTAACTACATCAATTTTAGAAAATGAAAACATGTTGTCTAAATACCGTAAGGAGAGAGCAGAATTTTTACCAACCTTTTGGAGACCGATTCAAAAACTCCCTTTGATTCCTTTGATCACGAACGGTGTGTGGACCACCTCTAGTGTCTTCCCTACTATTCTCCGGGCCAAGAACGACTTGTGGGAGTCTATAGAGATAGGGAATGGGAAGGGAATGCTTGAAAGTTCAAGCACTAGAGAGATATATGGAGATGAGAGAGTTTGAGACCAAAATCCAACAGCATAACAATATGGAAAATGGCTCTACTTCTTTTGAATCTGATTCATACTCCTTATATAGACATCTTCCATGCAAAGAGAAGCCTCATGACACTAGACACATGGTGAAATTGCAACTCAAAGTTGATTCTAGGTGTTTAATTCACAACACATGCAACTAGTGCATGGTTGTGTTGTTTTCCACTATGCATCAACATGCAAGAGTGGGAATGCCACTAAATCCACTTAAAATTGAATCTAAATTCTAAATTTTCAGCTTGGAATTCATTCCTATTTCAATTCAAAATTGAAATTAATTTCTAGGCAATTAATTGGTACAATTCCAAGTAATTTTTACATGATTAATCTAATTAATCTTTATCACCTAGTGCCATGAATTATATATGATTCCTAATAAATATATATGGTATTCAAAACACTTTTAAATACTCCATCTCTCATTTTCTAATTTAATTCATAATTAAATTATTGTGTCAAACACAATTTACGATAATACTTGTTTTCCCGATTTTGAACGATTCAAAGCTTCCTATCTTTTTGTTCTAGGCTTTGTTCCGATATGAGCTAGTAGGGGGCCTAATTGACCTATAGATCATGGGCTCCAATGATTCGAGGCTAACCGACTAATCTCATTATCCAAGCTAGCCAACATTCGTTAACTAACGGGACACTCCACTATAGCCCGATAGTTGCACTCCCCTTACTATAGATATATTTCCGTCCACTTGATTTAACAATGATTAGTAAGTCGATCCTTCACAGGTTGTTCGTAGCTATAGCTAGGTCAAAAATCCGTTTCACCCCTATAGTACTTCTAGTTCCTTAAGTCCCACTGATCCTCTAATGAACAATTGGTTTATGGTCCAACCATAAAACCGAGTCCCTCTCGGGCCAATGAGAGGGCGGGATCCCTTTGTTCAAGCCCCGAAGTCAGCACTTAAGGGAACAAACTCTCTACTATCCCTAATTCGGGTAGGAGTGAATTCCTTCTTGCACGACTATGTCCCTAGCTATCTACACGTTCCTATCCCTGAAATGGGAGGTTTATTGAGTCGGCGATACTGAGCCACTCTCACCTATGCAGATCTAAGGATAAGCCCGAATAAACAGGAGTTCATAGTTAGCTCAAGATTAAGATCGAGTTACCTAGGTCATCACATGAAATAGTTAGTCTCGTCAGTAAACGGTGTTATAAAGCGAGAGCGACTTATTTCTCGGTCCTGGTCTTATGCAAACTCATTGCATAGGACGCCCCCACTCGCATGTCTCTACATGGACGATTTAGGATCACATCGTCTATACCTTCTATAAAGTGGGTTGCGTCTCATAGTGTCTCCATAATAAGGTACCCAGTCCTATCCCTATACTATAGACCGTTTTGGCTATTACTCAAGCTTGATCCACTTTTATGTCTCTACATAAAGCTCAAGTGTTCATCATATAGCCATGGATCTTAGTTTATTGGATTTGGGTTATTATATGTGCAATTTACTTTATTCAGTAATAACTTTACTGAATTAATCTCGATAACGTCTTTATAGAATAAGTATGTATAATTCGTTTAACATTAACTATCTACGAGTTTTAGGACACAATCCCAACATAGAGAACACTGCTGCTCCCCTTAACTGGTCAAACAAGTCATCAATGTGTGGTAGAGGATACTTGTTACATATCGTGACCTTGTTTAACTGCCTGTAATCAATACATAATCTCAGGGTACCATCTTTCTTCTTCACGAATAACACTCGAGCTCCCCAAGGTGATACACTAGGCCTGATGTATCCCTTGTCAACTAGTTCTTGCAACTGCACCTTTAGCTCCTTAAGCTCGCTCGGAGCCATCCTGTATGGTGTATGTGAAATAGGTGTTGTTCTTGGTAACAATTCAATAGTGAACTCCACCTCTCTATCAGGTAGCAAAACCGATAGATCAGCTAGGAAAAGATCAAGAAATTCATTCACCACAGAAACATCTTCTGGTTTCAGCTTTTCTTCTTGCACCTTTACTACGTGTGCAAGAAACGCTGTGCAACCTTTCCTCAACAACTTCTCAGCTTTCAGAGCTGAAATCAAACACGTAGGAATAACCTTCCTCTCACCCCTGAAAACCACTTCAGTCGCACCTGGTTTCTTAAAAGTCACTTCCTTCCTATGGCAATCCATAGAAGCATAGTGAGTGAATAAGAAATCCATTCCCAAAATCACATCCAACGCCTGCAACTCTAGGGGAAGAAGATCAACTAACATACAGAGACCTTCTACTACAACCTTGCAATCATGCAACACTTCATTGACTAATACATGTCACCAACTGGAGTGCATATGACTAACTCCTCAGATAAAGGCTCTAGCATCCTATTCAGCTTAGTTAAGAACATTCTAGAAACAAAGGAATGCGTAGCTCCTAGATCTAATAAAACACGTGCAGGTACATTACAAATCAAAATCGTACCAGTGATCACATCTGGTGCATCCTCTGCTTCCTGTTGAG
Organism: Luffa acutangula; assembly: GCA_036850905.1. Classification (NCBI taxonomy): domain Eukaryota; kingdom Viridiplantae; phylum Streptophyta; class Magnoliopsida; order Cucurbitales; family Cucurbitaceae; genus Luffa; species Luffa acutangula. Next base: position 28,636,415 of record CM072092.1, read on the forward strand.
TCATGGCGTAGACTATTCCCTCCTGCCTAGGTCTCCCCACGACTCCCTTTTGCCTTGCACCACTGGTGCCTTCTCCTGCACCAGCTAAGACTCTCGACTGCTCAATTGTGTGGGACTCAACTCCCTGGTCCCTCTGAACTGCTGCCCTCAGCTGTGGCCAATCTTTCTTGAAATGCCCTGATTGTCCACACTGGTAACACACACCAGCGCCAACAAGACACTAACCCCTATGATTCTTGCCACAACTTGCACATGGGGTTCTCTTGGATTCACTAGCAACGGACTCCTGACCCGTCCGCGGTCTTGCTACTGAACTCGCAGACTAACTGGGGGCTCTCTGACTCTGCCTCTAATAGGCACTACCCGAACTCATCTGCCTTGATAACTGGCCACCAGATCGACGCTTGAAGTCTTGACGGCCTGAAACATTCACTCCACGTGTGAACCTCCGCTGCTCACGACCTCAAAAACCACTAGCTGTTGGAGCTCCACGACTAGGCTCCGCAACCGACTTTTCCTCTGTAATACTCTGCTCCACACGTAAGGCAGTCTCTACTAGCTGGGAAAAATTCGTCCACTTGGCAATTTCGGTAACTGGGCTACGTATCTCAAAACGTAGCAGTCTCTCAAACCTGCGACACCTGTCACTCTCAGATGCCACAATCACTTCAGCATACCGTGAAAGCTCGGTATACTTCTTCTCGTACTCGGCCACTGAAAGTGACCCTTGTTTCAGCTCAAGAAACTCATCTCTCTTTGCCTCACAATATGTGGCGGGATAGTACTTTTCCTCAAACATGTCTCTGAATGTCTGCCAATCTAACGTACGTGCATCACTGCGCCTGGCTATAATGAATTTCCACCATCCCTCCGCCTCCTTCTGCAAAAGGAATGTGGCTAATTTGACTTTTCGCTCCCCAGGACAACTCATCACGTCGAAGCATTTCTCTAACATATTCAACCAAACATCGGCGTCTGCTGGATCTGTGGAACCCTCAAATACTATGGCTCCTAACTTCTTCAACCGTTCAATCCCAAACTTCTTTTTTCGAATCACTAGGCCCTGCTCTCTCTGGCCTACCGATCTCTTGCGCAGATCTATCAAATCGCTCACTCCCTCCCTCATTCTGACCTCTCGGGGTACTGGATCCCCTTTCAGATTGACTTTGGGTAGGATCATGCGTCCCGTCCTGATTCTGCCTGCGTCGTTTGCTGGTACGTGGTGGCATGACTCCTATAACATATCAACACATCAAACATGCTATAGATACTTAACTCAGATTCATGATACTAAACTTATACACACATTCTAGTCCTGACTTGACTCACTCTCAACAATACTCGGACCATACTCCGCTAGTTCTATCTGAACTCACCCAACGTGTAACTGTTTACTTCCTGGATTCTTCTTAGCACTAACTACCATGTCTCTTTTCCCATGGAGCTAACTGCTCTGATACCAAGTTATCACACCCCCTCCCGGACCACCTGCTAGCTTAGCCTGAAAGACGGCGTCAAGCCAACAGACATCGTCACCTCTAACGATCCCTATTGACCCTACTGAAACGTTAAACCTGATAAATATACTAATCATAGATATAAATCATTCTACATGAAACACAACACAGCGGAATCCACGGGATCCTTTTAACATACACGAGGTGCAGCCCTAACAAAACTTTGTTTGGAAGATAACCTAATATAGATATCACAACCAGAAAAAAACATAGACAACAAGGGTTTATACAACCACGACCTCTAGGGCTATATTATCCAATCCTTACAAAACATTTACAATATGAACAGACTCAATAAAAAACTCCACCCACGTACGGGAGCTTGTTCTAGAACTTTTAGCAGACGTTGGCGGTGTATCAGGCACCGGGAGCTCGATCTCTACCTGAAAAATTGAAAACATTTTGAAAGAATGAGCTACGAAGCCCAGTGAGTGACTAACTTTAAAACTCTAAATCCGGAAGTCAAAACACGAGATAAACCTTTAAACATATAAATATGCTCAAACAAAGCGTCTAACATAAACGTGTAATGAATAAGGCTTCCTAAAATATCTCGCAAGTTCTTCATCAAAAATCTAGCAAGGCATATGAAATACATCAAACATTTTAACTAACATGACCGATCTACGTTGTGTAGGGCACGCCTAGTACAACCAACGTTTACTAATCCTACGATGTAGTGGGGCCCGCCCAGCACTCCCATCGTCTTTGTCGTAGTGGGGCCCGCTCAGCACTCACGACCGCATCGTTGTCACGGAGTACACTCAACGTCAACAACGAAATATAACCTGTGTGCACACGGTACCATATAGCCTCGGGCTCAATATCTCAGTCATGTAGTCAATAGAAATCTCCGCGAAATCAAATGAAAACATTTAAACATGCCTGCCTATCGTTATCTTTTGTAAAGCTCAAGCTTACTCAGCTTGCTCGTGAAAAACCTTAAATCATTAAAAAATATTTGCTAACACATGCTTTACTTTAAAAGATATCGTTTCAACTACTTTTCATAAAGCCATTAGCCACGTGCTCGTATATAAACCTTATTAGAAAATCTAAGCTCAAAACTCATGCTTGAAACCGTTCACAAAAACCATGTATCATTCATAGAAAAGCATGTAAAACATATAATCATGAACAACCGTTTAAGAACATTTTCGAAATTTGTTTTGTCACTCACTGTCTTATCTAGTTCCCTGGTCTGTAGACTCGACCTATTTCCTCTTGGCCTGCCAAACAACCAAAACCGAGCATTAGAACCATAGATGGTCTTATTCATCCATGCTCATGAATTTTAGACACTTGAATTAAGAACTACATTCACATTCTACTTTTCCAGATTTTCTAGATTCTATACCCTAACTTCCAACACCCATAACTTCCTCAATACTTAACCACAATTAATTAAATACACATCAAACTCTTCATTTTCGAACACTCTACAACGTACCTGAAGAAATGAAAACGACATTCGCAACAAATTTGTCCAGAAACGCCCCGAACACGGACAATACAGAATTCAAGGTTCTCTACTACTCTTTATCTATCTCCTGCAATAAACCCTACTTAAAGTCATTTTTGGCATACAAAATCTTCATGAAAGGTGTAGGAAATTTAATAAGCTTTCCAACCATACCCAATAGAGCTTCTGATTCCACTTGTGCACTCCAGAATACTCAAAACATCAGAGAACACCAGAGATCCTCCTGGTTTGCTCGAAAATCCTTTGCTCTGTTTTCCATTCCATAAACCATTAACTTCTCATACGATTTAGCTCAAGCTTCCTTTATGAAATTTGTTAGAAACTGAACTAACTTTCAAGAAAATCAAACCTCACCTCTTAGTTCCCTCTGTGTAGCTCAAACCGAACAAAAACAACAGAGGTTGACAGTTTGCACCCAGATTCTGCAATGGCTGGCTTCGCATGAACTTTTCCTACCTTCTTCAACCTCAAACCACGAAATTCTTCTTCTTCTTCTTCCTTCACTCTCTTCTTAAAGTTCTCTGAAAGTTTGAATGGAAAATGATGGAGAAATGAAATGAAATTGGGCTGAAAAATGAGCTTGTCGGTGGTGGGCTTTGTGCTGTCCATTTCCACTTCCTTTCTTTTCTTTTTTCTTTTTTTCTTTCTTTGCTGATGTCTTTTTTTTTTTTCCATTTCACTTTCTTTTCCTTTTCTTTCCTTTTTCACTTTTGTTCCATTTCTTCTTGTAAATTTGTAAGTTCCAACACCTTAAACTAACAATGAAACCACAATAACCAACAAACTTGTTATTGTCCTTCAACAATGAAACAACTTTTAATTCAACTTCCACAATAGATGACAAGACAAAATGATCCTAGAGAAGTCTCGGGTTTACAGTTACACTTACGGGGACAAGTTAAATTGTTAACGATATCCTTGACGAAACAAGCGGTAACTAAAACTAACAGACTAAGAGTTATTCTGGTATTAAAATTTGGTTGAGAACGTCTCAATTCAGAGGAGGAGTAGCTAATCACCCGTTTGGTGACTGTTGCTCTAAACCTCTGAAGTATCGTTGCAAAAGAATTATGATTTATAGGGTACTTAATTGCTTTTGCTAAATTGATTGGATTAATTTTTGTAATGGGTTAAGCGCAAAACAACTAGTTTAAATTAATTTTGTTATTTCAGCATGTAATAGTTCTATGAAGGCCTCGTCTATACGCCCAATTCATTATTGGTATAAAACATACAACTAAGAAAACACAATTAAATCGTGGTTTTGAAACGGTCTAAAAATTGAGGAACGTCCTCGAACTCCTATGTTTACTTCATCTCAAAATGTTCGTAATGAATATAACATAGGAAAACTGCCTAACCTAAAAGAACATCAAAGACTCTAAAATATGATTTATTCGTCTTGAAAACGTGCATAGTGAAGAATAATGATTCAACTTGGATCCCTGATTTAGGTAACACTAATCACATATGTTCTTCCTATTTCAAATAGAATCCTTGCAACTTTAATTATGAATTAAATTTGAGGCAGGAGAGTTCATCTGGGTTATGGCAATGGGAGACATAAAAGTTTATTCTTCTCTAAGGAACTTTACATATTATTTGATAATGTGTACATACTTCCTAAGATTAAAAGAAGTTTTATTTCTATATCTTGTTTGCTAAAACAAGGCTATTCTATTACCTTTTAAGGATGCCAATATTTGTTCTGCAATCTAAAGAATAACATATATGTTCTAAGACTGATAGAGTCTCGAACGATTTATAAAACATGAGATGTTTAAAAACCGCTAAGACTCAATCGAAAGGCAACATGATTCTCAGAAGTACCTATCTTTGGCACTTCAGCGTAAGCCATATAAATCTCAATAGAATTGGGAATTGGTCTAGAATGAACTTCTAAGCAGGTTAGAAAACAACTCATTACCTCCCTGAAAATCATGCCTTAGGGGCTAAATGACTAAACAACTTTTTCTGGAAACGGTTCTCGTGCCAAAGAACCCTTAGAGCTTATGCATTCTGATTTCTGAAATCAACGAATGACAAAAGCTCAAACAGGGTATGAAAAATTCATTAGTTTTTTATTAATGATTATTCAAGGTACCTCATCTCTACCCAATACATCGCAAGCCCGAAAAGCCCTTGAAAAGTTCAAGGAATATAAGGTCGAGGTTAAGAACAATTAGGTACGACGATAAACTGTCACACCCCCTCCCGAACAACCTGCTAGCTTAGCCCGAAAGATGGCGTGAAGCCAACAGACGTCATCCTCCTCTAACGATACTCATTGACCACCCTTAAACGTTGAACCTAATAAACATACTAATCATGGATATCAAATATTCTACGGGAAACACAACACAGCGGAATCCCTGAAAACTTGTAGACATACATCGGATGCAGCCCTGACATAACTCAGTTTAGCAAATAACCTGATATAGATATCACAACCAAACCATATACAACCATGACCTCTAGAACTTACACAAACCGTGAATTATTCAATCCTTACAAAAACATTCACAATATAGACATAGTCAATACACAACTCCACCCATGTACTGGAGCTTGGCCTGGAACTTTCAGCAGACGTTGGCAGTATATCAGGCACCGGGAGCTCGATCGCTACCTGAAAAGTGGGAAAACATTTTGAAAGAATGAGCTACGAAACCCAGTGAGTGACTAACTTTACAACTCTAAATCCGGAAGTCAGAACACATGATAAACCTTTAAACATATAAATATGCTCAATCAAAGCGTTTAACATAAACGTGTAATGATAAAGGATTTCTAAAATATCTTGTAAGTTATTCATTGAAAATCTAGCAAGGCATATCAAGTGCATCAAACATTTTAACTAACATGATTGATCTACGTTGTGTAGGGCACGCCCAGTACAACCAACGTTTACTAGTCCTACGATGTAGTGGGGCCCGCCCAGCACCCCATCATCTTTGTCGTAGTGGGGCCCGCCTAGCACTCATGACAGCATCGTTGTCACGGAGTACACTCAACGTCAACAACGGAATATAACCTGTGTGCACACGGTACCATATAGCCTCGGGCTTAATATCTCAGTCATGTAGTCAATATAAATCTCAGAAAATCACATGAAAACATTATAACATGCCCGCTTATCGTTATCTTTCGTAAAACTTAAAGTTACTCAGCTTGCTCGTGAAAAACTAAAAATAATTTTAAAGTACTTGCTAATCCATACTTTACTTTAAAAGATATCGTTTCAGCTACTTTTCATAAAGTCATTAGCTACGTGCTCATATATAACCCTCATTAGAAAATCTTAGCTCAAAACCTATTCTTGAAACCGTTCATAGAAATCATGTATCATTCATAGAAAAGCATATAAATCGTCTAAACATGAACAAACGTTGGAAACAATTTTCGAAATTCATTTTGTCACTCACTGTCTTAGCTAGTTCCCTGGTTGGTAGACTCGACCTATTTCCTCTTGGCCTGTCAAACAACCAAAACCGAGCATTAGAACCATAATTAGTTTTGTCTTTCCATTCTCATGAATTTCTAAACAATTGGATTAAGAATCACATTCACATTCTACTTTCCAGATTTTCCATATTCTACACCACAACTTCCAACACTCATAACTTCCTCAATACTTAACCAATATTTATGTAATACACATCAAACTCTTCATTTTCAAACACTATACAACTTACCTGAAGAAATGAAAACGAGATTCCCAACCAATTTTCATAGAAACGCCCCGAACATAGACAACACAGATTCGGGCTTCTCTGCTACTTTTTATCTTTCTCCTGAAATTAAACCTACTTCAAGTCATTTTTGGCTCACGAATTCTTCATGAAAGTTGTAGGTAATTGAATAATATTTCCAACCATACAAAATAGAGCTTCTGATTCAACTTGTACACCCCAGAATGCTCGAAACACCAGAGGAAACCAGAGATCCTCCTGCTTTGCTCGAAAATCCTGTGTTCTGTTTTCCATTCCTAAAACCATTAACTTCTCATATGATTTAGCTCAAGATTCCTTCATGAAATTATTTAGAAAATAAACTAAATTTCAAGAAAATAAAACCTCACCTCTTAGTTCCTTCGATGTAGCTCAAACCGAATCAAAAACCAGAGGTTGACAGGTTGAACTCAGATTCTGCTATGGCTGGCTTTGCATGAGCTTTTCCTATCTTCTTCAACCTCAAAACTCCGAAATTCTTCTTCTTCTTCTTCCTTCACTCTATCCCTCAAGTGCTCTGAAAATGTGGGTGGAAAATGATGGAAAAATGGCTGGTAATGGGCTGGTAAAGAAGGCTGTCGGTGGTGGGTTTTAAACCACCGCTTGCTGTATTTTCCCATCTCCTTTCTTTTTCTTTTTCTTTTTTTTTTCTTTTTTTTTTCATTTCCCTTTGGCTGATTTGTTCCTTTTTTTTCCTTCCATTTTTCTTTTCCTTTTCCTTTTCTTTTCTTTTCTTTCTTCTTTTAACTTAGCAAGTCCCAACAACTTAAATTCAACTATGAAACCACAATAGATTACAAGAGTAAATGTTCCAAGGAAGTCTCGGGTTTACAACTTACCTCCCCCTTTTTAAATTTCGTCCTCGAAATTTAGAAGTCTTAGGTGAAGAGAGTCGGGTAACTCCTCCTCATTTGATATTCTGACTCCCAGGTTGCCTCCTCTACTCCATGATGTCTCCAAAGAACCTTCACGAGTGGGATCGTTTTGTTCCTCAAAACTTGCTCCTTTCTGTCGAGGATCCGAACCGCTTCTTCTTTATAACTCAACTCTTCCTTTAGCTCAATCGATTGCACTTGCAACACATGGGATGGATCTGGAATATATTTCCTCAACATGGACACATGAAAAACATCATGTATTCGAGCAAGTTCTGCTGGCAACTCAAGTCTATAGGCTGCTGGTCCAACTCGTTCTATTATCTGGTAAGGAGCAATATATCTAGGACTCAGCTTACCTTTCCTCCCAAAGCGAAGAACACCTCTCCACGGAGATAACTTTAAGAAAACATGATCTCCAACCTGGAATTCTAAGTCTCTTCGTCGCTTATCTGCATAGCTCTTCTGTCGATTCGGAGCTATTTTCAGATTCTCCCTAATCAACTTAATATTTTCTGACGTAACTTGTACCAACTCAAGACCAACTAGCTATTTTCATATTCTCCCTAATCAACTTAATATTATGGCTCCGTCTGCTCTCAACTCAAATTCTGCCTCTGGGCCTTGCTTGGACTTTGCAAGCATCTTCTGTAAGTTACTATCCTCTGGTTGTCTTCTCACAATCTCTACTACCAGAGACGACCTAACCTGAAATTGAGCTAAAAGACTTTCTGAGCTTTTTGCAGTCATAACTGCCTTGAAACCTCTTAACTCACTTAGCAAGGTTGCTCGAATACTACACAAGGAACTCTTCGGAAGTCTCGACTTCCTACTTAATGCATCTGCTACCACGTTAGCCTTACCTGGATGATATTCTATGGTACAGTCATAATCTTTGATCAGTTCTAGTCATCACCTCTGCCTCAGATTCAGCTCCTTCTGATCAAAGATGTACTTCAAACTCTTATGATCTATGAAAATGAGGCACTTCTCACCAAATAAATAATGTCTCCAGATCTTCAGTGCTAGAACTACTGTTGCTAACTCAAGATCATGGGTAGGGTAATTACACTCATGCTTCTTCAATTGCCTTGAAGCATAAGCTATTACCTTTCCTTCCTGCATAAGCACACAACGTAGTCCTTGACTCGAAACGTCACAATAGATCACATACTCCTTCCCAGTTACAGGAAGTGTCAGAATAGGTGCTGTCACCAATCTATTTTTCAGCTCCTGGAAACTCTGTTCGCATTTATCCGACCACTCAAACTTAGCATTCTTCCTTGTCAAAGTTGTCAAGGGTAATGCTAATCGTGAGAAATCCTCAACAAAACGTATGTAGTATCCGGCCAGGGCGAGGAAACTACGCACCTCTGTTGCACTATCTGGTCTCTACCAGTTGACAACAGCTTCCACTTTCTACGGGTCAACACTAACTTCGTTCGCTGAAACCACATGCCCTAAGAACACCACTCGATTCAACCAGAACTCACATTTGCTAAACTTAGTGTACAACTGTTTATCATGTAGTGTCTGTAGAACAATCCTTAGATGTTCCTCATGGGCTTTCCTGTCAATTGAGTAAACTAGTATGTCATCGATGAACACTATCACAAACTAATCTAAATACTGATGGAAGATCCTGTTCATGAGGTCCATGAAAACTGCTGGTGCATTCGTTAAACTGAATAGCATCACTAAAAACTAAGAGTGCCCATACCTTGTCCTAAATGTTTTCTTAGGAATATCTGATTACCTATCCTTCAACTGGTGGTATCCTGACCTAAGATCAATCTTAGAGAACACTGATGCTCCCCTTAACTGGTCAAACAAGTCATCGATGCGTGGTAGAGGATACTTGTTACGTATCGTGGCCTTCTTTAACTGCCTGTAATCAATGCATAATCTCAGGGTACAATTTTTCTTCTTCACGAATAGCACCGGAGCTCCCCAAGGTGATACACTAGGTCTGATGTACCCCTTGTCAACTAGTTCTTGCAACTGCACCTTCAACTCCTTAAGCTCGCTCGGAGCCATTCTATACAGTGTCTGTGAAATAGGTGTTGTTCCTGGTAACAATTCAATAGTGAACTCCACCTCTCTATCAAGTGGCAAACTCGATAGATCAGCTGGAAAAACATCAAGAAATTCGTTCACCACAGGAACATCTTCTGTTTCAGCTTTTCTTCTTGCACCTCTACCACGTGTGCAAGAAACGCTGTGCAACCCTTCCTCAACAACTTCTCAGCTTTCAGAGCTGAAATCAAACTCGTAGGAATAACCTTCCTCTCACCCCTGAAAACCACTTCAGTCAAACCTGGTTTCCTAAAAGTCACTTCCTTCCTATGGCAATCCAAAGAAGCATAGTGACTGAATAAGAAATCCATTCCCAAAATGACATCCAACGCCTGCAACTCTAGGGGAATAAGATCCACTAACATACAAAGACCTTCTACTACAACCTCACAATCACGCAACATTTCACCGACTAATAAAACGTCGCCAACTGGTGTATATATGACTAACTCCTCAGATAAATGCTCTAGCATCCTATTCACCTTAGTTAGAAACATACGAGAAAAAAAGGAATGTGTAGCACTTTGATCTAACAAAACACGTGCAGGTACATTACAAATCAAAATCGTACCAGTAATCACGTCTGGTGCATCCTCTGCTTCCTGTTGAGTCATGGCGTAGACTTTTCCCAGCTGCCTAGGTCTCCCCACAACTCCCCTTTGCCTTGCATCACTGGTGCCTTCTCCTGCGCCTGCTAAGACTCTCGGCTACTCAACTCTGTGGGACTCAACTTCCTGGTCCCTCTGAACTGTTGCCCTCAGCTGTGGGCAATCCCTCTTGAAATGCCCTGGTTGTCCACACTAGTAACACACATTGGCGCCAACCAGACACTGACCCCGATGATTCTTGCCACAACTTACACATGGGGTTCTCTTGAATTCACTAGCAACGGACTCCTGACCCGTCCACGATCTTGCTGCTTAACTTGCAGACTGACTGGGGGCTCTCTGACTCTGCCTCTGATAGGCACTACCCGAACTCATATGCCTCGATAACTGGCCACCAAATCGATGCTTGAAGTCTTGACGGCTTGAAACATTCACTCCAGGTGTGAACTTCCATTGTTCACGACCTCGGAAACCACTGGCTGTTGGAGCTCCACGACTAGGCTCCAATGTCGCCTTTTCCTCTATAATACTCTGCTCCACACGTAAGGCAGTCTCTACTAGCTGGGAAAAATCCGTCCACTTGGCAATAGCGGTAACTGGGGTACATATCTCAAAACGCAACCCTCTCTCAAACCTACGACACCTGTCACTCTCAGATGCCACAGTCACTTCGGCATACCGTGAAAGCTTGGTATACTTTCTTTCGTACTCAGCCACTGAAAGTGACCCCTACTTCAGCTCCAGAAACTCATCTCTCTTTTCCTCACAATATGTGGTGGGATAGTACTTTTCCTCGAATATGCCTCTGAATGTCTGCTAGTCTAACGTACATGCATCACTGCGCCTTGCTAAAATGGATTTCCACCATCCCTCCGCCTCCTTCTGCAGTAGGAATGTGGCTAATTTGACTTTTCGCTCCTCAGGACAACTTATCACGTGGAAGCATTTCTCCAACAAATTCAACCACACCTCGGCGTCAACTGGATTCGTGGAATCCTCAAACACTGTGGCTCTAACTTCTTCAATCGTTCAATCCCATACATATTTTTCGGATCACTAGGCCCTGCTCTCTCTGGCCTACCGATCTCATGTACGATGTCCATTGGCTTCACGCCATCTTTTGGGCTAAGCTAGCAGGTGGTCCGGGAGGGGGTGTGACATAAACATATTTTGATTCGATCACAGTAAAAAATATAAGGACACGAAATTCTAGGACTATTTGATCGAACATGGAATTACGTCCTAAAACTACCGATATGCCTCGGGCAAATATAAAATATCGAAAAGGAGAAACAAAACCTTGTTCCACATCGTTCGTTTGATAATGAGCTATGCCAAGTTGCCTAAATTGTTTTGAGATATGCAGTGTTGACTGCAGTTTAAAACACGAATATGGTTCCCTCAAAGAGTGTCTTTTAAGACACTATTTAAGCTCTGAAAAGAGCATAAGGTAAGTTTATGTCATTTCAGAATTTAGGGATGTCCTGCATATATACAAAAGACATAACCGAAGGAATTGGAACCTTATTCTAAAATATGTCTATTTATCCCAAGGAAACGAGAGGTGGATTCTTCTTCAATCCATAAGAAAATAAAGCATTTGTATCAAAAATTCTTAGAAGAATACCACGTTGGAGATCACAAACCACGCAGTTAAATAGTGTTAATTATTTAGTAAAGCTACAAATGGATCAACAACAGTTGTTGGTCAAGTTAGTCCTTCAACAAGAGTTTTGATTGAACTAACCCATTAAGTCAGTCTCGTCCTCCTCAATTATTTTGAGAGCCTCGACGTAGTGGGAGGCTTGTTATTCGACCTGATGAATACTATCTGAGTTTAACTGAAACTCTTGTTGTCATACTTGATGACAATATCGAGGATCCATTGACCATTAAAATAGGCAATGAATGACGTGCACAAGAACGAATAGATTGAAGTTATTGACCTGTAAAAGGAATCCATGTACTTTAATTCAATCTGGGTTTTGTAGATCAACCTGAAGGGGTATGTCCCATAGGGTACAAATGGATGTACAAGAGGAAATGAGACTTAGCTGAAAATTTACAGACATTTAAAGCTAGACTTATGGCAAATGGTGTTGCTTAGTTGGAGGGGATTAACTATGAAAAAACCTTCTCCCCTATTGCCATACTCAAGTCAATTAGGATATTCCCATCCATTGCCACATTTTATAATTGTGAAATATGGAAAATGGATGTATACACTGTCATTCTGAATGGTAATCTTGAAGAGAGTTCCTACATGTCTCAACCATAAGGGTTCATTGCTCAGAATCAGAAGCAAAAGGTTTGCAAGCATAAAACAATCCATTTATGGGTTGAAACAGGCGTTCAGATCCTGGGATATAAGATTTAATACTTCAATCAAGTCTTATGGCTTTGAACAAAAGGTGGGTGAGCCTTGTGTCTATAAGAAGATCATCAACAAATTAGTAGCTTTATTTAGTTTTTTGTACGAATGATATCTTATTCATTGAGAATGACGTAGGTTATCAAAACTGACATTAAAAGAATGTTAGAAACAAAGTTCCAAATAAAAGATTTGAAAAATGGCTCCATATGTTCTTAGAAAACAGTAGCCCTTCTAGAAAAAACCGGTTGATGTGTCTTGACAAGGCATTATGGGCACATAGAACTGCATACAAAGCGCCCTTAGGTATGTATCCGTATCGAATCATATTTGGAAAAGCCTGTCACTTACCGCTCGAAATGGAACACAAAGCTTACTGGACATTGAAGAAGTTCAACTTCAATCTAGACAAAGCTGGAATCAAAAGGAAGTTACAACTGAATGAACTAGAAGAGCTCCACCATTTCTCCTATGAGAATGCAAAATTATATAAGGAGAAGGTCAAAAGATGACATGATAGAATAATACATCTAAATGAGCTCCATAAGGGTCAACAGGTGCTGCTCTTTAATTCCAGACTTAAGTTATTTCTAGGGAAGTTGAAATCAAGATGGTCGGGACCATTCAAGATTGGGAGAATTTTTTACTATGGAACTGTAGAGCCGATGGATCATCAAGGCATACATTTCAAAGTGAATTGATAGAGAATTAAGCCATGTTGGGGGAAGAATCTTGGGGTTGAAGAAGCCCTTGTATCTATAATTGATCTGGTATGACTTCTATTTCTGTGAACTTTTTGTACATTATTTGGATTAGTAATAAAGAAAAATAGATAGGATAACAAAATATATGGACAAGAGTAAAACTCTGTTTAGGAAAAGGTATTTAAGCTAACCGTAGGGAAAACCTTTTCCTGAGGATTTACTTGGGAGTTGAAAAGTCCAAGTCATTTTGTGTTTATCTAAGAAAAAAAGATGGATAATCATGTTTCCGTATGTGAACATTGTAATAAGTTTGTTATTGTTTTAGCCAATAAAAGAAAGTAAGAAAAACTAAGGAAAATCAAAGGAATGAAAAAAAATAAAGATGGCAGAAAACTGGGGAAATGCGATCGCAATTCTTCCCAGTGCATTTGGAAATGTGATCTCATTTTCCAAATGGTCAAGGGCAGTGATGTCATTTAAATGACGGTCACGTGACCTAATTCTGAGAAACCTATAAATAGCTTGACCTATGAGTTTTTTCTTCACAACCACTTAGACTCCCTTGCATTCAAGTCAACTACACCAACCTTCCATATTCACTCTCTTGAAACCGAAAAACACACTCCATGAACAATGAACAACACTCCCAAATCTGAAATCCCACGCAAGGAGTAATAGGAGTGCACAAAGTGCTGAGCAAGGTGCTCGACGCCAAGGAGAGCAACCCGAACCTCGCATGCATGGAATGAGAAGCGTAAGGCCCACGGGTTTTTCGCTGACCATTGAGGAACGAAGAACCACTGCCCCTACCTCTTCATTCTCGACAATGTCGGCTGCTACAAGGGAGAATCCAAGTGGTTCTCGTCAAAGGAGAGCTACTCCCGTCGATTCTCTCCACCAAACTCAAAAACTCGCGGATAAACCTCTTAGGAAACGCTTCAAGGAATGGTTTGCCATGATCCGTGAGATGGGAGCTAAGAGACGCGTAGCTCTTGAGGAAGAAGAACAATTGCACGATGATGAAGAATCTTCCAAAGTGGGAGAGAGCTCTCGGTAAATGGAGACTCCAATGGGTAATATTTCTAACCCTTCAACTGATCATTCTTCTTTGCACAAGGACAAGCCCTTTGCGACTTACAGTGCCAAGAAGAAAGACTCCAAGAAAACCGAACATGAGAAGCCCCTAGTCATTGAGCCCCTTAAAGTGGCAAGAATGTCAGTTGTTATGTTTGAGGACATGATATGACAGGCTGCTGCATAAGCCCTCATAATTGTTGAAGGTTACAGGGTTGAACAAGATGCATTCAATGAAATAAGGGCTGAAAGAAAAGGGAACTTCAGAGTATGAGAGATGAAGATGAGTTGGCCAGAAAAAGAGATGAGAAGGAAGCTAAGAAAAAAAAAAGAAGAAAAAGAAGAGGCCAAGAGGGCCATTCAAGTTGAAAAAGAAAGAAAAGAAGATGAGGACTTAAGGAAGTTGGCTGGTAAACTCCAACTCCTTGAGGAAGAAAAAGAGAGAAGAGAAATCCTTAGAGAAGAAGAAGAATGAAGAAAAGAGGCTGAGGATTTTCTTGCAGCCTTTGAGCCACTGCAGAATGCTCAAAGGGAAGCTGAACAACTGCAAGAAATAGAAGAAGAGGCCCTTGAAGGGCCAAGAGAAGAAAAATCAGAAAAAGAAAAAGAAGAAGAAAGTGAAGGCAAAAATGCGACCGCATTTGGGACGCATTTTGAGGAAGGCCGAGATAAGGTCGTGGTAGAGCAGCAAGCTGATGAGCCCCTCGACCCTTTGTTCGAGTATGATATTAGGGGACCTCCAACAGCTGCTAAAAGCACATCTTTAGGAGAGAAAAATGATGAAGATAGAATTAAAGAAGAAGAAGCTAAGACCTCTAGTGACTGTGAGACTGAGTCAGATTCTGAAATCAGGGAATTGGATGACGACCAAATTTCGATTTCTACTGCTTTTAGGAAGAAGAAAATAAGAGAACTTAAAGCTGAGAGGAGGACAAAGAATAAAAATGATCCCATTTTTGCTAAGAGGCCGAGGACAGGGTCCATGGACGCCTCTCCAATGCCTCCTACAACCACCACACCCGTCAAGCAAAACATTAAATCACCTAAAGCTCCATCACCAATGAATCTGTTCCTTGAAGTCTTCAAGAATGTTAATTTCCAAGAGAAGATGGAGATTATGAGAAAAAGGGACTTCCTGAACGAGAAAGGATTCTCAAGCAGAGCAGGGACATTCGTGTCCAAGGTTATTACTCAGTATAAATGGCAAGAGTTCTGCGCTCACCTTCAACAGGCCATGGTGCCTCTAGTTCGAGAATTCTATGCTGGTTTGAGGGAAGAAAGCACGAGCATGGTGGTGGTAAGAGGGAAAATAGTGAGTTTCTCTTCAGTTGACATTAATAGGGTATATCAGATCAAAGCTCCTTTGAATCCGAGAGGAAACGATGCCATCAAGAACCCTTCAGCCAAACAGTTAAAAGAAGCTTTGAAGATGGTGGCCAGGAAAGGAGTTCAACGTAAGGAATCACAGACCAAAGTGAAGACACTAGTGCCAAGTGATTTTAAGCCAGAACCGGCAGTGTGGCTTCACTTCATCAAAAACAGACCGATGCCCACAACCCACGATAGTACCATTTCAGTAGAGAGGGTTATGCTTCTCTACAGCATCATGAAGGGGTTGGATATCAACATAGGGAGCATCATCAGAGAAGATATCCTTTCATGTGGGAGAAAGAGAGCTTGGAAGCTGTTTTTTTTGGGTCCCTCATAACCCAACTTTGTCAGAGGGTAAAAACTGTTCTTGGAAAAGATGAGGAATGTTAGTTTTTAAGGCTCACTATTGACTTGCCTCTTATAGGGAAGCTTCAGCAAAACAATGCGCAGAGAAAGGATAAGGCTTCCACATCCCAAGCTACTCCATCTCCGGGGCTGACTCCTACTTCACCTCCTTAGCACACTCCTGTTTCAGGGCCTACACCATCATCAGAGGCCCTTGCATTTGCCTTCTGACAGCTGGACCGGATTGAAGATAAGCTGAAAACATATTGGGTCTATGCGAAGGAAAGAGATGAAGCAATTAGAGAGTTTTATCTCTCTATCACCCCAAGCATCGCTCCTGTTTTCCCTGACTTCCCTCAAGCCTTGCTGCCTCAAGAAGAAAAAGAATCTGAAGATGAAAATGAAGATGAAGATGAAGAAGATGAAGAGAATTCCTCGGATGAGGAAAAGGGGAGTTTTCAAATCCCCTTTTACAAGTTTTCTATGAATATTTAGTTGTTGTGTTTTATTGTTTGGCATGTTTAGTTTTCTGGTTTTACTTGTGTTAGTTGTTGTTTTTGTTGTTTTAAATGTTTAGTTAGTTGTTGGTTATGTTTCTAGGTTAGTTTTATGATAGCTTGATGTTAGGATAGTTTAGAATAACTTGAGTTTTTAAGCTTTTCTGAAAAAATATGTTTGCTGTTTTTTTTGGCTAAATTAGTGAAAATTTTTTAAAACATCAACTTTATGCAAACTTTTTGCTTGAAAACATGTTTTGGGAAAAACATGTTTTCATTTGAGTTTTTTTTTTAAGTCCTTGATGATGATAACTAGAGCTTATTTCTATCTCATAAAGTGTCGTCGTCACAACCTATTTGTTTTCTAGTCATAGGTTTTCCATTAGTCTTTTTCTTTACATAATTTTCTTAAGTCTAAACTTCCTCATGTTTAACCTTTCTAGCACACTAGGAGAGTTTAGCCTTGATGTTTTAAAAAACAAAAAGCCTCATGTTAAGCCCATGCCTAAAAAAAAAAGTCAATGAGGACATTGCCTAGCTTAAGTTTGGGGGGTGCTTTACTTTGTAAATATGCATTCTGTGTAAGTTTGAACTGGTGGAAAGAAAATATATGCTCAGTATATATCATCCAAAAAAAAGAAGAAAAACCGAAAGTTACTCCTCCTTCCTAGAGTTTACTGAGTAACCAAGGGCATTCATGACACCCATGATTTGCCACTACATGAAAGGTTTACTTAGGGAAGGGAGTATTAGTCCAAGTTTGAGATCTTTGCTCGTAGCTAGATATCTTCACCAAAAAGTGTCGATAAACTAGAACAAAGGTAAAGGTGACAACAAGGATACTCTTGGGAGAAAAAGAAAAAGTTGAATAAAAAGAGTACCAGCAGTCAAATAAGTTTGGGGAGATAGAAAATGTCTAAAAAACTCATGTATGCTCAAAGAACCTCAAGATTAGTTTTTCTTAACTAAAAGGACTACACTAGACTCTATGAGTAGTAGTAAGTTAGTTTAAACATATTGGTTAGGATGGAATAGGGAGAGTTTTGCTTTGAAAAAGAAAATGAGAAATCTTCATGCTTAGGAAACTTAGAAGTTGTGACTGGCACTAGAGTAGAAATCTTTCCTGAAAGGCAACTTTTTAGAAAACGATCTTGAGAAACAGGTTTACTTGATTCCATATGGTTTATTCATGAAATTTTGATATGCAATTAAGTTAGACTCTAGTACCTGTTGGACGTGTGATTCGATTTTCCGCAAGCGCACGGGTCGTGACAAGTAATATAAAACGGAAAGTATTCCGAGTATCGAATCCTCAGGGAGGCGTAGCGAAACTTAAGCAAATAATTAAAATTCTCTTGAGCACTGAAAATACTTAGGTGAAATAATATTTAGGGACCACGCTCATGCAATAAAAAGAACTTAAATTCAAGACAATTAATGAAAACAAATTGATCAATCGAAAAAAGTAAAATGCGGAGAAAGAGTTTTCTTTAAGTGGGAAGAGGGGTCTTGAAAATCAATGATTAGCTAAATAATTGCTATAATTATCCTATCTCATTGCCCAACTAATTATAATCCTAGAATCTCCGTTAATCACATAGGTTCTCCTGTCGGCTTCCCCTAATTGTAATTAATTCATTTTAACAACCTAAGTGTCCTTAGCGCTATTAAAAATCATTAATTATTACGCTCTTATTCATTTTAGGAATCTAAGTTTAATCAACTAATCCCGATGTCACAACGGGTAATTAAACTAGTTGCATGGATTATGATCTATCCTAACTTCTCTCCGTCGAGTTTCCATTAAGAATCGAATCATTACACAATTGGCCAGATTGAGTAAAGCATTAAGCACATCCATACAAATAATTAGGACATGGGCAAGAGACAAGAAATTATAACAATATTTCAACTATCATTTCATTTCAAGACCCAAGGGCGCCTATTTATAGGCCTGGAATAGGGGTAGCGTCGCGACGCTGCCTTGCTAAGCGTCGCGACGCTACTGCGCACGCGGCTTGGGCAACAAGAAAGGGCAGCGTCGCGACGCTGCCTTGCTATGCGTCTCGACGCTGTCCAGATTTTCCAGATTTTTCAGCTTCCTTTTGGGCTGATTTTTGGGCCTTCTTCTTCATTTCTCTTGGTCTTTTCTTCATGGATGTCTTCTTTGGGCCTCCAATTGCATTAAGCTAGGATTTGGGCTATAATTACTTCAATTTTGGCTCTTTTTCTCCCAAAATCACCAACTTAGCTCCTAAGGACCAAATAACAAAATTCATTAAATATATTCATTAAAAACACGATTAAAGCACCAAAAAGCTTAATAAATTGAGACTAAAATAGCGACATTTATGCTCGCTATCACACCCCCAAACTTAAGCTTTTGCTAGTCCCGAGCAAAATAAATTCTAAAGATGCATGAAATAGAATCGCTCAACCCTCAATGATTTTGGAATTCTTAGGATCGAATGGAAAACATGCAAGTGGAATAAGCAAGCACCGCATACTTTTGAAGAAATCTTAAACTAGTTTGAACTTAAGATTAATGAATAGCATGCTCAAGACTTATCTATTGATTCTTTTACTAACCTAGATTAGTCTTATGGTTTTCTCCATTTGTTTTCCCCCTACACTGGCTAAGAGCTCCTAATACTTCGGAGTCCTTCTATCATGCAAAAAAAAGTAACTAGGGTGCCTGTCATCTTTTTCTTTTTTTGTTTTTTTCATGGGGGAGCAGAATTCTCACATGATTTTTCTTTTTCTCTTCTTTTTCTTTTCTTTTTCTTTTGCTCCTCCCCCACACTTGCATTTTGATATCTAATGGTACTAGCTTTCACACTACGGTGCAGGGACCCTTAACCCGAATTTTATTCTCTGGTTGGCCTAACTGATCACACCGCAGGTAGCTCTTTTTACCCCTAGGCTTTTTTTTTCTTTTGAGCAAGCAAAAACTCTTTTTCAACAGATTTTCTTTTTCTCACATTTTCTTTTGTTGCTTTTGCTTTTCTCTTAGCAGGCATAGCATTTTTTTCCTACCTAGTTCTTTAGAGCAATCAAGCATGAACTTCCTAATATTAGAAACTAAGCCTATCGGGGTGACAACAACTTTGAAAACCATAATAAGAATCTAGATTTTCAAAGACGTCATTAGATAAGACTATTGCATGCTTTAGACATCAAAACTAAGTATCAAAAAATTTTAAAATTTCACAATTTCTGCCGTGCTCCCAGATTCCACAACATATAAACCATTTTCTCCTAAAATTTCAAAAATCACATCCTTGGCTATCATGGCTATCTATTCATGCATCCAACAGAATTTAAATATGCTCAACACAGTGGAAGCCTCCCCCCCAAACTTAAACTAAACATTGTCCCCAATGTTTTAAAACAGAAAAGCATAAAGAGAGATACTGAGACTTCCCTGAGCTAGGAGCGCTTCATCCTTTTCCTTTGTATCCATGATAAATGGGAAATGCGGAATTTTGGGATTTGCTAAGGTGATCCTGCAAAACAAAATTGGATCACGGAGCAAAGAAAATTATTTACCGCAAAAACAACTAACTACTTTAATCCTTGGGTTGCCTCCCAAGCAACGCTTTCTTTAACGTCTTTAGCTAGACTAGGCTCGGCACGCTTACGGAGGCTCAAAATAAAAATTTTCATCATCCTCCGGGCCCTGCAAGAAATCACGCACCGAATTGCATACTACAAACAGGGGAGAAAAAAAACTTTCCCCTGGCCCATCTTCACTAAACAGATTCTTATAATAACATTTTAGAAAATAATCAGCCGCATCAAATCTCTTTTCTAAATCTCTATTCTTAAAACAGTTGTTAACAGAGTCATCAAGCATTATAATGTCTACTGGTCTAGGATCTACAGGTGGCCTATCAATCATGCCAGTCCATTCATCAGAAAAAATATCTACATGCTCAGCAGATCCTTCAGACTCAGAATTAAAAAATGATTCAACTAAGCTATCACATGACTCATCATCAGAAGAATTCAAGAATTCAAGAATTTCAGGATCAGATTCTATACTATGCACAGATTCAAGTTCTTCTGGGTCAGATTCTATGCTATACACATCATCAGGACATGAAAAGAAAGTATTCACATTGTCAGGATTCATGCATTCAGGAATGTCAAGATCAGACTCAATAGATTCACTGTAATCATGGTCAGACTCAAAATTATCTATCGAGCAATCTTTTTTATGCCTTTTATGTTCATGCTCAATGTCAGGCAATTCAATATCATCATCAAAAATATTCATTTCAGGCAATTCCAATTCATTTTCAAAGGAAGGTAAATCATCAACTGCAGATCTTTCATTTTCACAAGCAGACAAGTCTAATTCATTTTCAAAGTCAGGCAGATCCAAATCATTTTCAAACAGAGGATTATCCATATATGCATCATGATCAAAATCCATATTATCAACAAGCATTTATCCTAAGCCTAGGCCAAGATTATAGTCTACCTCTTCATCGTCATCAGTCAAGTATTCAGGCCCAACAGAAAAACATGTATGCAAACTACAAACAGATTCATCTTGGCCAAAAATACTAAACACGACTTTTTCATCATCAATGTTCAAGGTAAGCTTACCTCTATGCACGCTAATCTCAGCCTTACCAGTGGGTAGGAAAGGTCTGCCTAAGATAATTGGCACTTCTTTGTCCTCCTTCATGTCCAGAACCACAAAATCTACCGGGAAGATGAATTTGTTGACTTTCACCAACACGTCCTCCACAACATCCATCGGGTGGGTAATCGATCTATCAGCAAGCTGGAGAGTGACGTCAGTGTCTGTCATACCTGATAAACCAATCTTCCTGTATACAGAGTAGGGCATCAAATTTATACTTGCTCCTAAATCACATAGAGCCCTATCGAAGGATACTTCTCCTATGGTACAGGGAACAGTAAAACTCCCTGGGTCTTTCTGCTTAGAGGGTATCCTACCAGAAATAATGGTACTGCTACTCTCAGATAAATTAAAAACTTCTTTTTTCAGACTTTTCTTTTTAGAAAGCATTTCCTTCATGAATTTTCCATAATTTGGCATATTATACAAAGCTTCTACCAATGGAATATTCACAGACAACTTTTTAAACATTTCTAAAAATTTTTGAAATTGTTCATCTAATTTGACATTTTTAAATCTTTGAGGAAAAGGTAACTCCCTGAAATCAAAGGTTGGACATTCGCCCCTCCGCTTGGGCGGGCTAATATGCGAACCTCTGTCATGGTGGTTGCATGGAACCACTTCTTCCTCGGTCAGCTTCTTATTGTCATTCTGCCTCTCATCTTCTTTTCTACCTGCAAAGTTGTTAGAAAGTTCACATTTTAATTCAATAGAGTTGGGAGGATGTTGGAACCTTTCAGAGGAGGCTTTTTGTGCCTCAGCCCCTTCATCTTCATCCCTTCTCTTTTCTTCTTCCTTTTTCTTCTCTATACTGTCCTCCAGTCTTCTGCCACTTCTCAAAACCACCATCTTACACTGCTCTTTCGGGTTAGGCTCAATATCACTTGGAAATTTTCCCTTTTGAAGGGCATTTACTGCTGAAGCAATCTGTCCTATCTGTACTTCCATATTCTTTAGAGCTGCGTCGTGGTTGTTTACTGATGTCTGGAGATTCACATTCAATATTCTTTGTTCCTTGATGAATAAAGTCACCATCTCCTCCAGATTATTTTTCTTTTCAGGAGTACTCGTTGATGCAAAACCTGGGGGTGGCTGCAAAATATTCTTCGTATTTGCATATGAGAAGTTCTCGTGATTGCGCAGACTGGGGTGGTAGAAGTTTGGTACTCCTTGAGTATATGATCTATTTCCTATATATTGAACTTCTTCCACATCTTGACCTTCTTTCTTTGAATGACCTTCAGCTAAGGTGGAAATGGACTTAACCACCTCAGATGACGTCAATTTGTTTAGTGCATTGGTCAGAGATGCCAGTTGCGCTTTCAGTGAACTTGACTCATCCAATTCATATAATCCAGCCTTTTTTGTAACTGTCCCTCTCTCCGTCGGCCATTGATAACTTATTGTCGCCATTTCCTCAAGCAGGTCTTTGGCTTCTGTCACTGTTTTTTAAAAGAAAACTCCCTCCTACTGATGTGTCAAGGACTGTCTTTGTGGACGGGTTTAATCCATTATAGAATAACTGTACCTGAAGCCAATCAGGATATCCGTGTTGGGGGCATCGCCTAAGCATTTCCTTATATCTTTCCCACGCTTCGTATAACTGCTCTTCGTCAAGCTGTCTGAATGTTCCAATTTCAGTTTGGAGCTTGGTAGTCTTAGCCGGTGGAAAAAATTTTGTCAGAAAAGCCTGGGCAAGCTCGTCCCAAGTACTGATGCTGCCCGTCTCGACTGATTCGAGCCAATCTTTTGCTTTATCCTGTAGGGAAAATGGAAACAGCCTCAATCTGATCGCATCGGCCGGAACTCCGTTCATCTTTACCGTCCCGCATATTTCTAGGAATGATCGCAGATGAGAGTGGGGGTCCTCGGAAGGATGTCCCTTGAACGAGTTATCGCGTGCCATCTGAATCAACCCTGTTTTGAGCTCAAAATTTGTAGCTTGGATGGGGGCGTAAACAATTCCATAATTTTCGGTAGGAAGAACTGCCTGCAGAAAATCTCTAATTGCCTTGGGAGCTTCTTCTTGGTGGGCCATCGTTTCTGCTAATCTTTTTCCTCTTCTAATGAATTTAAGAGTCCTGTTAATCTCAAGATCTAACGGAAACAAATCAACCACCTTGTTTCTTCGCATACAATGCTCCCAGATATCAAAAAGAACCAAACAAAATGAAAATAAAATAATATTCACAAAAATGAAGAAAGAAAAATATTTACACCTAAATTACCATTTATCCTTTTCTTTTCGATGTCAAGAAAAATTAATTTTTGCTTAAAAATCAAGCCTCCCCGGCAACGACGCCAAAAACTTGTTGGACGTGTGATACGATTTTCCGCAAGCGCACGGGTCGTGACAAGTAATATAAAACGGAAAGTATTCCGAGTATCGAATCCTCAGGGAGGCGTAGCGAAACTTAAGCAAATAATTAAAATTCTCTTGAGCACTGAAAATACTTAGGTGAAATAATATTTAGGGACCACGCTCATGCAATAAAAAGAACTTAAATTCAAGACAATTAATGAAAACAAATTGATCAATCGAAAAAAGTAAAATGCGGAGAAAGAGTTTTCTTTAAGTGGGAAGAGGGGTCTTGAAAATCAATGATTAGCTAAATAATTGCTATAATTATCCTATCTCATTGCCCAACTAATTATAATCCTAGAATCTCCGTTAATCACATAGGTTCTCCTGTCGGTTTCCCCTAATTGTAATTAATTCATTTTAACAACCTAAGTGTCCTTAGCGCTATTAAAAATCATTAATTATTACGCTCTGATTCATTTTAGGAATCTAAGTTTAATCAACTAATCCCGATGTCACAACGGGCAATTAAACTAGTTGCATGGATTATGATCTATCCTAACTTCTCTCCGTCGAGTTTCCATTAAGAATCGAATCATTACACAATTGGCCAGATTGAGTAAAGCATTAAGCACATCCATACAAATAATTAGGACATGGGCAAGAGACAAGAAATTATAACAATATTTCAACTATCATTTCATTTCAAGACCCCAAATTGGGGTTTAGCTACTCATAATATCCACAGTAATTACAAGGGAAAGCATATTAAATAGCACAAAAGGAAAGGAATTGACCGTCGAAAAACTCCTCGTTGATGCTTGGAGCCCCCGCTGACTCCTCCTCGAGCCTCTAAGATTGCTCCCCAAAATTCCCAAAATTTTCCCACTAGAAGAATCCTCTCAAAAGGCTTAAAAGCCTTGAGAGGGGCTCCAAGAAAGGAGCCTAAGAGAGAAAAGAAAGGATGAATTGGTTGATGGTTTGATTGATGAGAAATGAGGCACCCAAGGGCGCCTATTTATAGGCCTGAAATAGGGGTAGCATCGCGACGCTACCTTGCTCAGCGTCGCAACGCTGCTGCGCACGCGGCTTGGGCAACAAGAAAGGGCAGCGTCGCGACGCTGCCTTTCTAAGCGTCTCGACGCTGTCCAGATTTTTCAGCTTCCTTTTGGGCTGATTTTTAGGCCTTCTTCTTCATTTCTCTTGGTCTTTTCTTCATGGATGTCTTCTTTGGGCCTCCAATTGCATTAAGCTAGGATTTGGGCTATAATTACTTCAATTTTGGCTCTTTTTCTCCCAAAATCACCAACTTAGCTCCTAAGGACCAAATAACAAAATTCATTGAATATATTCATTAAAAACACGATTAAAGCACCAAAAAGCTTAATAAATTGAGACTAAAATAGCGACATTTCTGCTCGCTATCAGTACCATGATTGGCAATTACATATGATCTATAACATTTTGATTTGAATTTATTATTGAGCTCTCGCATTCTGATTGGCAGTTAAAGTTGATCTTTAACGTTCTGATTGGCTATTGCTTGAGGACAAGCAATGAGTTAAGTTTGGGGGTATGATAAGGGTTAAAAATATACCTTTTTTACGCTTATATTTAGCTCATTATCTTGTAAAAGTTGTATGCTTTAGATCAAATTTACTATTCTCGTGCTCAAAAAGTGTTAGAGTTGATGAATTAGGAAGTTGAGAGTCATGTATGTCAAATTATGCTTATTTGTGCTTAAGTTTTATTTATTGCATGTCACTCTTTATTGAATATCATTCTGAATCTTACTGAGTTTAACTTGATCACTTAGGCTTTGCATGCTATGTGAGTTTGATCCTGAAATGGACAAGCAATATCAGTTTTCATAAAGGTGATAGAGGAGAAAAGGCTCGAAAGAGTGTATTCGGTGTTATAGGGGAAGGTCGCCTTATAACAACTATAGGATTATAGGTTGCACGCATGAACTATCTATGTCGGAGTCGAGTCACAAATGAAGGATTAGAATTCCATAATTCCGTAAAGCGGAAGCGTGATTGGGACTAATTCGTAATTAATTTTGTTTAATCTAAAATACCAATACATTGGCAATAATATTAGAACTATTCAAAATATATATTAAGGTTAAGCATACAAAAATATTAGATCTAAATTTAATTTGTAAAGTAACAAATTACTTACTCTCGTTGACAACTCATATTAAATTCACCAACTGCTTGTGAATTAATCACGAACTAGTGCGAACACCACCACTATGGCTACACCGGTATGACTCTGAGACTTTTAGGGGAAGGAGACTGGTGGGAGTCTAGAGGAAGTCTTGAGGGGAATTCTCTGAGAGTATGATAATGAATGAGATGTCTTTCACCCCGCCCCGGGGGTCCTATTTATAGGTAAAGGCCAAGACCTTTTTCCTAATAGGAAAATGTCTCTAATTTTAATAAATAATTCATTAATTCCATAATTAATTAATTTCTCTAATTAAATATCATATATTTAATCTTAGGGATTTTATTAAAATTAAAATTAATATGAATCCAATTCATATTAAATTTCTTTGAACTCTTTCAAATATTTTTTTTTCCTAATAGGAAAATGTCTCTAATTTTAATAAATAATTAATTAATTCCATAATTAATTAATTTACCCAATTAAATATCATATATTTAATCTTAGGGATTTTATTAAAATTAAAATTAATATGAATCCAATTCATATTAAATTTATTTTAACTCTTTCAAATATTTTCTCTCAAGAATTAATTTTTTAAAATAATTCAAAAATTATATTATAAAGTTTCATAAACTTTATATTATAATGCATCAATATACATTATACGATTCCCCAAATAAATTGAACACTTTCAATTTACAATTTATACTTAATTGCCTCAAATCTCTTTACGAGCTACCAGTGGGACCTAATGGACCTACAGATCAGAAGCTCCAACAATACGAGACTAATTGGCCAAACTCATTGACCAAGTTTAGTCAACATTCGTTAACTGTGGGTCACTCCACTAAAGACCCACCATTGCACTCTTCTCACTGTAGAATATTTTTCTGTCCACGGATATCGACCAAGCAGTAAGTCAATCCTTCACGTGTGTTCGTAATACCAGCTGGGTCAAATTACCATTTTACCCCTGGGTTACCTCTAGTTCCTTAAGTACCACTGATTCCTCTAATGAACAAGTTGTTTAGGGTCCAACCACTAAACAGGAGTTCCTCTCGGGCAAGGAGAGGAAGGCGCGCCTTTGTTCAAGCCCCGGAATCAGCCCTTAAGGGAACACACATCTACTTACCCCAATAGGGGAAGGAGTGAATTTCATCTTGTACTATTATGTTCCCAGCCCCCATTCGGTCTTGCCCCTGAAATGGTAGGCTTATTGAGTTGGCGAATTGACCACTCTCACCCATACAAATCTAAGGACAATCCCTCCTGAAAGGGGTTCATAACAGACTCAGGATTGAGATTGAGTTACCTTGGTCATCCTATTGAAATAGAAACCTAGACTAGTTAACGACGTTACATCTAGTGGTTACTATTTTGCGGTCCAGTCTTATACAAACTCATTGCATAGGATACCCCCACCCTGCATGTCTCCTACATGGATGCTTTGGATCATTGCATCTGTATCGAATACAAGGTGGGTCGTATCACATAGTGTCACCAGGATAAGGTACCCAGCCTTATCCTTATACTATAGACCTTTTAGGTTGTTACTTGGACACCGATCCCCGTATGTCCCCACATACTAGTCCAAGTTTCATTTAAACAACCTTGGATCTTAGTTTATTTGATTTAGGGTTTATTAATCCAAACTCGATTATTCAATAACCAAATTACTGAATTACTCAAATAACGCTTTATTGAGATCGATTAATTTGTTTCATTTACTATCTACGAGTTTTAGGGCATAAAACCCAACAACTCCTACTTGAACTAAAACTCGAGTGGACAATGTACATCAACAATCAAAATTGAATGAATAATCATTGAAGTAGGAATAGTAGTTTGTATTAATACTGTATAATACATGAAAAGTACAAATACAGATAAATACAATAAACTAGGGCATTCAAAATACCCATTACACTTCTCCCACTTGCCCTAGATTATTATATGTACATATCTCGTAGACCTAGACCCTCTAGATGACCCTCGAACACTTTAGCCGTGAGAGCCTTCGTAAATGGAACAACAATATTGTGCGCAGAGGCTACCTTCGTGACGATCACGTCCCCTCATTGCACGATCTCTCTGATGAGATGATATTTGCGCTCTATGTGCTTGCCTCTTTTGTGATTGCGAGGTTCTTTAGAATTTGCCACTACACCACTATTATCACAGTAAATGGTGATTGGCAAGTTCATATTTGGAACAACTTCCAAATCCATCAAGAACTTCCGTAGCCATACAGCCTCATTAGCTGCTTCACAAGCAGTGACATATTCGGCCTCCATGGTGGAGTCTTCAATGCATCCTTGCTTGATGCTAAGCCAGACTACAGCTCCCCCATTGAGGGTAAATACTGACCCTGATGTGGATTTCTGAGAATCCTTATCAGTCTGAAAGTCAGAGTCTGTGTATCATGTAAGGATCAAATCCTTAGAGCCATACACAAGCTGATAGTCTCTCGTTCTCCGAAGATACTTGAGAATGTTTTTAACTGCAGTCCAGTGGTCTAACCCTGGATTGGACTGGTACCTGCTGACTATCCCAACTGCATAGCAAATGTCAGGCCTAGTACACAACATGGTGTACATAAGACTGCCCACAGCTGAAACATAAGGGACCCGTCTCATATCCTAAATGTCTTGAGATGTCTTAGAAAACGGTTCCTTAGACAAATGAACTTCATGTCTGAAGGGTAATAAACCCCTCTTGGAATTCTGCATCATATATCTAGACAACATCTTGTCTATATATGATGCTTGAGACAGGACTAACATTCTGTTCTTAAGATTCCTGATAATTTGAATCCCTAGAACATACTGAGCTTCACCCAAATCTTTCATTTGGAACTCAGTCGATAGCCATTTTTTAATGTCAGCTAGATCTACATCATTCCCAATGAGAAGGATATCATCTACATACAACACCAGAAAAGCTACTGAACTGTTGATAAATCCTTTTGTAAACACAAGGCTCATCAACGTTCTGGTCAAAGCCATAAGATTTGACAGCAGTGTCAAACTTCATATTCCAAGATCTAGAAGCTTGCTTCAACCCAAAAATGGATCATCTAAGCTTGCAAACTTTTTGGTCCTGACCTTGAGCAACGAACCCCTCTGGTTGAGACATAAAGATGTTCTCATCAAGATTGCCATTCAGAAAGGCAATCTTGACGTCCATTTGCCAAATCTCATAATCATAAAAGGTGGCAATGGACAAGAGAATTCTTCTCGACTTTAACATGGCAACTGGGGAGAAGGTTTCCTCATAGTCCACCCCTCCTTTTGGGTATAACCCTTTGCCACAAGTCGAATTTTGGAAGTCTGTACTTTCCCAGCTGCGTCTCGTTTTCTCTTGTAGATCCATTTGCACCCTATGGGTTTAACCCCTTCAGGTAGGTCTACAAGATTCCAAACTTGATTGAAGTACATAGACTTCATCTCTAGGTCCATAGCTTTGACCCACTGGTCATGGTCCACATCATTCATTGCCTGTCTAAAGGTCAATGGATCCTCAACCTCATCATCAGGTATGACAGTTGGAGTTTCTGCTTTCAGGTTGAATAACAACTCTCCCACTACGTCGAGGCATTCTCAACTCTTGAGAAGGATGGGCTTGACCAGATGTACTGGGCTCATCAACAACTCTTGTTGAAGGTCCAGCCTCTGAACTGGGCTCATCAACAACTCTTGTTGAAGGTCCAGCCTCATCAACAACTCTTGTTGATTCATTTGTAGTTTTACCATAAAGTTCACTTAACACAATTTTACTGCATGGTATGTGTTCTTTAATGTGGTCTTCTTCCAAGAAAGTAGCATTTGTCGATACAAACACTTTATTTTCTTTTGGATCGAAGAAGTATCCACCTCTTGTTTCTTTTGGGTAGCCTACGAATAGCCATAATTTTGAACGTGAATCCAATTTCCTTGGGTTTGCTACTAACACATGTGCAGGGCAGCCCCAAATTCTGAAATGACGTAAACTAGCTTTATGCCCTTTCATGAGCTCAAATGGTGTTTCAGAAACACTCTTTGAGGGAACAACATTCAAAATATAAACTGCAGTCTCTACTGCATAACCCCAAAAAGAATTAGGCAACTGAGCATAGCTCATCATAGATCGAACCATGTCTAACAAGGTTTTGTTTCTCCTTTCAGATACATCATTCTGCTGAGGTGTATCTGGTGCTAAGAGTTGAAACGAAATTCCATGTTCTATCAAATAGTTTTGGAATTTTAAGTCCAAATACTCTCCACCTCGATCAGATCGAAGTGTTTTAATGGTCATCCCTAACAAGTTCTCAACTTCAGTCCTGTACTCCTTGAACTTTTCAATTGCTTCAGACTTATGACTCATTAGGTATAAATAACCATACCTTGAATAATCATCTATAAAAGAGATGAAATATTCATACCCTCCTCGAGCTCTTACATTCATTGGACCACAGAGATCCGTATCTACGAGTTCTAAGGGCTCCTTGGCACGATAACATTTTCCAGTAAAAGGTCGTTTGGTCATCTTACCTTCGAGACATGACTCACATGGAGGTAAAGTCTTCTAATTGGCTTAGAAGTCCGTTCTGATAATCCTCAAACACTATAGGCTCATTTTCTTTTTCTTCCTCACAAACTTGTTCTTGATGGATGCTAGAACTATCCAATTTTTCCTCACAATCAATACAACTCACCCCTATATGCTCATCTTGAGCCAAATCGAAAAAATTAGGCTCATGAATGGGTGCTAATGAATCAGCAGCAACATGACTCACTAAACACTCTATGGAAGTGGATCCTACTTCTTTTTCTTCCTTTTGGGTCTGGAATCTCTCCATAGATTTTTCTAATTCTAAATTCATGGCTCTTGACTCTTGGATAAAATTTTCAAGCAAGCTCTCTAAGGAAGATTTTTCTTCTATGGAAGCGGATTGCATTTCACTCTCATCCTCTTGGGGATGCAATCTCCCTAGGGATTTTTCTAGAGCTAAATTTATGGCTCTATTATCCTCAATATAATCTTGAAGCAAACTTTCTAGGGGAGATTTTTCTTCTAAAGGGGAATCATTTGAATAGAAAAAAATTGGATGATGGTGTTGGTTCTTTGGGCTCAGATTCCCTAAAGGGCCGCCCAAAATTATAAAAAGCCATTTAAAAACAATAAATCAACAATAATCAGGCTTCAAGTCAGATGCAAATACCAATTAAATGCACAACAAGAACAATGGACCAAGATAAAAATACAGAAAGCAAAATAAAACCTCTAAATTAAAGCAAGCAATTTCTTCACAATATTAATTGAATGAAATTAGCCAATCCCCGGCAACGGCGCCAAAAACTTGTTGCACGATTTTTAATCCTGCAAGCGAACGGGTCGTCACAAGTAATATAGTGATTTTGAGTATAGAGTATCGTCTCCACAGGGATTGGATTTATTCAATTAATTACCACGAATAATTTTGCTTAACTTTATTTAGAGAACAATATCTAATGCCGAGAAGAATAATAAAAAGCTAATCTAGAAAGCAAAAGATAAATGGAGACACAATTTGGAGGGATAATTCTAGAGTTGTTGATTTCGACAATTGGACCTTTAATGCTTAATCAATTAACTAATATGGATTAACTAATCATTTGATTCATAAGTCTAGAAGCCTAATGACAAGGACTCTCCTGTCGATCTCCTCCTATCTCATACCTTTCAATAAAGAATCTCCTTTCAGTCTCATCTTTATTTACTTAGCATGGTATTACGACCCTTCAGTACAACCTCTAACGTTATTTATTTTATCCCGTGTCACCCGGGTAAATAACCGTTAGTCATGCATTCAGTTCTAGTCTAAGCTTCTCTTCGTCGAGTTTCCACTTAGTAACGATTCATTTAATCAATGATCAGTTGATTAAAAGCATTACGGACAAAATGCACAAATGAACAATAATGACAATTAAACCAAATAAATTCATTAATCAAGCAAAAGTTCAACATCTAAATCAATCTTATAGAATTTAGGAATTTACTACTCATAATCACTAAAATTCAATAATTCCTAATCACAACAATTCTAGAAACTAAAATATAAAGGAAAAGGGAAGAGAAATGCTCATAAAAGTGTCGATCTCCTCGATCCCACGCCGACCTCAATCGATCCCGAGCTTCAAAGATCTTCAACAAAGCTCCAAAACTCTCCCAAGAATCCCAAATTTTAGTGTAGATTCTAGAATGGGGTGAAAACCCACAAATTGGCACACCAACTTCATTGCAAAAGGCTCCTTTTATAGGCTCCCAACAGGCGTAGCGTCGCGACGCTCTGACGTCATCTTTTCTTGGGCTCCAAGACGTCGCATGATAGCGAGCATAGCTAGCTATTTTTCTCTGATTAATTAAGTTAGTCTTTTACAATTATTTGCCCAAATTTATGCATTTTATGTTTTATTTGTAGGAAGTATGTGTTTGAAACTTAATTCAGCAATTGGAGTCAAATGGAGCTCCATTCTTAAAAAAAAAATAAATAAATATTCATAGCGTCGCGGCGCTATCCGCAGATTTTCTATAAATTCCTCTTTTCAGCTACGGATTTGGGGAGTCCAATTGGTTAGATTTTAGCCCTAATTTCGACTAGAGACCTTTGGTGGGAGCTAAAGCAAGGCCAAGGAGCAGGAATCAAGCGAGAAGACGTGGAGATTGTGACGGGGACGTGCCGGTTTCGACAAATTCGAGTTTTCCTTTCTCTTTCCCTTACCTCTTGTAGTTTTTATGGCTTTTCTTGCAATTAGTGTTTGTAGTTTAAAGACTATGAATTGTTAGTTGTTTGTCTTAGGGATTGATGTAGTTGTTTTAGTTTGTTGGATTAATTTGTGGTATGAATATGCAATTATTTTACCTATGCAATTATGGTTAAATGCTTTCAATTACTTGATCACTAGTTGAATGATTTGAGTGTTGAATCTTGCTCGGGAGAGGGGATTTGGTCTAAGACTTACTTTATTTAATTGCATGACTAAAGTAGAAATTCTAAGTTTGTGACGGGATTTGGAATAACTTTAGAAGTTGCTTGAAGAACTAAACTCAAAGCCTTGCATGTTAATGAACTTAGATAGGGATATCAAGTTGGTTGCATGCATGAGAATCAATTATGCTCGGGAGAGATAGTTGTGATAAAAGGTTCCTAGACTTGGTAGAATAATTAAATGCTAAATTCATCCCATTAATTAATCCTCAATCTCAACAATGAATTCAATTCCCTAAGAATCTTTCCATTTGAGTCTCCACCTTTATTTTACGCTTTTTGTCTTTAGATTTATCTTTATCATTGAGTTTTGCTCCCTAAATAAAATTGAACAAAAGTATTCACGGTACTTAATTTGCTAGAAAACCAATCCAGAGGACGACACTCGTTTTACACGGAAACACTATATTATTACTTGACTCGTACACTTGCGGTAAGCAAATTGCGCATCATCGCAGCGTCGCAACGCTGTCGCGATTCCAGAACTCTCCACGCGGCTGCCTAGCGTCGAGACGCTCCAGGCTTAGCGTCTTGACGCTAGGCCCTGAATCTTCAATAATGGCCCGATTTTAACTCCATTTTTGGGCCTCGAACTTTCTTTTGGCCCACATACTTCGTGTAATGGATTTTGGGCACTTTTCTTGACCCAACTTGATAATTTAAGACTTGGAATTCATGAATTTGGGGTTCTAACTCATTCTTCTTGGCTTTTTTGGATTTGGGTCTTCAATGTAATTCTCCAAATTGCTCCAAAAGCCTCCAAAATCATCCAAAATTTCTCAAAAATCCGATTTTTCTTCTTTGGCTCGGTTTTTTTAATTTTAAACATAAAATAGCATTAAAGCTCACAATTCATGCACAAAACTAGCTAAAATTAATAGGAAAATGATGACATTTTTGCATGTCATCAATTAACACTTTCAACTCTCAAGTATTTCTATAACGTCCGCATGGAAGAGGGCACTTCTGTTCAGGATCATGTCCTGGATATGATGGTCCAATTCAACGTGGCAGAGGCAAATGCGGCGGTCATCGGCGAGAATAATCAGGTTACATTCATTTTGGAATCTCTTCTGAAGAGTTTTTTGCAATTCAAAACGAATTCTATGTTGAATAAAATTGAATTCAACCTGACTACCCTTCTGAATGAGTTACAGGTTTATCAATCTCTTATGAAGAAAAAGGGATTGGTCGATGGAGAGGCAATTGTCACCCATTCCAAGAAAAAGTTCCTCAAGGGTTCATCCTCGGGAACTAAGCTTGTATCTCAAGCTTCTTCCTCCAAAAAGATACAGAAGAAGAAAAAGGGAAATAAGGGAAAGGCACCTGCTCCTCCTCAAGGCAAGGGTTGTTGGGGTTTATGTACTAAAACTCAAGTTTTGTTATCCTTTATATAAATAAAGATGTTATTCAATGAAATTGTTTATTTTATATCTTAAAATCCAATAGAAACATCCATGGTTATAATATGAGATACTTCAACTATATCTTGGATATGGACGGGGATCAAGTTCAAGTATATAACCTAAATTTTCTATAGTAAATGAATAAGGTTGGGTACCTTGTTCTAGTAACACTATGGATGCAGTCTACTTTGCAAATAAGGCAAACGACGTGATCTTGGATCGTTCGTGTAGAGACATGCAAGTAGGGGCATCCTATGTAAAAGATGTTTACACAAGACAGGACCAACAAATAAGTCACTCTTACATTATAACGTCGTTTACTGTTAAGACTGATTATTTCACGCGATGACCAAGGTAACTCGATTTTAATCCTGAGCTTACTATGAACTCATGTTCGTTTAAGGTTATCCTTTGATCTGCAAGGGTGAGAGTGATCATAAAAGAACCGTTCAATATTCCTACCATTTGGGGACAACACTAGATGGATAGTTGGGGACATAGTAAAGCAAGATGGAATTCACTCCTACCCGATATTGGGATAGTAGAAAGGTTGTTCCCTTAAGTGCTGAGTTCGAGGCTTGAACAAGGGGCCCCACCCTCTCATTGGCCCGAGAGGGATCTTGTTTTATGGTTGGACCATAAACAAATTGTTCAATAGAGAACCAGTGGACTTAAGGACCTAAGATGTACTATAGGGGTAAAATGGACATTTGACCTGTCTATAGTAACGAACGACCTGTGAAGGATTGACTTACTAATCATGGTTATATTGAGTGGACGGAAACATATCTACAGTGAGGGGAGTTCAACTACTAGGCTAAAGTGGAGTGTCCCGGTAGTTAACGGATGTTGGTTAACTAGGTTAAAAGAGTTTGGCTAGTTTAACCTCGTACCGTTGGAGCCCATGATCTGTAGGTCCATTAAGTCCCCTTGCTAGCTCGAGACTAACCTTTGGAACAATATGATGGATAAAATATGAATTGCTCTTTAAGTTCATGTTGAGAAAAATGAATAGAGGTGATAGGCATTGACGGTACGTAGGGTTTTTGTGAAAACCGAGTGTATGTGAATTTTAATATTTAAATATGATTTAAATACCGAAAACATGAATATGGATTCATGATAGGGAAAATAAAATTTCGAAAATGTTTGGGTATAGTGGCAAAATATTAATTTAATATTAAGAT
Organism: Luffa acutangula; assembly: GCA_036850905.1. Classification (NCBI taxonomy): domain Eukaryota; kingdom Viridiplantae; phylum Streptophyta; class Magnoliopsida; order Cucurbitales; family Cucurbitaceae; genus Luffa; species Luffa acutangula. Next base: position 28,671,797 of record CM072092.1, read on the forward strand.
ATTAAATTAATAATTAATTATTTAATTAATAATTATTTTTTAAATTAATTTTGAATTAATTTAAAATAAAGAAATTGAAAATGATTTTTCAAATTTCAGATGATTTAAATTAAATAAGTTGGTGGATTAATTCAAGATAATCTTGAATTAATTAAAATCAAATAGAAATTTGATTTTTTTGGAGGTGGAGTGCATGGTGACTAAACTCATGCACTCCCCTCTCTTAAGCCACTTAATACTCCATTAATTTGGAGCTGAATTGGTGTCAATCCCTGGACCTTTTCTTCATGTTTATTCCCTCTATATAACTAAAGAAGATGGCTGAAAGAAGAAGCTTGAAAGGTACTAAAATTCTGTCAAAATCCATACTCACCTCACCCAACTTTATATGCTTGTTTTTCAAGCTTGTTCTCTAAAATTCCATCACTTGAGGATCCCACAATCCGTTCCAAAGGCTTGAGGATAGCAAGGAATATCCTTTGGTGGTTCGTGACTCATTGGTGAAGAAAAACAAGAAGCTAATCCAACCAATTTCTCCATTGAAACAAGGTATTTGTCTCTATTTTTCTTCATATGATCAGCATGTCTTTGGTGATCAAATTGAGCTTCTTATGTGCCTACGATCCAAAAGTGCTTCCGCTTTTTAGATATTAACACTTTCAAATAAATATTTTGATTGTTGGAAACAATTTCTTATTTTTAGTATATACCATAAATTACATGCTAAATTCAAAATTTTCTTAAAAACTAATCTATGTTACACAAGAAGTTTTACAATTAATAAAACATTCACCCAAAAAAGAACAAAAAAAAAGAAAAGAGAAAAGGAAAAAAAAATTGTCTGAACCCGAGGTTCAGAACATTGCACCCAAAACGTTGTTTTCTTATTCCTAGGGTTCAGACAACAACACTCCAAACACTGTTTCTTGATTCCCAGACTTTCAAACACGCCAGAACAAACCCCCCAAGATTCTGATTCTGAAACCATGGGCCAAAAACCCCCGAGTATATCCAGCTACAATGATCACTAAGGTGAGATTAACCAACCGCCTTTTATTTTCTGTCATTTAATTTTCTGCATATTATTTTCTCGCACATTATATTTCCTACAATTATTCAATTCTTCCTACCCCTCATTCTGCTACCATAAAACACAAAAGAGATTAGAGATAAACTAGTTGTTCCCTCTGATCGACCCCAACAACTACTACTGCAAAGTAGTTTAGTGATCGGTAGGGGTGAGCATTACAAATCGAAAAACCGATCCGACCGAACCGACGTCGGTCAATCGGTTTTCTGACAAATTCGGTCGGAGTCGGTTTTTCAATAAAAAAAAATTGACCTGTCGGTCGGTCGATGGGCCTAAAAAGGCCCAAACCGATCGAACCGACTGAATTCTTCATTTATACATTTAAAAAAAAGGAAATTGAAAAGGCAACCCGCGTCAGTTTTGGATTCCCCATGTATTCTGATTCCAATTTCTTTTCTATTCTGATTCCACGATTCCCCATGTGTTCATGTAACAAAGAAATGGAAAAATAAATAAGTTCTATATATAGGTAATGATTACCTATATATAGGTAATCATTACCTTTTTTATTTTTAATATTATTTTTCATCTTTTCTCTTTCTAACCCACGATTTCATGTTCTTCCCCAAGTGAGTCATTGATTTTTCTCTTCTTCCTCCCAAAGTTCAACGGTTGAACTTCAACCCACGTCGCCGTTGCCCTTCGTTGAAGCCTCGTCTTGTCGTTGAAGCCATGTCATCGAAGCTTCGTCGAAACTTTGATTTCTCTCTTCTCCCTCACACAATCGAAGCCAAACCCACGCCGTTGCTCCTAAAGATTCGATTCGCCATACTGTTCCTCCTCTTCGTCGTGCCACTACTTCAGCCATGTTGTCCTCATCGTTCCAGTCCCTCCTTCATTCTTTCTGGTCATAGCCATTGATTTAAATCGACCAAACCGACCGACCAACTGGTCGGTCGTTCGATCGGCGATATTTAAGCCAAAAAAAAAATTGGTTTTCAAAAGGTTGGATACATACATGGTCGGTTCGGCGTCGGTTTGGGGCCAAAACCGACCCCGACCGACCGATGCTCACCCCTAATGATCGGTGAAATACAAATTTATTTGGCACTCGGAGCCTCGACAACTCGGGACTTTCAGCTTCATCTAGATGGAAGGAGCTTTTGACCGATCTTTCATTCCATGAGTCGTCTTCATTTAGAATCTCGACAACTCTTTTTCCTTTGAGCCATCCTTGACACTTATAGGGGTCCTGATTCCACTACTCATCAGCCATGGGTCTTGATCAATGTAGATTGTCCTACCATTGCCAATCTTCCACTTGTATCCATCTTCAAAGATCGATCTACCCCGAAGAATACTGCTCCACACCAAAGAGGCATTGCTTCCTGTTTCGGCTTTCAAAAAAGTACCAACACGAAATATTTTCCTTTTAAGACTCTGGCCATCAAATAAACTTCTAGAGAACTTAGAGTGTGCTTGGTTTAACTTTTCAAGTGTTTAATTTTGAAAAAAAAAACCATTTTGAAAAAATTTCTAGTGTTTGGCAACCACTAAAAATGACTTGTTAGAAAATGACATTGATAAATAAACTATTTTGGGAGAAACACTTGAAACCAATGGGGTGTTTGGGGCATGAAGGTGGAGTTATGTAGTGGGGAGTTGTGAAATCTGGTGAGTTGTGAAGTCTGTGTTTGGAGTGTAGAGTTGTTAAGTTAGAGTTATGAAATTTGTGTTTAGGGTGCTAAGTTGTGAAATCTGAGTTTCTAATAGCTATTTTTTTTTATAAAAAAAATTATACAATTTTTTCAAATTTAATGAATCAAAATGTTATTTCCATTAATTGTAAAATTGAGAATTTAAGTCACAATTTTGATTAAAAAAAAAAAAAAAAATCATAACATTTCACGCCATAAGTGAGAGTCTCCAAGATTGAAATTCTTGTTGTATCTAAAGGAAAAAAATCTTGTTATATTAAAAAAAATCGAAAAGTTGTTTTTTCCAACGGATTTTTTTTTTTTTAAGATTGAAATTGCAGTTGTATTTAAGAAGGAAGAAAAAAAAAAAAAAAAAAAAAAAAAAAAAAAAAAAAAAAGGTCTGCTATTGCATGGTCAAAAATTTTGTTACATTAAAAAAAATAAATTTTACATATATTAATTTGCAAATTGATCATTGTAACTTTGTCAACTAGCACATAAAATACACATGTTTCTTCTCAGTACAACTCAAAATTGGTTACACTAATTTCAATTCTTAATTATCTTAACTTAAAATTGATTAAATTTTTTTTTTCTTTTAATTAACTCTAGGTTCAATAGGTATTTTTTTTTTCTTTCAAATTAAGTCAAATGTTTAAAAATTCAATACACGCATTTGAACCTTATATTAACTCAACTATAGAAAACATTTTTTTTTTTTAGTTTTCTTTATATAACTTGAAAATTGATTACGTTCTAATTGACTCAACATTTGGTCTATTGTGTTTTTTTTTTTTTTAATTGAAACTAAACTTTTGGAGCAATTGAATATAATATGTGACTTTACTTTTTATTTTTTTTATTACCTCATTGTTGGGAAATCGAGTTCGTTTTTATTTAATTGTCTCCTCTTTGAAATTAAGTCAAACGCATTGGAAAATTGATTTTGAAGGTTGAATATACTACCTTATGACTTCAATCATTTGAAATTAACTAAAATAGTTGAAAAATATTTTTAAAAAACAAAACTTTATTATTCAACTAAGGAAGTAATAACAAAGAAAGCAAACGAATATTAAATCATAGAAATAATATCATATTTGAATAGTTGTGTGCCAAATGTGACAAGTAAGGAACAAAAGCAAAAGTAATACACATGAAGCAACATTATACATGAAAAAACAATTCCCTAGTGTAGAGAAAAAAATAATTAAATTTACATGAACACAACCATAAAATAAAACCTAAAATGAACCTCTTACAAAACGTGTTTACTGTTGGACCCTGTAATGAGCAAAGGAAAATGGGCACGATGGTTAGAGATGTGAATAGAAAATATAACATGTAAAATGAACAGTTTGTTAGGAAGATTTTCAAACTCACCTTAATAGGAAGTAGGTGTACACCGATAACAACAAACTAGTGATGGCGCAGGAAAGAGATGAAACAAGTTTAGAGATTAAAAAAATATTACAATGTAACTGGCCTCAGGTGCATCAGTTTCCAGCATTGTGCAAAATAAACAAACAATTAATTCGTCCAGATTTTGCAAGTTTGATGCCCAAAGGGGGAGATAGCACAAAACAAACATACCAACAACAAGAAGTAGTAACCAAGAATCAGTAACAACAATTAGCACAGAACAACAATTATCAAACAGATTGGGGGTATCAGATTGAACACAAGGAGCACATATCAACAAGAACAAGCAGCACAAATCAACAAGAACAAGCAATGGCAGAAAGGAGCACAAATCAACAAGAGAGTATGAAATGATTTATACAGAACCAAGAGACCCAAAAGAGTATGAATGAAATCAGCGACAATAATCATTTATACATAACCAAAAGAGTATGAAATCAAACAAACAACAATACCAAATGGGCATCGAAAAAAACATGTACAAAATCAAGAGAAAGAAATCAGAACAACCAAGAACCATAAAAGAAAAAAAAAAAAAAGATGATAAAAAGAACCAAGAGACATAAATCGGAAGAAAAAAATTGAAGAATAAAGAAGGAAAAAATTGCATGCACACTCATCATTGGTCGGCTAAGGGACAAGAAATTTACCTGTTGTTCCCACCCCTCACCATGCTCCAAAACCTACTATGCAGATCCAGTGAGCTCTCAGTAAAAGGAAGGTCTACGAACGCGGCAAGTTGAAGCGGCATGGAGTGGGGATAAAAAACCAAAACAATCGATCAAGCATTTAGATCTGAAAATAGATCTAGGATTTCGAAGGGGATGGAGAGAGGAAAAAATAGATCTAGGGTTTCCAAAAGAATGAAAGAGAGGGAAAAATAGTTCTAAGGCTTCGAAGAGGATGAAGAGAAGGAACGAGCTTCGGGTTAGAGATCATTAAGAAGAAAAAAACGAAAAAATTATCGACGAATGCCTTCGATTCGTGAAGGAGATGTGAGAACACATACCAGAGAGAAGAGAAGAGCCACGAAAATGTGAAGAAAGCTAAAATCAGTCGAGAGAAAGACTACCAGAGAGAAAACCAATGTGAAGAAAGCTAAAATCAGTCGAGAGAAAGACTACCAGAGAGAAAACCATACGAGCGAATGAAAATGAGAAAGATAATTGGGCCCCAAACACTGAGTTTGGGTTTTTTCAAACTATGGGCTTCCAAAAACGGAGGCCCAAACAGGTTCCAACTTTTTAAAAAAGTGTGTTTAGTATACAATAACTTATGAGTAAATGCAATCAAACATATGAGTGTTTAAATTTTAAATAATTTTTATACAAAATATTTTTTAAAAAATGCATTCTTGAATAACATTTAAATTAAAATGTATTCTAAACGGATCCTTAATCATTCTCCGACTAAGCTTTGCTAGCATTGCCTTATTAAACACCATGGGTTGTTTTAAGATTTCCAAGAATATTTGTGATGAGATTGGCAAGATCTGCACCAGATTTTGGTGGAATTGACTTTAGAAAAAAAGAAAGCTCACTAGCTTGGCTAGAACAAGATTTGTGTTAGCAAGTAGCAAAGAGGGAATGGGTTTCCGATAGGGGTGTACAAAAAACTCGACAACCCGAGCAACCCGGACTACCCAACCCAAACCGTAAGGGTTGGGTTGGGTTAGGAATTTTTTCGGTTTGGGTTGGGTTGAATTTTTAGTAAACCGAAAATTCAGTTCGGTTCTCGGGTTGAAAAAAAATTGGTTCGGTTCAACCCAAACCGAAATTAAATATATAAATAAATATGCCATTTATCTCTTGTAATGACTGTGTGGCATAGTGGTTAAATCCTTTCTCTATAATTATAGTGGCGTGAGTTCGAGCCCCATAAGCACCTAAACACATTTATTTATTTTTAATATATATTTTTTATGTATTATCTTTTATTATTTTTTAATAATAGTTTTTTTTTTATAATAAAGGTCTATTCTTTTTATGTTTTTTTTTCTTTTTCGTGTTTTTATTTTTTTTCAATGATAACTTCACTAAACAATTGACATTTGTTTTTTTAATATATATTTTTTATGTATTATCTTTTATTATTTTTTAATAATAGTTTTTTTTTAGAATAAAGGTCTATTCTTTTTATGTTTTTTTTCTTTTTCGTGTTTTTATTTTTTTTCAATGATAATTTCGTACTCGGGCACTACACAATTGTGTTTTTTATTTTATTTATTTAATCAAACTTCAAATAATTATATAAACTTTTTTTTCCTTCAAACTCCATAAAGCCAATAATTATTTTTTTCTTTTTTTTTTTTAACTTCTTTTTCATTTAATCTACCTAATTTAGACTTTTAGGTCTTAAGATTTACATTATTACAGTGTTGTGGATAAGCATAAATGTTTTTTAAAAAAAGAATTTTAAATAATAATAATAAAAAAGAAGACAACCCGACAACCCAACCCAACCCAACCCGAAAATAGAAGGGTTGGGTTGGGTTGGGTTGCAATGTATGTTCGGTTCATTCGGGTCGACAACCCGACCAACCCGAATTTTCGGGTTGGTCCAAAAAAACTCCCCAACCCAACCCAACCCAACCCGTGTACACCCCTAGGACCCAGTAAGGTTTTTTTTTTTTTGAAATAAGACCCAGTAAGGTTTGGTGTTATTGTAATTATCACACCACCAGCGATAGATTCTGAAAATATTTGTTTAAGAGAGAGTATAATAATATGATTTAATGTATAAAGCCCTTTTTGTCTGTACATGTGTTCTGAGTACCCACTGGACTTTAATTCATTTTCACAAAACATTTTTCAAATGGGAAATTGTGATAAATGACTACAAAAAAAAAACATTCTTGATTTTTGGCTACGGAAGTTTGGATTTTGCAGGCATGGCTACCGACATTTTAGGAAACTGTTTACTGGATTATTTTGGACGTTTTTACCCCTTGTATTTACGGTTATTTACAGACGCCGTTAACATATTTTTTTTGTTTTCATTCAGTTTCTCCCCTTTTTTCGGGATGGATGAATCCCGATTTATAGGGAGTTCAGTTGGCGGTTTGTGTTCAAGTGTATAAAAAGATCTACCTATTTTTTAGGCTTAGGTTCAGCTTTTCCAACGGTAAAAAAAGATTTTATCCCTCACATTTTGCCCCTCATTATCCATGTTACAAAAGAACAACAATAAAAGTCGTAAGTAGCAGTACATACAGACAGATGACAGTACATATAAACTACAGCGTATATATAACTCATATGGGGGGTGGGACTGAGGTAAGTATGCATACACACAGGATGCATGCGGAACACGTATGTATGTAATACTATAGACAGATATCAGTTATGACATTTCATCAGGTATTTGCATTCAGGTGAACATGGTACGGGGAGTTATTATGGTTGCATATAGCAACACAGACAAAGACAAAGTGTATTTTTATTGGGCATTCCAGACATACACGATACAGGGGGTGATTAACTCAAATACAGGGGGATTAAGTGTATACACACACAAGTAGACACATTAGACCATTCCATGGATGTATATAATAGTACAGACAAATCAAAGCATTTTTTCTATTAGACATGTCAATGTGTACGCACACATACATATGAGTATACCACAAGCACACTTTTTCCAGAGAAGTTGTAATAACGATGAAATGGTATTTATCAGTACATACCACTCGGGGGAATGTAATAACGAAATCCTAAAATCTCGGGGAAATGTATCAGTTTGTTGCTAATATAAGGGAATGGGAATGAAGTTGTTCATGTCTAATAGAAATGGTATTTATCAGGACATACCACTCGGGGGAATGTAATAACGAAATCCCTAAAATCTTGGGGGAATGTATCAGTTTGTTGCTAATATAAGGGAATGGGAATGAAGTTGTTACCTTGGTTTGAATTTCTGAGAAATTGTATAGCGCAGAAGGAGAATCGATGGAGGATGTGGGGCAAGCAAGAGTCTCGACGGCACGGCGGAAGAAGGTCGTCGGCACGACGGATGTGGGTCGTCGGCGCGAGGTAGGGATTGGGATACACTCTGTGTTGGGGGGTGGAAAATGGTGGGAAATGGAGAATTAAGTCTTTCAAGGGGGGAAATGGTGGGAAGGGAGGGTTGTGGAAGATGAAGATGGACGGACGGTCTGGTACATGAAGGCGGTTCTGGTGGGAGGGTGGGCGGTGTTATGACAACTCATAATTGCAGCAGCTAAGGTATCATAATTATTGTGTTCTTATTTGTTTTTAAAAATTTTCAGGTATTCTTAGTTGCAGGTAGTAAATCTTCCTATTGACAGGACTGTTATTTCTGATTAATGGAGTTCGAAGGTGTTTCTCCCTAGAGGGGGTTGAACTTTGTACTTCTTCCCCAATAAAGGTATTTACTCCTTTTTATGGGAACAACTCTTTCCTGTAGTAACAATATGATACATAGTCTGATTTTCAAAATAATTTTGTGTTCTTGGATTTTTTAATTTCAAACCTCCTAAAGTGGGATTTTTTTTATTAATAATGTAATTTAATAAAAAAAAAACAAATTTAGAGGAGTTTTGAAAGTATTTCCAAAAATAGGGTAGATAAATCGTGTACGTGGGCCGCGATTTCCATAAGTCGTGGGCCGTGGTCACGATTCCAAGGATAACTCGCGTACCAGGTACACGACTTCCATGTTGGCACGCTGACAAGGCACACATCACCAGGTTGGGCGATGATTTGGCGCTGATGTGTCGCACGCCAGCGAAATCGTGTACCAGGTACACGATTTCCTTAATGAAATCGTGTACCCGGTACACGATTAACTTAATGAAATCGTGTACCACGTACACGATTTCGTGGTCCATGAAACCCTACCCCACCCCACTCGTGAAAGCGCCGCAAGACCCCCCCCCCCCTCGGTTTTTCTCTCTTCTCTTCTCCTTCTTCCGCCGCCGTCAGCCGTTCCTGTGCCGTCGCCGACCGTCGATCTCCGCCGCTGCCGCCGCCTGAGTTCACGTCGCCGCTGCCGCCGTTCGCTGCCGCCGTTCACGCCGCCGTTCACGCCGCCGTCGCCGAAAAAAAACGCCGTTTGGTATATTTTTTTTTTCTTTCTTTCATATAAAAACATTGTTTTAGTTTAGATTTTTAGTTTGTGGATGATTTTAGTGATAGATTTTTAGTTTGTGGACTGTTTTAGTGCTTTCAAACATTTATGTATTATTTGGAACCATTTGGGTTGTTTTTGGATTGATTTTGATTGTTATTGGACTGATTTTTGTCGTTTTTTTTGACTAATTTGGGCTGTTTGCGTTTTGGACTTAGATACATATTTTTATAAGTATATTTTGAACCGATTTGGGTTGTTTTTGGACTGATTTGGGTCCTTTTCTAATTGATTTTGGTTTGTTTTTGGACTGTTTTGGATTGTTTTTGGACTGATTTGGGCCGTTTGAGTTTTGGACTTAGATATATATTACTTTAGGTATATTTTGAACCCGATTTGGGTTGTTTTTGGATTGATTTGGGTCGTTTTTGGACTGTTATGCATCGTGTTTGGACTGATTTGATCTTTTGGACTTAGATATACTTTGTTGAACCTCTTTAGACTTGTTTACTTATTTGTTTGATTTTTTCCGGATTAGTGTGACATATTTTTCATGTTGTTGAAAAAAATAAAATTTAATTAATATTTTTCTAATTTTTTCAGTTATAGTCAAATTGGTAAAATATGTCTTTGGCTCGTGAGAAGTTAGTGATTCTTGAACCTGGAAATGGTGGGGATAGTGATATAGAGACAGAAGTTGATGAATTATTTGGAGAAAATGTTAATATTAATCATCCCCCTAGAAAGCCAAATGAGGAGCCACCGTCAGATATTTTCACACATATAGATTGGGAGATTACTAATTCAATATGTGAAGTAGGGTCCACATTGGAAGAAGGGGCAAAGTGTGTAGAAATGAACCCAGATATAATTACCAAAGGATTATTATTTGAGAATAAAAAGGATCTACAACTTGCCGTAAAAAAATATTGTGTGAAAAACCATTACCAGATTACTGTGGTGGAATCAAATCAAGATATTTGGTATGTGAAGTGCAAACAATGGGATGAAGGGTGCAATTGGAGACTTCGTGCCTGTCGGCGAAAAACTCATGGAATGTTCGAAATTACGAAGCTTGAAGGGGAACATTCGTGTTTATATCCAGAACTCACCCAAGACCATTCACAACTAGACTCAGATTTTATGTGTAATGAAATTCAAAATCTTGTTCGAAGTGATCCTGGAGTTTCTATATCTTTATTGCAAGAAACTATAAAGAAAGACTATGGTTATAGTGTTAATTATAGACGTGTATGGCAAGCTAAACGGAAAGCTTTGATAAAAGTATTTGGTGATTGGGAAAAATCATATGAAGAACTTCCTTATTGGTTGATGGCTGTTTTACACTACAATCCAACATCTAGGGTTGAATGGGACTTCATTCCTACTGAGGTACCACACAATTTAATTCTTGGACGAGTCTTTTGGTCCTTTGGTCCCGCAATAGAAGGTTTTAAATACTGTAGACCAATGATTCAGATTGATGGTACACACCTCTATGGCAAGTATAAAGGGAAATTATTGATAGCTTCATCTGTTGACTCAAATGGACATATATTTCCCCTTGCCTTTGCAGTTGTGGAAGAGGAGAGCACTTCTAGCTGGTCATGGTTTTTACGTGCCTTACGTGCCCATGTTACACAAAGGGATGGTATATGTTTAATTTCTGATAGACATGGAGGCATATTAGCTGCTGTGAATGATGAAGAAAATGGTTGGAGTGAACCTAGAGCATACCATCGATATTGTCTTCGTCATGTGGCAAGTAACTTTAATAAAAAGTATAAATCGAAGCAGCTCAAAGACCTGGTCTATAGGGCAGGACGTCAGCACCAAAGGCGTAAGTTCAATCGATGTATGAAAGAGTTAAAGCGATTAAATCCTGACTGTCTTGAATTTTTCACTCACATGAATCTTGAAAAGTGGACACAATCACATGACAATGGGTATCGCTATGGATGGATGACTACAAACCTAGCTGAATGTATTAATGGTGTGTTCAAGGGAGCTAGAATGTTGCCCATCACGGCATTGGTTAAGTGCACTTGGTATCGGACAATCCATTATTTTGAACAACGTCGAGAAGAAATCAGTGAAGCACTTGATCGTGGTGAAACGTATACACGATATGCTTTAAATAGACTCAGGAGGTGGGAAAAAAGAGCTGCTGCACATACTGTGAAGTCTGTTGATAGAAGTACTTCAAGTTTTGAAATTGAAACAGGAATAAGTATGGTTTCTCCATATAAAGGTCAACAAACACAAGTTGTTTGTTTAAAAGATAACTCATGCACCTGTAACAAGTGGCAGATCTACAAGATCCCCTGCTCCCATGTAATTGCAGCTTGTAACCACATTCATTTGGCACACTTACCTTTTGTTGATGAAACATACAAACTATCAGAATACCAGCGATGCTATGAAAGTCAATTCCATCCTATTCAACATAGAGATTACTGGCCAGAGGTACAATTTGACACACTCCATCCAAACAAGCATTTGTTGAGGGAACATGGAAGACCAAAATCTAAACGAATTCATAATGAGATGGATTGGCGAGAAGCTGGTACAAAAGTGCGTTGTGGTTTGTGTAAGCGAGAAGGCCATAACAAGCGCACTTGTCCAACTCGCGGCGCTTCATCTTCAACCCATGGATGAAGAAGGTTTATTTTGATTCAAATTTCATTTCTAAACATTATTATTGCTTGATTGAATTGAATTTGATTTTGTTAAATTTCATCAACAGGTATGGAGCTCGTGCAATGGATTTTGTAATGGATTTTGTAATATTAATTTGTAATGGAATTTGTAATAATGTAATGAATCTTGATTTGTAGTGGACTTTGTTTGTAATGGATTATGTTTGTAATAGATTATGTAATAGACTTTATAATAGATTATGTTTTCTTTGTTTGTAATGGATTATGTTTGTTTGTAATGAATCTTGATTTGTAATAGACTTTATAATAGATTATGTTTTCTTTGAAATGAATCTTGTTTTGTAGTTACTAATGGACTTATGTGTTTTTAAATGTTCAGTATAAATATGGAACCTGGGCCAATTAACCCAAGACAATTATATTTACAACGTACGCACCGTTCACAGTCGATATGGGATGATCAATCTACTACTATCTTGCAATGTCGAAGAAGAGAGGCAGTGGTTAACAGAAATATCAATATAGATCAACGCATCGTGCCTTACATACAACAAGCTGGATTTTGGGGGGTTGCACAGATTGGGTTCATGCAACTAAATTGGCATCTTATTACTGCGTTGGTTGAGCGATGGAGGCCAGAAACCCATACATTTCATATGCCTTGTGGAGAGTGTACGGTTACACTTCAAGATGTTGCAGTACAGTTCGGATTACCTATAGATGGAGAACCTGTAACTGGTTCATTACAATATAATTGGGGTCAGGTATGTGAGGATTTTTTGGGAGTTCGACCCCCTGAATTGCATGGATCTAGATTAAGCATTCCATGGTTGGCAGCACAGTTTGCAGAGTTGCCCCCCAATGCCGACGAGATCACAATACAGAGGCATGCGAGAGCCTTTATTATGCAATTGATTGGAGGGTTTCTTTTTGCTGACAAGTCCAACACACTTGTTCATCTCATGTTTCTTCCACTTTTAGAAAACTTCGAGACAGTTGGACAATATTCTTGGGGTAGTGCATGTCTTGCATGGTTGTATAGAGAATTATGTCGAGCTAGTAGTGCCAGTGCATTAGAGATAGCCGGTCCACTAATACTACTACAAGTTTGGGCGTTCGATCGGTTTTCTATTGTCCGACCACTACACGACTTGCCGACCCCTGGTCATTATGCTGGACGCCCACTTAGTGCTCGGTATGTTAAATTTACGTATAATTAAAATTTATCATAAATTTGCATAAAAGTATGCTTTAATTGTATTGAATGTAGATGGAATGGGATTTTGGCTGCATCTGAGCAAACTACAAATTTGTTGATCATGTATCGTATTACATTTGACCGTCTTATGCCCAACCAGGTAAAACAGTAATCAAATTTTTTCTTATTTAAAAAAAAAATGTACATTAATAAATTTATTGTTTTATAAATTTCAGATCACATGGACACCATACACACCTGAGATTATGGCCTTACTACCAGACTATTGTCGTAATGGACGAGAGATTTGGTTAACTGTAAGCCCTCTCATATGTTTTCATATTGTAGAGTGGCATTACCCAAATCGAGTGCTAAGACAATTTGGAATGCGACAAATGGTGCCGCCATTTTGCGATACAGTCATAGAGTTACATCAGTTAGACTTGCGAGGTAAGCATGATCACGATTGGCGACATCATCATGCATCATATATATCACTGTGGCGTGCACGCCGTGATCATTGTGTCCTGGGCGACATAGTAGACATGCCAGTTGTGTCGGATGACTACTTACACTGGTATGATTCAATCACGAGGAGGTATATCACGCGTGAGGGTGCTTATTATGCTTGCACGGTATAGTATATACTTTGATTTTGTTATTATTGAATTTCAGTTACAAATATTTTTATTATTTTAATTATTTTCTTCTTGCAGAATAACTTTGTTCGAGATGTGCAACATTTTTCTGTGGAGCAAAATATACCACAGTTAGGTTCTATGTGTGAGCAATACGTCACCAACATAACTGATATCATTCAACAAACTAGGAGACTTACTGTTGCTGACACTGATCGGACACGTGCTCGTCGTAGACGCCGTCGACAACAGGCTGCAGACATTCCACAGCAGAATGAAGATGAAGAACCTCCTATAGTTGATGATGACACTTTAGCTCATCAAGTTCAGTCACTAGCAGATCAGACAGACATTGCTTCAAGTTCTGGACATGGTGACATAACTCAACAAGATATTGATGATGTGATTCATCACCAATCACACATGGAAGCGCCTCAACCTCGTCGTGGAGCTCGTCAGAGAAGACCACGTCGTTGTGGCACTTAGGATTTTACTTATTTTTTGTACTAGTTTTCTTAAAAGACGAAATTATTCCAGAAGATTGTTGTCAGTGAAATTTTAGAAAAATATCTATTTACATTAATTATTAAAAAAAAAAATTTACTTCGAAATAAATTTTAAATATGAAAATATTTAAATGTGGTATACAAAATTGCATACTTAATTAAAAAATTTAAAAAAAAAAAAAAAAAAAAAAAGTAAACTCGTGTACCTGGTACACGAGTTCAATGCAAAATCGTGTACCAGGTACACGAGTTTAATGTAAAATCGTATTGCATTAAACTCGTGTACCTGGTACACGAGTTCAATGCAAAATCGTGTACCAGGTACACGAGTTTAATGTAAAATCGTGTACCAGGTACACGATTGTTACCACGTAAATCGTGTACCTGGTACGCGATGCTTATTGGAATCGTGTACCACGTACACGATTTTATCCAACGGAAATCGTGTCCAAGGTACACGATTGTTAACTACCCTAATTTTGTCAATAGTTTCAAACTTCACCCACCTTTGTAATTTGTTATTTTAATTGCATTATTAATATTTTTATTTTGAAAACTACATTAGATTTGTCATTTTTTTTTTAAATTACATTATTCGAGAAATTACCCCCCTAAAATGTCTCCAACTTATTTTTAGGGATTTTTTTAATTTCAAACCTCCTCAAATGTCTCCAACTTATTTTTAGGGATTTTTTAATTTCAAATCTCCTAAAAATGTCTCCAACTTATTTTGTAGGGGTGTATTTTATCTTTCTTAATCCCTGATTTTGGTTTTAAACGTTAAGAACACATTAGGAAGTTTGTTGGGAGGACATTTTTGTCTTGTACAAATAGGGATTTATTAATCAGTAAATTGTTTAGCCATCTATTTAATTTATAAACGTTCGTATCCATTTTTCAAACCACCTATTTATTTATAGCCATTTTTTCTTGTTGCCCCTTTTCAAATCCAAATGCAGAAACCAAAAGTAAGGGCCCGGGGTTCCTTCCAGACTACTTTTCTTCATCGTTTTTCACGAAACCACAGCAAAATAAAAAAAAAAAATAAAAATATAAGATTGGGCAAAAGGATGCATCTCATTATCTTTGAATTTCACCATTACAACTCAAAACAACAAACAAAAGAGTAGAGGAGAAAAAAGAGATCAAGATTAAATAAAAATGCACGGCACGTTCACACAGTGAAGGGCGGGTGGTAAGAAGAGTCCACCTCGGCCCACAGCCCACAGGGAGAAGAAGAAGCGAAATGACGAAAGAGCCCTTTGAAAACACGGCCTTTTCGAAAGAGAGAGGGAGGCTGTTCAGTCTTCACCGGAATTGGGCGCCGGTGAAGGTCTGGCCGAAGGCCCAACCGGCGGGAGCGACGTTGTTGGAAACGAGTGTACGGCCGTCGCTGGTGGTGACCTTGAAAGAGAGGGCTTGCCCATCCAAATAGTTGTTGCTCTGCCAGTTCTGTCCCCAGTTTCTTGACATCGATTGCCAACCACTTCTCGACCCTTTCACGGACACTGCTCGCACATCTCCGGCGCCCCCCACGTTCGTAATCAGCACTAAGTTGAAGTAGGAATGCCCGTTGATTGTGAACCTTATTCCTCCCTTCCTCCTGCACGGAGCCCTGCAGAACCAACCACCACATCATTAAGTTTAAAGGACTAAAAGAAAACCAAGGTAACCTTTCAGAAATAGTATTTAGTACAAGGGAGGTTACCTCCGGTAAGCGACGGGGACGATGCCCGCATGGTATTGGGCAATGTGGAGGAAGACCGGCTGGGAGAGGTCAAAATGGTGGAGAGGAGGGTTGCACCAGCCGCCGGCGGTGTTGGGAAGGGCGTTATTGGGCGGACAGAAGTTGGTAGCAGTGACCAAAATGGAGCCCGGAAGGCACCATTTGGGGTCACCCACACACTTGATCTCATAGCAAGACCCACAGCTCAGCCCATTGTTGAAGAGGGCAGTGCTAACAGCCGCAGTGTTGGTCCCGTACCCTTGACTGTAAAGATTCCCATACCCACAAGCCCCACCTGCTCCAAAATTTCAATTAATTAAACCACCCTTCTGAATTCCACCCACCAATTAGTTTCAATGATTCCTTACCCATTGTCCCAGCAGCATCACTGCCGCCGTAGAAGGTAGCGTGAGCATTAATCCATGCGGCGGCAGAGGAGAAGAGTGACAGAAAGGGCACCAAAAAGAGCACTTGAAACTCCATTTTCCTGCAAAACTCACCAAATATCAGAGGTTATTTTAAGAAGAAAAAGGTTAGAAGGAAATTAGAAGGGAGTGATTTACATGAGAGAGGGGGCAGTGGGAGGGAGAATGTGCTGGTGAGGCGCAACGATGCAGGGCAAAGGAGAGGCTGGGAGCCGAATATATAATGGGGGGGGACCTCACCGGTCAAAACTTAATAATTAACTCTAGTTTACACATGTTTCGTATCCAATTTAAAATCATTCAAAAAC
Organism: Luffa acutangula; assembly: GCA_036850905.1. Lineage (NCBI taxonomy): Eukaryota > Viridiplantae > Streptophyta > Magnoliopsida > Cucurbitales > Cucurbitaceae > Luffa > Luffa acutangula. The sequence goes on from CM072092.1 coordinate 28,688,496, forward strand.
AATTTTTTTTTTTTTACATATTATTTGAAAAATAATTTTCTACTTTTTTTTTTTTTATTATTTTGTAATGAAAATAATTTTCTACTCTTTAAAATTATTTAAAATTATGGAAAATTGCAATGGGTAGCAAAAAATATTAGGATATTTGCAAATTTAACTATGATTTATTAGGTTTGCAAATATAGCAAAATTTTAAAAATCTGATTTCCGTTTTTTTTATTATTCCAATTTTACCCTTGTTGATATATCAATAAGTATATTAGTAGTATATCTGATATATTTTATATTTACTGATATACGAAATATAAAGTATACCAAATTTGATATACTCGAATGAATACAATGTATATCTAATATACTAATGATATATCTAATATATACTTGATTTGATAAACATAATATTTGATATACCAGTTATATACTTGATATGTTACTTTATTTACTTATATTTGTTATATTTTCTTTTCTATTTATTGAATTATTTTGTATTATTTACATATTTTAAATGAAATGTTTGTTTTTTATAAAATAAATATTTGTCTTCTATATCTGTTATGAAAGTTGATACACCGTTGATATACCTCATTTTTCTTTACTAGTCAAATAATTAATAAATATACCTGATTATGAGTAGCTAAATACATCAATGATAGGATTTGTTATTAAAAAATATCATTGATATATACACATTCAACCGAGAGGTTAGATGTTTAAATCCTCTACCACACATATTGTCCCAAAATAAAGCTTATGTATCTAATTCTTTATTGATGAAGTATATCAAAGATATCTAAACTAATGAAAGCTCATATGTAAAGTATATTATATTCACGAAATATACATCTGATATACTATATATTTAGTATATCAATTGATTGATATACCAAATATCTAATACATTATAGGGCTGGTTGCAAGGATAGCAATATGGGCCAAAATAATTGCAAATCTAGCAACCCACAAAAAAAATTGCAAAAATGGCAAAATCTAATAGTTTGTGTGTTGCATTTACTAAAATACCCCTCCAGATTTTCTTTCACTGATAGAAAGTTTTTCTATCACTGATAGATTCTATCAGTGATAGAAAGATTTTCTATCAGTGATAGAAATTTTCTATCACTGATAGATTCTATCATTGATAGAAATGTTCTTTCACTGATAGATTCTATCATATGATAGAAAATTTTTCTACTACTGATAGATTCTATCGGCGATAGATATTTTTCTATCACTTGTTCGGTGTTCTATCAGTGTTTGGTTGTTGTTATTTGGTTTTCTATCAGTGTTTGGTTTTTGCTTTTCAGTGTTTGATTTCTATAATCGTTCGTTTTTGCTTTATTTTTCAATGCTCGATTTCACCATGTATCACCATCGCTGATAGAAACAAAAGATCTTCTATCACTGATAGAAAAGTATCCGTGATAGAAAGATTTTCTATAACTCACGAAAAGTTTTTCTATCGGTCTCAGTGATAAAGATAGAAAGTTTTTCTATCACTCATAGAAAAAATTTCTATAAGTGATAGAAGATTTCTATCACTGATAGGTTCTATCAGGGATTGAAAGATTTTCTATCAAGAGTTTTCTATCATGGATAGAAATCTTTTATCACTGATAGAAAGCTTTTCTATCGATGATAGAAAGTTTTTTCTATCACTTATAGATTATATCGGTGATAGAAAGATTTCTATCGGAGATAGAAAGATTTTTATGGGTGATCAGGGATTGAAAGATTTTTTATCAAAAGTTTTTCTATGATTTTCTATAAAAAGTTTTTTTTTATCACTGATAGAACCTATCAGTGATAGAAATCTTTTATCACTGATAGAAAAAGTTTCTATTAGTGATAGAAATCTTCTATTCTATCAGTGATAGAAACTTTCTATCACTGATAGAAAATTTTTCTACCACTGATAGAATCTATCAGTCATAGAAATATTAGTGATAGAAACTTTCTATCGCCGATAGAAAATTTTTCTACCACTGATAGAATCTATCAGTGATAGAAATGTCACTGATAGAAACTTTCTATCACTAATAGAAACTTTATTCTATCAGTGATAGAAACTTTCTATCACTGATAGAAAATTTTTCTACCACTGATAGAATCTATCAGTAATAAAAATACTTTCTATCAGTAATAAAAAAAAAACTGACGAGGAAGAAGAATATGGGCACATAGGGGCAATTTAGGAATATAAAAAATTAATTAAAAAATTTTGCCATATTTGCAAATATTTTTAAAAATTGCTATATTTGTAATTATTTACCTTCATGTTGCCACCCATTACAATTATCCTACATTATATTCACGAAATATATATCTGATATACTATATATTTACTATATATTTAGTATATCAGTTGATTGATATACCAAATATCTAGTATATTTTTAGGGTTTAATATACTAGATATTTGGTATATCAGTGGACGACGAGCTGGGGTTATTTTAGTCTTTTGTACGTTATTGTCTGGGGCGGGCCAAACGTGTTTTGCTATATCTGCAAACCCAATAAATCAAAGACACGTTTGTTTTTTTTTTGCTATTGATGCAAATGCCCCTAAAATTATTGACCGACTATAATTATAAGCATTCTCTCTTTTTTTCCGTCCTTTCTTCCCTCTTACCATGTTTATTTTGTTTTAAAATTAATTACTAATATATAATTTTTATAAATTAATTATAAATATAAATATAACATGGAAAATTGTTGTGTGTGTATATATAACATGGAAAATTATGCAAGTTGTTTTTCATTAACTACACTCCAATCGTATCAAACTCATCCTTCAAAAGAAAAAAAAAATCAAAGAAAATGTTTGGAAAAACAATTTTGTGAAGAATACATTTTTGTTCCTTGAGTTTCAAGGAATGGATCTCTTAATTTTAGTTTGTGAATTTTGAGAAATAAATTTAGGGTCCATTTAGAATACATTCTAATTTAAATGTTTTTCAAGATTGCATTTAAAAAAAAAAAACATTTTGTACAAAATTTTTTTAGAATTTAAACACTCATATGTTTGGTTACATTTTCTCATAAGTGTTTTTATACACGAGTTAATGTATACTTAAAAACTCTTTTTAAAAAAGTTGGTTTAAAGTGTTTCTCTTAAAATGGTTTATTTCTCAATCTCAATTTTCTAATAAGTCATTTTTAGTGGTGGTCAAACACTAGAATTTTGTTCAAAATGATTTATTTTCAAAATTAAACACTTGAAAAGTTAAACAAAACACACCCTTAAAAGGTTGTTATAGGTAATTTTGGACCACACTGACGAATAAGGAGCTAACGAGGACAATCGGACAAAGGTAGGACTAGAAAATCGACCCATAGGAAGATCGGACCAAAGGGTCGGCCCAACATGACCCGACCCATATGGTCGGCCTCGGCAAAAGGCCGAGGCCGAGCTCAATCCCCTCCTTTCGGCCTGTGATGTCCCAGACCGCCCCAGTTCCGCCTAGTTCGTCCCGAAACACCTCCGAATTCCTAAAAACCCTAGGAGGAAAAACAGGTATAATCTCTTCATCACGGAAGAGGGGTTCCGAAACTCTATTCTCGACTTCTTCTATTACTCTCTAGTTTCTCCTCTGTTTTCTGACTTAGGCATCGGAGGCGGTGTGGCCTACACCACGCTAGTGTGCAGCGGTTTTTGCTGGTTTTGCAGGTCACGTCTTCCCCAGCTTCTACAAATTCACTATTGGTGTTACGTGAAGGTCAGGTGAGTCCTCTGTCTAGATTTTGGCATCAACAAAGGTTATAATGTATTTTTCTCCAAACCTTTTCTTCTATCTTTGTGAATAAACAATGTGTGTGAGTGCTTTTCTTTCTTTTCTTTTCTTTTTCTTCTTCTTCTTTTTTTTTTTTTTTTTTTTTTTTTTTTTTTTGTCTTACTACTTTTTGGGAAAAAAAAAACAAAGAGATAACTTAGAAGAATATTTGTAGGTGTTTGTCACTATGTATGGGAGAGGAGAGCTTCGTTGTTTTCACAACTGTTGTGAGAGGAAACCATATTCGAAAGAGAATGGACTTCCTCAATTAGACTCAAACTGATCTCTCATTTAACATATTAGAACAAATTTAAATCGAGAGGACATATCAAGTGCAAGTTTAGCATTTTAAATTTGGAAATATTATGTTTGAAGTTTTAAGTACAAAATTTAGGAAGCCTAAATTTAAAAAACATATGTGCTGGGTGCATGTTTATAAAAATTATGTGGAGTAAACCTACCATGATTTCAACATCTTTCCTTAATGAATGAATTTCCTTTGTCAAAAAAAAAAAAAAAACAAAAAAAAAAAATCACCCCAAACACATCCTAAATGATAACTAATAGATAGTTATTAGTATTTTGGTTGTCATCATTTGTATTATTTGTTAAATAGTTTCTTATCAAACCGTTTTCTTTAAGTTATTTGTTAGTGTACTATTAACTTATTACTTATAGATTAATGTACTTTTTCATAAATAATCTAAAGGGAAATTGCAATGGGTAGCAAAAATATTAGGATATTTGCAAATTTAGTTATGCTTTTTGAGATTTGCAAATACAGCAAAATTTTAAAAATCTGATTTTCGTTTTTTTTATTATTCCAATTTTATCCTTATTGGTATATTAGTTGTAACGCCCGAAATTTAAAGAAAATTCAAATTTATTTAGTTTTGGTGATATTTTGAGTTAGGAGGGAATTTGAAAATTTTGAAAATTTGTGAAATATTTAAAATTAGGGTTGAATGGCATTTTTGTAAATATGTCAAAACTAGAGCCAAACCCAAGCCCATTAGGTTATTTTTTTTAAGTTGTGCCTAGCCCTAGGGAGTCTTCTTCTTCATCTTCCCTTTCTTCTCCACGACCCACGAGCAGACAGTAGCCTTCGCCTCCTCGTTTAGCAGTCGGCAGCCACGCTTTAGCAGATCCATCAACGGTGGCGACTCCTTTTTGTTTCCGGCGAGCGGCGTGAGCCACGGTAGGTTGGCGGCGGTGTTTTGCAGCAGTTTCGGCGGCTTCGTGCAGCGGTCCTCAGGCAGTAAATCTCCGACGGATTCCAGCAAGCAGCGACGATGATTAGTCCATTTTCAGCGGTGCTTTGGTTTGGATTTTGCAGCAGGTTGACAACGGGTGTATTGCAACAGCGTTCGACGACATTCTTGCGGCGGTGTGACATGATTTCTAGCGGAGTCTTCGCGTGGGTATCCTTTGGCATTTTTCGGCAAGGTACTCTGATGGGTCTTTAAGTTTCAAAAATATTAGAGTGTTTAAGCGAGTTTTAGAGTGGTTTTGGTTTATTTATCGTTTAATCAAGTTTACCCATTAGTTGTAGCGTTCGACTTAAAGGTTCTTTGGCATTAGAAGTGTAGTTGTCGGATTGGAGCGTTTTTGGAGACCTCGGACAGCAAGCATATTCTGTTTTGGTGAGCTAGAGAGTTAAATCTCTGTAAAATTTTATTGTTCATGGTTGGTCGTTGGTTGGTTTGAGTAAAGCCCCAATTGATTTGAATTATTTTCCTTTTGTTTGTGTGTTTAAGGCCTTGGAGTTAAAGAATTGATTAGTGTTGTTCAAGAGCATTAAGCCAAGGTAAGTGAGCTTACTGTTGAACTTTTATTTGGGCGCGTATGTTCGATTTTTCCAAAGTTCATTTTACAAATTGTTCGATTTTATTTATGTTTTAAATATATGTATATTAAAAGCATGAAAATTTTGTTATTTTAATTATGCATGAGTTTATGAAAATTATTAAAAGCATGAACTTTATTATTATTGTCTGTTTGTGGTCTCTAAAAATTCCATTAAGGGGGTGTTTGGGGCACTGAATAGGTTATAATAACCCCCCTTATTATAACCTATTCAATGTTTGGGGCACCAACAAAAATAATTGGTGAGGTGGGTTATTTTAACCCCCGGTTATTTTATCCATTTTCTACAGTAACCATTATTCAACCCACTACAGTAACTATCTCCTCACTTCTTCCATGCGACTCCTTGACTTTTCCGACGACCGCCGGCCGCCGTCAGTCGGCGAAGTTTCCGACGACCGCCGATGACTTTTCCGGCGACCGCCGACGACTTTTCCGACGATCGCCGATGACTTTTCCGGCCACCAATTTTTTTTTTCCATATTTCTTCTCAATTTCATTTTGAAAAATATAAAAAATAAAAATAAAGAAAAAAAACATCAAAGGTTGCCGGAAAAGTCGTTGACAACATCGAAGGTTAATCAACTTAAAAAAAAAAATTCAAACGAAATTATATTTACCACACTCAAGTTTATTTCAAATGATTTTTTTGAAAGGATATTTGAAATAATTGGTGAGGTGGGTTATTTTAACCCCCGGTTATTTTATCCATTTTCTACAGTAACCATTATTCAACCCACTACAGTAACTATCTCCTCACTTCTTCCATGCGACTCCTTGACTTTTCCGACGACCGCCGGCCGCCGTCAGTCGGCGAAGTTTCCGACGAATTTTCCGACGATCGCCGATGACTTTTCCGGCCACCAATTTTTTTTTTTCCATATTTCTTCTCAATTTCATTTTGAAAAATATAAAAAATAAAAATAAAGAAAAAAAACATCAAAGGTTGCCGGAAAAGTCGTTGACAACATCGAAGGTTAATCAACTTAAAAAAAAAAATTCAAACGAAATTATATTTACCACACTCAAGTTTATTTCAAATGATTTTTTTGAAAGGATATTTGAAATAATTGGTGAGGTGGGTTATTTTAACCCCCGGTTATTTTATCCATTTTCTACAGTAACCATTATTCAACCCACTACAGTAACTATCTCCTCACTTCTTCCATGCGACTCCTTGACTTTTCCGACGACCGCCGGCCGCCGTCAGTCGGCGAAGTTTCCGACGAATTTTCCGACGACCGCCGATGACTTTTCCGGCGACCGCCGACGACTTTTCCGACGATCGCCGATGACTTTTCCGGCCACCAATTTTTTTTTCCATATTTCTTCTCAATTTCATTTTGAAAAATATAAAAAATAAAAATAAAGAAAAAAAACATCAAAGGTTGCCGGAAAAGTCGTTGACAACATCGAAGGTTAATCAACTTTAAAAAAAAAATTCAAACAAAATTATATTTACCACACTCAAGTTTATTTCAAATGATTTTATTGATAAAAAAAACTAATATGATTTTTGAACTAAACATTTACAATTTTTATTTGGGCAATACTAAAAGTTAACTAATATGATTTTTCTATACCAAAACCTAAACTTTTTTGCTTTGTTACAAAAAAAAAAAAAAAAACATAACCCTAAATCAAATCAAAGTGTTGTATATCATTAAAAAAAACTAGAAAAAGAAAACAATCAGTTTGAACCTTTGATTCAGAATCTCATGTTAAAACAGATCAACGCTCCAAACACAGATTATTTTATCCCAGATTAAAATAATCTGCACCCCAAACACAGATTATTTTATCCCAGACTATAATAATCTGCACCCCAAACACAGATTATTATAACCCCAGATTATTATAATTGCCAGATTATTATAACCACCAGATATTATAACCAATTCAGCGCCCCAAACAGCCCCTAAATGATTGAGATTAAATTATTTATGAGTTTTATAAGTGTTGTGCATGAAATTGATGTACATCCAGAGATGCCTACACAGGACTTAGGGACATGAAATTGATGTACCTAAGTTGAGGTTCGTGAAATTAACGACCTCGAGGTTTCGTGAAATTGACGACCTTCCGTAGGAGACACATGAAATTGATGTGTCTAAGATATGTATGAAATTGATGTATATCTTCTCTCACTAGTAAGTTTAAAATAGAGTGTAGAGCCACCAAAATTATATTTGTTATTGATTTTAAAATATATTTAAAAGCGTGACCCAACCTCAATAGTAGGGTCACTTACTGAGTATTTAAAATACTCATTCTTTTAAAAATATATAGATATATTTTTTTTTTCAGGTAAAGACAAGGGCAGGTGAAAGGCGATCGATGAGAATCCGATAGGTAGCCATGAGGGGAATATTTTGAATTTCATAGTTTATTTTCCTTCCGCTTTAACTGAAGGTGTTCATATAACACATGCGGAAGAAATTTTAGGATCGGAGGCACTTAACTACATCAATTTTAGAAAATGAAAACATGTTGTCCAAATACCGTAACTAGAGAGCAGAATTTGTACCAACCTTTTGGAGACCGATTCAACAACTCCCTTTGATTCCTTTGATCACGAACGGTGTGTGGACCACCTCTAGTATCTTCCCTACTATTCTCTGGGCCAAGAGCGACTTGTGGGAGTCTATAGAGATAGGGAATGAGAAGGGAATGCTTGAAGGTTCAAACACTAGAGAGATATATGGAGATGAGTGAGTTTGAGACCAAAATCCAGCAGCATAACAATATGGAAAATGACTCTCTTTGAGTTGAATCTGATTCATACTCCTTATATAGACCTCTTCCATGCAAAGACAAGCTTCATGACACTAGACACATGGTGAAAATGCAACTCAAAGTGGATTCTAGGTGTTTAATTCACAACACCTGCAACTAGTGCATGGTTGTGTTGTTTTCCACTATGCATCAACATGCAAGAGTGGGAATGGCACTAAATCCACTAAATTGAATCTAAATTCTGAATTTTCATATTGTAATTCATTCCTATTTCAATTCAAAATTCAAATTCATTTCTAGGCAATTAATTGGGACATTTCCAAGTAATTTGACATGATTAATCCAATTAATCATTGTCACCTAGTGCCATGAATTATATATGATTCATAATACATATATATGGTATTTAAAACACTTTTAAATACTTTATCTCTCAATTTCTAATTTAATTCAATATTAAATCATTGTGTCAAACACATTTTACGATAATACCCTATTTCCCGTTTTTGAACGATTCAAAGAATCATATCTTTTGTTCTAGGCTTTGTTCCGATATGAGATAGTAAGGGGACCTAATGGACCTATAGATCATGGGCTCCAACGATTCGAGGCTAACCGACTAATCTCATTATCCAAGCTAGCCAACATTCGTCCACTTGATTTAACCATGATTAGTAAGTCGATCATTCACAGGTTGTTCGTAGCTATAGCTAGGTCAAAAAGTCGTTTCACCCCTATTGTACTTCTAGTTCCTTAAGTCCCACTGATCCTCTAATGAACAATTGGTTTATGGTCCAACCAATAAATCGAGTCCCTCTCGGGCCAATGAGAGGGCGGGATCCCTTTGTTCAAGCCCCAGAGCCAGCACTTAAGGGAACAACCTCTCTACTATCCCTAATTTGGGTAGGAGTGAATTCTTTCTTGCACGACTATGTCCCCAGCTATCTACCCGTTCCTATCCCTGAAATGGGAGGCTTATTGAGTCGGCGATATTGAGCCACTCTCACCTATGCAGATCTAAGGATAAGCCCAAATAAACAGGAGTTCATAGTTAGCTCAGGATTAAGATTGAGTTACCTAGGTCATCACATGAAATAGTCAGTCTCGTCAGTAACCGGTGTTATAAAGCGAGAGTGACTTATTTCTCGGTCCTGGTCTTATGCAAACTCATTGCATAGGACGCCCCCACTAGCATGTCTCTACACGGACGATTTAGGATCACATCATCTATACCATCTATAAAGTGGGTCGCGTCTCATAGTGTCTCCAAAATAAGGTACCCAGGCCTATCCCTATACTATAGACCGTTTTGGCTATTACTCAAGCTTGATCCACTTTTATGTCTCTACATAAAGCTCAAGTGTTCATCCTATAGCCATGGATCTTAGTTTATTGGATTTGGGTTATTATATGTGCAATTTACTTTATTCAGTATTGACTTTTACTGAATCAATCTCGATAGCGCCTTTATCGAATAAGTATATAATTCGTTTAACATTCACTATCAACGAGTTTTAGGGCACCAATCCCAACAATCTCCCACTTGAACTAAAACTCTAGTTTAGTGGGATGTACTATAATCTATAACAACAGTGGATGAATAAATACTTTTATTAATAACAGAGTAAAAATACAATAAACTAGGGCATCTAAATACCCAGTATACTAAGGTATCGATATACCGGTTACAATTCTCCCACTTGACCTAGATTATTTCTCATACATATCTCGCAGACCTAGACCTTCTAGATGACTCTCGAATACTTTAGTCGTGAGAGCCTTCGTGAATGGATCAGTAATGTTGTGCTCCGACGCAATCTTCGTGACGATCACGTCTCCTCGGTGCACAATCTCTCTAATGAGATGGTATTTCCTTTCGATGTGCTTGCCTCTCTTATGGATGCGAGGTTCCTTTGAGTTTGCAACTGCGCCGCTATTATCACAATACAAGGTGGTAGGCAGATGCATTTTCGGAATGACTTCCAAGTCAGTTAGGAACTTCCTGAGCCATACTGCCTCTTTTGCTGCTTCGCAAGTGGCTACATATTTGGCCTCCATGGTCGAGTCTGCAATGCATCCTTGCTTGATGCTGCGCCATACTATTGCTCCTCCATTTAGAGTGAATACTAACCTGATGTAGATTTCCTCGAATCTTTATCGGTTTGAAAGTCAGAATCCGTGTATCCTGTAAGGATCAAATCCTTCGAACCATACATGAGCATATAGTCCCTCGTTCTCCTTAGATACTTGAGGATATTTTTAACGGCTGTCCAGTGATCGAATCCTGGATTTGATTGATATCTACTGACAATCCCTACTGCATAACAAATGTCAGGCCTTGTACACAACATGGCATACATTAGGCTACCTACTGCAGAGACAGAGGGAAAACGTCTCATGTTCTCAACTTCTTGAGGTGTCTGTGTTGGGTTTTATGCCCTAAAACTCGTAGATAGTGAATGTAACCGTTGACCGGATATTAATGAAATAATATTGATATATTTTTCATTAGTTGTTATTAGTTATTTTATGTTTGTCTTTGCCTAATAATAACCCTAATCCAATAAACTAGACATCCGAGGCTGTGATATGAGTCTTGAACTATATGTAGCGACATATGGGATCATTGTTCAAGAAACAGCCTAAAGGGTCTATAGTATAGGGATAAGACTGAGTGCCTTATCCTGGTGACACTATGGATACGGCCCACTTTGTATTTGATACAAACGCTGTGATCCAACGCGTTCGTGTAGGAGACATGCGAGTGGGGGTATCCTATGCAATGAGTTTGCATAAGACCGGACCGCGAAATAGTAATCACTAGTTATAACACCGTTAACTAGTTGGTTTTCTATTTTCACTAGGACGACCTAGACAACTTAGTCTTAATCCTGAGTTGATTATGGACTCCTGCTCATGAGAGATTGTCCTTTGATTTGTATGGGTGAGAGTGGCCAATACGCCGACTCAATAAGCCTACCACTTTGGGGACAAGATCGAATGGGGAGCTGGGAACATAATCGTACAAGATGGAATTCACTCCTTCCCGACTTTAGGGAAGCAGATGAGTGTTCCCTCAAGTGGTTACTCCGAGTCTTGAACAAAGGGTCCTACCCTCTCAATGGCACGAGAGGGTTTTCTGTTTGATGGTTGGACCATAAACAGATTGTTCATTAGAGGAGAATTGGTACTTAAGGAAATAGAGGTGACCCAGGGGTAAAACGGTAATTTGACCCAGCTGGTGTTACGGACACTCGTGAAGGACTAACTAGTCGATATTGGTCTAAGTTCCGTGGACATAGAAAATATGTCTGCAGTGAGAAGAGTGCAACTGTGAGTCTATAGTGGAATGTACACACAGTTAACGAATATTGATTATTGTGGTTAATGAGTTTAACCAATTAATCTCACATCGTTGGAGCTTCTGATCTGCAGGTCCATAAGGTCCCACTGGTAGCTCGTAAAGTAATTTGAGGCAACTAAGTAATTAAATGTAAATTGAAAATGTTCAATTTACTAAGGGAAATAAATATAATATATATTGATATATTATTATGAGAGAAATTAATATTTGAAGAAGTTCAAATATAAATTTATGGAAGATTGAAAGAATTAATTAATTTAAGTCCTAAAAGTGTTTGGGAAAAATTAATTAATTCAAGGCCGGAAATTAAATATGTGATATTTAATTGGTGGTTAATTAATTAAAGAATTCATTAACCATGAATTAATCAATTATTTAAATAATTAATCACTTAAGGAAGTAATTAATCATTTATGGGAATGATCTAATTACTTATGGAAGAAACTAGTCATTTGTGGAAAAGATTAATCAATTGGGGAATTGATTGATTAATTAAGAAATAAGATTGAATCAATTTTGGAAAAGATTGATTTAATTGAATATTTTATTCATGACCTCTCTTCTATAAATAGAACACTAGACCTAATTGGTCATGACACTTGACACTCTTGAAAGACAAGACCTAGAATTCTCTCTAGTCTCCCTCTTAGAGAAAGACTCCCACAAGTCTTTGGCCTCCTAGACTTAGAGACATACCGGTGTAACCTCTGTGGTTATTGTGTCAATCAAGAAGGAATTTCCAGTGTAGAAAAACAAAGGCGGCTGCTGCGTTTTCGTTCGTTGGAGCGTCGTTGGCGAAGAACGGTCAAGTCTACAACGGAGGTTTGTAACGGTTCTTCCTCTTTTCGTCAGAAAAGTTTTTAAAATAAATTTAGATTTATTTTAGCATGTTTAAACCGATTTTACAGCAACTTTAAAGCATGTTTAAAGTTTTGTTTGAGTTATCGTAACGGTATTTTAATGTTAATTAATATACGGCGTAAGGTCCAATCGATGCGCTTCCGCTGCGTGGGGACTATTATTCCCTTCAATCGGCATCAGAGCCATCGCTGTCCCTATTAATTAATTTTAAAAGTTGCGATAGGCTCTAATAGGTGGGATTTATGCATAATGTATGTTCGGTTTGCATTGAACTGTTTGGATTAATTTTATGGCCATAGATTTTATTTTTATGTGATTTTGATCATGTAAGGCCCGGTGTTTCGGGTATATTATGTAAAATCGAGTCCTATGTAAGTCCGGTTCTAGAATAGGTTTTTATGAGATGAAAATCGGAGCAATCGCCGCTGAAATCGGGGCTGAAATCGAAGAAATCGTTGCTGTTTTGCCCAGATTCTGCCTCCAGACGCAACAGCGTCGGGACGCTCCTTCAACAGCGTCTCGACGCTGTCTCGATACCGAAGGCGCTCGGTAAGGAAAGCACACAGCGTCGGGACGCTACCTCAACAGCGTCTCGACGCTGTCTCGATTACGCAGGCGCCAGATATGGAAAACGCACAGCGTCGGGACGCTAATCAACACAGCGTCTCGACGCTGTCACGATGGAGGCGCGACCTAGGGTTTCAAAAGGCGCGGTTCAAGGTGTAACCGGTCCGGTTCGGACCGGTTCGGCTGGGCTGGGACCTATTTGGTCCGGTTCAGCCAATTTTTGGCATGGTTCGTGACTTTGGAGGCCCGTTCGAGGTGGTTCGGGGCGGTTCGTGCTGTCTAGACCAATTCCGGAGCTGTACATGGATTTTTAGGATAGAATTTAGCTAAATTAATGTAATTTAATGCTTTATTTTATCCTAAGGGCCAAAATTAACCGGTTCAATTGCTATTTATATGCTTTATGGATGTCATATAGATTATTTAATCCCACCTTAGGTTATAAACATGCTCATGCATTTTTTATATATTATAAATTGTTATAATGTATGTTTAAATGCATGGATTTGTTTTCATATTTTTTAATATAAGTGTATATTAATTTATATGAAAAATTGGAAAGCATGAAGCATGTCATTACTTAAATTAAATATAAATAGTTATGTTTAATGTGATGAATGAAGCATGCTTGGTTGATTTTCTTGATTGACTTATAATTGTTATAATAAAAGAAAATCAAAATTGCATGAAGCATGAAACATCCATAGTTAATAATATAATTGTTATATTATTCATGCAATTGATGTGGCTTAATTATTCAATTTGAATGAGATTGTTGAATGAATTAAACCCTAGATTCTTGATTATAGGATTAATCATTAAAATTTGAAATAGTTCTTCAATATTAATGATTAGAAACCGTCAATCTATAATCAAGATTTGCATGCAAACTTAAGATCATAGGATAAATGGGATTAATTTTAAATTGTTTAAAATTAATTAGACCTAGATCGATTTCTAATAGGATTAGAATCTTTTCTTACTTAGAATTAAAAATAGTTTTAATTTACTAAGTAGGAAAAACATTGCTATGATTATAAGGGAACTCCACCGGTAATGTTCTGTCTAAGGTTGGGGGTATTTAAGTTGACAGTTTACGGAACACCTCCTACCTGGGAACTGACCTGGAATACCGGAGTTGAATTAATCATAGTTAAATGTTAGCATGCAATGTCACTAGGTTTATTAAAAGTGTTTAATGCACCTAGATCTTTAGAGTAAAGACCTTACATTACTGAGGTTATAAGGGAACTCTCTCGGTAAAGTTCTGTCTAAGGTTGGGGGTATTTAAGTTGACGGTTTACGGAACACCTCCTACCTGGGAACTAACCGGATTGAGTTGAATTAACCATAGTAATGTTGACTTGCAATGTTGGGTTTATTAAAAGAAGTTTAATTCACCCAAAAAGATTGCAGTTGAATCCTTTCCATAATTGTTATAATAGGATCAGACTTGGATAGATTGACTTAGCCGAATACTATCTAAGTTAAACAACCCTATATTAACCTTAGGACATTTTCAGTGGGAGGAAAATTACAAAACGAGATTTAAATCAAGTTTTGCTCCTACGTCCCTATATTCACAACGTGAGATTCATGCTCGGCTTCGAGTCGCCCTAGGAGCGGCCTCCCTTCGGAAAGTGTTTGCATGGATCAATATCAAGGTGAATGGGAAAAATGTCTAGAGTAAGTGGGAGCTGGACACGTGTCAACGTATCCCTCGGTCTCCGCCCATAGTTCACACCGTGAGAGTCTTATGATCCGCCTGCAGGTTGCCCTGGCGCATCCATCCCTTCGGAGGGCCTGGTCATAGGATTCGGATCATCGTGAACTCCTGAAAAGGATAGGAGCTCTTAGGCTAATCACCAACAGTTGTCTTTCCCTTCGGTAGCCTGTTGGTGCGTGCCTCTGAGATCTGAAAGTGGGAGGGTTACACTTACGGGGATGAGTTAAAAGTGTTAACAAATCCTTGACCGAACAACGGTGGCTAATGTCTATAGGAATATGAGTTATTCTGGAATTAGAATTAGCTAAGAGGTGTCTCATTTCAAAGGAGGAGTACCTGATCACCCTTCGGTGGCTGATATTCTAAACCTCTGAAACGTCGTTGCAAAACTAAATCAATAGTTTTAGGGTTCTGTGATTGTCTGTTTTGCTAAATTGATTGGATTGTGTGCAATTGTTTGCTTGTATGATGGGTTAAGGCAAAGATAACTAATACGGTCATTGTTTGTTTAAATTTCAGCAATGTCTTCCTCAATTGTCTCTCTGCTTAAAAATGAGAAATTAACCGGCGAAAATTATGCTACGTGGAAGTCAAACTTGAATACGATTCTTGTTGTCGATGATCTGCGGTTCGTCTTAACGGAGGATTGTCCTCCAGCCCCTGCTCGTAATGCATCCCAGGCAGTTAAGGATGCTTATGACCGCTGGACAAAGGCCAATGATAAGACTCGTGTCTATATCTTAGCCAGCTTATCTGAAGTTTTGGCTAAAAGGCATGAGGGCATGGTAACAGCGAGGGAGATTATGAACTCTCTCCAGGAGATGTTTGGACAACCGTCCTACCAACTCCACCATGACGCTCTCAAATACGTTTATAGCTGTCGCATGAAAGAGGGCACATCTGTTCGGGAGCATGTCCTGGATATGATGGTCCAATTCAACGTGGCAGAGGCAAACGGGGCGGTCATAGATGAGCGTAGTCAGGTTGCATTCATCTTAGAATCTCTTCCGAAGAGTTTTCTACAGTTTCGAAGCAATGCAATGATGAATAAAATAACATCCAACCTGACTAGCCTCCTGAATTAGCTACAGCTCTATCAGTCTTTTCTTAAGAACAAGGGACAGATAGAAGGAGAGGCAAACGTTGTCCACTCTAAAAGAAAGTTCGAGAAGGGTTCATCCTCTAGAACTAAATCTGTAGCCACTTCTTCAAAGAAAACTCAGAAGAAGAAAGGAAACAAGGGGAAAGCTCCCAGTACTGCTGCTAAAAGCAAGGGAAAAGCCAAAGTTGTGGCAGACAAGGGCAAGTGTTTTCACTGCAATGTAGATGGACATTGGAAGAGAAACTGCCCAAAGTACCTTGCTGAGAAAAAGAAGGAAAAGGAATGTAAATTTGATTTACTGGTTTTAGAAACATGCCTGGTAGAACATGATGAGTTTACTTGGATACTTGATTCAGGAGCAACTAATCATGTTTGCTCTTCTTTTCAGGAAAATAGTTCCTTTCGGCAGTTGAACGATGGGGAAATGACACTCAGGGTCGGAACTGGAGAAGTCATTTCAGCTAAAGCAGTGGGAGCTGCGAAGTTATTTTTTAGAAATAGATTCTTACTTTTAGAAAGTTTGTTAATCGTTCCCAAGATTAAGAGGAACTTGATTTCTATTTCATGTTTGATTGAACAATCGTATACAGTTACTTTTGATATGGATGAAGCGTTCATTTATAAAAATGGTGTACTTATTTGTTCAGCCAAATTGGAAAATAACTTGTATGTTTTAAGACCAACCGAAAACAAAGCACTTTTAAATCACGAATTATTTAAAACTGCTGAAACTCAAAGTAAAAGGCAAAAGATTTCTCCATCAAGTAACAATACTCATCTTTGGCATCTTAGACTTGGTCATATAAACATCGATAGGATCGGTCGTTTGGTAAAGAATGGACTTCTAAGCAAGTTAGTGAAGGGATGAAAGCCCTTGCGCAGCGGAAAATCATACAGAACCTTTAAACCCGGATTAATTTAAGAACAAAAATACCAATACGTTGGGAAAAATAATAATTTTTTTACAGCAACAATAATAGAAAAAACTTGCTGTAAAACCAGATACAAGCATGCATAAAATCAGAGGGAAAAATTCTAGATCTAATCTAGAATTGGGTCCTATTGACCCTAGTTCAAGAAGAACCTTACCTTTGAAGAAATCCTTGAACTTTTTCGCCTAATTCTCTGATTTGCTCCCAAAAACAGCAACTTGAAATTCCTTTTTCGCTGGAAAAGTTTGCCACGAACACCACCACGAGGTTTCACCAGTATTCTCAGCAGGATACGCGTTGGGAGCTTGTGGGAACTCAACAAAATTCTAAGGCAATTTCTCTGGATTTTTTTCTGAGAGTTCTCTGCAGATTGAGAGAGAGCAATCGAGAGGGAGGGATGGGCGTGAGAAGCGTGAGTGTGAGAGAGATCTCAGCAACTGCACTGACCACGTATCTTTTAAAATTGAAATATCAGATAACTGATAAATCAGTTATCTGATATTTTAATTAATTATAATTTTAAAAACATAATTTTAAATTATAATTAATTATATTTTAATTAATCTAAATTAATTAAAATAATATTAATTTAAATCCAATTTAAATTAATGTCCCTCTTATATTATAGTTTAATTAAATCAAATTTAATTAAACTAAATTAATTAATTAATTCGAAATTAATTAATAAAATAAAATTGAACATTACATATTCAATTACTATTTTTCTCTCTCAAAAACTATAGTATTAATATACATCCAATGCATATTAATTATAACCTATAGTTTTAATATGAACCACTTCATATTTTAGTATAATATTCAAACACCTTTGAATATTCAATCCATCCTTAGAATTTTACCTCAACGCCCCAAATGAGCTACCGGTGGGACCTAATGGACCTACAGATCAGAAGCTCCAACGATATGAGATTAGTTGGTTAAACTCATTAACCAAGTTAATCAATATTCGTTAACTGTGGTTCACTCCACTAAAGAACCACAGCTGCACTCTTCTCACTGCAGATATATTTCTGTGTCCACGGATATTGACCGTCAGCAGCAAGTTAGCCCTTCACGTGTGTTCGTACCCCAGCTAGGTCAAATTACCGTTTTACCCCTGGGCTACCTCTTGGTCCTTAAGTACCAGTGCTCCTCTAATGAACAACCTGTTTGTGGTCCAACCATCAAACAGAAAACCCTCTCGTGCCATAAAGAGGGTAGGGCCCTTTGTTCAAGACCCGGAGACACCACTTAAGGGAACACACCTTTACTTACCCTCATATCAGGAAGGAGTGAATTCCATCTTGTAAGACTACGTTCCCAGCTCCCCATTCGGTCTTGTCCCAAAAATGGTAGGCTTATTGAGTCGGCGAACTGGCCACTCTCACCCGTACAAATCAAAGGACAATCCCTCATGGACAGGAGTCCATAATCCACTCAGGATTAAGGCCAAGTTGCCTAGGTCATCTTAGTGAAATAGAAACCGAGCTAACCAACGGTGTTATAGTTAGTGGTTAACTATTTCGCGGTCCGGTCTTTGTGCAAACTCATTGCACAGGATACCCCCACTCGCATGTCAACCACATGAACGTGTTGGATCACTACGTTTGTATCAATATACAAAGCGGGCCGTATCCATAGTGTCACCAGGATAAGGTACCCAGCCTTATCCCTATACTACAGACCCTTTAGGCTAAAACTTGAACATTGATCCCCGCATGTCCCTACATACTAGTTCAAGTCTCATTCTATTAGCCATGGATGTTTAGTTTATTGGATTAGGGTTAGCAAGACAAGATATAATACAAACATTGAATAATACATCACTTTATTAATGTTCGGTCAAATGTACATTTACTATCTACGAGTTTTAGGGCATAAAACCCATAAAACCCAACAGTTAGAAGATGATTCACTACCACCTTGTGAATCTTGTCTCGAGGGAAAAATGACCAAAAGACCCTTTACTGGAAAAGGTTATAGAGCCAAAGAACCCTTAGAGTTAATACATTCGGATCTATGTGGTCCAATGAATGTAAAAGCTCGAGGAGGGTACGAATATTTCATCTCATTTATAGATGATTATTCAAGATATGGTTACTTATACCTAATGGGACATAAGTCTGAAGCCCTTGAAAAGTTTAAGGAGTTTAAGGCTGAAGTTGAAAACCTATTAGGTAAATCTATTAAAGTACTTCGATCTGATCGAGGAGGGGAGTATATGGATCAAAGATTCCAGGATTATATGATAGAACATGGAATCCAATCTCAACTCTCAGCCCCTGGTACACCTCAGCAGAATGGTGTGTCAGAAAGGAGAAATAGAACCTTGTTAGACATGGTTCGATCAATGATGAGCTATGCTCAATTGCCTAGCTCGTTTTGGGGGTATGCAGTAGAGACTGCAGTATACATCTTGAACAATGTTCCCTCGAAAAGTGTTTCTAAAACACCTTTCGAGTTATGGAAGGGGCGTAAACCTAGTTTGCATCACTTTCGCATTTGGGGTTGTCCTGCACACGTGCTTGTGACAAATCCTAAGAAACTGGAACCTCGTTCAAAACTGTGCCAATTTGTTGGTTACCCTAAAGAAACGAGAGGTGGTTATTTCTACGACCCACAAGAAAATAAGGTGATTGTATCGACAAACGCCACTTTCTTAGAGGAAGACCACATGAGAGATCATAAACCACGAAGCAAAATAATATTAGGAGAAGCTACTGAAGAATCATCAAGAGTTGTTGATGAAGTTGGACCTTCAACAAGGGTTGATGAAGGAACTAGTTCTTCAGATCCATCCCGTCCATCTCAATCGTTGGGAATGCCTCGACGCAGTGGGAGGGTTGTGTTACAACCTGACCGCTACTTGGGTTTAACTGAAACTCAGGTTGTCATACCTAATGATGGCATTGAGGATCCATTGTCCTATCGGCGGGCAATGAATGACGAAGATAAGGATGAATGGGTCAAAGCCATGAACCTGCAAATGGAGTCAATGTACTCCAATTCTGTATGGGAACTTGCAGATCTACCATATGGGGTAAAACCCATAGGGTGCAAATGGATCTATAAGAGAAAAAGAGATGCAGCTGGAAAGGTACAGACCTTCAAAGCTAGACTAGTGGCAAAGGGTTATACCCAAAAGGAGGGGGTTGACTATGAGGAAACCTTTTCTCCTGTAGCCATGTTAAAGTCCATAAGAATTCTTTTATCCATTGCCACATATTATGACTATGAAATATGGCAAATGGACGTCAAGACTGCATTTCTGAATGGTAATCTTGAAGAGAATATTTTTATGTCTCAACCCGAAGGGTTCATAGCCCAAGGTCAGGAACAAAAGGTTTGTAAGCTAAATCGATCCATTTATGGATTGAAACAAGCATCCAGATCATGGAACATTAGATTTGATACTGCAATCAAATCTTTTGGCTTTGACCAAAACGTTGATGAGCCTTGTGTATACAAGAAAGTCAACAAAAGGAAAGTAGCTTTTCTAATACTTTATGTAGACGATATCCTACTCATTGGGAATGATGTAGGATACCTCACTGACATTAAGAAATGACTAGCAGCCCAATTCCAAATGAAAGATCTGGGAGAGGCTCAATATGTTCTGGGAATCCAAATCATTAGGGATCGTAAGAACAAAATGCTAGCTCTATCTCAAGCTACGTATATTGACAAGATGTTGTCTCGATATTCGATGCAAAACTCCAAGAAGGGACTCCTACCCTTCAGACATGGGGTACACCTGTCTAAGGAACAATCTCCTAAGACACCTCAAGAAGTTGAGAACATGAGACACATTCCCTACGCCTCAGCTGTGGGCAGCTTAATGTATGCCATGCTCTGCACTAGGCCTGACATATGTTATGCAGTGGGAGTAGTCAGTAGGTATCAGTCTAATCCAGGGTTGGACCACTGGGGAGCGGTTAAGAATATCCTCAAGTATCTTCGGAGAACGAGGGACTACATGCTTGTGTATGGAGCTAAGGATTTGATTCTTACTGGATACACTGATTCTGACTTTCAAGCTGATAAGGATTCTAGGAAATCCACATCAGGGTCAGTATTCACCCTCAATGGAGGAGCAGTAGTGTGGAGAAGCATCAAACAAGGATGCATAGCAGACTCAACCATGGAGGCTGAGTATGTAGCAGCTTGCGAAGCAGCTAAGGAGGCAGTATGGCTCAGAAAGTTCTTGACTGATTTGGAAGTAGTTCCGAATATGAACGTGCCCATAACACTATACTGTGACAACAGTGGGGCTGTAGCCAACTCAAAAGAACCTCGTAGCCACAAACGGGGTAAACACATCGAGAGGAAGTATCACCTAATACGGGAGATTGTGCAAAGAGGAGATGTGATCGTCACTAAGATCGCCTCGGAGCACAACATCGCTGATCCATTTACGAAGGCTCTCACGGCTAAAGTGTTTGAGGGTCATCTAGAAGGTCTAGGTCTACGAGATATGTATGCCATCTAATCTAGGGCAAGTGAGAGAAATGTATAATGGGTATAAGGATGCCCTAGTTCATTGTATTATTTTAATATAAATGACATTTCCAGCTTTAGATTATTGCATTTACATCCCACTAACTAGTGTTTTAGTTCAAGTGGGAGTTTGTTGGGTTTTATGCCCTAAAACTCGTAGATAGTGAATATAACCGTTGACCGAATATTAATGAAATAATATTGATATATTTTCCATTAGTTGTTATTAGTTATTTTATGTTTGTCTTTGCCTAATAATAACCCTAATCCAATAAACTAGACATCCGAGGTTGTGATATGAGTCTTGAACTATATGTAGCGACATATGGGATCATTGTTCAAGAAACAGCCTAAAGGGTCTATAGTATAGGGATAAGACTGGGTGCCTTATCCTGGTGACACTATGGATACGGCCCACTTTGTATTTGATACAAACGCTGCGATCCAACGCGTTCGTGTAGGAGACATGCGAGTGGGGGTATCCTATGCAATGAGTTTGCATAAGACCGGACCGCGAAATAGTAATCACTAGTTATAACACCGTTAACTAGTTGGTTTTCTATTTTCACTAGGACAACCTAGACAACTTAGTCTTAATCCTGAGTTGATTATGGACTCCTGCTCATGAGAGATTGTCCTTTGATTTGTATGGGTGAGAGTGGCCAATACGCCGACTCAATAAGCCTACCACTTTGGGGACAAGATCGAATGGGGAGCTGGGAACATAATCGTACAAGATGGAATTCACTCCTTCCCGACTTTAGGGAAGCAGATGAGTGTTCCCTCAAGTGGTTACTCCGAGTCTTGAACAAAGGGCCCTACCCTCTCAATGACACGAGAGGGTTTTCTGTTTGATGGTTGGACCATAAACAGATTGTTCATTAGAGGAGAATTGGTACTTAAGGAAATAGAGGTGACCCAGGGGTAAAACGGTAATTTGATCCAGCTGGTGTTACGGACACTCGTGAAGGACTAACTAGTCGATATTGGTCTAAGTTCCGTGGACACAGAAAATATGTCTGCAGTGAGAAGAGTGCAACTGTGAGTCTATAGTGGAATGTACACACAGTTAACGAATATTGATTATTGTGGTTAATGAGTTTAACCAATTAATCTCACATCGTTGGAGCTTCTGATCTGCAGGTCCATAAGGTCCCACTGGTAGCTCGTAAAGTAATTTGAGGCAACTAAGTAATTAAATGTAAATTGAAAATGTTCAATTTACTAAGGGAAATAAATATAATATATATTGATATATTATTATGAGAGAAATTAATATTTGAAGAAGTTCAAATATAAATTTATGGAAGATTGAAAGAATTAATTAATTTAAGTCCTAAAAGTGTTTGGGCAAAATTAATTAATTCAAGGCCGGAAATTAAATATGTGATATTTAATTGGTGGTTAATTAATTAAAGAATTCATTAACCATGAATTAATCAATTATGTAAATAATTAATCACTTAAGGAAGTGATTAATCATTTATGGGAATGATCTAATTACTTATGGAAGAAATTAGTCATTTATGGAAAAGATTAATCAATTGGGGAATTGATTGATCATGATTGATTAATTAAGGAATAAGATTGAATCAATTTTGGAAAAAATTGATTTAATTGAATATTTTATTCATGGCCTCTCTTCTATAAATAGAACACTAGACCTAATTGGTCATGACACTTGACACTCTTGAAAGACAAGACCTAGAATTCTCTCTAGCCTCCCTCTTAGAGAAAGACTCCCACAAGTCTTTGGCCTCCTAGACTTAGAGACATACCAGTGTAACCTCTGTGGTTATTGTGTCAATCAAGAAGGAATTTCCAGCGTAGAAAAACAAAGGCGGCTGCTGCGTTTTCGTTCGTTGGAGCGTCGTTGGCGAAGAACGGTCAAGTCTACAACGGAGGTTTGTAACGGTTCTTCCTCTTTTCGTTAGAAAAGTTTTTAAAATAAATTTAGATTTATTTTAGCATGTTTAAACCGATTTTACAGCAACTTTAAAGCATGTTTAAAGTTTTGTTTGAGTTATCGTAACGATATTTTAATGTTAATTAATATACGGCGTAAGGTCCAATCGATGCGCTTCCGCTGCGTGGGGACTATTATTCCCTTCAGTCTGAGGACAATCTAACCAACAATTTGTCGATATAAGATGATTGAGACAGGGCTAGCGTTTTGTTCTTTCGGTTTCAAACAATTTGGATCCCTTGAACAAATTGTGCCTCACCCAAATCTTTCATTTGGAATTGAGTTGCTAGCCATAGTTTAATTCAGTCAGATAACCTACATCATTCCCGATGAGTAGGATATCATCCACATACAGTACTAAGAAAGCTACGAAGTTGTTGATGATCCTTTTGTAAACACAAGGCTCATCAACGTTTTGTTCAAAGCCATAAGATTTGATCGCAGTATCAAATCTCATATTTCAGGATCTAGACGCTTGTTTTAATCCATAAATGGATCGTTTAAGCTTTGCAAACTTTTTGCTCTTGATCTTGAGCTATGAACCCCTCTAGCTGAGACATGTAGATACTTTCTTCAAGATTACCGTTCAGAAAGGCAGTCTTGACATCCATTTGCCATATTTCATAATCGTAAAACGTGGCAATGGACAAAAGTATCCGGATCGACTTCAACATGGAAACAGGGGAGAAGGTTTCTTCATAGTCAATCCCCTCCCGTTGGGTAAAACCCTTTGCCACAAGTCGTGCCTTAAAGGTCTGTACCTTTCTAGCAGCGTCTCGTTTTCTCTTGTAGATCCATTTACACCCTATGGGTCTAACCCCTTCAGGTTGATCTACAAGATCCCATACTGAATTAAAATGCATGGACTCGATTTCCAAGTCCATGGCTTTAATCCACTCGTTCTTGTCAACATCATCCATTGCCTGTTTAAAGGTTAATGGATCCTCGATTCTGTCATCAGGTATGACGACTGGAGTTTCAGTTAAACCCAAATAGCGATCAGGTTGTCTAACAACCCTCCCACTACGTCGAGGTTCTCTTATTTCTTGAGAAGGACGCGATTGACTCGAGGTGCCAGCATCATCAACAACTCTTGTTGATGTTTCTGTAGCTTCGTTTGATAGTTCACTTAAAACGACTTTACTTCGTGGCTTGTGATCTCTGAGGTGGTCTTCTTCTAGGAATGTAGCATTTGTCGATACAAGTACTTTATTTTCCTCTGGATCGAAGAAGTATCCACCTCTCGTTTCTTTGGGATAGCCTACAAATAGGCAAAATTTAGAACGAGGTTCTAATTTCTTTGGATTTGCTTCTAGCACGTATGCAGGGCATCCCCAAATTCTGAAATGTCGTAAACTAGCTTTACGTCCTTTCCAGAGCTCAAATGGTGTTTCAGAAACACTATTTGAGGGAACTACGTTCAAAATATAAACTGCAGTCTCTACTGCATAACCCCAAAACGAGTTAGGCAACTGAGCATAACTCATCATCGAACGAACCATGTCCAACAAGGTTCTGTTTCTCCTTTCCGATACACCGTTTTGCTGAGGTGTACCAGGGGCTGAGAGTTGGGACGTAATTCTATGCTCTATCAAATAGTCTTGAAAACTTGAGTCCATATACTCTCCACCTCGATCGGATAGAAGTGTTTTTATCGTCTTACCCAATAGGTTCTCAACCTCGACCTTGTACTCTTTGAACTTTTCAAAAGCTTCGGACTTATGATGCATCAGGTAGAGATAGCCATACCTCGAATAATCATCAATGAAACTGATGAAATATTCGTACCCTCCTCGAGCTCTAATGTTCATTGGTCCACAGAGGTCCGAATGAATGAGCTCTAGGGGCTCTTTGGCACGATAACCTTTTTCGGTAAAAGATCATTTTGTCATCTTGCCCTCGAGGCATGACTCACAAGGAGGCAACGAGTCGTCTTCTAACTTGTTTAGAAGTCCACTCTTGACCAATCTCCCAATCCTATTGAGGTTGATATGGCCTAACCTTAAGTGCCAGAGATGAGTATCTTGAGAAACTCTTCGCTTTTTAGGTTGAGTCTCAGCGGTTTTAAACATCTCGTGATTTAAAATAGCTTTAGACTCAATTGGTCTCAAAACATACAATTTATTCTTCAAGTTTGCAGACCAAACATTAATACCTCTTTTAGTTATGAACGCTTCATTAGCAGAAAAAGAAATTGAGTAACCTTGTTCCAATAAACAAGATAAAGAAATCAAATTTATTTTAATTTTCGGAACTATGTACACATTATCTAATATCATGTAACATTCCTTGGTGAAGAATAATTTTATGTCTCCCACTACAATAGCCGAGATGACTTCTCCTGTTCCAACTTTACGAGTCATCTCTCCAGCTTTTAGCTGTTGCCAGGAACTCATTGCTTGAAATGAAGAACATACGTGATTAGTGGCACCTGAATCGAGTATCCAGGCAAAATCGTCGTTTTCCATTAAACATGTTTCCAAGACTAATAAATCGCATTTAGAGTCGTGGGTTATGTTTTTCTTGGCTATGCATTTAGTTTGAGGACATTCCTCAGTTAAGACCAAACCTAAATTCTTTGCCACGTGGTTAGCGTTTAAGTAAGTATTCTTAGTCGTATGTACTAAACCGTTTCATTTGACATTTGACAAAACACATACGTTTTTCGACATATTGCTGAAACAAACAAATTAATCTCTATTAGTAACATGCACTAAACTCATTAATCATATAATCCAATCAGATTTTAGCAAAAGCAATCATCGACCCATATATACAATTGATTTATTTGCAACGTAACTTCAGGGGTTTAGAATAACCGCTACCGTAGGGCAGTCAGCTACTCCTCCTCTGAATCGAGACAATCTCGGCCAAATACTATTCCCAGAATAACTTTTACTCCAATAGTTATTAGCTAACGTTAATTTGGTCAAGACCATCTTGTAAGTGTTACCCATCATTTTCAGATCCCGGAGGATGGCCCCAACAATGTCACCATAGGGAAGAGCTAATGTTGGGAATGGCCCTAGGAAACCCTGTCCATTTCTGGAGTTTACGTTGTTCCGAATCCCATGCACAAGCCCTCCGTAGGGTGATCGCTCCTAGGGCGACTCGCAAGCAGCGCATAGGAATCTCACGGTGCAACCTAATGATGGAGACCGCAGGATACGTTTGACACGTTTCCTCCTCCCACTTACTATGAACACTTTCCCCATTCACCTTGATATTAACCCATGCAAACACCATCCGTAGGGGGACGCTCCTAGGGCGCCTCGAGGCCAAGTGAGCATGCACTTTATCTTGTGAGCATGCACTTTATCTTGGAGGTTCATTAACCTAAGTTAGCATGCACTTTATCTTGTTATAGATTTTAGATTTCTATCTCTTTTATAACAATTATAAAACCAATCCATAACAAGCCTAATTTGAGTATAACAATTATAGTCAAACTAAAGAAATTTCTTGCTTCATGCTTGGTTAATTTTATCCTTTTAATAATTAACTATAACAATTATAAGAATTAATCAATTTGAAAATTAACCATTCAAGCATGAATCTCCCTAAATTAATATAACATTTATATTAATTAACATGAAATTTCTTTTATGCATTAGTAATTATTTATAACTCTTATAATAATTGAATTTATGCATGATCATGCTTTCCTATGGTGGGGTTTTAAAACTAAATGGGCATACATTATGCACATAAAATACTATTTAATTAAAACATACATACAATAATGCATAATTAATTAAATTAACTAAAGTGAATTGGTTTTGGGATTTTTAATCAAGCAAAAATAAAAACTAAAATTATAACAATAATAATTTCAAATAGGGCTTGAACCGCTCCGGAACCACTCGGACCGACCCGAACCGCCCTTGGATTGCTTGAACCGGATGGGCTGGAACTAAAAAACAGCATGCTGGAATTTTCGGACAGCAACGAGCAGTCTCCGAATTTCTTCAAATTGACGGCCTAAATGCACTCTATTGACTCTCAAAATTTACAGACTCCATATGAACACATTAATGCCCATAAACATGTAGGCAATTACAACTAATTTGAACGAATTGACTGAAAATTAAAATCAATCCCAAAACCAATTTTCTTTAGTTTCTACACAGTTTCATCATATGAAAAGCTACCCACCGAGCTAAACTTAAAGCATGTTAGGTGCCTTAATCATGCTCTGATACCAATTGAAGGTGTTCATATAACACATGCGGAAGCAATTTTAGGATCGAAGGCACTTAACTACATCAATTTTAGAAAATGTAAACATGTTGTCCAAATACCGTAACTAGAGAGCAGAATTTGTACCAACCTTTTGGAGACCGATTCAACAACTCCCTTTGATTCCTTTGATCACAAACGGTGTGTGGACCACCTCTAGTGTCTTCCCTACTATTCTCCGGGCCAAGAACGACTTGTGGGAGTCTATAGAGATAGGGAATGGGAAGGGAATGCTTGAAGGTTCAAGCACTAGAGAGATATATGGAGATGAGTGAGTTTGAGACCAAAATCCAGCAGCATAACAATATGGAAAATGGCTCTCTTTGAGTTGAATCTGATTCATACTCCTTATATAGACCTCTTCCATGCAAAGACAAGCTTCATGACACTAGACACATGGTGAAAATGCAACTCAAAGTGGATTCTAGGTGTTTAATTCACAACACATGCAACTAGTGCATGGTTGTGTTGTTTTCCACTATGCATCAACATGCAAGAGTGGGAATGGCGCTAAATCAACTAAATTGAATCTAAATTCTGAAATTTCAGCTTGCAATTCATTCCTATTTCAATTCAAAATTCAAATTCATTTATAGGCAATTAATTGGGACATTTCCAAGTAATTTGACATGATTAATCCAATTAATCATTGTCACCTAGTGCCATGAATTATATATGATTCATAATACATATATATGGTATTTAAAACACTTTTAAATACCTTATCTCTCAATTTCTAATTTAATTCAATATTAAATCATTGTGTCAAACAACCTCTCTACTATCTCTAATTCGGGTAGGAGTGAATTCCTTCTCGCACGATTATGTCCCCAGCTATCTTCCCGTTCCTATCCCCGAAATGGGAGGCTTATTGAGTCGGCAATACTGAGCCACTCTCACCTATGCAGATCTAAGGATAAGCCCGAATAAACAGGAGTTCATAGTTAGCTTAGGATTAAGATCGAGTTACCTAGGTCATCACATGAAATAGTCAGTCTCGTCAGTAAACGGTGTTATAAAGCGAGAGCGACTTATTTCTCGATCCTAGTCTTATGCAAACTCATTGCATAGGACGCCCCCACTCGCATGTCTCTACACGGACGATTTAGGATCACATCGTCTGTACCATCTATAAAGTGGGTCGCGTCTCATAGTGTCTCTAGAATAAGGTACCCATCCCTATCCGTATACTATAGACCGTTTTGGCTATTACTCAAGCTTGATCCACTTTTATGTCTCTACATAAAGCTAAAGTGTTCATCCTATAGCCATGGATCTTAGTTTATTGGATTTGGGTTATTATATGTGCAATTTACTTTATTCAGTATTGAGTTTTACTGAATCAATCTCGATAACGCTTTTATCGAATAAGTATATAATTCGTTTAACATTCACTATGTACGAGTTTTAGGGCACCAATCCCAACATTAACTACTTTGTTTTTCTTTATTGTAAATAGTGAATGTAACCGTTGACCGGATATTAATGAAATAATATTGATATATTTTTCCATTAAATGTTATTAGTTATTTTATATTTGTCTTAGCCTAAAATAATCCTAATTTAATAAACTAAACATCCTAGGCTATAATATGAGTCTTGAACTATATGTAGCGACATATGGGGATCACTGTTCAAGAAACGGCCTAAAGGGTCTATAGTATAGGGATAAGATTTGGTGCCTTATCCTGGTGACACTATGGATACGACCCACTTTGTATTTGATACAAACGCTATGATCCAACGCGTTCGTGTAGGAGACATGCGAGTGGGGGTATCCTATGCAATGAGTTTGCATAAGACCAGACCGCGGAATAGTAACCACTGGTTAAAACACCGTTAACTAGTTGGTTTTCTATTTCACTAGGACAACCTAGACAACTTGGTCTTAATCCTGAGTTGATTATGGATTCCTGCTCATGAGGGATTGTCCTTTGATTTGTATGGGTGAGAGTGGCCAATACGCCGACTCAATAAGCCTACCATTTTGGGGACATGACCGAGTGGGGAGTTGGGAACATAATCGTACAAGATGGAATTCACTCATTCCCGACTTTAGGGAAGCAGATGAATGTTCTCTTAAGTGGTGACTCCGAGTCTTGAACAAAGGGCCCTACCCTCTCAATGGCACGAGAGGGTTTTTTGTTTGATGGTTGGACCACAAACAAGTTGTTCATTAGAGGAGAACTGGTACTTAAGGAAATAGAAGTAACCTAGGGGTAAAATGGTAATTTGATCCAGCTGGTGTTACGAACACTCGTGAAGGACTAACTAGTCGATATTGGTCTATATCCGTGGACACAGAAAATATGTCTGCAGTGAGAAGAGTGCAACTATGAGTCTATAGTGGAATGTACACACAGTTAATGAATATTGATTAATTTGTTAATGAGTTTTACCAATTAATCTCACATCATTGGTGCTTCTGATCTGCAAGTCCATTAGGTCCCACTGGTAGCTCATAAAGTAATTTGAGACAACTAAGTAATAAATGTAAATTGAAAATGTACAATTTACTAAGGGAAACAATATAATATATATTGATATATTATTATAAGAGAAATTAGTATTTGAAGAAATTCAAATATTAATATAAATTTGAGTCACGATAAATTTATGGAAGTTTGAAAGAGTTCAAATATGAATTAATTAATTTTAAGGCCTAAAATCTATTTGGGCAAATTAATTAATTCAAGACCGAAAATTAAATATGTGATATTTAATTGGTGGTTAATTAAAGAATTAATTAATCAGGAATTAATCAATTATGAAAATAATTAATCACTTATGGAAGTGATTAATCATTTATGAAAATGATCTAATCACTTATGAAAGTAATTAGTCATTTGTGTGAAAAGATTAATCAATTATGGAATTGATTGATCTTGGATTGATTAAATAAGGAATAAGATTGAATCAATTTTGGAAAGGATTGATCTAATTGAATATTTTATTTATGGTCACTCTTATATAAATAGAACACTAGACCTAATTGGTTTAGTAGTCTTCTTGCTCTTAGACTCACAAGACAAGACCCTAGAATTCTCTCTAGCCTCCCTCTTAGAGAAAGACTTCCACAAGTCTTTTGTCTCCTAGACTTAGAGACATACAGGTGTAACCTTTGTGGTTATTGTGTCTTTGAAGAAAATTTCCAGCGAAGAAATCAAGGAGTCGCTGCGTTTTCATTCGTTGGAGCATCGTTGGCGAAGAACGGTCAAGTCTACAATGAAGGTTTGTAACGGTTCTTTCCCGTTTCTTTAGAAAAGTACGAAAATAAATTTAGATTTAATTTTTCAGCATGTTTATAGCAATTTCCAGCAACTTTAAAGCATGTTTAAAGTTTATTTTGCCTTTTCGTAACGTTATTTTAATGATAATTAATATACGGCGTAAGGTCCATTCGATGTGCTTCTGCTGCGTAGGGGCTTTCATCCCCTTCAGTATCCTATGCAATGAGTTTGCATAAGACTGGACCATGAAATAGTAAACCACTATATATAACACCGTTAGCTAGTTAGGTTTCTGTTTCAATAGGATGACCTAGGTAATTCAGTCTTAATCCTGAGTGTGTCATGAACTCCTTCTCATGAGGGATTGTCATTTGATTAGCATGGGTGAGAGTGGCCAATACGCCGACTCAATATGCCTTCCTTTTTGGGGACAAGACCGAGTGGGAGTCTGGAGACATGACAACACAAGAAGGAATTCACTTCTTCCCACTTCTAGGAAAAGTAGATGAGTGATCCCTTAAATGGTGACTCCGGGACTTGAACAAAGGGATCTCGCCCTCTCACTAGCCCGAGAAGGACTTTCTATTTATTGGTTGGACCATAAACAAGTTGTTCATTAGAGGAGCACTGGTACTTAAGGAGACAGATGTAACACTAGGGTAAAACGGTAATTTGACCCAGCTGTGATTACGGACACTCGTGAAGGATTGACTTACCAGTATAAGTCTATATCTGTGGACACAGCAATGTTCTACAGTGAGAAGAGTTCAATTGTGGGTCTGTAGTGGAATGACCCACAGTTAATGAATATTGGTTAACCTGATTAATGAGTTTAATCAATTAACCTCATATCATTGGAGCTTCTGATCTGTAGGTTCATTAGGTCCCCTGATAACTCGTAAAGAGTAATTAGGAACAATTATATCTTGAGAAAATTTGAATAGTTCAAATTCATATTGGGAATTAAGTTAATTGTATGAGATACAAATTAATATAATGTATAGTGATACATTAAAATATACAGTCTAATTTGAAATTAAACTTTATTATTATGAGAGAAATAAATATTTGAAGAAGTTCAAATATTAATATGAATTTGATTCATATTAAATTTATAGGATATAAGAGAATTTGAAGGAGTTCAAATTTTAAAATGAATTTGATTCATATTATAGAATTAATTAATTGAAGGCCTGCAATTAAATATATGATATTTAATTGGATAATTAATTAATTAACTAATAGAAGGTTTGAAATTAAATATATGATATTTAATTGATGATTAATTAATTGAAAATTAATCAATTATGGAAATGATTAATCACTTATGGAAGTAATTAATCATTTATGGAAATGATTTAATGACTTATCGAAGTGATCAATTATTTATGGAAAAGATTAATCAATTATGGAATTGATTGGTTATGGAATTGATTAATTATGGAAAAGATTAAATCAGTTATGGAAATAATTGATTTTAAATGAATATTTTATTCATGACCTTTCTCCTATAAATAGAACACTAAACCTAGGGTTTAGGGGATACAACATATGACCACCATAAGGTCATTCTTGTCTCCTTCTCATATTCTCTCAACCCAAGAACTCTAGGGAGAATTTTCTCTCTAGAGTTTTTCCCATTCAAGATTTCCCACAACTACGTTCCTAATCTCATAGTTATAGCGGGGAAGATCAATTGGTGGTGTCCTAATTGTTGACGCTTGGTCCAAATCAAGAAAGACGTTCTTGATATTTCAAAGACGACAACGACGGTATGTTTGCTTCTATAGTTCTAAGGTTGTATGCTTAGCCTTAAGTTTGTGTAGAATTTGTTCTATGATTTTTGCCAATGTAATGGTATTTTTGGATAAACAAAATTAACTACAAATCGGTCCCAATTACGCTTCCGTTTTATCGGAATTAGGGAATTCCAAATCCTTCACGTTGATGGTACAATCAAAGCTCCTCCAACAACTCTTCGTGTAGCAGGACAATCTCCAGATGAAATGCTTATGTGAATCCTAAGTATGAACAGTGGTACGAGAGGGATAAAGCACTAATTACACTGATTAATGCTACACTCTCTCAGACGACCTTCTCACATGTGATCAATTGCAAGACATCTAAAGAAGTTTGGGACAGATTGGCGAAGCATTTTTCATCTTCTACAAGGACGAATATTGTAGGTCTAAAATCTGAATTACAGAGTATTACTAAGAAACCGAGTGAATCAATTGATCTATATGTTCATCGAATCAATGATATTGTGAATCGGTTAGCTGTTGTCTCTGTCGTCATTGATTTAGAAGATTTGGTAATCTACGTCATCAATGGTTTACCTTCCACCTACAATGTCTTCAAGACCTCTTCTCAGACCTTGACGTTTGATGAACTTCACATTCTCATGAAGACTGAAGAAACGACTCTCGAAAAGTAGTCTCGAATTGATGATGCAACCTCGGTGCCACATCTAGCCATGGTTGTAAATTTTGATAATCAAGGCAGAGGAATTGGAGAGGTCAAGGTCGAGGTAGAGACTGGTTTAATCCCAATCGGAGCGGAGGTCGTGGTCGTGGTAATCAATCCTCTTTTAGTCCTAATAATAACACTAATAATTTTTCCTCTGCTTCTCCTAATTCAGGACAGTTCTCGAATAAAGTCCACTGCCAAATTTATAAAAAAAAAAATTTGGTCATAACGTGCTGGACTGTTACAATTGTATGAACTATTCATTTCAAGGAAGGTACTAATAGTGTATCATGGTGTATTATATAATTGCATTTATTATAAGTCTGTTAGGTAGCTTTATTTTTGTTATATTTGTTATCTCTCCATCTTGTATATATACTTCTAATTATCTCAATAATAAGCATGGGAGAGAATTCATTAAACTCTTATTTGTAGCAGGGTTAACTTTTTTGCTATAATTGCAATCTTCAAAAAGTGGAGGCACGATTGCAATTGAGGATTTCCCTTTTGCTACTGTTGCAATCACCCTAATTTAAATAATTAACATCTTTTAATATTCTTCCAAAAAAACGAGTTCATTATAATTATTTTTTAAAAAAATCATGGACCTACAAATTAGGTTCTCCTTAATGCTACAAGAAGGTGAGTGCTCTTTGTTGTTCAAGATCCAAACAAAACACTTTTCTAATTTATAAAGTGTCATACTTACCGTGCTCACAATTATTAATCATAAATTTCTATATGAGTGTTTAAATTCTAAACAATTTTTATATAAAATGTTTTTTAAAAAATTGCATTCTTGAAAAAAAATTTAAATTAAAATGTATTCTAAACGGACCCTTAGAGTTTGCTTTGGAAGGTTCCGTCACCAAAGTGTAATTCTCGAACTAAATTTTTGTTGAAAGATATATTTCATGGACAGATAAAGTACGAATTCTTCGGACTGTCCATAATCGTTCCCAAAAGATTGAAAAGATAGGTTAATTAATTTAAACATAGTTAATGATTCAAAGTTTATGAGTCAATTATGAAATAGGCCTTTTTAATTTAGATATAGAGGCAACCGTATCTTTTTTTCAAAAAAAAAAAAAAAAAAGAAAAGGCAACCGTATCTTACTTCATTTCGCCAAATCTTCTAGTGTTAAGGCAGCTCATTAGTCATGTGTCTTGCAAGTGGATAAGTTGTTTGTTTATGATAGTTTGTTAGTTATTAGAGTTGTAATCCTCTGCTTTCTTTTGTATTCTGTTATGATGTTTATAGGAGTTTTTCTCCCTTCTTCTCATATATTCCATTATCTTGAATCTGTAAGATTGATTGAGATCAAATGAATACGGTGGAAGGGTTTCTCCTGTAGAATTTCTTTTCTTGATTTTCTCTCTAACTTCACATGGTATTAGAGCTTAAGTCCAACGACCGAACTCGATTCTTGTATTTTCGCGCGATCAATTTGGCGCCAATTTTCTTCACATAATCCTCCACCGATGACTGCCATGTTGACTGCTACTGATCTCAATCAAGATAATGGCTAGTATCCGGACTCTAGAGCTACCAATCATCTAACCAACAATTTTAACAATCTTGCTGTTGGCACTGATACTCAGGGGAAAATCAGATGCAAGTAGGAAATGGTACAAGTCTTTTAGTAGCGTGCATAGCGAGCTATTTTTCCCAGTTTATTTTAGTTAGTCTTTGAGTATTATTTGGTTGTTTTTATGCACTTTAATGTTTATTTTATAGGAAATGAATTCTTGGAGGAAATGTTGAATTAGGAAGTTGATCGGGTGGTCAGGACCAAAAGAAGAACAAAAGAAGTAAAAAGAATCAAAGTTGGAGGCAAACCCGAGAGCTAGCATCGAGACACTGCTGTCTGGGCGTCTCGACGCTGGTTTTCCTTTTCTATTTTTGGTGGTGGCAGGGACAACATCGCGATGCTACCGACAATTTTCCTATATATACAATCTTTTGTGCTACGGATTAAGGGAGTCCATTTGATTATATTTTAGCCCTAATTTCGACTAGAGGCTTTTGGTGGGAGTTGAAACAAGGCCAAGGAGTGGGAACCAAGCTTGAAGACATGGAGATCGTGACGGGGACGTGTCGGTTTCAACGGATTCAAGAGTTTTTCTTTTCTTTCCCTTACCTCTTGTTAATGCTTTTGATTTATTGGTCATGAATTGAATGATGTTTTCTCTAACTCTTGCTCGGGAGAGGGGATTTAGTTTAGATCATGTTGTGCATAACTAAGATAATCTTGAGATCGAGAGATGAGAGATAGTCTTAGAAATTTTTAAAGGATTAGACTTAAGGCCTTGCATGTTAATGAACTTAGATAGGGATATTGGGTTTATTACTGTAACGCCCCAAGCCCAGGATTTGGAATCTGGATTCGGCACCTCACGACCCCGACATTCCCCTACATCCCCTACGACCTGGTGACGTCACCATACTCGTCTTAAACCGCTTCTAAGAGTGAAGACTATCCCCACAAACCAACACGGGGTCCTTTTAGCATGTTTTGTCCTCACTCACATGCTTCATAGGAAAATTCCTAGGAGGTTACCCAACATAGAACTTCTCCAAGCCAAACACGCTTAACTTCAAAGTTCCTATGATTGAGCCACCGAAAAGGAAGGTGCACCTTGTTGGTATAGGTAGTATCTATCAATTCTTTTAAGCTTATCTGGACCATGCTTTCATGTCCTCAGGATCCCTCTCATTCGGATGTGATCTTGGTTCATTCATGTACCCCTCCAAACCTCGGGTGTCACATGCCCATCAGCTTCCGCCTTGGTTCGTCCCCGAACCACATCCTATTGGGAGAGGTTCCGCTCTAATACCATCTGTAACGCCCCAAGCCCAGGATTCGGAATCCGGATTCGACACCTCACGGTCCCGACATTCCCCTACATCCCCTACGGCCTGGCTACGTCACCATAATCGTCTTAAACCGCTTCTAAGAGTGAAGACTATCCCCACAAACCAACACAGGGTCATTTTAGCATGCTTTGTCCTCACTCACATGCTTCCTAGGAAATTTCCTAGGAGGTCACCCAACATAGAACTTCTCCAAGCCAAGCACGCTTAACTTCAAAGTTCCTATGATTGAGCTACCGAAAAAGAAGGTGCACCTTTCCATTTGAGTCTCCACTTTTATTTTATGCCTTTTGTCTTTAGAGTTATCTTTTGCATTAAGTTTCGCTCCCTAAATAAAATTGAAAAAAGTATTCATGATACTTAGTTTGACTTAAAAACCAATCCAAATGACGACACTCGTTTTAAACGAAAACACTATATTATTACTTGACCCGTACACTTGCGGTAAGCAAATCGCACATCATCTTTCTATCTCCCATTGTGGTTATACTTCTTTTTCTTCATCCAATCGTATCTTTCATTTAAAGAACCTTCTTCATGTACCTCAAATAACCAAAAACTTAATCAGTGTTAGCCAATTTCCCAAGGATAACTCAGTTTATTTTGAATTTCACCCTGAGTTTTGTTATGTGAAGGACTCTCTTACTAGCCAAATTCTTCTTCAAGAACCACTCCATGATGGGCTGTTCGGTTTGATCTTTTACTGCCTCAGCCTTCGTCTTCTTTGCTGAAGAATAATTTCCATTCTCACTGTTTGTTATCTCATTCTTTCTCTATATCCCCTGTTAATACCAATATGCAAAATTCCCTTTTGAATGTCTGACATCGATGACTTAGCCATCCAGCCTTTTCTATTGTTAAAAACATTGCTAAACAGTATACTTCTTTACATTTGAATAATCATGCCTCTTTTTGTAATGCTTGGCTGTTGGAAAAAAATCATGCATTGCCTTTTTCTATGTCTATTACACAATATACTGCCCTATTACAACTTGTTGTTGCTGATATTTGGAGGCCCTCTTATACAATGTCTAGGAACGGATTTCGTTATTATCTTAGTTTTGTTGATGTATTCTCTCGATACACATGGATTTACTTCTTGCAATCCAAATCTGAAGCTTTCTAGACATTTTTAATGTCCAAAACTTCTGTTGAAAAGTTATTAGGCTGTCCAATTCTTCGTTTCCAGTCTAATGGGGGAGGGGAGTTTAAAACCTTCACACCTTTTCTTCAAAAGCATGGCATAAAACTTCGGTTCTCATGCCCTTATACCTCTCAACAAAATGGGATAGTTGAGCGCAAGCATAGGCAAATTGTTGATGTTGGCCTTACCCTCCTTTCTCAAGCTTCTATGACATTATCCTTTTGGGATGATGCTTTTTCCACAGTTGTATATCTTATTAACCAGTTACCTTATTAATGGGGTTTTAGGTATTATTTTCTTTTTAAATATCTATTATTTATCGTTAATTTTAGTCAATTTTTAATTTATTTATTAAATAAATTAATTAATAAAATACTTCATGTTTGCCATTAATTGTAAAAAGAAATATTTTCTTTCTCCTTTCATGATCTTATGTGTCGGGACCATTAGCTAATGAGAAATACATGCATTTTTAGAGCATATATATATATATATATATATATATATATATATACTATTCAATTCAAGAAATGTATGAATATAAACTCGATTGTCTAACCTTAAATAAATGTCTCGCTACCACAAACACACAAAAATATGTATTAATAGCATTTGAAAATTCACAAATTTTGTAAATAACAAGTTAATCTAATTGAACTAAATCATATAAACTAACATCGTTAAAGATAAATTGGTTGTTGGAGTGAAAGATGTCATTGCAAATCAAATTTGAACAACATTTGAAGGATAAAATTTATTTATTTTTTATTTTGTGTTGGAGTTGAATAAATACCATAAACTCTATATAATAGTTTTATATTTATTTTAATGTATGTTATATATTTTTTTATATTGTATTTGCTAGATTTTATTTCAACTAAAAAATAAGAAACGGGAAACAATTATCAAACACATTTATGTTTTTATTTCATTCTTTTTTAAGAAACAAGAAACCTAAATAGTTATCAAACATATTTCTATTTTTAGTTCTAAAAAAACCATAAACAAGAAATATGAAACAAAAAACGAAAAACGAGAAACAAGAACATTATCAAATGAACCCTAAAATGGTAATGATAACACCAATTTAGTGTTAGAGTTATTTAGGCTTAATTTTTGTTAGTTTTCTAGTTAGCCGCGTGCTTAATTGTTTATTTTAAGTAATTTGAGTGTTTGAGCTTTCTCGAAAAGAAATTGGAGTTAAAAGGGCATAATTAAAAGAAATTAAGTCAAAGTTCGACCACTCAAGCAAAGAGCAAGCCAAGAAACCCACGCTCAAAGTGTTGAGACATTGTGCTCAACGTTGAGCTCAGTGCTGCAGCAAAGTCCTAATAACGTCGAGACGCCAAAAACACGTGCGAGAAATTTTGTGGCTATAGCTTCGAGACACTATGGGCAATCTCTCGACGCTATCGCTATTTAAGTCTTCTTTCCCAAATTAGGTCATTCATGTTAGTTTTCGGTCTAATTTCTCTTGTATTCTTAGCTCTAAATTCTTCATTTCCCTTGCAATCCCTTAATTTAGCTTAGTTTTAGGTCGATTAATCAAACTTTGGGGTTTGGATTAGACTTGTCTATGGTCATCTAAGTTCGGATTGTTGTAATTGGAACCTCAGTTGTAAGTATGTTTAATTTCATGAGATTTTCATTATTCGTTGCATGATTTAGTTGCTTGAATGTGATTTAGATTCCGAGCTTAATCCTAATTTAGGATTGGTAGACTAGCGTGACGAACTATTCGAAGTTGTTGTGATTAGCTTAGCTATGCACGTAATTTAAATCCGTAATTGTCACTATTGCATGCTTAATTCGAGTAGTAAATAGGTCTAATCATGTTGGCGAGTTGGCGATCCATCCCAATTTTCATGTCTGTGCAGGATAGATCTAAGGTCTAAATCGTTGTTTAAAGTTAATTTAGGAATTTCTTAGTTAATTTTGGGCAATCTAATCATCCTTGGTTTTGATTCTTTTAATCAGTTAGTTGAACTAATCATTTAGCCTACTGATTAATGGTTTAATCTCGATGCATATTGATCAAATTAAGATATTTAGGGATTCTATGTTTTTGCAGGCTTTTTCGATTTAGCCAATTAATATTTTGAGCATTAAACCGATCCTTGATAATCTACGATCGGAATTAAACATATTGAACATCGAGTGTTTCCAATTGCAATGATCTTCGTGGTAAGATTAATCTACTCGCTTTTTACTTTATGTTTTAATACTTCCCACATTTATTTTCCTACATTTAATTTTCCTCGCATTTATTCTTCCACATCCAAACCCTCCATCAGTATGGTCTTCATAGTAAACCTAATTTAGAGAAATTAGCTACGTGCTCTCTGTGATCAGCCCGACCACTATTGCTACAAGTTAGTTTTAGGAGTCGATTTTTTGAATGTAACTTGATTGGACTTTCGACAAGTCCACCATCAGATAGTATATGTATAAGATAATTGTTTTTCTTTGTTGAACCCTCTACAGTCTACCTTCTTTGTCTATATCCCAATTCTAGCGTTCATCAGCAGAAGTAGAGATAGGATTTATTACAACATTTATGTGAATATGACAGAAGCTGCTATAAAGGGAAGAAGCACATCCTACCCCTTCATTTTCAAATGGTTATGTTCCTTGCTTATGAAGACTACTTTCCAAGCGAATTACCGAAGAAAGGCTATTGGGAGTAGTACTTTTTTAACTAGAGCACTTTACCATCAACCCTTGTCAAGTGTTTACTTAAAAATTATTTATGAACTCGAGTATAGTTTAATTAATTAAAGTATTGTACCCTCAACTTAAAGATTATAAATTCGAATATCTACTCTCACATATTATTAAACTAAAAAAAAAACCTTGAGAAATTATTTTTTCAAGAATTTTCCAAAAGAAAAATTATTATTTGGATTACTAATAAGACAAGAAGAAAATGTTGAAAAGTAGTTTTAATTAATTAAAAAGATCTTTTCCACAGGAAAAGCTGATTCGAAACTCACCCCAAGAGGGAAAAGCAGGGTTGGGAATGGAAATAAATAAGAAGGTTGTTTGGGGAAAGGAGAAGTAAATGAATCGGGTGAAGCGCCATTATTATTTATTACAACGCGCTCGACCTGTTTGAACAAATTGAATGCTTCCTTCCTCAGTCTCTGCACCCGCCTCCCGCCTTCCTCTCTCTCTCTTATTCTCCTTCGTAAACGCTCCACGTTCATCTTCCAAAAAAAAAAAAAAAAAAAACAATTCTACTATGTTTTTTTTTTTTTTTTTATAAAAAGTCATTAAATGTCAATACATAGGGTGAGATATCTTATTTTAACTCCAATTAAAAAAAATAAACCATTAAATAAATCTTTCAAACTTTTTCAATATTTAATATCTAAAAAAATCCAATAAAAAAAAACAAGAGATGCAACCTTCATTAACATTATTTTAATACATGTCCGTTCCAAATGAGATAGAGTCATGTGATATTTTTCAAAATGGGGCTCTAAAATATTTTATAACAGACTAAATTGTAAAATATCAAAATTCATCATATTATACAATTATTCTTAAAAAAAATAAAATATATGAAACTAAGAAAATATCACTAAACAACTATGTATAACAGTGATATCTTGTTTAAAAAGTGTCATCCTCCAAACTTTTTCAAAGCAAAATCGTCAATCAACTCTTTATAGTCAACTCTCTCCAAAATATTATTCTCAATCGCTATCAATACTAACCCATTAGGCCTTTCCTGTGACATTGTAGAGCACATATAGGTGTTCAACAACTTCAATTTGGGAAATTTCCTTTATGCGGATGCAAATAGTGGGTAGGAATCTTCTTTTGTTGGCTTTTAGATGATTTTATCATATATTACTAGTTGAGTTTAGTATGATTGAAGAAATATTGAAATTAGAATGAGGATAAATAAGTTTTTTTTTTCGTTAAACCCCATAAATTTGGTGATTTTTTTAGGGATAATTGATTACAATTGAATTTCTTAGATGATAAGGGAGAAAATAAAATGAAAAGGTAAGGAATTGATAAGAGAGAAAAGTTTGGTCAACTTCTATTTGTTTCCTAAGCACACACGTCAGCCATTGAAGATTTTTTTTTTTTGGGTTAAAGCAACTTTTTCTATTTGTGGCCCCTCAATTTTGGGGCCTTGTGATAGATCAAAACCCACACATGCTAAATGGCGACCGTGTTTTAATACAACAAATATGGAGTATGAAATTTTGAACCTTCGAAAAAGAGTACATGTCAAATCTTTCACATGTAACTGAACAAAAAAAAATGTGTATAATTCATATGTTATTCACAACCAAGTGTGTATTATTAAGTAAACAAATGATATATTTTCAATCAAAACGTCAAAAGAATATAACTGCACAATCTATACAAGTAGTGGGATTTTTCTAAGGCACGTATGGGTCAGAGGAACTTGGAACGGCTGTTGCCCTCGACAACCTCCGACAATCGTCGTTGTTGCTCACCACCAGGATTTTCTTTTTTTTCTATTTTTTTCTTCTTTCTTGTTATTTTTCATTTCGAAAAATTAAAAATGAAAATAAAGAAAGAAATAGAAGAAAAGAGGTAGAAGAAAATAAAGAAAAAAATTTGGTTGTCGATAGTGGTCATTAGAAATTTCGCCGACGTCAGTGGCAATCATTGGAGGTGGTCGCCGACAGCAATATGGCTAAAAGAACGTAAGTGAGCTATAATAGCAAAATAGAGGTAAAATAATCCAACCATCCATTTAATTAAACCAACATTCTAAAGGTTGAGTAGACTATAATAGCCCACTCAACTCAACCCAATCTAGAGGGTCAAACGGTCCCTATTATTCCTTTTTTTTTTTGCTTTAATTATGCTTGCTTTATAAAATTTCATATTCATAGTTATTTTGATCCGATTGGATAACAATTTGGCTTTGGATTTTGGATTTTTGGTTTTTAAGCTTATAAACACTACGGGCTCCTCTAAGTTTGTTTGTTTGTTTTTTATCTACATATTTCTCATGTTTTAAAAAACCAAGTAAATTTTTGAAAACTTAAAAAAATAATTTTCAAAAACTTGTTTTTATCTTTAAAATTTGGTTAGAAATTCAAGTGTGTCTTTAACAAATGATAATGAAATAAGGAGAAAACATGCATGATTTTCAAAAGGCAAAGGGTTATCAAATGGACACTTCAAATTGGTCTACCAATTTTTAGTTTGATGTCTATTTAATTGTTATACTTTAAATATTTTTTTTTATCGATCTCTAAGATTGCAATTATTGATATTAATTTGTCCAACACGTGCAAGGCACAGTAATTGTTTCAGTAAATTAAGCCAACATGCTAAATTGTTTACTTTTTCTCTTCGAGTTATTGGATGTTTAAGTTCAGAATGTATTTCTTAAAACATTTGGTACAAAATTGTTTAGAATTTAAACACTCACATGTTTGATTTTATTTTCTCATAAGTATTTTTATACACAAGTTATTATAAGCCTAAAAACTAAAAAAAAA
Organism: Luffa acutangula; assembly: GCA_036850905.1. Taxonomy (NCBI): domain Eukaryota; kingdom Viridiplantae; phylum Streptophyta; class Magnoliopsida; order Cucurbitales; family Cucurbitaceae; genus Luffa; species Luffa acutangula. Next base: position 28,731,338 of record CM072092.1, read on the forward strand.
TGCTTTTAAGTGTTTCCTACGAAAAAGTTTATTTTTTAGTAAGTCATTTCTATTGGTTGCCAAACATTGCGCAGTTAAGGATAGATTTTTTTTTTTTGGGACAGTATGGAGTGAGGGGATTCAAACCACAAACCTCTTGGTCATTAGTAAACTTTATGCCAGTTGAACTATACTCTTGTTGGTAGAGATTTAGTTGGACATAGGTTAAATGACACAAACTATTGATAGCGAGCATAGCTAGCTACTTTTACTTATTCAATTTAGCTAGTCTTTTATGATGTTTGGGTCATTTTATTGTGCTTTATTGTTTATTTTGTAGGAAATGGTTGATTGGAGCTATAATGCCATATTAGAGTTAATCGGGTGCTCGGGGCGTGAAAAGATGCAAAGGAATGAAAAGAGTAAAAGTGGAAAAAAGTCAAATCTCGGTCAACAGCAGGCTAGCGTCTCGACGCTAGCTCTTGAGCGTCTCGACGCTCACATTCCATATCAGATTAGGCGCGTAAAGCTCACAGTGTCGAGACGCTATGATAGGAAGCGTCCCGACGCTACCGTTTTTCCTTATTCAGAACGCGCGTATAAGAGGCAGCGTCTCGACGCTAAGACGAAAAATCAGAATAAAAGCTTATTTTCGGCTAGGTTTTTGGGAGTTCGATTTGGGACCTTTTGGAGCCGTAAACAGAGCATAAAAGAGCACTTTGGAGGCTGAAACAAAGGGGGAGACTTGGAAATCAACCCATTGTTCGTGGGGATCGTGACGGGGACGTCGGGACTCGGCCTACATTGAGTTTTCTTTTCCCTTTTCTTCCTTTAGTTAGATTTATGGTTTTCACATGTTTAGTTGAGATTGTATTTTCATTCATGAGTAGCTAAACTTGTAGCTTAGGGATTGATGTAGTTGATTAAGTTTATGGATTGATTTATGGTTTAAGTTGTGCAATGTTATTGTGTTTGTAATCTTGACTTAATGCTTTCAATTAATTGGCCATTAGTTGGATGATTTAAAGTTTCGAATCTAGCTCGGGAGAGGGGATTTGATCTAGACTTACTCAAGATTGCATGAATAAAGTTTACTTTCTAATTCTTGACGGTTTTAGATTATCTTTAGAATTGGTTAAAAGATCTCATTGCCTTGCATGTTAATAAACTTAGATAGGGATATCAAGTTGATTAATTTGCATGAGAATCAATTATACTCGGGAGAGGTAGTTGTGATTAAAGGGTCTTTGGCTCATAATTTCATTGTGCATAATAACTTATTCCTTAAAATCAATCCTAAACTAAATCGGCGAAATCAATTCCCTAAGTAGTTTTCCCAATTGAATTTCCATACTTTTTACTTGCTTTGAGTTAGTTGTCATATCACCTATTCATCACTTTTTGATCCCTAAATAAAATTGGGCAAGATAATTCACAATACTTGATTTGCTTAAAAATCCAATCCAGAGGACGACATTCGAATTTACTTTCACTTTATTATTACTTGACCCGTGCGCTTGCGGTAGGAAAAGTCCACATCAACTATTAAAGGTCTATTACAAACCTTTGAAGGTCACGGGACTTCATAGACATAAATTCTAAAAATTAGGAGTCAAACTTATAATTTAACAATATTTTTGAATACCACAAAAAAATGCAATAAAAAATATAATAGTGTAATTAAAAATTTTTTCAAACTTAAAAATTTATAGATCACCACTCGATTGAATATATATATATATATATATATATATATATATTTCCTATTTTAGAAGTTTGAATTTGATCTCTACAGTTTAGATTTCGTTTTAATTTGGTTAGTTTAAAGGTTTGAATTTGACTGTTATAGATGAGTTAAGTCTTACAAATCATCTATGTCACTCTATCATATGGACACTTTATTATTTTTTTTTTTTAGTAACAATCAATTTGTATTCTCTGTTTCACTAACTTTATATTAATGGATTGTATTGGGTTTGGGTTGAGTAAAATTGATAATGAAATAAATGAATTTTTTTTTTCAAGTTGACGAGACAATTTAGGATGATCGAGGTTTAACCAAACTATAAAAGTCCAAATTGAAACTTCATTAACCATAAAGACCTAACTGAAATCCATGTCACAACTATATAAACTAAAATTTCAATTTAACTAATATTATATTTCACTTACGCTAAAAGAATGGTGTGCTAAACCATTTGTCTCCAAAAACCAAAATTGATTTTTTTTTTTGAAATTTTAAAATTTCATCGAGTTGTATCAATTTTATTATATCATCATAAACTTTTTATTTCATCAAATTAGACTCAGACTTAGATTAATGTTGCAATTTCTGCCCAACGTTCGATATTCTCTAATTCATCCACTCATTTTAACAAAAGGCAATTGAAAAATCTCCCTAAACTCACTAATTTTTACAAAAACTTTAGTTTGATTATGATACATATCAATCATTAAATAATTTTGCCAAAACTTTAATGTTACTTTTCTTTGAAATGCTATCAATTTTTTTTATCATACTTAATGATTCATCATTCATGATACATATATGAAAATACTTCTTTTAACGATATTTCGAATGAAAACTTATTAGAAAGGAAAAATCACGACACTTAAATTTGTAGTGCAATTTGATGAAATTGAAAATTTAGAGGTAAATTATTATTATTTTTAGTACATCAAAATTTGGAGGTGGGGGATTCAAACCTCTGACCTCATGATAGACGGTACATGTCAATTATCGCTGAGTTACATTATTATTTATCATTATTATTATATTATTTTGGTATCATCTTCGTTTTCTGTCTGATTTCCCGACTTTAGGGATTTGGAGCATATTTAAGAATTCTCTTTGAAAATTAGTCACCGCAAAAGAAAAGCCCTTAAATTTTAAATTTGATTATTTTATATAAAAAATATTTCAATATATATATTTTTAATATAATATTCTAAAACGAACCTTATTTGCTCAATTCCTGTCCTAATATTTAAGGCCCCATTTGGTTCATGATTCGTTTTCGTTTTTATGTTTTCGAAAAATAAAAAATACAAGAGAAACCATGAAAACGTGTTTGGTATACTTATTTTCAAAAACAATTTTCGAAAACAACTCAAAAAATGACTTGTTTTCAAAAACAATAAAATGTTGTTTTCATTGTTTTCTATTTTTGTTTTCAAAATAATGGAAACACGAGATACAACTTTAAAAACACATGATACATATTTTTTCCATCAAACAATGTTGCATTATCAACAAACAACATTTTTTATTTTTGACATTCAAATTCTCTTCGACTCTAAAGGAAAAAAAATACAAAATTACTATTGTGTAAATAGTGTATTTGATTTGATATCTGATGTTTTGGTTGTTATTTTTACTTTTTACATAATTCTACCTATTTTGATATACTTCTCCACTTTACAAATCAAAAGTTTTATATAATACAACTATATGGTATATATATTTTTTTCTTATAATTTCAATTCCAACAATTTTTTTTTTAAGAATCAATTCCAGCAACATTGATTTATAATCTCTCTACAAATGAATAAAAGTCAAGTACAAGAATAATCATATTAAATGAACTTTTTCTAAAAAAAAATTAATTTTACCAAGCACATATTAATATTTTCATGCATTTTCAAATGGAAAAAACTTCCCTACATACCGGTATGTAGGGATCTCCCTGCATACCACCATTAAAATGTTGACAACTAGGAGAGATAAAAAAAAATCTCAGATTTTCTCATTTTCTCCCTTCACCTTTCTTAGTTGTCAAAATTTTAATGGGGTATGTAGGGAGATCCCTACATACCGGTATGCAGGGAAGTTTTGTTCTTTTCAAATTCATAACCAAACACAGTTTTCAAATTTTGAATTCAAATTTAAATTTTTTAAATTGGAACCAAACACATTTTTATATATAATGGAAATAAGAAATTTGTTTTCGTTTTCTACTGAATTCTTTATTTTCGAAAAAAAATTTCAAATGAACCAAACGGGGCCTTAAAGTTTTTATGATATATTGTATGTTTGTTTTAGCTTTTTAAGTGTTTAATTTTGAAAAATAAAAATCATTTTGAAAAAAATTTAGTCTTTGACCATCATTAGAAATGTGATTGAGAAATAAATCATTTGGAGAGAAACATTTGAAAGCAAATTTCTTAAAAAAAGGTTTTTAAATAATATATAATAACTTGAGTATAAAAATACTAATAAGGAAAATGTAACCAAACATATGAGTGTTTAAATTCTAAACAATTTTTACACAAAATATTTAAAAGAATAAAAAACATTTAAACTAAAAGGTATTCTAAACGAGCCTGAAGTATACAATTCAATTTTGGTAAGCTAAAAGCAAGATTATTCTGATTTTTTTTCTTTTGAGTGTTCAACAACATTTGGAGTGAGAATTCTCACTTATGTTTTTTTTGGCCAAAAGTACATATCAATTACTGCTGTGTGTTGAGTTATGCTAACTTTAGCAACTATCTTGAATATGTCGTTGACTGTTTAGACAACAATATGATCAATTAGGAGAAGATATATTATGTGTTATTTGTTAATGACTCCATTGACCTAGAGTAATTAGGTAGAATAACAAATTGAGAATTTTCAAACTATAGTACTTTAGACCAAATGAATCATGAATGAGAATCATGTAGAACATTGGTCAAATAACTTAGACTTGATACTGATAATAAAATGAAATATGTCCAAATATTATCATTTGGGAAATGATTGAATTGAAACAAAATTTAAATTTTGACTCACATGTGGGGTGGATATGTGAGATCATGAAATTGATTGCAGAGGTTGTGAGAGATTAGCTGGCAATTTTTATTTTTTAATTTTTGGTTCAAGTTGAATGGAAAAAATTAATAGAAAAGTAATATTTTAAAAAAATATTTATTCAGTAAATAATGATATGCCATGCAGAAGATATATATATTGAGATTTGCATGCAAAACCCTGCAATTAAAAATTCTTAAAACTGATAGTGGAGGAAACAACACCGCGATTTTCGAATCTATGTTTATTAATATCATTTGGGTTAATTAATGCCAAATAGTAATGATGATAATTTAAATGCCAATGCATTTGTGTATACATATTTGATTATTTTTAATAAAGAAAGACAGCTATTGTTTTTTTTTTTTTTTTTTTTATTTTTTTTTTTTTATTTATGTGATTTTCATATTGGCGCTTGATTTAATTCCTCGACAAGTAATGTTTTATTTGAATCTATGACCTCTTGGTCGAGAGTACATTTCAATTACCGTTGAATTATGCTCGTTTTGACAAATATTTCGGACGTTTTATATATATAGATTTGGTCTTTAGCTATAATTTTATGAATTTTGAACAACTCATAAGTCATATCATAAACCAACACACATGTTGAACAACAAAAGTCTGCTGGCTTCTATCAAACTAAGTTTGTGTTTACATATCTTCTAAAGTAAAAAAGTGCTTTTAAGTAAAATACTTATATATGAGTTCTTCAATTATATATAAACTTAGTTTAATGTTTCATCTCAAAAACACTTTTTAGTCATTTTTACTTTGTTTTCAGAAATTTTCAAACCACTTTTTAATGTCAAAATTTCCAAAAAATATTTTTAATTGATTAAAAGATTTTATTTTATTTTATTTTATTTATTTATTTATCATTCTCTACCATTTTAAACAAACACTACCATTTATTTTAACTTGAAAAAGTATGAATAAACTTTGGTTTATAAAAAGGAGAATTCAAATCACATCAAGAATAATTTGGGAATTTTTAAAGTTTTTAACTAAGATAATTTGTTAGTGTTGTTGGAGGGCAAAGGTGTAGCAAGAGAGTTTGGAATAGTTCTCAATTTTTATATAAAAAATTAGTTAAAAATTGAGTTTTCCAAGTACGTAATAGATTAAAACTATTAAGTGATCCCTCTCTCTTATTGATTCATACATTTTTAGGTTTAAATCTTATCTTAGGTGCCTAAACTTTTTAGGTTTATCCTATTTTGTTTTATGAACTTTTAAAATGTCGATTTTAATTCCTAAAACTTTCAAGTTTGTTCTATTTTGATGATTCAACTTTTAAATGTCTATTTTAGCCCTTGAACTTTTAAAAAATAATTATATCGATCGTTTTCAATTTTAACAAATTAATGAAGTAGCTTCGAGTATGCATATTAACATGTTAATATAAATGTGATTTCATAAGTAAAATAAGTTAGAGATGAACATTGGATAAAACAAATTTAAGGTAGAAAAGTAACATAGCACAGGGCCAAATGATTATTTTTAAAAATGTTTAGGAACTTAAATAGACATTTTGAAAATTCAAGAACTAAAACAAAGCAAACTTGAAAGTTTAAGAACTAAAACAAACATTTTGAAATTTTAGGGACCATAATAGAACCAACATTAATCAAAAGTTCACGGATAAAAATGGGACTTAAACCCAATTTATATTACACTTCACACTAGATATGACTTCTAAAACAATTGAAGATTTTTTTTTCCTTTTTACATTTGAGACAATTTTTCATTCAATTCTCAAATCTCAAAATCTTAGGCGTCGTCAATTATAAATATTTTGAATGTTTTCCTCTCGTCATGAGGGTTTTTCCTCGTTTATGAGGATTAGGGTTTTATTTGGGTTCTATTAGGGTTTGTCATGAGGATTCTAGGATTTCCGATTAGAACTTTTGATGTAGGGTCTGTTGAAGCGGGTGAGTTTTCGGGGAGGGTCTGTGAGTTCGAGTGCGCTGTCGAATCTCGTTGATACAGGGTCTGAGGGTTTATCTTCTGGCACGAGGTCTGTGGGTCTGTGCGGCGGCGCTGGTCTGAGTTCTGGTGAAGGGTTTTGTATCGCGGGTTGAGTCGGTGCTGTGAGTAGTGTGTAGTTTTCTAGGGTCTCTTGTTCTGTGAGGTTGGAGAGGTCGAAGAGACTAGTGTGAGAGGGCAAGTGGCATAGTTTAACAGTGAGTCATGGAGGATTTGGTTCAGAAGTGGAAGGCTCTGTCACTGACGAAAGATGAAGCGGAAGTGATTAAGTCTGATGCAGTGTCGACAATTCTATCTGTTGAGTCGATTAGCTTGTGTTTGTTGGGGAAGGTCATGACGACTAAAAGGAATCTCGATGCTTTCCGTTCTGTCATGAAGTCGGTGTGGCGGGTGCATAGTGCAACACGTATAGAATCGGCAGGGGATAATGTGTTTGCGATCTAGTTTAGGTCTTAGGGTGAGAAGTTACGTGTTATGGCAATTGGGCCATGGTCGTTTGATAGATCGCTGCTGGTTCTGAAGGAGGCGAGTGAAGTGTTGATAGCAAGTATAACTAGCTAGTTTTCCCTAATTAATTTATCTAGTCTTTTATGATTAATTGGCCAAATTTATGCATTTTCATGTTTTATTTGTAGGAAATGTGTTTTGGAGCTTAATTGAGAAATTAGAGTCAAATGGATGTTCGGGATGCGAAAAGAGGCCAAAGGAACGAAAGAGATTCAAGTTGGAAGAAGTCAAAGTCAGCCCAGCCGAGAGTCGGAGTCGGGACGCTGGTCTTTGGGCGTTTCGACGTTGGCCTTCCAAAATTAGAATACACGCAAAAAGGTTACAGCGTCGCGATGCTCTCGGTTGCAAATAGACAGAATCTGCGAATCGCGGTAGCGTTGCGACGCTACCGCTATAGCGTCGCGACACTACTACCAAAATTTTTCCTATTTATATTATTTTGCGATTTGGGCTGATGGGGGGACTCTTTTGGGGAGATTTTGAGCCGAAAACAGAGAAAAACCCCTTTTGGGAAGCTGAAGCAAGTGGTGGAGAGCGGGATTGAAGACTTTGTTCGTGGAGATCGTGACGGAGACGTGCGGTCTCGGCCACCGAGTGTTTGATCTTCTTTCCCTCTTACTTTAGTTAGTTTTAATGACTTTTTCATGCTTGGTCGATCTTGTAAAGCCATGTATGAGTAGCTAAGTTTGTTACTTAGGGATTGATGTAGTCATTTTGGTTTATGGATTGATTTATGGGTTGAATTGTGCAATTGTTTTATGTTTGCATTCTTAATTTAATGCTTTCAATTAATTGGTCATTGGTTGAATGATCTAAGTGTTGAGTCTTGCTCGGGAGAGGGGTTTTAGCGTAGACTTAATTAAGATTGCATGACTAAAGTAGAATTTCTAAAATTGTGACGGAATTTAGAGTAACTTTAGAATTGGTCAAAAAGAACTAAATGCCTTGCATATTAAAGAACTTAGATAGGGATATAAAGTTAGTTAATTTGCATGAGAATCAATTATACTCAGGAGAGGTAGTTGTGATTAAAGGTTCTTAGACTCATAAAACCATTGTGTGTTATAATTCATTCCCTAAAATCAATCATAGATTAAATTGACGAAATCAATTCCCTAAGTATTCTCTCAATTGAATTTCACATCTTTAATTTTCATTACCTTAGTTTCTAAAATTCACTACTTTTTGGTCCCTATATAAAATTGAACAAGAATATTCATGGTAGTTAATCTAACTTAAAAATCCAATCCAGAGAACGACACTCGATTGCAAAATCACTTTATTATTACTTGACCCGTGTGCTTGCGGTAGGAAAATTCCACATCAAGTGTCTTCTGCAGTCTCTGTAGAGTTTAAGGAATGTGCATTATGAGTGCGAATCCATAATGTGCTCATGCGCTGTCAGACGAGGAAGATGTCACTTTTCCTGGGTAATAAGATAGGGAAGTTGGAAGAGGTGAGTAGGGCTAAGGAAAACGAATGGGTCGGTCCGATATTGAGACTTCGTGTTCGTTTGAATCTGGAACGTCCTTTACGGCGGGGTTTCAAACTCCAAACCAGTAATGGAGAGGAGGTTTGGTGCCCGGTTCTTTATGAAAGGCTACCAGATTTTTGCTATAGTTGTGGGCGGTTAGGCCATTCGAGGAGGGAGTGTGTGCATGATGTGGGGGAGGGGGTGCAGGTGGGTCATGAGCAATATGGCGAATGGATGCGGACAAGGACGGTGTTGGGGGACGTGGGGAGGCAGGGCATGAATTCGAATGAAAGGAAGGAGGGTCAGAGTTAGAGGGTGTGAGGTCAATCTGAGTGAGGAGGTAGTGGAGCCTCTGCAAGAGGGTGTAGTGGGGGATGGGGGCTAGGGAGAGGTTTCGGAAAGGGTGGAGGTTTGTTGGGCGATTACCGCAAGCGCACGAGTCGTCACAAGTAATAGTAAAACGGAAGCATTCCGAGTACCGAATCCACAGGGAGGCGAAGCGAAAATTAAGCAAGCAAAAATTCTTTGAACACTAAAAATACTTTGGGAGAAATAATATCTAGGGACCAAAACATGCAATTAAAGAGAATTTAAAAATGAAAGCAATTAAAGAAATCAATTTGATCAATCAAGGAAAACAAAATATGGAGAAAAAGTTTTTTAATGGGAAAGGGGGTCTTGAAAATCAATTATTAGCTAAACGTTTATTATAATTATCCTATCTCGTTGCCCAACTAATCATAATCCTAGAATCTCCGTTAATCACATAGGTTCTCCCGTCGGTCTCCCATAATTGTAATTAATTCATTTTAACAACCAAAGTGTCCTTAGTGCCATTAAAAATCATTAATTATTATGCTCTAATTCATTTTAGGAATCTAAGTTTAATCAACTAATCTCGTTGTCACGACGGGGAATTAAACTAGTTGCATGGATAATGATCTATCCTAACTTCTCTCCGTCAAGTCTCCATTAAGAATCAGATCAATATACAATTGGCCAGATTGCATACAACAGTAAGCACATCCATACAAATAATTAGTAAAAAGGGCAAGAGATAGACAATTATAACAACATTTTGACTATAATTTCATTTTAAGACCCGAAATTGGGGTTTAGCTATACATAGCTAAAATATCCACAAAATTTAGAATGGAAAGCATAATTATGAGCATAATAAAAGGGAAGGAATTGACCATCGAAGACCCCTTCGCTGACACTTGGAGTCCCTCCGAGCACACCTTGAACCTCCTAGAATGCTCCAAAGGAGCCAAAGAAGACAAGGAAAGAATGAAGGAAGTGGTGATTGATGATGAAAAATGGATCCAAGGGGAGCTATTTATAGCTCGAAAATGGGGCAGCGTCGCGATGCTGTGACATCATCGACTTGCTGGCCAAGAAATGGGAGCAGCGTCGCGACACTGTCCCTACAACTTCTCGACTCTAGATGAATTCCAGAATTTTCTGGCGTGATTTTGGGCTTGAATTTGGGCCTCTCTTCATTTCTTTTGGGCCTTTTCTTCATGGCTTCCCCCTTGACCCATGTATGGAAATTGGGCTTGAATGGCTTCTTTTTGGGCATTTTTTTTCACCAAAATCCACAATTTTGCTCCTAAAGACCAAATAACAAAATATATTAAATATCTTCAATAAAAACACCATTAAAACACTAAAAAGCTTAATATTTTAGGACTAAAATAGTGAAATTTCTGCTCGCTATCAAGGTTGTGGTGGGTGTGGGAGTGTCAGAGCCACAAGCCAGTGTGAAACGGAAGGGCAAGGTAGGGATAGATGTTCCTGATACAACTGTTGAGGGGGCTGGCTTGAGGGAAGTGGATGTGGTGGGGTCCGGACGGATACAGAGTGGGAAAGGGTGGAAGAGGAGAGCCTGTAATGTGTTGGCAAATGTGACGAATAAGGGAGGTACCTGTTGGGCTCCTAGAGTGAGTAAAAATAAGATGCAAAAAAAACTCTAGAACTCTGTGCAAGTATACACAGTCCGCAACAAGTAATAAGTATTTATCGAATCCAAGGTCTGAATTAGCTTTCACTTGATCTATTTTGTATAACTTTTCAATGGTTTCAAAGGTGGTTAAAATGATTGGTTTTTATAGGATGCTGAAGCAAAAGAAATGAAAGAACAGTAAAGTAAACAAATAGGCAGACATATTAGAAACAGGCGCTGGTCAGGATTTAGTAATTGTTTTAAAAGATGCTCTAGCAAGACTATTGATCATGCAAAACTCTTGCAGTCTTATTAGCAGATTCCTGCCGGAAGACTAGATTTTTTAGAATGTGTTTCAACTCCAATGAAGCACTACCGATCAAGTACTAGGCAACTGGCTATCCCTAGCTCAGTCACTGGCGTTCACCAATACACAATGATCTAGTGTGATTAATTGCCACACACTTCCCAAATAATCACTGAAACTAGGAAGTGATATTCATACCGGCTGGCCAAGCGGGCACAAAATGTAAATAAGCACAACAAATAATCAAGATGCATCAAATCAACATATATTGCATAGAGATTAAGCACGGAAATTACATATTCCCTAACCAACACCTAAAGTTACTTAGTTCATAAAGTGCATAGTAACACACGTTACAATCTGAGTAATTGCATCCATAATTACAAAACAATACAAGAAAATACTAATTTCCGTGGTCAACTTCGTAATTGATGGTCTTCTTGTAGTCCTTAACCTTTCTCCTCTATTCGGCTCCCAATAATGGAAATGAGAAGTGATCCCTTTCCAAGAGTGGAATGAATTTGACTTGGACGACCTTTCCCTTTTATAGAGTGAAGACAAGCTTGAATTAGGTTGACCTAGACACGTGGATGGCTCTCCTTGCTCCTTAAATCCGAGAATAGCTTAACTGAATTCTGTTCATTAAATTGGTTAACGAACTGTGACATGGCAGTTTTGCTCCTTGCTTTGCTCTAGCACAGATTTTGCACCCTCAAGTCGATCAGCAATATATTCTGCACAAAATAACTTCCAAAGCATCCATTCTTCCAAATGGGTTAAAACATATAATATCTACCTAAAAACAACCCTATTTAGCATGAAAGACACACAAATCAATATAGAAATAAGGCCTAAATAACTCCCTTTTGGAGAGTTATCATACCCCCAAACTTGAACTATTGCGCGTCCCGAGCAATACTAACCAACTTTCCCTGAAGAATTCAAAACATTAGACAAAGCATAGCTTAATCAAAACAGATAATCCAACACTACCTTCAACCTCTACCTGAGCATTCTACAAAACCAAGCTCTGCTGCAACAAAATAATTCTTCCGGCATGGACAAATAATCATCACTTTTAACTCAATTCTAAGAACTTGCCACAACCTAGCTCTATTACCAGGCATATTAAAACAAATTTTTAAGGGGTTTATATTTTTGTTTTTCAGACTTAAAGCAGCCCGACAGTCATAAGCTCTTAAGCATGAGATGACCCACTTTATGGTGCAGTATACCCTTGCCTCAAACTTATCACCAACTAGGCTAAATACTCATTGTAAAGCTAAAAAATCCTTTGTTATTCAATCTCTTGTCCCTCAGAATGGCGACATTTTATGATGAAGCTCACTTAAGTTCTGGGAGACAGAAAAACTGTTGGATTATCATTCATCCTTCAAAACTTTTGCTCCATGAAATTTCTCAGCGAAATTTTCACAATCAGCTTTTTTTCAGCAAATAATTTGACAAACTGTGGGTATCACAAATGTCCCTGGTTACTCAACAACCTAGCAAATTATTTAATGAAGGAGAGGAATGCTCGAGCAAAATAATTGGAGTAGCAAAAAGTCCCCCAAACTTGAATTATTCATTGTCCCCAATGAATCATTAACATTTAGAATTATACCCCCAAACTTAAATATTTCCATTTGAATTTTTAAGCTAAGCGTGGAACTAGAAGTGAGCTTAAAGTTGATCAAATAAATCAACAATACCTCAGAATCTTCTCGGCACAACAATGACCAGGCTAGAAGAAATGCTCAAGCAAAAGGTTTCTTGAGATCAGAATACCTTGATCTAATTAAGCTTAACCAGTCCAAGCTTCAAAAATTCAGAAGAAAATTAGTGAAGTTAGAATTACTCAGTGCCATAGAATAGAAACAACTACTGGAAATTTCATTGAAAAATAAAAAGAAAGAAATTACATCAGCAGATATATTTTTTTTGGTGATCTAGCAGCAGAAAAATTAAAAACAAGCAAAACAACAAAACAACCTAAAACAGAAAAAGATGTGGTCAGAAATGTGCGAGCAACAAAAATGTTTCATCAAAATAACTGCGCGCCCAAATTTTCCCTCTTCAATCCTCCTGACCAGGATCTTCTTCTTCATCTCTTTCTCTTTCAACCGGCGGTGGGGGAATCCAGGGGTTCAGCAGATCATCAGGGAATATCGGGAGGGCTGGATATGGTTTAGAAAAATTTGATTGCAAGGCCCCCTTCAATGCAACATCCCTTCTCTTAACATAATTCCAGAAGGTTTGGAATTGCCTTTCAGCAAACTCCATCCTGCTGGAATGCAGCTGTAATTGCTCCTGCATTTGGTGGATGCCGCACACCAAACCACCTTGACGCGCTTCCTGTGTCTTTTGAAGCCTGGACAAATTTGGTGTGTCGATTATTCCCTTGTCTATCAAAGTCACATCATCATCATTCACTGGAACTCCTGCCCTTTGGCACAACATTGTGATAGTATTCGAGAAAAATGGTTTCCCAACCTTTTTCCTCTAGCAATCAGATATCTCAGCAGAAATTATTTTGTCCACATCAATACTCATTGAACGAAGAATAGCAAACACAAGCAATACCCTGTCTCGCGACACTGTTGAATCGTGAGTGGTCGGCAGTAAGCGCAACTTGATGAAGCCCATCCACGTATTGGCCTCACTCTTTAGATAAGCAGCTTGAAATGTGCGCTTCTGATACGCAAATTGCTAACTGCAAGTGTACGGGCCCAAGTTATAATATAGTGATTAAAAATCGAATGTCGTCCTCTGGATTGGTTTTCTAGTTCCCCTAATCAATAAAGGTATATTCGCCCAATTTTATTTAGAGAAAATAATCGAGAAATATGCAAATCAATGAAAAACTAATCAAAGCAATAAAAAGTGTGGAAACTCAATGGAGAAAAGCCTTAGGAAATTGATTTCACCTATTAGATGCATGAATTAATTCAAGGAATATTTATGAACGAACACGTAACAATTTCATAAACCAAGGATTATTGATTATTAAAAGCCTCTCCCGAGTACAATTAATTCTTTATGCAAATTAAGAAATTGATATCCCTATCTAATTTCTACAACAAGCATAAGCATTAATGATCAATCCTTAAAATGGTTTCTCAAGCAATCCCAAATCTCCCGATTGTAGAATCACCTAAGTCATGCAATTGATGGTCTAATCTAAACTACCTCACCCGAGCAATTAGTTTAGAAACAAGAATCATACAATCCGTGATCAAGAGATTGTAAACAATAAACATTCAAATTGCATAAATGAAACGCGTTACAAAACGTCCTAAAAAGTCCCTAAATTAATCCATACAAACTAATGGCTACACCAAGCCCCTAAGAAACGAAATTTAGCTACACATGCTCTCTAAAATACAAGCAAAATCTGTCCCAAACATCATAGAAATCAGTACAATAAACAAGGGAGAAAGATTAAACTCGCTAGCCGTGATTCCCACGCGTTCCCGTCATGATCCTCACGAACCAAGCTCCCAAAATCAAGCTCCCTTGGTCTCCTCAGTATTCTGCCCCTTTTCTACTCTCAAAGTTGTGATTTTTCTCCCCAAAAAGGTTCCCCCGAATCAGTAGCTTCACAAACATTAAATACTGTCCATTCTACGCGACAGCGTCGCGACGCTGTGTCAAGTTTCCCTAATTTATTTTCGGAATACTCACAGCATCGAGACGCTGTGGAGGTAGCGTCTCGACGCTGCCTCGTTTACGCGCCTCCTGATTGTGCAGCCAGCGTTGAGACGCTCCAAGGGATAACGTCTCAATGCTAGGCCTTGATGCTTACTTCTTTCGCTCCTTTCTTCGCTCGAATTTATTCTTTAGCTCCTAAATCACCGGTAATCTTCAAAAACATCGATTTCCATTTAAATGCTTTTTTCCTACAAAACAAAACCAAATAAACATAAAATTGGCCAAAAAGTACCCACGACTAACACTAAAATAATATAAAATATAGCTCAATAAATTACGCTATCAGCTTCTCCATCTTCGATAGTCTCCACTGGACCCCCTCGATGCCAACCTTTCGAACAACCGCATTTAACTGATCACTCGATGGTGCCACTACCATCTTGTTGAAGCATGCGTGCAGGAAGTCTTGGAGGTACAATAAGGAATTGATAGCTCCTGGGCTCCAGTCAACGGATACTTCTCAGACAATAGCTTAAAATTCTTCTTGATCATCAATATTGGCATAAAATTCTCGAACAATGTTGGAGTTGACCAGGTCCGACTTTGCACAGAATTGACTCCAGCCATGGTTCACTATTCCAGTCCTTCAGAACCATGGCAAATCATCACCAAATCCTCGTTCAAACAAAAAGTCTCTTCTCAGCATCTCAGCATACTTCGCTCTGGCAAGATTGTTGATAAAGCAGTTATAGGGTAACCTTGGTTCCTCTGTTTCGCTTTCTTCTGGTTTCGGCGATGCTTCAGCAATACCTTTGCCCTTATCTTCCTTTTGTATGAGCAAAATTTATTCTTCCGCTTTTTTTCTTTGCTTCTTCCCTTGCTTTGTCTTCAGCTTCCTTTTTCTCTTGCTCTTCTTTCTCTGCATTTTCTCTCTCAGAATCAGTGGTCGGTGGCGAGGGAGTATCAGTTCAGACTACCTTAATATGACCGGCTTTTTGCTTCCGGCGACGACGTCGTGGCACTTCTGGCATGATAACCTCTACTCGAGCCTCATGTTCTTGCTCCACTTGCTCATTGCCTTCTTCTTGCACAACCTCTGTCTGTTTTTCTTGAACTTCCTCTGTGTGCTCTTCCTGAATTTCCTCCGTATCTGCAACTATCGGGTTAGTCGGCTCTGGGTTTTGTACTTTTGGTTCCCTCGGATTTCCTTCCTCAACTGCCTCGACAGCAACATCCTCTACTACCTTCTGCACTATTTCTTGATCCTCAACCCTCTACTGTCTTCTTCTCCTCTTAGCTTCTTTTTCTTCTGGTGTTTTCTTTTTCTTTGCCTTCGTTTTTGGTACTTCGGGAGTGACCGACACCTCCTCTTCCTCATTGTCTCTCTATTTTCTTGCTCTCATTTTCGCCATTAAAGACTCAAAGGTTTTTACAGCGAATAGAAAAAGAAGGAGAAATACAAACGACAAAGGAATGAAACAAGAAGATGAAGTGAAAAGAAAATTACAGAAGGTTGTGAATAAATAGGGTTTCAGCAAAATAAAATTTTAACCGAAAGATTTTTCTCTTCATTAAATAATATTACCGTTTTTAATCGCATGCAATCTGTAAAATTAAAACCATCAACGGTAAAAATCTGAATTTCAATTGCCCATGGTAAATGGTGATGTGTTGCCAACGACTAAGCCCTTTGATTTCCCCTGTGCGAAACGTGGCTTCATCAGATGCCTCATGCAATTTACCTGCCCACAACAAATTTAAAATTCAATGGTAAAAATAATTAATTCACAACTAAACCCTTCTTATTCGGACGAAATATTTGATTCGGCCATAAAATTGCCGCAACAACCTTCTGAACAAAGCGAATCTTGGATACGGAAGAATTGAAATAAAAATCAAATCAAATCAGGAAATTTAAATTAACCGCTTAAATCAAATCTTTTATTTTATTTTATTTTTTTAATTATATTATATTATTCAAAACCGAAAAAAATCAGGAGAAACTTTATTAAAATCTAAACCTAAATAGAAATTTAAATAATCGAACAATACAAATTGAAATAAAATATAATTGAATCTAATCTGAATAAATAAAAACTAACTTGCAAAAATAAAAAAAAAACTCCAAAAATAAAATAAAATCTACGGAATTAAAAAAATACAACGAACTCAAAATCAATCATGCAAAATTTAAACAAATCAAATCTAACACAATTCAAAATAAAATAAAATCATATCAGCGAGAAAATCAAAACAATCATTGGGAGCTCAAAATATTGCTGTGCGAAATGCTCCCGCAAAAATCTCGCTCTCTCATTTATCAACCAACTTTAGGGAAGGATATTTTGTTGGATTTTATGCCCTAAAACTCGTAGATAGTAAATGTACATTTGACCGAACATGAATAAAAGTGATGTATTATTCATGTTTGTATTATATCTTGTCTTATTAACCCTAATCCAATAAACTAAAAATCTAAGGCTAATAGAATGAGGCTTGAACTAGTATGTAGGGACATACGGGGATCAATGTTCAAGTTTTAGCCTAAAGGGTCTGTAGTATAGGGATAAGGCTGGGTACCTTATCTTGGTGACACTATGGATACGACCCGCTTTGTATATTGATACAAACGTAATGATCCAACACGTTCCTGTAGTTGACATGCGAGTGGAGGTATCTTGTGCAATGAGTTTGCACAAAGACCGAATCGCGAAATAGTTAACCACTAACTGTAAAACCGTTAGTTAGCTCGGTTTCTATTTCACTAGGATGACCTAGGCAACTTGGCCTTAATCTTGAGTGGATTATGGACTCTGGTCCATGAGGGATTGTCCTTTGATTTGTACGGGTGAGAGTGCCTATTCACCGACTCAATAAGCCTACCATTTTGGGGACAAGACCGAGTGGGGAGCTGGGAACATAGTCTTACAAGATGGAATTCACTTCTTCCTAATATTAGGGTAAGTAGAGGTGTGTTCCCTTAAGTGGTGTCTCCAGGTCTTGAACAATGGGCCCTACCCTCTTGTTGGGTTCCTAGAGTGAGTAAAAATATAGTATAAAATACTCTAGAATTCCTGTGCAAGTATACACAGTCTGCAGCAAGTAATATTATCAATCCAAGGTCTGAATGAGTTTCCACTTTATCTATTTTGCGTAACTTCCTAATGGTTTTGAAGATAATAAAAATGTTGGGTTTTATCGGAATTATGCTGAAGCAAAATAAATGACAGAACAACGAGTAAACAAATAGATAGACAGATTAAAGACAGGCGCTGGTTAGGTTTTAGTGATTGTTCTAAGATATGCTCTAGCAATATTATTGATAATGCATTTCTCGCAGTATTATTAGCGGATTCCTCCCGGAACTCCGGATCTTTTGGGATATGTTTCAAACCCAATGAAGAGCGACCGATCAAGCACTAGGCAACTGGCTATCCCTAGCTCAGTCACTGGCGTTCACCAATACACAATGATCGTAGTGTGGATAATTGCCACACACTCTCTAAATCATCCCTGAAACTAGAGAGAGCTATTCACACCGGCTGGCCAGGCGGGCATAAAATAAGAATAAGCACAACAATTAACTAAAATGCGATAATCAATATATTACTAGAGATGAAGCACAGTAATCACATTATTCCTAACCAACACCCTAAAGCTACTTAGTTCATAATAGGCATAGGAATACGAATTACAATCTGAGTATGCATGTCCATAACCACAAGTTAATAAAGAAAATAAACTCCCTAATCAGCTTGCGGTAGATGGTGTTCTTGATGATCTTCAATCTCCCTATACTATTCGGCTTCCAAGGGAAAACATGGAATGACTTTGACTTTGACGGCTACTTCCTTTTATAGAAGGATGGGAGGCTTGAATTAGGTCAACTAGGACACGTGTAAGGCTCTCCTTGATCCTTTATCACGAAAATAACTCAACAGAAGTCGGTTCATGAAGTTGGCTAACGAGTTGTGATGTGGCAGTTTCTGTTCCCAGTTTTGCTGCAGCATAGAATTTGCTCCCTCCAGTCGCTCAGCAGCATAATCTGCACAAAATAATTTCCAATGCTTCCATTCTTCCAAATGGGTTAAAACATGTAATATCTATCCAAAACCAACCCTAATAAGCATAAAGGACACATAAATCCTTATATAAATGAGGCCTAAATAACTACCTTTTGAGCAGTTATCATACCCCTAAACTTGAACTATTGCGCGTCCCGAGCAATACTAACCAACCTTCCTTCAAGAATTTAAAAACATTAGACAAAGAATTAGCTTAATCAAACCAGACAGTCCAACACTACCTTTAACCTTTACCTGAGCACTCTGCAAAACCAAGCTCTGCTGCAACAAAATGATTTCTTCAGCAGGGACAAATAATCACCACTTTTCAACTTAATTCTAAGAACTCACCACAGCTTAGCTCTATTATCAGACATTTCAAAACATATTTTTAAAGAGGTTTATTTCATTATTTATCAGACTTAAAGCAGCCTTACAGTCATAAGCTCTTAAGCATGGGATGACCCACTTTATGGTGCAGTATACCCTTGCCTCAAGCTCATCACCAACTAGGCTCAATACTCATTATAAAGCTAAAAAATCCTTAGTTATTCTATCTCTTGCCCCTTAGAATGGTGACATTTTATGATGAAGCTCACCTAAGTTCTGGGAGACAGAAAAACTGCTGGATCATCATTCATCCCTCAAAACTTTTGCTCTGTCAATTTTTTTCAGCAAAATCTTCAACAAGTAATTTTTCAGCAAAAAAATTTTCTCATCATTTTTTCACATTTCCTAGGTCATCTTTTGACGCGAAGACAAACTGTGGGTATCACAAATGTCCCCGGTTACTCAATAACCTAGCAAATTTTAATTTTGAAGGAGAGGAATGCTCGAGCAAAATAATTGGAGTAGCAAAAAGTCCCCCAAACTTGAATTATTCATTGTCCCCAATGAATCATTAATTTTGCAAATTATACCCCCAAACTTAAAATTTTCTATCTGAATTTTTTAACTAAACATGGGACTAGGATTAAGCTTAAAGTGGATCATATAAGTCAATACTACCTTCAAAATCTTCTTTGCCGCAGCAACAGTCCAGGCTAGAAGAAATGATCAAGCAAAAGGTTTCTGGAGATCAGAATACCTTAATCTAATTAAGCGTAATCAGTCCAATCTTCAAAAATTCAGAAGAAAAATAGTTAAGTTAGGCATTACTTAGTGCTAATGGAACAGAAATATCTAAAAATTTCATTCAAAAACATAAGAACAAAAATTACATAGCAGAGATATATTTTTAAAGCAGAAAATTTAAAAAGAAACAAGCAAACATATTTATCAAATGGGGTTAGATATGCGCGAGCAAACAAAATGATAAGAACAAAAATAAAGCTCGCTGAAGATCATTTCATCCATCAACCTTCCTGACCCTGCTCTTCATCAACATCCTCTTCTCGTTCAACAGGCGGGGGTGGTATCCAAAGATTAAACAAATCATCGGGAAACACTGGAAAGGCCTGATATGGTCTTGAGAAATTGGTTTGCAAGGCCCCCCTGAGCGCATCATCTCTCCTTTTAGCATAAGTCCAATAGGTCTGAGCTTGCCTTTCAGCAAATTCTAACCTACTGGTCAACACTGTCAGATGCTCTAGGATCTGATTAACGCCATACACCAGCCCTCCCTGGCGAGCCTCTTGCGTACGCTGAAGCCGCGCCAGATTAGGTGTGTCAATGATTCCCTTATCAGTCATGATCATATCTTCTGGAACCGTGTGCACTCCTGCCCTGCTACATAACATTGTGATAGTGTTTGGAAAGAACAGCTTCCCCACCTTCTTTTTCCAGCAATCAACAATCTCAGAAGAAATAATTTTTCCTACATCAATACTCATCGAGCGAAGAATGGCAAAGGCAAGCAATACCCTGTCCCGAGATACTGAGGAGTCGTGTGTTGTCGGCAGCAAGCGTAGCCTGATGAAACCCATCCAAGTGTTGGCTTCACTCTTCAAATAAGCAGCTTGAAACGTATGCTTCCGCGTCTGCGACACCCTCCATTGAGCCCCCTCAATGCCTACCTCCCGGACAGCCGCACTCAGTTGATCACTAGATGGTGCAACCACCATCTCATTAAAAACGACATGCGGAAAATCCTGGAGATCGAACAATTCATAAACGGCCTCAGGACTCCACTGTACAGGCACTCCTCGAACGATAACCTCAAAATCATTCTTAACGTCAAGATTGACATAAAATTCTCGAAAAATGTTGGAATTGACAGGTTCTGGTTTCGCACAAAATTGCCTCCATCCGAGGTTCGCTATTCCAGACTCCAAGAACCTGGGCAAATCACTGCCAAATCCTCGTTCGAATAAGAAGTCCCGTTTCAGCACCTCCTGGTATTTTGCTCGAGCAAGATCGTTGACGGAGCGAATGAATGGTGCCCTCGGCTCCTCAATTTCTCCCGATGCTTCGGTAATTCCTTTGCCCTTGCCTTCTCTCTGTTCGCGCAAACGCTCATCTTCTGCCTTTCTTGCCTCTTCTTCTTTTTCCTTATTCTCAGCTTCCCTTTTTTCTTCCTCAGAGTTCGACGTCGGAGGTGATGGAGTGTTCCGAATCACCCTCACGCGACCCGCCTTCCTCTTGATGCGGCGGCGCTTGGGCGGTTCAGGCATAATGATTTCAACATGAGCCTCCTGCACCGGTTCTGGTGTTTTCTCCTTGCTAAGCTCACCTTCAGCCTGCTCTTCAACCTCTGTTTCTTGATTTTTCTCAGCAATCTTTTCTTGAACCGTATCAGAAACTATCGGCTCTGTCTCAAGATTCTGAACAACCTCTGTTTCTTGGATGACTTCTTGTTCCGCAGCCCTCTGCTGCCTCCGTCTTCGCTTCGCCTCCTTCTCTTCTGGCGTTCTTTTCTTCTTAGTTTTCCCTTTTTGCACTTCTGGTGTGACCGGTATCTCCTCCTTTTCACTCTCCCTCTCTTTCCTAGCTCCGGATAACTGTTTACTCTAGCTAAGATGGTGGTATCCGTTTAAATTTAAAAATGCAAACCTGAAATTCAAAGATTATCAACGGTAAATTCGTGGATTCTAAACGCCCATGGTAAAAATCAATGTGCTGTCATCATTGAAGCCTTCGGATAATTGCTCTGCGACACGTGGCCTCATCAGATGATGCACGCACATTTACCTGCGAGAATTCAAAACCAAATCCAACGGTAAAATTAATAAATTCCAACGGAAACCCTTTTAATTCGGAATATTTTGCTCCAGCCATAATCTTGCTGCAACAACCTGAAGAATCTTGGATATATTATTTGAATTTCAAAATTAAAATTTTCAAATTTGTCCGATCAAATCAAATTTAATCTTTTATTCTCAAAAGAAGCCGAATAAATTAGAGAAAATCTCTATTAATTTAAAACTAGAATTCAAATAACTGAAAAAAAAACTAGATCAAATCTAATAAAATCTAACTAATTAAAAGATAATTGAAAGATAATTAAAATAAATAACCCGAAAATAAAATAAAATCAAATTCAAAACGAAATAAAATCTAAAATAATAAAAATACTGAGATCTAATAAACTATGCAAAAATCAAACCTAACCTAATCGGAATAAAAAAACAAATCAGCGAAACATAAAATTAATACAAACACTGGGAGCTCAAAATTTTGCTCTGTGAAATGCTCCCGCAAAAGTCCTGCTCTCTCAATCATCAACCAACCTTAGGGAAGGATATTTCGATTGAAACTCCTCTCCCCAATAAACTCCTCTCCCCAATAATGCTTCACACGCTGTCCATTCGCTTTGAACACTCTCCCATCTTTTTCATCCTGCAAAGTAATTGCTCCATTGGAAAAAACCTCAATCACAATAAACAATCCTGACCATTTAGATTTTAATTTTCCAGGAAATAATTTTAATCTAGAATTATAAAGCAAAACTTTTTGACCCTTGACAAACTCTTTAGATTTTATTCTCTTGTCATGCCACAACTTAGTCTTTTCTTTATACATTTTCGCATTTTCATAAGAAAATTGACGAAATTCTTCTAACTCATTAAGCTGCAGCATTCTTATTGCTCCTGCACGGCTCAAATCAAAATTTAACTTTTTCAAAGCCCAAAATGTTTTATGCTCAAGCTCTAATGGTAAATGGCAAGCTTTCCCATACACTAACCTATAGGGAGACATACCTAGAGGAGTCTTATAAGCTGTCCTATAAGCCCAAAGAGCCTCATCCAACCTAAAGGACCAATCCTTTCTAGATGGATGGACTACTTTCTCTAAAATAGCTTTAATTTCCCTATTACTAATTTCAGCTTGACCATTTGCTTGTGGGTGATAAGGGGTAGCTATCCTATGCTTAATCCCATACTTAGCTAAAAGCTTAGTTAAGATATTATTAACAAAATGTGTACCCTCATCACTCACTAGAGCCCTAGGTGTCCCAAACCGCACAAAGATGTGCGATTGAAGAAACCTTGCAACTGTCTTGGCGTCACTCTGATGGCATGCAATGGCCTCCACCCACTTGGACACGTAATCAACTGCTAATAAGATAAAAACATTGCCATTAGAAGGGGGAAATGGCCCCATAAAGTCAATACCCCATACATCGAATAGTTCAACTTCTAAAATGTAAGTAAGAGGCATTTCATCTATAGGCCCCAAGTTTCCTCTCCTTTGACAAGCATCACATTGCTTGTAGAACCAGTGGGCATCCTTGAATAACGTAGGCCAGAAAAATCTGCAATGCAAAATCCTCATAGCCGTCCTCTGACCGCTGAAATGACCTCCATACGGTGAAGAGTGACATTGCTCCAGGATTTCCTTTGCTTCAGCACCTGAAACGCACCTACGAATAATACCGTCAGAGCATTGCTTATACATAAATGGCTCATCCCAAAAGAAAAATTTCGCATCATGCTTAAACTTTTTCTTCTGCCTCAAATCCATATCAATATGGGTGACTCCCTTCACCAAAAAGTTGGCAATATCAGCATACCAAGGGACATCCCTAACTACCTTTACTTCAACAGCAAAAAGCTGCTCATCTGGAAAAGAATCGGAAATGGCAGATTGCTCCAGCAAAGATGATGATGGATCAAGACGAGATAAATGATCTGCAATGACATTCTCTGATCCCTTCTTGTCCTTTATCTCCAAGTCAAATTCCTTCAATAGTAAAATCCAACGAATTAGTCTAGGCTTTGCATCTTTCTTTGACATTAAATACTTTATTGCTGCATGATCCGTGAACACCGTGACTTTGGATCCAACCAAATATGGCCGAAACTTCTCAAAAGCGAACACCACAGCTAACAACTCCTTTTCAGTAGTTGTATAGTTGACTTGTGCCTCATTTAAAACCTTGCTTGCATAATATATAGGATGAATAGATTTGCCTTGTTTTTGCCCCAGCATCGCACCTACTGCAGCATCACTCGCATCACACATTACCTCGAATGGCAAATTCCAATTAGGTGCGCAGAGAATGGGTGCTGAGATTAAAGCAGCCTTCAATGTTTCAAAAGCCTTCCTACAATCTGCATTAAAGTCAAAAACGTGATCAGTGCACAATAAGTTACAAAGAGGTTTACTGATTTTGGAAAAATCCTTTATGAACCTCCTATAAAATCCAGCATGTCCTAAAAAACTCCGAATTCCCTTCACTGAATTTGGTGGCTCTAGCCTTTCAATAACCTCAACTTTTGCTCTATCAACTTCTAGACCATTTTTAGAAATTTTCTGACCTAACACTATGCCTTCCTTCACCATGAAGTGACACTTCTCCCAATTAAGAACTAGATGGGTATCCTCACATCTTTTTAACACCTTACCTAAATTATCTAAACAATTCTGAAAAGACCCTCCAAAAACTGAAAAATTGTCCATAAAGACCTCAACAGTGGACTCAATCATATCAGAAAAAATTGCTAACATACACCGCTGAAATGTTGCTGGAGCATTGCAAAGGCCAAAAGGCATTCTCCTAAAAGCGAATGTCCCATAAGGGCAGGTGAAAGTGGTTTTTTCCTGATCTTCAGGAGCAATAGTAATCTGGTTATACCCAGAATAACCATCCAAGAAACAGTAATAGGCCTGACCAGCCAATCGATCCAACATCTGGTCGATAAATGGTAGAGGAAAATGATCCTTTCGGGTGGCTTTATTAAGCCTTCTGTAATCCATACAAACCCTCCAACCAGTTACTGTCCTTGTGGGGATCAACTCATTATCTTTATTGCTCACCACGGTGACACCTCCTTTCTTAGGAACACATTGGACAGGGCTTACCCAATTGCTATCGGCAATTGGATAGATGATCCCAGCATCCAACCATTTAATTACCTTCTTTTTAACAACCTCTTTCATTGCAAGGTTAAGCCTTCTTTGTTGCTCAATACTCCTAAAGGATCCCTCCTCTAGAGTGATTTTATGCATACAAAAAGATGGGCTAATCCCCTGAATATCAGCCAATGTCCAACCTATAGCTTTGTGGTATTGCTGCCTCAATTTTATTAAGGCCTCCTCATGCTCCGACATTAAATCTGATGCAACAATAATAGGCAACGTCTCACTTTCCCCAAGATACACATACTTTAGATGATCCGGTAAAGGCTTCAAATCTAAAGTAGGTGCTTCAATCAAGGATGGCTTAATTGGGGGAGCCTTTCTTTGATCTAAATCTAAGGACTCAAAAACATCCTCACACCTAAACAATTCTTTTTCATTTTTTCTATCTAAAGAACAAAATTCAAAATCTTCTACACTAACCTCTCCATGCTTCTCTGAATGCTTATCAGCTGAATCTTGTATTGCTGTCTCAATAACTGTGCTCTCCAGAATCCTAATGAAGGAGCAATCCTCCATTTCGTCTGGATATTTCATGGCTTTAAAGACATTAAATTTCACTTCCTCATTATAGACTCTCATTGTTAATTCTCATTGTTAATTCTCCTTTTTGAACATCTATTAATGCCCTACCAGTAGCCAAAAATGGACGACCTAGAATAATTGGGACATCTTTATCAGCCTCATAGTCTAAAATAATAAAATCAACAGGAAATATGAATTTATCAACTTTTACTAAGACATCCTCAATTTTACCCTCTGGATATGTAATAGACCTATCAGCTAGTTGGAGTGTAACTGTGGTAGGTCTAGCTTCACCAATACCTAACTTTCGATAGACCGAAAGAGGCATAAGGTTAATGCTTGCACCCAAATCACCGAGTGCTCTACCTAACTCCTTTCCACCTATAGACACAGGTATAGTAAATGACCCTGGATCCTTAGCCTTGGGGGGTAGCCCATTCTTAAGAATAGCACTACACTCTTCAGTAAGAGATACAGTTTCAAACTCACCTAACATTTTCTTTTTAGTCAAAATATCCTTAAGAAATTTAGCATAATTAGGCATTTGCTCTATAGCTTCTACTAAAGGGATATTTATATGCAACTGCTTAAGAATCTCTAAAAACTTTTTAAATTGACCATCTTGATTCTTAGGCTTTTGCCTTTGTGGAAAAGGTAGAGGTGGCACATAAGGTGGGGGCGGCACATAAGGTGGTTCTACATCTGGCACAGAACCAGATGCTCCAGCATCTTCTTTGCTGCCTCCAGCACCCTGACCAGACTCCAACTCTTCCTCGACAACAACATTATTTCTATCTCAATTTTTATCTATAACCTGGGTTTTACTAGGCTCAATTCTTTCTTCTAATGGCTTACCACTCCTAAGAGTAACTGCCTTTACCTGCTCCTTACCTTCCCTTCGAGGGTGTTCAGTATCTGATTGAAGTTTCCCTTGAGGCCTTGCCTTGAGCTCATTAGCTAGCTGACCCAGTTGCAATTCCAGGGCTCTCATCGAAGCTTGATTACTTTGAATTGCAGCGTCTGTACGAGCCATAAATTCTTTCCTCATCGCCTCGAGAGAATTTCCCGAATTTTGCTGGGGCAAAGCCTGCTTATTTTGCTGGGGCATTACCTGCGTTTTAGCAAATCCCGGTTGGTTCATCTTTTGTTGCGCTTGTACGTTATTTCCTTGACCTCCCCATGAGAAGTTGGGGTGGTTGCGCCAACCTGGATTATAGAAGTTAGAATAAGGGTTGTTCCTCTGATTACCTACAAAAAACACAGAAGCTGGATTGCTGGGGCAAAACTCGTAGTTGTGGTCTTCACCGCAATAGACACATGCTTCGTCCATGACTTGGTTCACCACTGCTGCAGGCTCCATAGCTGGTGGCTGCTGATGACTAATCACTGTCACATTCTTAAGAGCGTTAGCAATCATAGCAAGATCGGCCCTAATGGTGGACACACCATCAACCTCTAATACACTCTTAACCTTTTTATTTGTGCCTCTAACATCCGACCACTGACAACTATTAATAGATATTCTTTCTAAAATTTCATAGGCTTCATCAAAAGTTTTTGCCAAAAGGGCCCCTCCAGCCGAAGCATCGACCATACCTTGGGTTACTCCATTTAAACCATTGTAAAATGTTTCCATTTGAATACAATGAGGTAACCCATGGTGGGGACACTTTCGTAAAAGCTCCTTAAACCTCTCCCAAGCCTCACTAAAAGTCTCATCTTCAAGTTGCCTAAACCCTACTATTTCACCCCTTAATTTCGCATTTCTATTAGGTGGGAAATATTTACTCAAAAATTTTTCAGCTAACTCATCCCACGTCCTAATTGATCCTGGAGCAAAAGAGTTTAACCAAGACTTTGCTCCATCTCTAAGAGAATAAGGGAACAAAGTTAATCTAAGAGCATCTCTAGGCACTCCTTGAATTACAAAAGAATCACTAACTCCTAGAAAAGACTTAAGATGTAAATGAGGGTCTTCAGATGACAAACCATGGAATTGCCCCACGGTTTGAAACATCTGAAACTTTACCGGTTTCATTTCAAAATTCGCTGCTTGGATTCGGGGACGTGCAATCCCTGGATTCAACTCATTAAACATCGGGACAACATATGCTCGAATGGCTCTGGTCCTATCGTTCGCTATCAAGATAGGATTCTCAGCCTGATTATTTCGTTGCTCATTTTGCTCAAACAGTGGGTTTTGCTGCAGCAACGGATTCTGCTGGGGGTTCACTGCTACTGGACCTTCAGGAACCTGCGGGAGTTACGGCACGTTCTCCATCTGGTTTCTGCGCTGCTCCCTCCTTCTGTTCCTAAATGTCCTTTCAATTTCTGGATCAAGCTCAAACCGTACCCCAGGTGGATCGCTCATGCACAAAAATCACACCTGCAAAAACAAAAGAAACAATCAAAAAGTTCTAGCACCAAACCACTAAAACACATACACAAAACAGATCAGATAAAAACTTATTCAAGTCCCTGGCAACGACGCCAAAAACTTGTTGGGTTCCTAGAGTGAGTAAAAATATAGTATAAAATACTCTAGAATTCCTGTGCAAGTATACACAATCTGCAACAAGTAATATTATCAATCCAAGGTCTGAATGAGTTTCCACTTTATCTATTTTGCGTAACTTCCTAATGGTTTCGAAGATAATAAAAATGTTGGGTTTTATCGGAATTATGCTGAAGCAAAATAAATGATAGAACAACGAGTAAACAAATAGATAGACAGATTAAAGACAGGCGCTGGTTAGGTTTTAGTGATTGTTCTAAGATATGCTCTAGCAATATTATTGATAATGCATTTCTCGCAGTATTATTAGCGGATTCCTCCCGGAACTCCGGATCTTTTGGGATATGTTTCAAACCCAATGAAGAGCGACCGATCAAGCACTAGGCAACTGGCTATCCCTAGCTCAGTCACTGGCGTTCACCAATACACAATGATCGTAGTGTGGATAATTGCCACACACTCTCTAAATCATCCCTGAAACTAGAGAGAGCTATTCACACCGGCTGGCCAGGCGGGCATAAAATAAGAATAAGCACAACAATTAACTAAAATGCGATAATCAATATATTACTAGAGATGAAGCACAGTAATCGCATTATTCCTAACCAACACCCTAAAGCTACTTAGTTCATAATAGGCATAGGAATACGAATTACAATCTGAGTATGCATGTCCATAACCACAAGTTAATAAAGAAAATAAACTCCCTAATCAACTTGCGGTAGATGGTGTTCTTGATGATCTTCAATCTCCCTATACTATTCGGCTTCCAAGGGAAAACATGGAATGACTTTGACTTTGACGGCTACTTCCTTTTATAGAAGGATGGGAGGCTTGAATTAGGTCAACTAGGACACGTGTAAGGCTCTCCTTGATCCTTTATCACGAAAATAACTCAACAGAAGTCGGTTCATGAAGTTGGCTAACGAGCTGTGATGTGGCAGTTTCTGTTCCCAGTTTTGCTGCAGCATAGAATTTGCTCCCTCCAGTCGCTCAGCAGCATAATCTGCACAAAATAATTTCCAATGCTTCCATTCTTCCAAATGGGTTAAAACATGTAATATCTATCCAAAACCAACCCTAATAAGCATAAAGGACACATAAATCCTTATATAAATGAGGCCTAAATAACTACCTTTTGGGCAGTTATCACCTCTCTATGGCACGAGAGGGACTTCTATTTTTTGGTTGGACCTTAAATAGGTTGTTCATTTGAGGAGCACTGGTACTTAAGGATGAAGAGGTAGCTTAGGGGTAAAACGGTAATTTGACCTAGCTGGGGTACGAACACACGTGAAGGGCTAACTTGTTATTGATGGTCGATATCCGTGGACACAAAATTATATCTGCAGTGAGAAGAGTTCAGCTGTGGTTCTTTGGTGGAGTGAACCACAGTTAACGAACATTGATTACTTTGGTTAATGAGTTTAGCCAATTAATCTCACATCGTTGGAGCTTCTGATCTGTAGGTCCATTAGGTCCCACCGATGACTCTAATAAGGTGTTGAGGTTAAATTCTAAGGAAGAATTGAATATTTGAAAGGGTTCGAATGAAAAGTTAAAATATGAATATGATTCATATTAAAACTATAGGTTATAATTAATGTGCATTGGATATACATTAATACTACAGTTTATATGAGAGAATTATAATTAAATATGTGATGTTTAATTATAATATTAATTAATTGGAGAATTAATTAATCATTGTTTTAGTTCAATTTAATTAAATTTTGATTTAATTAAATTGTATTAAAACTATAGGTTAAGTGAAGGATAATCATTTAAATATAGTTTAAATGATTTGGTTATTTAATTATGAATTAACTAACCTTTTATTTAGTCCTAAAATATTAGGTTTTTTAGTGCTTTAATTGTGTTTTTATTGAAGATATTTAATATATTTTGTTATTTGGTCTTTAGGAGCAAAATTGTGGATTTTGGTAAAAAAATGCCCAAAAAGAATCCATTCAAGCCCAATTTCCATACATGGGACAAGGGGGAAGCCATGAAGGTCAACCATGAAGAAAAGACCCAAAAGAAATGAAGAGAGGTCCAAATTAAAGCCCAAAATCGTGCCAAAAATTTATGGAATTCGCCTAGCGTCGAGACGCTGTAGGGACAGCGTCGCGACTCTGATCCCATTTCTTGGCTGAAAAGTCGATAACGTCACAGCGTCGTGACGCTGTGCCAATAACGTCGTGACGCTACCCCATTTCCGAGCCTATAAATAGTGCCCCTTGGATCCATTTTTTTAACATCAATCATCATTTCCTTCATTCTTTCCTTTCTTTCCTTGGCTCCTTTGGAGCCTCTCTCAAGGCTTTCTAGCCTTTTTGAGAGTTCTTTAGTGGGAAAATTCTGGAGAATTTTGGGGAGCATTCTAGGAGGTTCAAGGTGTGCTCGGAGGGACTCCAAGCGTCGGCGAAGGGGTCTTTGACGGTCAATTCCTTCGCTTTTATTGCGATTATATTTATGCTTTTCATTGTAAATTTTGTGGATATTTTAGCTATGTATCGCTAAACCCCAATTTGGGGTCTTGAAATGAAATTATAGCAAAATGTTGTTATAATTGCCTATCTCTTGTCATTTTTACTAATTATTTGTATGGATGTGCTTAATGCTGTATGCAATGTGACCAATTGTATATTGATCTGATTCTTAATGGAGACTCGACGGAGAGAAGTTAGGATAGATCATAATCCATGCAACTAGTTTAATTGTCCGTCGTGACAACAAGATTAGTTGATTAAACTTAGATTCCTAAAATGAATCAGAGTGTAATAATTAATGAATTTTAATGGCGCTAAGGACATTTAGGTTGTTAAAATGAATTAATTACAATTAGGGGAGACCAACAGGAGAACCTATGTGATTAACGGAGATTCTAGGATTATGATTAGTTGGCATCGAGATAGGATAATTATAATAATTATTTAGCTAATAATTGATTTTCAAGACCCCACTTCCCATTAAAAACTCTTTCTCCATATTTTATTTTCCTTGATTGATCAAAATTGATTTCTTTAATTGTTTTGATTTTTAAAATTCTCTTTAATTGCATGTTTTGATCCCTAGATATTATTTATCCCAAGTATTTTTAGTGTTCAAAGAATCTTTGCTTGCTTAAATTTCGCTTCGCCTCCCAGTGGATTCAATACTCAGAATTCATCTGTTTTACAATTATTTGTGACGACCCGTGCGCTTGTGGATTATCGTAAACATACAACGAACAAGTTTTTGGCACCGTTGCCGCGGAGGTTTGATTTTTAAGCAAAACAATTTTTCTTGACATCAAAAAGAAAGGGATAAATAGTAATTTAGATGTAAATATTTTTCTTTTATTATTTTGTGAATATCATTTTATTTGTGTCTTTGTTTGGTTCTTTTGATTGATTGGGAGTGTTGCATGCGAAGACATAAGGTGGTTGAATTGTTTCCTTTAGATCTTGAAATTACTAGGACACTCTGATCTATTCGTAGAGATAAAAGATTAACGGAAGTAATGACCCATCAAGATGAAGCTCCCAAGGCAATTAGAGACTTTTTACAACCAGTTCTCCCCACCGAAAATTCAGGCATCGTTTACGCCCCAATCCAAGCTAACAATTTTGAGTTGAAGACAGGATTGATTTAGATGGCACGCGATAACTCTTTTAAGGGACATCCTTCTGAGGACCCTGTTGGGTTTCTAGAGTGAGTAAAAATAAGATATAAGACTCTAGAACTCTGTGCAAGTATACACAGTCCGCAACAAGCAATAAGTATTTATCGAATCCAATGCCTGAATTAGGTTTCACTTTATGTATTTTGTTTAGTTTTTCAATGGTTTCAAAAGTGGTTAAAATGATTGGTTTTTATAGAATGCTGAAATAAAAGAAATGACAGAACAGAAAGTAAACAAATAGGCAGACAAATTAGGAACAGACGCTGGTCAGGATTAGTAATTGTTTTAAAAGATGCTCCAATATTATTGATCATGCAAAACTCTCTCAGTCTTATTAGCAGATTCCTCCCGGAACTCCGGATTTTTTAGAATGTGTTTCAACTCCAATGAAGCACTACCGATCAAGCACTAGGCAACTGGCTATCCCTAGCTCAGTGATGACATGCAAAAATATCATCATTTTCCTATTAAATTTCAGCTAGTTTTGTTCATGAATTGTGAGCTTTAATGTATTATTATGTTGATTTTACAGAAAACCGAGTTCGAGCAACAAAACTGAAAAATTTAAGAGAATTTGGATGAATTTGAAGACTTTTTGGGCAATTTGAAGAATAATCATTGAAGATCCAAGCCCTAAGGTCCAAGAAAAGAAGACAATTGAAGTGGGAGGCCCAAAAAGCCCAAAAGTTTGAAGAAAGGAGGCAAAAATCCGTAAAGAAGGCTTCTAGAAGGCCTAGCGTCTCGACGCTAGGTAATCAGCGAGGAAAATTCCAGAATTGCGACAACGTCGCTACGTTGTCCTCGTAGCGTCGCGACACTGCGATAACTTCTGCCCCAAGACAACATTACGTCACAGCGTCTCGACGCTGTCGTCTTGTTCAGCAAGAAACCCCTCCGTCCAGCACCTATAAAAATCCCCCTCTCCCAAGGATCAAATCATCCCATTTTTGGGAAGCTCTCACCTAGCTCAATAGAGAGAAAAAGTGAGAAGAATTGTGGAGAAAAAGGTTGGAATTGAGCGAGATTCCAAGGCTCAAGATTCGAGATGATCGTAGCGGGAGCTTGGGATCGACTTATCAGTTATTTCTTCCTTACTTCTTTATAATTCCTTGTTGTAATTTGAGTTAGGCCTATGAATCAAGATCATTTTGGCAAAATTATTTCCAATTGTGAGTAGATCTTGAGACCTAGGGATGTTATTCTAGTTAATTGGATATTGTAACGCAATTACTTGGATTATGTAGTGAATTTCTTCATATTTCATCTATGCAATTCTTGCTTAATGCCTTTAATCCCTTGATCACAGATTAATTGTTATGTTGGTCTAAATTGATACTCGACAGAGAGAAATTAGATTAGATCCTAATTGCATGACTAACGATTGCTTGGAGCACGAGAGTGAAAGAGAATTGTTAGAAATTGATTATGAAGTTGCTTAATGTCATACTATGATTAGCTAAGGAGATGGACACATGAATTAGTTATGTTAGTATGAGATGTGGAGGAACTTGAAAGAGAAATCCGCTTAAAATTACTTCTAGATTTATGAAATTGATGATTATTAGTTACATGCATCAATGTAATTAAGCTACAAATCCAAGAAAGCTAGATAACACCCTAGGTCAAGCCCCCTTAATTGGATATTTTCATTTAGTTTTTGCATGTTTATTTTTATTAATTCCTTTAAATTTCGCTTCATCACTTGAGTTGGAATTCTAAATAAAATTAAAACATGATGGTTCTTAGTAATTAATGAAATTAAATCAATTTCCCTGAGGATTCGATACTCGGAATACTTTCCGTTTTATATTACTTGCGACCCGTGCACTTTGCGGTCATCACTCAGTCACTGGCGTTCACCAATACACAATGATCTAGTGTGATTATATGCCACACACTCCCTAAATCATCCCTGAAACTAGAGAGTGATATTCAAACCGACTGTCCAAGCGGGAATAAAATAGAAATGAGCACAACAATTAATCAAGATGCATCAAATCAATATTTATTGCATAGAAGTTAAGCACGACAATTACATGCTCCCTAACCAACGCCTAAGGTTACTTAGTTCATAAAATGCATAGCAACACACGTTACAATCTGAGTAAGCATATCCATAATTACAAAACAATGCAAGAAAATATTAATTCTCTTGACCAGCTTGCAATTGATGGTCTTCTTGTAGGTCTCCAATCTCTCTCCTCTATTCGACTTCCAAAGGTGGAAGTAAACTTTCCAAGAGTGGAATGTTCCTCCCAAGGATGGAATGAACTTGACTTGGGCGACTATCTCCTTTTATAGAGTGATAGGAGGCTTGAATTAGGTTGACCTAGACACGTGGATGGATCTCCTTGCCCCTTTATCCTGAGAATAGCTTAACAGAATTAAGTTCATCAACTTGGCTAACGAGCTGTGACGCGGTAGGTTTGCTCCTCGCTTTGCTCCAACACAGATTTTGCTCCCTCAAGTCGCTCAACAATACATTCTGCACAAAATAACTTCCAAAGCATCCATTCTACCAAATGAGTTAAAACATATAATATATAACTAAAAGCAACCCTATTTAGCACAAAAGACACACAAATCCCTATAGAAATAAGGCCTAAATAACTCCCTTTTGGAGAGTTATCATACCCCCAAACTTGAACTATTGCACGTCCCGAGCAATACTAACCAACCTTCCCTTAAGAATTCAAAACGTTAGACAAAGCATAGCTTAATGAAAACAGATAATCCAACACAACCTTCAACCTCTACCTGAGCATTCTGCAAAAACCAAGCTCTGCTGCAGCAAAATAATTCTTCCGGCATGGACAAATAATCACCACTTTTAACTCAATTCTAAGAACTTGCCACAACCTAGCTCTATTATCAGACATATTAAAACACATTTTAAGGGGTTTATATTTTTGTCTTTCAGACTTAAAGCAGCCCTACAGTCATAAGCTCTTAAGCATGGGATGACCCACTTTATGGTGCAGTATACCCTTGCCTCAAACTCATCACCAACTAAACTAAATACTCAATGTAAAGCTAAAAAATCCTTAGTTATTCTATCTCTTGCCCCTCAGAATGGCGGCGTTTTATGATGAAGCTCACCTAAGTTCTGGGAGACAGAAAAACTGCTGGATTATCATTCATCCTTCAAAACTTTTGCTCCATGAATTTTCTCAGCAAAATTTTCAACAATCAATTTTTTTTCAGCAAATAATTTTTCATTTTTCTTATTTCCTAGGTCATCTTTTGACGCAAAGACAAACTGTGGATGTCACAAATGTCCCTGGTTACTCAACGACCTAGCAAAATTTTCAATGAAGGAGAGGAATGCTCGAGCAAAACAATTGGAGTAGAAAAAAGTCCCCCAAACTTGAATTATTCATTTTCCCCAATAAATTATTAATTTTGTGAAGTATACCCCCAAACTTAAATTTTTCTATCTGAATTTTCAAACTAAGCGTGAGACTAGAACTAAGCTTAAAGTGGATCAAATAAGTTAACACTACCTCAGAATCTTTTTGCCGCAGCAATTGACCAGGCTAGAAGAAATGCTCAAGCAAAAGGTTTCCGGAGATCAGAATACCTTGATCTAATTAAGCTTAACCAGTCCAAGCTTCAAAAATTCAGAAGAAAATTAGTTAAGTTAGAATTACTCAGTGCTTATAGAAAAAAAATGACTTCGGAAATTTCATTAAAAATAAAGAAAGAAATTACATAAGCAGATATTTTGATGACCTAAAGACAGAAAAATAAAAAAAAAACAAGAAACATAACAATAACAGAAAGTGGGGTCAGATATACGCAAGCAATCAAAAATAGAGAAACAAAAATAATGTTCGCTCAAGGTCATCACATCCATCAATCTTCCTGACCCTGCTCTTCATCATCCTCTTCTTCTCTTTCGATAGGTGGGGGAGGTATCCAGGGGTTAAATAAATCATCGGGAAACATCGGGAAGGCCTGATATGGTTTGGAAAGATTGGATTGCAAAGCCCTCCGAAGTGTGTCATCTCTCTTCTTAGCATAGGTCCAATAGGTTTGAGCTTGCCTTTCACCAAACTCTTGCCTACTGGCCGACACTACTAGTTGCTCTAGGATTTATGAATTCCACACACTAGCCCACCCTGTCGTGCCTCTTGCGTACGCTGAAGCCGAGCCAGATTAGACGTATCAATGATTCCCTTGTCAAGCAAAATCACATCCTCTGGAACCGTGGGCAGTCTTGCCCTGTTGCATAGCATAGTGATCGTGTTCGGGAAAAACAACTTCCCCACCTTTTTACGCCCGAAATTAAAATTTCATTTGAAATGATTTTTCCAACATCAATACTTAAGGATCGAAGAATTGCGAATATCAAAAGCACTTGATCGCGAGACACTGTTGAATCATGCGTTGTCGGAAGCAAACGTAGCTTGATGAAGCCCAACCAAGTATTGGCTTCACTCTTTAGATAAGCAGCTTGAAATGATTGCTTCTTCGTCTTTGATAGCCTCCACTGAGCCCCGTCAATGCCAACCTCTCAGACCGCCACATTTAACTGATCACTCAATGGTGCCACCACCATCTCATTGAAGCCTGCGTGTGGGAAGTTTTAGAGGTTGAATAATGAATTGGTAGCTCCCGGGATCCAGTCAACAGTCACTCCTCGGACTATGGCCTAAAATTCCTCTGCATTATCAACATTCGCATAAAACTCTCGAACAATGTTCGAATTCACTGGGTCTGGTTTCGCATAGAACTGACTCCAGTCGTGATTCGTGATCCCTGCCCTTAAGAAATGTGGTAGATCGTCACCAAACCCTCTCTCGAATAAGAAATCTCTTTTTAACATCTCCCGATATTTTGCCCGAGCAAGTTCATTGATGAAGCGGATGAATGGTCCTTCTTCTGCTTCCTCTTCAGGTTCATCTGATGTTTCAGCAATTCTTTTGCCTCTGTCTTCTTGATGCTTTGTCAAAGTCTCTTCTGCTGCTTTTTTTCCTGCTTCCTCTCTCGTTCTATCCTCAACCTCTTTTTTCTCCCGTTCCTCTCTCTCTGCATTCTCTTTCTCAGAATCCATCGACGGTGGTGATGGGGTATCATTTTGGACTACCTTGATGCGACCAACTTTTTGCTTCCGGTGGCGACTTCGCGACACTTCCGACATGATAACCTCAACACGAGCCTCTTGCTCTTGTTCCACCTGCGCATTACCTGTTTCCTGAACATCGTCTGTCTTACCCTCTTGCGTATCCTCGACCTGTTTTTCTTGAACTTCCTCTGTTTGCTCTTCTTGAACTTCCTCCGTATCCGTAACTATCGGGTCAATCAGCTCAGTGTTTTGTCCTTCTGGTTTCTTCGGGTTTTCTTCTTCAACTACCGTAGCAACAACATCTTCCACTACCTTCTGTACAATTTCTTGATCCTCAGCCCTCTGTTACCTTCTCCTTCTTTTGGGTTCTTTTTCCTCCGACGTTTTTTTTTCGCTTTCACTTTCTACACCTCGGGGGTAACAAGTACCTCTTCTTCCTCGTTGTCTCGCTCTTTTCTTGCTCTCGTTTTCGCCATTAGAGAATCAAAGGAATTCGTAGCAAATAGAAAAAAGGAAAAGAAATACAAACGACAAATGAATGAAGCGAGAAGATGAAGTAAAAAGAAACTTACTGAAGGCTGTGAATAAATA
Source organism: Luffa acutangula (assembly GCA_036850905.1). Lineage (NCBI taxonomy): Eukaryota > Viridiplantae > Streptophyta > Magnoliopsida > Cucurbitales > Cucurbitaceae > Luffa > Luffa acutangula. The sequence goes on from CM072092.1 coordinate 28,768,712, forward strand.
GGACTTCAAGAAAATAAAATCTTAACCGAAAGAATTTGCTCTGCATTAAATAATTTTACCATTTTTTTAATCGCATGCAATCTGGAAAATCAAAACCATCAACGGTAAAAAGTCTGAATTTCAATCGCCCCTGGTAAATGATGATGCGTTGCCAATGGCTAAGCCCTTCGATCTTCCATGTGTGACACGTGGCTCCATCAGATGACTCATGCAATTAACCTGTCCATAGAAAATTCAAAATCCAAATAGTAAAAGTAATTAATTCACAACAAAACCCTTCCTATTCGGATACAAGATTTGCTTCGGCCATAAAATTGCTGTAACAAACTTCTGAGCAAAACGAATCATAGATACGGAAGAATTCAAATTAAGAATAAAATAAAATCAAGAAATTTGAATTAACCGCTCAAATCAAATCTTTCTTGTTTTTATTATTTTTATTTGAAGCCGAATAAATGAGGAAAAATTTAAATTCAAATAAAAAATCAAATAACCAAAAATACAAACTGAAATAAAATCCAATTAAATCTAATCGGAAAATAAAAACTAAGCTGGCAAAAATAATAGAAATACTCAAAACATAAGATAAAATCTACGAAATTAAAAACAACGAATTAAAATAATTCATGCAAAATTTAAACAAACCAAATCTAAAATAATTCAAATTAAAATCAGCCAAATCCGCGAGGAATAAAATCAAAACAAACACTAGGAACTAAAAATATTGCTTCTGTGAAATGCCCCACAAAAATCTCGCTCTCTCATTCATCAATCAGCTTTAGGGAAGGATATTTCGACTGGAACTCCTCTCCCCAATAATGTTTAACACGATGTCCATTAACTTTGAACACTCTCCCATCTTTTTCATCCTGCAAAGTAATTGCTCCATGGGGGAAAACTTCAATCACCACAAATGACCCTGACCATTTAGATTTGAGTTTCCCAGGAAACAATTTTAATCTAGAATTATAAAATAAAACTCTTTGACCTTTGACAAAATCTTTAGGTTTAATTTTCTTGTCATGTCACAGCTTAGTCTTTTCTTTGTACATTTTCGAATTTTCATAAGAAAATTGGCGAAATTCCTCCGATTCATTAAGCTGCAGCATTCTTATTGCCCCTACACGACTCAGATCAAAATTTATTTTTTTCAAAGCCCAAAACGTTTTATGCTCAAGCTCTAATGGTAAATGACTAGTTTTCCTATATACTAACCTATAGGGAGACATACCTAGAGGAGTCTTATAGGTTGTCCTATAAGCCCAAAGAGTCTCATCCAACCTAAAAGACCAATCCTTTCTAGATGGACGGACTACTTTCTCTAGAATAGATTTTATTTCCCTATTGCTAATTTCAGCTTGACCATTTGCTTGTGGGTGATAAGGGGTAGTTATCCTATGCTTAATTCCATACTAAGCTAACAACTTGGTTAAGATATTATTAACAAAATGTGTACCCTCATCACTCACTAAAGCTCTAGGTGTCCCAAACCGCGCAAAGATGTGCGATTGGAGAAACCTTGATACTGTCTTGGCATCATTCTGATGGCATGCGATGGCCTCCACCCACTTGGACATGTAATCAACTGCCAATAAGATAAAAACATTGCCATTAGAAGGGGGAAATGGCCCCATAAAATCAATACCCCACACATCGAATAATTCCACTTCCAAAATGTAAGTAAGAGGCATTTCATCTCTAGACCCCAAGTTTCCTCTCCTTTGGCAAGCATCGCATTGCTTGTAGAACCAATGGGCATCCTTAAATAAGGAAGGCCAGAAGAATCCACAATGCAAAATCCTCATAACTGTCCTCTAGCCACTGAAATGGCCTCCATACGGAAAGAGTGACATTGCTCCAGGATTTCCTTTGCTTCATCACTTGAAACACACCTACGAATAATACCATCAAAGCATTGCTTATACATAAATGACTCATCCCAATAGAAAAATTTTGCATCATGCTTAAACTTTTTCGTCTGCCTCCAATCCATATCAATAGGAGTGACTTCTTTTACCAAAAAGTTAGCAATATCAGCATACCAAAGGACATCCTTGACTACCTTTACCTCAACAGCAAGAGCTGTTCATCTGGAAAAGAATCTGAAATGGCAGATTGCTTCAGCAAAGATGATGTTGGATCAAGACGAGACAAATGATCTACAATGACATTTTCTGATCCCTTCTTGTCCTTTATCTCCAAGTCAAATTCCTGCAATAATAAAACCCAACGAATTAATCTAGGCTTTGCATCTTTCTTAGATATCAAATACCTTATTGCTGCATGATCCGTGAACACTGTGACTTTGGATTCAACCAAATATGGCTAGAATTTCTCAAAAGCAAACACCACAGCTAACAACTCCTTTTCAATAGTTGTATAGTTGACTTGTGCCTCATTTAAAACTCTGCTAGCATAATATATAGGATGGATAAATTTGCCCTACTTTTGCCCCAGCATAGCACCTACCGCAGCATCACTCGCATCACACATTACCTCAAATGGTAAATTCCAATTAGGTGCACAAAGAATGGGTGCTGAGATTAAAGCAACCTTTAATGTTTCAAAAGCCTTCCTACAATCTGCATTAAAGTAAAAAACATGATCAATACACAATAAGTTACAGAGAGGTTTACTGATTTTTGAAAAATCCTTTATGAACCTCCTATAAAATCCAACATGACCTAAAAAACTCCGAATCCCTTTGACTGAACTCGGTGATTCTAATCTCTCAATAACCTTAACTTTTGCTCGATCAACTTCTAGACCATTCTTAGAAATCTTATGACCTAACACAATGCCCTCCTTCACCATGAAGTGGCATTTCTCCCAATTAAGAACTAGATGGGTATCCTCACATCTCTTTAACCCCTTACCTAAATTATCCGAACAACTCTGAAAAGACCCTCAAAAACTGAAAAATCGTCCATAAATACCTCAACAGTGGACTAAATCATATCTGAAAATATTGCTAACATACACCGCTGAAATGTTGTTGGAGCATTGTAAAGGCCAAAAGGCATTTGCCTAAAAGCAAATGCCTTTTGCAAAGGCCAAAAGGTGAAATAGAAACATAACTCGTTAACGGTGTTACAATTAGCGGTTACTATTTCGCGGTCCAGTCTTATGCAAACTCATTGCTTAGGATACCCTCACTCGCATGTCCCCTACATGAATGCGTTGGATCATTGCGTTTGTATCAAATACAAAGTGGGTCATATCCGTAGTGTCGCCAGGATAAGGTACCCAACCTTATCCCTATCCTATAGACCCTTCAGGCTGTTTCTTGAACATTGATCTCCATATGTCTCCACATACAGTTCAAGACTCATCCCACAACCTAGGATGTTTAGTTTATTGGATTAGGGTTATTTAGGCAAGATGTACATAATATAGACAATAACTCTTTATTGAAAAAACATCAAACAATACTTTATTTATCTGTGGTCAATCATTACACATTTACTATCTACGAGTTTTAGGGCATAAAACCCAACAAGGGAGATTCATCTTCCAATAGCCTGTCCATCACCCATTGATCGAGTCCACAGAAGATGATGAAGGGACTTGAGCCAGCGTACACATTTGCCTTACACGATATCCACTCTTAACTGGATATCTACCAGATTTCTCATACTGCCAAACAAAAGAATCTTCCACACCAGATCGTCTAATAGGAATAGATAAGATAAGACTTACCTCATGCAGGCTGAAGTGTTGTTGTAGTAAGTCTACATTCCACTGTTTCGTCATTATAATCAGGTCAGCCACTCGAGTTTCTATCCCTAAAGAAGGCAGAGATCGAATCCTCTTGGATGTGTCACATGCAACAAGTTAGCTTCATAGATTTTGATCCTCTCACCATTGCCAACTTGCCACCTCATACCTTTTTCCAGCAGCTCTCTCCCCTAGACTAAACTCCTTCAGATGGAGGAAGGGCGGGATCCTACTGGGGCTTCCAGGAAACTTGAGGAATGAAAATACCTCCCTTTTAACACACGAGTGGTGCGGTTGAGGCTGAATGATGGATGTGAGATAAGATGATAAATAATAATAAAGATAAATTCAGCCAACCTTAGTATAAGTATACACTATCGCATGTAGTAATAAAAACCTTAGAAGTATTCCAAGGGTATCGATCCCACGAGAACTAAATTGGAAATTCAGATTTGAAGAAGAAACTGCTCAACTGATTGCTTAAAAATAGGTAACCAAAGAAATGTTTGATGATTGATTTTTAGAAAAGTAAATAACACAAGTAAATAATAAAGAATAACAATAATAAACAAACGAGGTATTCGATATGGATTCATCCAAAAGGCAATAACTTTAATCATGGAATATTCAACTTAAGTCTATTCAATGCATTGGGTCAGATTTAACTTCTATTTGGCCTTGCTCCCAAGAACTGTTAGAAGGCTAAGCGAGTACCGTTATGCACATCTCTGCAACTTGACTCCGACATAGATGATCCACGAATGCAACCTATAATCCTATAGTTGATATAGGGTGCCTTAGGCAGCTTGCCCTATACCACTGAACAATCTCTTTCGAACTTTTTCTCCTATATCACCTTTATGAGAACCGATATCGTCTGTCCCTTTCGAGATCAAACTCACATAACATGCAAAGTCTAAGTGATCAATTTAAACTCAGCAAGATCATAATGATAATCAATAAAGAATGACATGTATTGAACAATACTTAAGCAAATAAAACACTTTCAAGCTATTAAACCATAAGGGAATTCACCATATTGAACCCTTCAACGGAATTTATCTACTCATGATGAGATTGTTGAGATTAGAGTCTAAAAACAATCTCAGAGCCACAAGAAGAAATGGATGAGGAACCAAAATGAAACAAAATCCAAATTTCAAGGGTTAAAATGTCGAGTTTGAAAACTCATGGACCAAAATAAAACCTAACTCAAACCTCAAGGACCAAAAGTGTATTTTTTCCATTAAACAATTAAATACGTAATTGACCACGAAACTAGGTAGAATTAGGATGATAAATTACCACTTACTTGGTGCTATCAAATTACTCCCAACCTAAACAGTGCTAGTCCTCGAGCAAGTAAGAGTAGTACAATGCATAAAATTAATAGTTGCAATCATATAACTCGAAGCGAAATGCTTATCATATCAAATCATTTGCCTAAGAAAAGCTAGTACGTGCAATTCATCAATGAGACAAATTAAATCATTTTCTATCATTTATCGCATGTGTGTGCAAAGCCTTCCTAAAGTAGTCTTAACAAATTGAAACTTTAACGTTTTCCATCCAAAACTTAATAGTAAGGGTTTTTTTTTTTTAACATTTTTTAAAGTTATTCAAAGGTATTTTTGAAAATTTTTAAAGTTCAGGGGTATTTTTTAAAACAAATTTCATAGTTCAAGGGTATTTTTTTATAACTTAGTGTATACTTTATACCTAATACATCAATGATGTACCTACTATAGACCTTTAGGCTGTATCTTGAACAGTGATCCCCGTATATCCCCACATACTAGTTCAAGCCTCATACTAACAACCTAGGATGTTTAGTTTATTGGATTAGGGTTAATAAGACAAAATTACTCAATACAAACAAGATAAATGAATAATACATCATTTTATTAATGTTCGGTCAAATGTTACATTTACTATCTACGAGTTTTAGGGCATAAAACCCAACAGTGGCTTTGACGTTGTTATGGGACTCCTCGGTTAGTTTCAGTCTTATCTCCTTCTCCCCTAATCATATTGATGGGTGGGTGGAATGGAACTCGATTTAGTGGCATCTCTCTAGTATCTATGGGTATCCTCAGGCAGAATTGAAATCGATGACTTGGGCCCTTCTGAAGCACCTTCGTGGAAACTCTAACAGTCCATGGCTTTTCGGTGGGGATTTCAATGCAGTGTTGTTCTAACATGAGAAGGAAGGGGCAGAGAAAAACCTGAGGCAGAGTGGAATGGTTTTCGAGATGCAGTGGATGAGTGTAGTCTGGTTGATCTGGGCTTCAAAGGGGAGAAGTTTACTTGATGTAACAGGAGACCCGGGGATGATGTTTTGGTACTATGGCTTGGTATGATTTATTTCCCCAATAGGAGGTAGCCCATCCAGATTTTAGTAGGTCTGATCATCGACCGATACTACTGTCTGTGTCTCTTCTAGCCAACTCGGTGGAAGGTATGGGGAGTAGAATACGACGTTTTGAGGATGCCTGGTTGTTATACCCAGAGTACAGGGAAGCAGTGTCAGGTTTCTAGCAGTCAGGGGCAGCTAATGCTTCACCTATAGGTTTGAGGATGGCTACTAAGTAGTGTTTGGCCTCCCTAGCCCGATGGGGCAAGGGGAAGTTCGAGAGGCATGGTGACCGTATTCGGGAGGCATTAGCACAGGTGCAACTAGCTCTGAGGAACCTGAGTAGAGTAGGGTTTAGGTTGGATTTGCAGGAGGCTGAGGCCAAACTAGAGGCTGTTTTCCTCAAGGAGGAAGTGTATTGGAGGCAGAGGTCCCGTGAGTAGTGGTTCCGATGGGGGACAAGAATACTCGATGGTTTCATGACCACGCATCTCACAGGAAGAAACGCAACACTATTCAGGGCCTTGAGGATGGATTTGGTGTTTCGCGTCAAGACCCGAAGGAGATTCTTGAGTTGGTTTCTGAATACTTTATGCATATTTACTCGTCGAGCAGTCCATCTATGGATGACATTATGTTGAGAAACTCCCAAGAAATATATCTAACAACCTTGCTGAAAAACAAGACCTTTAGATCACATAACTGAAAACCCCAAAACCGATTTGAAAATCAACCCAAGGAAAGTAAAAACCGGATTACCTTGTCGATCAAATATCTCAAGGCAAGAAGCTTGCTTGAGATTCAAATCACTCCACAAGCATGATTGATCAAGTAAAGCTCGAATGATTCTCAGCATGCAACCTAAACTACATAGAATTGCAAAGAAACTTAGCACTAGGCTAATGGAAAAGCTCAAAGGCTCTTTTTACTACATTTCCAAGTCTTTTTTTTCAAATACAAGATACATGGCTTTTTATAGCCTTAAAAATGAAACCCTAGACCTTCCATGAGGTATATCAAGAGTTGTAACATTCCATCTTTATGACAATAATCAACCATTAAGTAAATTTAACCTAAAAAGTAATTAAAATGACATAAAACTGAAAATACATTCAAAAGGGTCCATAAATCCGTGAATAGGAGTTTGCAATCAGCCAATTAATATTTGTAACCTCCCATGCTTGAAACCTCACTTGAAGTATCTTGAAGTCCATGTTCCATAAATGACACTTTGACTTGTCTTCAATGAAGCTTGAGTGCATTTAATGAATCTCCATTTTGAAGCTTTTCTTTAGTTTTGGATAGAATGGTAGGATTCATATCATCCTCCCCTTCTTCAAGAGAATTCGTCCTCGAATTTATTTTGTGAATCATTGCTGCAAAAACACGTTAAGAAAACACAAAGAACCTCACAACACTCTTTTATGTGTTCACACTCATGAAAATTTAGGCCACTTGCGTTTGCACTCATTTTCACAAATCACTCAGTATAAACTCGCATTCTCATCTCTCAAAATTGGAAGTGGAAAAGCCAAGGTAATTTGCAATTGAATGAGTAGTAGCACACTTTGAATATGCAAACTGACTTAACTATGAAAATATTAAGAATCCAAACATGTAAGAAGATAGACAAGATGTTATGAAAGACAAAAGATGCATTCAATGCTTTTGTTAAAATGGAGTTTAAAGAGTCAAGAATGTAACTCTATAAACAATGAAGTCCAACGGCTATGTCAGATATTATGGAGTTGAAAATAGCCTTTATAACACACATGAGTTACAAAATTCAAACATAAAGAGTTATAACTTCCAATGGTTAAAAATTTAACTTGCTGAAATATATTTGTCAAAATTAATTATGTAACAGCCAACTTTTGCAAATTTCAAACTGTAACAGCTGAGATTGGAAGCCTAAGGTCAGATTAAAACACCAAGATCAGATCAAAGAGGGAAAATTTCAGATTTGGCATGTTCTGGAAGCAAAAACAACAAGAACAAAATTAGAACACATGCTCTCGGGTAAAACAATTTTCCATAACAGATTACAAAAATGCACAATTTTTTCCCTCACTAAAGACGACTTTGAGAATATCATAGAAGACAAAGTTTTAGCTTAGATCTTGATCTAAAATATCATAGAAGACATTAAGATGAAATACCCTACGAAAATATGAGTTTTTGGAGCATTTAGGCAGACTACGAAACTGGACAGATTAAAAAAATAACTAAAGAAAGAGAAACAAATTCAAGAGAAACGCAAAGGAAACATATATCCGATCTTGAGCCTAAAGCTCTGATACCAAATGTTATGAATCAAAGCAGCTCTGATACCAAATGTTGAGAAACTCCCAAGAAATGTATCTAACAACCTTGCTGAAAAACAAGACCTTTAGATCACATAACTGAAAACCCCAAAACCGATTTGAAAATCAACCCAAGGAAAGTAAAAACCGGATTACCTTGTCGATCAAATATCTCGGCGATCCCCTCCGACGACCGCTGTCGTCGCCCCTAGCAACTATTCTGACGATCGCTGTCGCCGACAACCATTAACAAGGAACACCATTGTCATCTTCATAGGCCATGATATTATTCTCTTTTCTTTCTTTGAACAAACCAAAAAAAGGGGAGAAATAAAAATAGGAACATAATTATCTAAGAAAACACAACAATCATCATCTTCTTCTTCAAGGATTTTTATCGTTCTCTTCATGATTCTCTCTCTTAAATATCGAGAGAATATTTCAAGGATTTGATCCTCAATACTCCAAAGAAAATTTCCAACAATCAGCCAAGAGATTTCATAAATTTCATCATCTTAAGATTCTTTTTTCATTTTTCTAAAATCAATCTACGGATTAAACTCTAACGATCTTCGTCGCTTTCACCATCGGATTCTCCATCGCAATTGCCTCACAATCAGCGACCTTGTAATCGAAGCTACAATCGTGACAATCAAAATATCGATGTTCTGCACAGAACAAATCGTCGCATTGACACCTAAATCTGGACAATCCGACACCTTTTCTACATCCAGAGCACCAATTGACGTCATGGTTCATTGATTTATCAAGCTTCGAATGATTGGTCGCTGTTGCAATCCTCCTAGACTTGGAAATGGAACAAATCGCTGCATCGACACCTAAATTTTGTTTGAAACAAAGGTTAAAGTCAATTTTTTTTTTAAAAAAATAAAAAGTAGAAAGAAAAGAAGGGAGAAGGAAGGAGAATAAAAGAAGGAAGAGAAATAAAAAATTTCGCGGTGGCAGTGGCAACAACTGAAGGAAGAGGAAGAAGAATAAAGGAAAAGAAAAATAAAAATAAAACTAATAAAAATATTTATTCTATTATTTTATTTAAAGATTAAAAAAATTATATTTTAATAAAAAAATGTGTGCCACGTCAGCAATCAGTTAGTTATTAATGGAAAAATGGATGGAGAGACCAAAATGAAATGAAATCCAAACCTCAGGGGCTAAAATGTCAAGTTTGAAAACTTAGGGACCAAATTGATGTTGGGTTTTAGGCCCTAAAACTCGTGGATAGTAAATGTAACAAATTAATTAATATCAATAAAGAGTTATTGGAATTATTCAGTAAAGTGTTATTGAATTTGTTGTCTTAGTTTTGCATTAATTAACCCTAAATCCAATAAGCTAAACTTGAACAAGTATGTGGGGACATACGGGGATCATTGTTCAAGTAATTGAAGGGATAAAAGCCCTTTCGCAACGGAAACGTACAAAACCTTAACTCAGATTTTAATAGGAATTAAAATACCGTACGTTGGCAAATTAAATACAACAGTAAAATCATATATAAAACGTGTTGTAAATCTATTATAAAACATGCTAATCCATATTTAGATCTAATATAAATTGGATCCTATTGATCCAAGATCAAGAACACTATACCTTTGAAGACGTTCTTGATCGTATCGCAAAGGATTCCTTGAATGCAAGCAAAAACCATCAACGAAAAAGTCTTGATCTTGCTGGAAAAAAATCACGAACACGACCACCAAGGTTGCACCGATATTCCCTTTAAGGAAAATGCATAAGGAGCTTGTGGGAGAAATTTTACTAAGGGATTTGGTGAAAGCTTCTTCTCTGTATTCTTGAGAGAATAGTCACAGAGAGTTCTAGAGAGTGAGAGAGAGAGGGAATGCGTGATTTTCAAAGAATGAGCCGTTCTGAATGAATGACGAGGCAGTTATCTAACGGATGGAGAAACTCCCTCCCTAACAACCCTCTAAATCACGCATAGTGCTAGGTTAGTGGGGCTGATTTTTTCTTATCAGTTATACTGATAAGATAATTAATTATTAATAATAAAATTAATAATTAATTAATCAAATTAACAATTAATTTAATTAATACTTATATAAATCACATTTATACAAATATTACCACTTAACCCATAGTTTTAATACAATTCAATTAAATAAAATTTAATTAAATTACTTAAAACTAATTATTAATTAATATTATAATTAAATATCTCATATTTAATTATATCTCTCTCAAATAAACTATAGTATTAATGTACATCTAATGTGCATTAATTATAACCTATAGTTTTATAATATGAATCAAATTCATATTTTATCTTAATATTCGAACCCCTTCGAACATTCAATTCTCCCTTAGAAATTTACCTCAATGCCCTTATAGAGCTACCGGTGGGACCTAATGGACCTACAGATCCGAAGCTCCAATGATGTGAGATTAATTGGCTAAACTCATTAACCAAATTAATCAATGTTCGTTAACTGTGGTTCACTCCACTATAGAACCACAACTACACTCTTCTCACTGCAGATATATTTTTGTGTCCACCGATATCGACCATCAACAGCAAGTTAGCCCTTCACGTGTGTTCGTACCCCAGCTAGGTCAAATTACCGTTTTACCCCTCGGCTACCTCTTCGTCCTTAAGTACCAGTGCTCCTCTAATGAACAACCTGTTTGAGGTCCAACCAACAAACAAAAAACCCTCTCGTGCCATAGAGAGGGTAGGGCCCATTGTTCAAGACCCGGAGACACCACTTAAGGGAACAGAACTCTACTTACCCTAAAGTTGGGAATGAGTGAATTCCATCTTGTAAGACTATGTTCCCAGCTCTCCACTCGGTTTTGTCCCCAAAATGGTAGGCTTATTGGGTCGGCGTGTAGGCCACTCTCACCCATACAAATCAAAGGACAATCCCTCATGGACAAGAGTCCATAATCCACTCAGGATTAAGGCCAAGTTGCCTAGGTCATCCTAGTGAAATAGAAACCGAGCTAAATAACGGTGTTACAGTTAGTTGTTAACTATTTCGCGGTTCGGTCTTTGTGCAAACTCATTGCACAGGATACCCCCACTCGCATGTCAACTACATGAACGTGTTGGATCATTGCGTTTGTACCATTATAAAAAGTGGGTCGTGTCCATAGTGTCACCAGGATAAGGTACCCAGCCTTATCCCTATACTACTGACCCTTTAGGCTAAAACTTGAACATCGATCCCCGTATGTCCCTACATACTAGTTCAAGCCTTATTCTATTAGTCTTGGATGTTAAGTTTATTGGATTAGGGTTAATAAGACACGATATAATATAAACCTAAATAATACATCACTTTTATTAATGTTCGATCAAAAGTACATTTACTATCTACGAGTTTTAGGGCATAAAACCCAACAAACTCCCACTTGAACTAAAACTCTAGTTAATGGGAAAGTATATACAAAATAATCCAAAGTTGGAAATGTTGAATGTATATTGTACATTACATGATAGGTAAATATACAAAATACAATAAACTAGGGTATCCTTACACCCATTACACATCTCCCACTTGCCCTAGATTACGCTATATACATGTCTCGCAAACCTAGACTTTCCAGATGACCCTCGAACACTTTAGCCGAGAGGGCCTTCGTAAATGGATCAACAATGTTGTGCTTCGAAGCAGTCTTGGTCACGACCACATCTCCTCTTTGCACAATCTCTCGAATCAAATGATACTTCATCTCTATGTTTTTACCTTGTTTGTGGCTACAAGGTTCATTTTAATTGGCTACAGCCTCACTATTGTCACAGTATAACGTAATGGGCAAGTTCATATTGGGAACAACTTCCAAATCAGTCAAGAACTTCCTTAGCCAAACAGCTTCCTTAGCTGCTTCACAAGCAGCTACATACTCTGCCTCCACCGTGGAGTCTGCTATGCATCCTTGCTTTATACTTCTCCAAACTACAGCTCCCCCGTTAAGGGTGAACACTGGCCCCGACATGGATTACCTAGAATCCTTGTCAGGAAGTCAGAGTCGGTGTATCCCGTAAGAACTAACTCTTTAGCCCCAAACACCAGCATGTAGTCCCTCGTTCTCCTAAGATACTTGAGGATTCCTTTAACGGCGGTCCAGTGGTCTAAGCCTTGATTTGGCTGATATCTGCTGACAATCCCTACAACATAACAGATGTTAGACCTTGTGCAGAGCATAACATACATTAAGCTACCCACTGCAGAGGCGTAGGGAATTCGTCTCATATCCTCAACCTTTTGAGGTGGACTGTTCCTTAGACAGGTGAACCCCATGCCTGAAAGGCAATAAGCCATTCTTGGAGTTCTGCAACGAATATCGGGCCAACATCTTGTTGATATACGTTGGCTAGCTTTTTGTTCTTTCTATCCCGAATTATCTGGATGCCAAGAACATATTGGGCCTCACCTAAATCTTTCATTTGGAATTGGGCCGCTAGTCATTCTTTTACGCCAGACAGACATCCTACATCATTCCCAATGAGTAGGATATCGTCAACATAAAGTACAAGGAAAGCTACTTTATTCTTGTTTATTTTCTTGTATACACAAGGTTCATCAACATTTTTGTAAAAGCCAAAATATTTGATAGCAGTATCAAATCTAATATTCCAAGATCTGGAGGCCTGTTTCAACCCATAAATGGATCGATTCAGTTTACAAACGTTTTTCTCCTAACCTTGGGTTATGAACCCTTCGGGTTAAGACATAAAAATACTCTCTTCAAGATAGCCATTCAGAAAAGCAGTCTTGACATCTATTTGCCATATTTCATGGTCATAAAACGTGGCAATGGATAAGAGAATTCTTATGGACTTGAGCATAACATTTGGAGAAAAGGTTTCTTCATAGTCCACCCCTTCTCTTTGGGTATAACCTTTTGCTACAAGTCTTGCCTTGAAAGTCTGTACTTTCCCAGCAGCATCTCTTTTCAAGAGCCTCAGACTTATGGTCCATTAGGTATAAGTAACCGTATCGAGAATAATCATCTATGAAAGAGATGAAATATCCATAACCTCCTCAAGCCTTTACATTCATTGGACCACAAAGATCCGAATGTATCAGTTCAAGTGGTTCTTTGGCCCTATAACATTTTCCAGTAAGGAAAATGACTCTTGGTCATTTTATCCTCGAGACACGATTCACAGGGTGGTAAAGATGTATCTTCTAAATCGGTTAGAAGTCCATTTTTAACCAAACGATCGATCTGATCGATGTTAATATGACCAAAAAGAAGATGCCAAAGATACGTATTGTTATTTAGAGGAGAAATCTTTTGCCTTTTTTTTTGTGTTTCAACCGTTTTAAACATCTCATGATTTAAAATAGGCTTAGCGTCGGTAGGTCTTAACACAAATAAATTATTTTCACGCTTAGCTGAACAAATATAAATTCCATTCCGAGAAATAAAAGCTTCATTAAGCATGAATGAAATTGAATAACATTATTCAAGTAAAGCTGAAACAGAAATAAGGTTCCTTTTAATTCTAGGAACCAAGTACAAGTTCTCTAAAATTAAATACTTATTTCTAAAAAATAATTTTGCAGCTCCCACTGCACGAGCTGAAACGACTTCTCATGTTCCAACCTTGAGAGTCATTTCGCCATCAGCCATCTGCTGGAAATCATTTCCCTGAAAAGATGAGCAAACATGATTAGTGGCTCCCGAATCTAATATCTAGACAAACTCATCATGTTCTACAAGACAGGTTTCTAAAACCAGTAAATCGAATTTACCTTCTTTCTCTCTCTTCTTCTCAACGAGGTAACAGGGACAGTTGCGCTTCCACTGACCATCGACATTGCAGTGGAAGCATCTGCCTTTGTCGGCCACGACCTTGGCCTTACCCTTACCTTGCACAGCTTGCGCTGAAGCCTTCCCCTTGTCTTCATTCCTCTTCTGAATTTGCTTCGATGAAGAAGCTTGAGGTACAAATTTAGTCCCTGAGGATGAACCCTTCAGGAACTTTTTCTTGGAATGGGCCACGTTGGCCTCTCCTTTCACCACATTTTTGTCATTGCTTTTCAACATGGACTCATAAATCTGTAACTCCGAGAGGAGGGTAGTCAGGTTGAACTGAATTTTGTTCATACTCACAATCGTCCTGAATGGCATATAGCTTGTAGGAAGCGAATGAAGTATGAACGCAATCTGATTGCGCTCGCAGACTACCTCGCCAACCTCAACAATGTTGAATTGGTTTATCATATCCAGGACATGTTCCCGGACAGATTGACCTTCTTGCATCTTGGCATTGAAGACGTTCTTCAAGGCATCATGGTGTAGCTGATAGGACGGAAGTCCAAACATCTCCTACAGGGAATTCATAATCTCCCTGGTAGTTTCCACGTTCTCGTAACGCTTGGCCAAGACTTTAGATAAGCTGACCAATATGTAGACTTTGACCTTTTCATTGGCCTTCGTCCAGCGTTCGTGGGCATCCTTTACTGCCTGAGCGGCAGTGCGAGGGGGAACGGGAGGACATTCCTCCGTTAAGACGAACCTAAGATCATCTACCACGAGTATGGTATTTAGATTCGATTTCCATGTTGGAAAATTCTCGCCCGTTAGTCGTTCGTTTTTAAGCAAGGAAATTATGGAGGAAGACATTGGTGAAAAACAAACAATTGACCGTATTAGTTATCTTTGCCTTAACCCATCACACAAGAAATACAAACAATTGCAAACATCCAATCAATTTTGCAAACAATCAATCAAAGAACCCTAATCAAACTATTGATTGTGTCTTGCAACGATGCTTTAAAGGTTTAGAAGAAACAACCACCGAAGGGTGATCAATTGTTCCTCCTCTAAAATGAGACTCTTCTCAGTTAATCGCTAATCCCAGAATAACTCATATTCCATTAGATTTTAACAACCGTTGTTCGATCAAGGATTTGTTAACCAATTAACTCCTCCCTGTAAGTGTAACCCTCCCACTTTCAGATCTCAAAGGCACGAACCAACAGGCTACCGTTAGGAAAGACAACTGTTGGTAATTAGCCTAAGCGATCCTATCCTATTCAGGAGTTCACGGTGTTCCGAATCCTATGATCAGGCCCTCCGAAGGGATGGTTGCTCCAGGGCAACACGCAGGGGGATCATAGGAATCTCACGTTGTGACCTAGGGGTGGAAATCGAGGGATACGTTGACACGCATCCCGCTCCCACTTACTATAGTTACTTTCCCCATTCACCTTCGTATTGACCCATGCAAACACTTTCCGAAGGGAGACCGCGCTAAAACGACACGAAGCCGAGCATGGATCTCACAATGTGAACATACAAGGACGTAGGAGCAAAACTCAATTTAAATTAAGTTTTGTAATTTTCCTCCCACTCAAGTAACCTATAGGGTGTTTTAGGGTTTGATTAGACCTAGATAAATCCGGCTAAGTCATTTATCTAAGTCTAGTCCTATTATCACTATTATAATAAGACCTAATGTCTAGGTGTATTAAACAAATTTAATTAAACTAGCGACATTAATCAAACATTAACCTGTGATTAATTCAACTCCGGTGTTCTAGATCAGTTCCCAGGTAGGAGGTGTTTTGTATACCGCAACTTAAATACCTCCAATCCTTAGACAGAACTTCACTGATAGAGTTCCCTTATAATCACAGGAATGTTGTCCTACTTAGTTCATTAAAACTATTTTAAAACTAAGTAAGAATTTCTAATCCTATTAGAAAATGATCTTAGGTCTAATTAATTTTAACTCATTTAAAATTAATTCATTTTAACCTAAGTTCCTATGTGAGCATGCATATCATTATTATAGATTGAAGGTTTCTAATCATAAATTTTAAACTATTTAAAAATTTTAATGATTAGTCCTATAATCATGCACACTATAGTTTTAAAAACAATTAACAATCATATTCTAGTTAATGAAATTAAAACTATATACTAGCATTGCATGAATTTAATATAACTATTATATTAAACTATGGATGTATCATGCTCAATGCAACTGGATTTCCATTTTTAATAAATTAACAATTAATTATTGACAAAAATGGTAAATCATAGTAGCATGCTGCAAAGAATTCATTTTAAATATAACTCTTATATTAAAACTATGTAATTGCATGCATCATGCTATCCCATTTTCATGATTTTAATATAACTCAACTATACATTATAAAACTCATGAAAATAAAACCATGCATTTCAACCATATATTATAATCTAATTATAACATACATAAATGCATGAGCATGCTTTATAACCTAAGGTGGGATTTCTAATTTTATATCACATCCACAAAGCATATAAAATAGCATATGAACCAATTAATTGGCCCCTAGGATAAAATTTAAAGCTTAAATTACAATAATAAAGCAAAATTCTATCCTATTACAGCCTTCTGCAGCTCCAAACCGGACCAAAACCGCTCCAAACGTGCCAAAACGAGTCAAAACTACCAAAAAAATGGGTCAAACCCGCTTGAACCAGCTGGAAAACCACTGAAAAAGTCAAAAACTGGTCAAAAACCGCCAAGAATTGATCGAACCTCACCCCAGTCAGCAAACCAGGCGAGCCAGTAAACGAACTACTACTTCAGTCAATGAAACGCCACAGAACCGGCCTGACGCAGACCGAACCGGACGAGCTGGACCGCGCCTCCTCCTTGCGCCTGAACCGCGCCTCGCTGATGTCAGCGTGGTGAATGTTGACGTCAGCCCTACCTGATGCACACAATTTTTCGTCCGATTTTTCCTTTTTTTTTTCTTCCGATTTTCTGGAATTCCAACACCGTTCCAGCCGCAATTGTTCGCCGTTTTCCACCGTTTTTGGCCAAATTTGGTCCCGATCTTCATCGTTCTTCAGCCTAAACTAGACATGAACTTACCGAGACTCAATTTACAATTTTAATTGCCCAAAAACGTAGTGGCCTTTACATTTGATCACATCAAAAAATTGTAAATCTAAGGCCAATTAACCTCCAGTTCATAGCAAATTAACATCCATGATGCAATTAAATCTCACCTTAAACCAACGCAAATTTTAATTCACTAAGTAAAATACAAAGAAGGCTCTAATACCAATTTAAGGGATAAAAGCCCTTTCGCAGCGGAAACATACAGAACCTTAACCCAGATTTTAATAGGAATTAAAATACTGTACGTTGGCAAATTAAATACAGCAGTAAAATTATATATAAAACGTGCTGTAAATCTATTATAAAACATGCTAATCCATATTTAGATCTAATCTAAATTGGATCCTATTGATCCAAGATGAAGAACACTATACCTTTGAAGACGTTCTTGATCATATCGCCAAGGATTCCTTGAATGCAAGCAAAAACCAGCAGCGAAAAAGTCTTGATCTTGCTGGAAAAATATCACGAACACGACCACCAAGGTTGCACCGGTATTCCCTTTAAGGAAAATGCGTAAGGAGCTTGTGGGAGCAATTTTACTAAGGGATTTGGTGAAAGTTTCTTCTCTGTATTCTTGAGAGAATAGTCACAGAGAGTTCTAGAGAGTGAGAGAGAGAGGGAATGCGTGATTTTCCAAGAATGAACCGTTCTGAATGAATGACGAGGGAGTTATCTAACGGATGGAGAAACTCCCTCCCTAAAAATCCTCTGAATCACACATAGTGCTAGGTTAGTGGGGCTGATTTTTTCTTATCAGTTATACTGATAAGATAATTAATTATTAATAATTAATTAATCAAATTAACAATTCATTTAATTAATACTTATATAAATCACATTTATACAAATATTACCACTTAACCTATAGTTTTAATACAATTCAATTAAATCAAATTTAATTAAATTACTTAAAACTAATTATTAAATAATATATTAATTAATTAATATTATAATTAAATATCATATTTAATTATATCTCTCTCAAATAAACTATAGTATTAATGTACATCTAATGTGAATTAATTATAACCTATAGTTTTATAATATGAATCAAATTCATATTTTATCTTAATATTCGAACCCCTTCGAATATTCAATTCTCCCTTAGAAATTTACCTCAACGTCCTTATAGAGCTACCGGTGGGACCTAATGGACCTACAAATCCGAAGCTCTAACGATGTGAGATTAATTGGCTAAACTCATTAACCAAATTAATCAATGTTCGTTAACTGTGGTTCACTCCACTATAGAACCACAACTGCACTCTTCTCACTGCATATATATTTTTGTGTCCACGGATACGACCATCAACAACAAGTTAGCCCTTCACGTGTGTTCGTATCCCAACTAGGTCAAATTACTGTTTTACCCGTAGGCTACCTCTTCATCCTTAAGTACCAGTGCTCCTCTAATGAACAACCTGTTTGAGGTCCAACCAACAAACAAAAATCCCTCTCGTGCCATAGAGAGGGTAGGGCCCATTGTTCAAGACCCGGAGACACCAATTAAGGGAACACACCTCTACTTACCCTAAAGTTGGGAAAGAGTGACTTCCATCTTGTAAGACTATGTTCCCAGCTCCCCACTCGGTTTTATCCCCAAAATGGTAGGCTTATTGAGTCGGCGTGCAGGCCACTCTCACCCGTACAAATCAAAGGGCAATCCCTCATGGACAAGAGTCCATAATCCACTCAGGATTAAGGCCAAGTTTCCTAGGTTATCCTAGTGAAATAGAAACCGAGCTAACTAACGGTGTTATAGTTAGTGGTTAACTATTTCGCGGTGCGGTCTTTGTGCAAACTCATTGCACAGGATACCCCCATTCGCATGTCAACTACATGAACATGTTGGATCATTACGTTTGTATCATTATACAAAGCGGGCCATATCCATAGTGTCACCAGGATAAGGTATCTAGCCTTATCCCTATACTACAAACCCTTTAGGCTAAAACTTGAACATCGATCCCCGTATGTCCCTACATACTAGTTCAAGCCTCATTCTATTAGCCTTGGATGTTAAGTTTATTGGATTAGGGTTAATAAGACAAGATATAATACAAACATAAATAATACATCACTTTTATTAATGTTCGGTCAAAAGTACATTTACTATCTATGAGTTTTAGGGCATAAAACCCAACAGTAACAACCTAAAAGGTCTGTAGTATAGGGATAAGGTTGTGTACCTTATCCTAGTGACACTATGGATATGACCCACTTTGTATTTGATACAAACGCAATGATCCATTGCATTCGTGTAGGTGACATGCGAGTGTGGGTATCTGATAACACTCATTTATGTGCGTTATTTAGTCTTAAAAACATAGGTTATTGCTAGGAAAGAAAGGACTTTGTGCTTAAAATCATACCTTTTTTAGTCAATTTAGCAAAAGTCTTAGAATCATGTTGAAAATCTTAGAAATATAGAATTTATGCTTAAAATGTCCAAAAAGAGATTACTTTTGCAAGAATTTATCCAAGTTAAATGTTTTTGTGCATAGGACTTTGCAGTGGAAATGTGCCAGCAATTGGAGAGAAAAAGTTAGCGGAGCAAAAGAATTAAAGTTGGAGATTTTCACCCACATTTGGTCCTGAAGATGTGAAAATTTTGTTTTTAATGCACCCGCAAACTAATAAGGAAAGTAACCCCAGCTGAAGACAAAAGTGTCAAGGCAGTGCACAGATGAATTTGCGCCCGATATGCGACCGCAACTGGGCTTTCCGACAGAATTTCGAGATTCGCGGGATCTTCACAAAATCTTTCGAAAATCTTAAATGTTGTATCAAATCTCCAAGGATCGTGGATTTTCACCTTCAAGGGTCCTCTCACATTGATCTTGGCAGCCAACCCTACCTTCCAAGGTTTATAAAAGGTGAGCAAGGTGCAAGAAGCAAAGAGAGCTCGAAAGTTTGTCCTTAGGATAGTTTTCTGGTTTTTCTTTCTTTTCATCTAGTAACCACTCTGAGTTCTGGTACTTCCAACCTTCGTCGGCTCTTCCATTCAAAAGAAAAAGAAGAGAGAGACCCTTGAAAAAGGTTACGAGCAAGTTAAGTAGAGATGGGAAAGAACCTTTAGTTGAGTCTTGAGTCTTACTTTCTGTTTATTCTATTTTGTAAGTTGTTATATCTTTTTGTTTCAATTTACTTTTCAGTTGTAAGTTCTTATTTTATGTACTATTTTTTATTATTAATATGAATTCAAGTTATTCTTTTATTTTTTGCAATTTTTACTCCATGTCTTGCATTTTAATTTCCTCAATGGGCTAAGCTTCTTCTCGGGGGTTCAAATATGTGGATACCTTGAGTAGAAGAAATCCCAACCGATGCAAAGGCAACCTTGCTTCCTCTTAGCATTGTTTGTTTTTGCTAAAAGTTTAAGTTTCATTGTTAGCTTAAACTGATCACTTAATTTAGCATAGTTTGTGTTGAGCTGGTGGCCGAAAGGTTGGAGTTGAATGTGCGGGTTCGCAAAAGCAATAGTGGAAAAGATCCTAGAAATAGGACTGGAACCACTAGAGTTTTGGGAGTCGTGTGCATTGATTATCTAAGTTTCAGCTAGCTCTAGAAATAGATGTCTAGTTGGCTTAGTCTTCTAAAGGCACCTACAACGGAGCAGAATAGGAGTAGGACTTAACTCACAAATTTGCAGGCGCAAACTGGAGCAATTTTCTTGCACTATAGATATTATTCTCCAGTTGTGTGCCATGCCTGAGCGCGAAGGTGGGCGCAATTTAATAATGTTTTTGGTTGATGCTATTTTAATTCCTCGCTTATCTCATATATCTTTAATGACTATCATTTATTGGCTTTATTTTATCTGTTATCTTCAAATCACAAAAACCCCATCAAATTATTTCTCTGGTTACCATCCTCAATTGCAAATTTAGAGGAGATTCTTGTTTTATAGAATTGAGTGTTTTTCAACTAGTCACCATCTCCCTCCGGTACGATATCCAGAGTACTCTCCACTTTTTATTCATTATTTCAATGGAAAGTTATTTGTTTGCATCATATTACATCATGTGTGGCTAAATTCCATTGAGGAGTTTGGTATCGTGAATTCCCTTATGGTTTAAATGGCTTTAAAGTTGCTTATTTGCCTAAGTTCTATTTTATGCATGTCATCCTTTATTGATTATCATTCTAAATCTTGCTGAGTTTAACTTGATCACTTAGATTTTGCATGCTATGTGAGTTTGGTACTAAAAGGGTCAAACAATATCGGTTCTCATAAAGGTGATATAGGAGAAAGGGCTTGAGAAAGTGTATTCAGTGTTAAAGGGGATGGTCGCTTATAACAACTATAGGGTTATAGGTTGCATGCATGAATAATCTATGTCAGAGTCGAGTCACAGAAATGTGCATAATGCTCGCTTAGTCTTCTAACGGTTCTTGGGAGCAAGGCCAAATAGGAGTTAAACTTGACCCAATGCATATCTAGACTTAGGATAAATAAGTCATTACTAGAGTTATTTGCCTTAGGGTTGAAGCTTTACTAGACAGCTCACTTTTATTATTGTTTGTTATTTTTTTTTATTGTTTGCTTATTTATTTTCCAAAACCCCAACATCAATTATTATCTTTGGTTACCTTTTTAAGCAATTTAAGAGTATATTCTTCTTCAAATTTGTGTTCAACTTAGTCTCTATGGGATCGATGGAGAGGGCGTAAAAGCTAGTTTACATCATTTCAAAATTTAGGGCTGTCCTGCAAATGTGCTGGAGACAAACCCAAAGAAATTGGATTCACATTCAAAATTATGCCTATTTGTAGGCTACAGAAAAGAAACAAGAGGTGGATACTTCTTCGATCCACAAGAAAACAAAGTATTTGTATCGACAAATGCAACTTTCTTGGAAGAAGACCTCGTTAGAGAACATAAGCCACACAATAAAATCATGTTAAGTGAGCTTTCTGGTGAAGCTACAGATACATCAACAAGAGTTATTGATGAGGCTGGACCTTCAACAAGAGTTTTTAATGGACCCAGTACATCTGGTCAAACCCATCCTTCTCAAAAGTTGGGAATCCTCGACGTAGTGGGAGGGTTGTTATTCAATCTAAAATCTATTTGGGTTTAACAGAAACTCCAATTGTCATACTTGATGATGGGGTCGAGGATCCATTGACCTTTAATCAGATAATGAATGATGTCGATAAGGACCAGTGGGTCAAAGCTATGGACCTTGAGATGAAGTCGATGTACTTCAATCAAGTTTGGGATCTTATAGACCAACCTGAAGGGGTAAGACCCATAGGGTGCAAATGGATCTACAAGAGGAAGCGAGACACAGTTGGGAAAGTACAGACTTTCAAAGCTCGACTTGTGGCAAAGGTTTATACCCAAAGGGAGGGGATGAACTATGAGAAAACTTTCTCTCCAGTTGCCATGTTAAAGTCGATAAGGATTCTCTTGTCCATTTCCACCTTTTATGACTATGAGATTTGGAAAATAGATGTCAAGACTGATTTTTCTGAATGACAATCTTGAGGAGAGCATCTTTATGTCTCAACGAGAGGGGTTCATTGCTCAAGGTCAGGAGCAAAAGGTTTGCAAGCTTAAACGATCCACCTATGGGTTGAAACAAGCTTTCAGATCTTGGAATATAAAGTTTAATACAACGATCAAATCTTATGGATTTGACCAGAACGTTGATGAGCCTTGTGTTTACAAAAGGATCATCAACAGTTCAGTAGCTTTTTTGGTGTTGTATATGTAAATGATATTCTACACATTGGGAATGATGTAGCATATCTTGCTGACATTAAAACCTGGCTATCAACTGAGTCCCAAATGAAAGATTTGGGAGAAACTCAATATGTTTTAGGGATTGAAATTATAAGGAATCGTAAGAACAAAACGTTAGCCCTATCTAGACAAGATGTACTTGAAGGTCAGATAAAAAACAAAGGCAATCACAAAATGAAGGAATCTCCATCCTATATAGACAAGATGTTGTCTAAATATAAGATGCAGAATTCCATGAGGGGTTTACTGCCCTTCAGGGATGGAGTTCATTTGTCTAAGGAACAGTGTCCTAAGACACCTCAAGAGGTTGAGGATATGGGACTGATCCCTTATGCTTCAACTGTGGGTAGCCTTATGTATGTCATGTTGTGTACTAGGCCTGACATATGCTATGCAGTTCGGATGGTTAGTAGATACTAGTCTAATCCAGAAATAGACCACTCGTCTGCAGAGAAAAAACATCCTCAAGTATCTTTGGAGAACGAGGAACTATCAGCTTGTGTATGGCGCTAAGGATTTTATCCTTACAGGATACACAGACTCTGACTTTCAGACTGATAAGGATTTTAGGAAATCCACATCAGGGTCAGTGTTTACCCTTAACAGGGGAGTTATAGTCTGGTGTAGCATCAAGCAAGGATGCATTGCAGACTCCACCATGGAGGCCGAATATGTCACTGCTTGTGAAGCAACTAAGGAGGTTGAATGGCTTAGAAAGTTCTTAACTTATTTGGAAGTTGTTCCAAATATGAACTTGCCAATCACCCTTTATTGTGATAATAGTGATGTAGTGGCAAATTCTAAAGAACCTCGCAGCCACAAGAGAGGCAAACACATAGAGCGCAAATATCATCTCATCAGAGAGATCGTGCAACGAAGGGACGTGATCGTCACGAAAATAGCTTCGGAGCACAACATTGTTGATCAATTTACAAAGGCTCTCACGGCTAAAGTGTTTGAGGGTCATCTAGAGAGTCTAGGTCTACGAGATATGTACATAACAGAATCTAGGGCAAGTGGGAGAAATGTAATGACTATGTGAATGCGCTAGTTTATTGTATTTAACTTGTATTTGTACTTTTCATGTATTATACAATATTAATACAAACCATTATTCCTACTTCATTGATTATGATTGTTGATGTACATTCCCCACTAGAGAGTTTTAGTTCAAGTGGGAGTTGTTGGGTTTTATGCCCTAAAACTCGTAGATAGTAAATGAAAAAATAATTAACCTCAATAAAGTGTTATTTGAATGATTCAGTAATTTGTTATTGAATAATCAAGTTTAGCATTAATTAACTCTAAATCTAATAAACTAAGATCCAAGGTTGTTTAAATGAAACATGGACTAGTATGTGGAGACATATAGGGATCAATCTTCAAGTAACAACCTAAATGGTCTATAGTATAGGGATAAGGCTAGGTACCTTATCCTGGTGACACTATGTGATACGACCAGCTTTGTATTCGATACATATGCAATGATCCAAAGCACCCATGTAGGAGGCATGTGAGTGGGGTATCCTATGCAATGAGTTTGCATAAGATCGGACTGCAAAATAGTAACCACTAGATGTAACGTCGTTGACTAGTTTAGGTTTCTATTTGAATAGGATGACCTAGGTAACTCAATCTGAATCCTGAGTATGTTATGAACCCCTTTTCAGGAGGGATTGTCCTTGGATTTGTATTGGGTGAGAGTGACTAGTACACCGACTCAATAACCTACCATTTCAGGGGCAAGGTCGAGTTGGGGCTAGGAACATAACAGTGAAAGATGGAATTCACTCCTTCCCTTATTTCTCGAAGCTCGACATAAGCTAAATATTGAGCTCTCGCCTTCACTGCAGTTGAATTATTATGGACAAGGCAATTACTTCATGATCTTTGTATTTTTTGCCGTTATCCTTCTCTCATGCTTTGTGACAACAAATCAGCAAACGAACTGGCCCTAAATCCTATTTTTTCATGGAAGAACCAAGCACATAAAAATCGACTTTCACTTTATTAGAGAATGGATAACTCAAAAAGATGTTGACCTTCAGTTTGTGTCCACTACTTCTTAGTTGCAGATATTTTTACAAAGCCTCTCTCAAGTCATCGATTATATTTTCTTCGTTCCAAACTCATGCCTCGATAGTCTTTCGTTTGCGGGGGATGTTATGAGTATTAAATCTTCTAGAATATTTTTTTATTATTGTTACATTTTTGTTATTATTGTTGTATTATTGTTACATTTATGTTGTATTCCTATTATAAATAGGACCTATGGCCTTAGTCCTATTCATTCAATAAAAACATTCTTTTCACAATTTGGTGAAAAGCTTTAAAAACATGTTATTTATTTACTACAAAATATTTAGGTAACTTTTAAAACGTGATTGTTTACTTGTATAGACTCTTACATATATGTCAAAAAAAAAAAAAACTCCACCATTGAGTCCAATAACATACAACTCAATAATTATACTAGAAAGCTACGATGGTATGTGAACTGAAAATTCAACAAAGTTTTGATGTTAGAACAAAAAAAAAAGCCAAAATGAGCATAGCTTAGTAGTAATTGCCATGTATCGACCAAGAGGTTGGAGGTTCGAATTCCTCCACCCACAAATGTTCTTGAACTAAAAAAAAGATGAGACATCATATTAATTTGAATTGAATCACTTAAGTGGAAATTAAATGAGAAAAGAAAAAAAAAGGTGGAACCAAAAAGACAATGTGATTGAGAGGGTAGAGGCATGCTAGCTAGTGCACGTCAAGGAAGGAGAATTTCAAGCTAGAAGTATCCAAACAACATTGTTTGTCATCCCAACGAAGCTAAATTATGTCAAACAAATTAAATTAACAATTGGTCGGAAAGGAGCTCGGCCTATAGTAAGTATATAAAGTAAATATGATGAAAAGATTTAGATAAGTAGGTAATTCAGTTGAGAGCATAAGTTCCGTTTGGAATAGTTTTTAGTTTAAGTGTTTTTCAAGAATGTATTTTCTTTTAAACATTTTGTATAGAAATTGTTTAGAATTCAAATTCATATCTTTGATTACATTTCTTCATAAGTGTTTTTATATACAAGTTATTATATACCTAAAGACTCTTTAAAAAATTTCTTCGAGGTATTTCTTTGAAAATGATTTATTTTTCCATCTCAATTTTAACAAGTCACTTCTAATGGTTGTCAAATGCTATAATTATTTTCAAAACTAAACACTTCAAAATTTAAACTAAATATAGTAAAGTTGGAGAAGATAGGCAAAAGGGTAGGTAGGGGATGAAGTGAAAGGAGTGTGGCAGTTGAAAGCGATTTGAGTCCTTTATTGCAGGACCTGCACATGCAATTTGGCTCTATTCACCTGCTTTTTCTGTTTTCTAAAAAAAAAAAATCCATTGAAGTCATTCAGAAAAGAAAACAAACAAAAAAGAATTGCTATGGCATTTTGTTTTGGTTGAGTTTCCCAGGGAACAAAAAAAAGTTTGATAACACAATTTGCTAAAGCTCATTTGCATTTCAAACCGACACCAGATATTGCATTTTGCTAGTGGCGCATTTACTCTTCCACCCCTCCTTATTTGCATTCTTCTGAGGTTATTTTTGTACTTTCACTTTCCTAAAGCTCATTTGCATTTCTTTTCTAAACTACCATCAAATATCATTCAACTCGTCACATGCAATTTCATAATCATTCTGCAATTTTTTTTTTCTTTTCTCTTTTTTGGGTTTTTCATTTAAATAAAACAAAAAGTTTTTGGTTTTAAATTTATGTTCTTTAGTTCTTAACTTTGATTGAAATTTGAAATTACGAGTACAAAAAAACTAGTTTCTGTTTTAGGACCTATCTTTATCTCCTAATTTACTCTCTTTGCACAAGTTAATTATCTTTTTCTTTCTACTTATTCTTCTTTGGCTAGTATTTTAGCCAATAATCTTGCAGGGTCTTGGGATATCTAATCATTTTAGATGCTTTGAAGAATTTATATTCATCTTCTCACAAATAAGTGCATCTTATTTTGTTTACCACAATAACTTTTTCCCGTTTGTTTCTATTCTTGAGAATTCACCAAGTCAACGTTAGCGTAACTAAGGTTCCGTGTGATAACCATTTAGTTTTTTATTTTTGGTTTTTGAAAATTAAGTTTGTTTTCTTTAAATTTCCTCACCATGCTTTTCATTTTTTTGTTAAAAAAACACTTAAATTCCTAACCAAATTCTAAAAACAAAAACAAGTTTTTGAAAACTACTTTCTTTTAGTTTTCAAAAATTTGCTTGGTTTTTTAAAACATGGGAAAAAGGTGAGTGAAAAGCCAAAGAAATTTAGAGTTGAGAATGATGTTTATGAGCTTGAAAACCAAAAACCAAAAACAAGAAACCAAATGGTTATCAAACAGGGCCTAAGTTACTTTGGGTCCGTTTGGTAACATTCTCGTTTCTTGTTTCTTGTTTTTAATTTTATTAAGAAATCTAAGCATTCAATAATTATGTATGTTTCTTGTTTCTAATTTTTTAGAAACACTCCCAAAATTTCTATAGAACTTTTGGGAACAACTAAAACTAGTTTTTTTTTTTTTTTTTTTTTGTTCTTGTTTCCATTTTTTTCCAAACATAAATAAGAATGTAGGTTTATTATTATTGAATGTATAGGTGTTAGGGTCATGAAATTCTATTTTTCTTTATTAAAAATGAAGAAACGGAAACAAGAAACGAGAACGATACCAAACGGGTCATTTATTCTCTGTTATAGCGTTTGGTTGGATTCTGTTTCAAAGTTTTAGGAAAGTTTGCTGTTTGCAACTCTATAAATTCAGCAATTCTTATTTGCTTGACAGAAAAACATAAAAGCATTAAGTTCAGTTTCTTTTATTTTGTTCTTTTTGTGATTTGCTCTACCTACCTAGGTATTTTAGAAATGAAAAAAATGGCAGAGTGAACTGAAAATAAATAAATAAATAAATAAGAAATTTATACCACCATTTGGTTTTCAAAAATTAAGTTTATAAACAATACTTTCATCTATAAGTTTCCTTACTTTGTTATCTATCTTCTTTGAAAACAAGTTAGTTTATTTTTTTTTTAATCTAATTAGGAATTCAAATGTGTTCCCACAAAGATGAAAACCATTATAAGGAAATTGGGAGAAACAAACATAATTTTAAAAAACAAAAAATTAAGACCTCGTTTGATAACCATTTGTTTTTTTGTTTTTGGTTTTTGAAAATTAAGCTTATACACACCTACTTGCATATATAAATTTCATTGTTTTAGTATCTACCTTCTTCCTTGTCTTAAAATATCAATTCAAATTTTGAAAAAAAAAATAGTTTTAAAAAACTTGAATTCAAATGGATCATTCACAAAGATAAAATCAGTGTAGGTTTAAGAAAAAACAAAAATAATTTTGAAAAACCAAATGGTTATCAAACGGGCCCAAATGACTAAATGGGAACTTAGTCTTTGAACCTTCAGATTCATGACTATTTGGTCTCTCGATTTTAAAAAGTGGTTAATAGATCTATAAATTAAATTTTACGGACTAAATTTATAATTTAATCCAATAAAGTGACCGAGAGAGAGAAGTAAGAGAAAGAAACGGACGACCACGAAGGTGTTGCTATAGACAATGAAAGACAAGAGGCACGGACACCACTTGGGAGTGTGGGTGATTTAGACAGGGCACATACCCCAATTTTCTCTACCTGATGGACTGAGGGCGGGAAATGTGGCCCCTCCCCCAACTTTTTCATTTTTCTTTTTTTCTTATTATTCATTTATATATTACTTTTTCACACACTGCTACCAAATATTTTTGATTTTTCAGAAAAATGAAAACCAAAAAACTAAAAGAAAACGGTAAATATATATATATATATATATATATATAAATATATATATATAAATATATATATTGTTGAAGGAGAAATTTTGGCCAATGACAAATTGCCACGTCATTATTTAAAATTAATGACAAAATTATAATTAATTAAATTTGGGACCAATTATAAATTGACATGTGTCCCAAATTTAATTTGAAGACAAAGTTGGCCAATTATAAATTTTTAGGGCCAAATGTCCATTTGATCAATTAATTAAAAATAAATTATTTTGATCAGATTAATTGATTTGACCAATTAATTAAAGAAAATAATTAATTGGATCAAATTTGGGTCTTTTAAATATTTGGGTCATATGGTTTTGGGTGAAATATAAACCAGACCCAAGACCAATAAAGCCCAAGCCCAAGTTGTTAGGCCCAAAAGTCACCAGGGCCCATCCAGCGAGAACTCTATAAATAGAGGGGTTCTCCATCATTTCAAGGGTTTCAGAAATTCTACACTCCCACAAAGACAAGAGTTTAGAGTTTCAAAGCTCTCAAGCAGAACCAGAGAATTCAGAGAGACTCCACCAAGTCGGAAGACCGAAGACTCTCTGCAATCCATAAGTCCAAGTGTTGAACACTTCTTGAAGACCAAACACTCCTCAAGACTTCAACACTTCTTGAAGACCCAACACTCTTCAAGACTTCAACACTCCTTGAAGATCAAAGACTCTTCAGGACATCAACACTTCTTGAAGATTGAAGACTCCTTCAAGACTGGAAGACTTCAAGCTCCAAGAATCCATTGAAGCTTTAGACTCGAGATCAAGCGTTCCAGTCCTCGAGTAAAACACACCCACAAACATAAGAGAGAGAATCAGAGGATTAAAGTTAGAGATTGTACACCCACACGCATACAACATTAATACAAATCAAAGTTTATTCCACGCGTCTCCATCTCCGAAGTTACGTGTGAACAAATTGGCACGCCCAGTGGGACCATCTCTACCTCTCATCTCTCTCTCTTATCTCAAAACACAAGTATAAACATGTCGTTCAAAACTTCTTCAATGGTCGCTGTCATGAACAAGTCTTACATGGGTTCTACTGCCCATCGTTGCTTCAACGAACTGACGTTGCAAGAAGATAAAGCTTCTGTCGTTGCAGGCCAAGAAACAACCTTGCAGGGGGCATATACTAATGACAAGTTTTTTGTCAAGTATAACCCTTTGTTTGAACCTGATTCTGACGTAGTGACTGTTATAATGACTGAGACAAGAACTATGGAAGAAAGAATGGCTGAGATGCAAGAACACATCAACAACTTGATGAAAGCGATTGAAGAAAAAGATTCTCAAATTGAGCAACTAAAGAGCCAAATTGAGAACCAACATATCGCCGAATCAAGTCAAACCCAAGTCGTAAAAAATCACGACAAAGGAAAGTCTATAGTGCAAGATGATCATCCACAATGTTCTGCTTCGGTCGCTTCACTATCCATCCAACAGCTCCAAGATATGATCACAAACTGTATCAGAGCTCAGTACGGTGGACCTACTCAAGATTCCCCTCTTGTACTCCAAACCTTATACTAAGAGGATTGATAATTTGAGAACGCCAATCGGGTATCAGCCACCGAAATTTCAACAATTTGATGGAAAGGGCAATCCTAAACAACATATTGCCCACTTCGTTGAGACATGCGAGAACGCTGGTACTCGAGGGGATCTACTAGTCAAACAGTTCGTTCGAACACTTAAAGGAAATGCTTTTGACTGGTACACTGATCTAGAACCTGAGTCAGTAGACAGTTGGGAGGAACTCGAAAGAGAGTTTTTGAATCGCTTCTACAGCACTAGACAAACCGTTAGCATGTTCGAGCTCACAAACACTAAACAACGAAAAGGTGAACTCGTTGTTAACTATATAAATCGCTGGAGAGCTATGAGTCTAGATTGCAAAGATCGCCTCACTGAACTCTCTTCCGTTGAGATGTGCATTCAAGGCATGCACTGGGAACTCCTCTACATCCTTAAAGGTATAAAGCCTCGCACCTTTGAGGAACTAGCAACTCGTGCCCACGATATGAAGCTAAGTATTGCTAGTAAAGAAAACCAAGACCTTCTCCTCCCTAACATGAGAAAAGAAGGAAGGAATGATGAAGAGACTATAGAAGAATCCGTGGTTGTAAACACAACCCTTCCCAAGTCGTCTTCGAAAGAAAAACGACAAACTAATGGAGCACATCACTTAACTTTAAAGGAAAGACAGAAGAAAATCTATCCTTTCCCTGATGCCGACATCCCTGATATGTTGGAGCAACTATTGGAAGCGCAACTGATAAAGCTTCCTAAGTGTAAACGACCAGAAGAGATGGAGAAAGTCGATGATCCCAAGTATTGCAAGTATCATCGAGTTATTGGTCATCCAGTGGAAAGATGTTTCGTCCTAAAGGACTTAATTTTAAAGCTGGCTAAGGAAGGCAAAATCGAGCTCGACCTTGATGAAGTAGCCCAATCAAATCTTGCTACAATCAAAGGAAATAACAAACATCAAAGAAAGAAGGATCCTAAGAAACTTCAACCCAAGAGGAAGAGAAGTAAAAAGTTTTCTCAACCTCAACAACTGGTGATGTTGAATAAATCCTTCTCCAAAACTTTCCACAAAAAGAAAAAAGAGAACCTTGCAACTTCCTACTGCATCGACGTAGAAGAAGTTGACAATTCCAAGAAAAGTGAACAAAGGACTTCTGTCTTCGATCGCATCAAGCCTCCAACTACTCGTCCTTCAGTATTCCAAAGAATGAGTATGGCCGCGACAGAGGAAGAAAATCAATGTTCGATGTCCACCTCCACTCAACCTTCAGCTTTCCAAAGGCTAAGTGTCTCCACATCGAAGAAAAGTCAACCTTCGACATCTGTTTTTGATCGCCTCAAAGTAACAAGCGATCAACCTAAAAGAAAAATGGACAACTTGGAGGTGAAACTTTTCGATGAAGTAAACCGCGACAAGAAGCTTCATAGTAGCGTCCCGTCACGTATGAAGAGGAAATTCTCTGTTCTCATAACTACAGAAGGTTCCTTGAAGGTGAAGCCAAATCTCATTTTCTTGACTAATCCTATAAATGAAGGATCTGATCAAGACCATGATAAAGATAAGAGCTTTTAAAATGTAAAAGCTCCTTATCGCAAGAGTCTAAACTGCATGATGCTCCTAGCCCACACGAGCTTAAAAGGTGAGTGCAAAAAAAAAAATCTTGAACTACGTTATGACTTGATCCCTATTCCATAAGGGTACGTAGGCAGCTTAAAGAAAACTTTAAGTTCAGTCTTCTATAAACAAAAACTTCCTCCAAGTTCCCTCCAAGTTCGAATCCTCAAAGTTCGAAGGTTCTCTCACGCGCATCGCCACAATTTCTTCCTCCAAGTTCGAATCTCACGCGCATCGCCACAGTTTCTTCCTCCAAGTTCGAAGGTTCTCACGTGCATCGCCACAGTTCCTTCCTCCAAGTTCGAAGGTTTCTCCTAGGCTTCAAAGGCTCTCATGAGAAATATGATTCTTAAAATTTAAGATTAACAATTTTGGGACTCGAACCCATGACCTTTAAATATGCAGCTTGGCTATTAAACCAATAGACCATTCAAGTCTTTTGATTCACATTTGCTTGTTAATATATACATATATGCTATTCGGTCAACTCATATTATTCTCAATCCAAATTTTGTCAAACCCAAAATCAACCAAAGTCCCAAACTCAAATTCTATTCCAAATGCAAGTTAAAATTGGATAGAATTTTACCTCAAGCCAAAAGTTTGGCATAATCCAAATTTTATCCCAAATGAACCAAAGTCAAAACCTCAAATTCTATTCCAAATGCAAGTTAAAATTGGGTAGGATTTTACCTCAAATCAAAATTTGGGTATAAACCAAAATTTGCCCAAACTTCAAATCAAAGTTTGCTGCCAAATAAGAAAAAAAAAATCATCAAAATTTTGACCAAACTTCAAATTTTGATTAATTGGCGATAAAAGTGTGTCAAATAAAAAAAAATCAAAATTTTGACCAAAATTCATATTTTGATTAAATTGACACACCAAAGGGAGTCAAAATCAAGAACAAATATCTTGCATTTTGATACCAAAATATCTTTTTCGAGATTCACTCACACAGAACTTGTGACTAACTCTCGAAAAGGGGGCATTTGTTGAAGGAGAAATTTTGGCCAATGACAAATTGCCACGTCATTATTTAAAATTAATGACAAAATTATAATTAATTAAATTTGGGACCAATTATAAATTGACATGTGTCCCAAATTTAATTTGAAGACAAAGTTGGCCAATTATAAATTTTTAGGGCCAAATGTCCATTTGATCAATTAATTAAAAATAAATTATTTTGATCAGATTAATTGATTTGACCAATTAATTAAAGAAAATAATTAATTGGATCAAATTTGGGTCTTTTAAATATTTGGGTCATATGGTTTTGGGTGAAATATAAACCAGACCCAAGACCAATAAAGCCCAAGCCCAAGTTGTTAGGCCCAAAAGTCACCAGGGCCCATCCAGCGAGAACTCTATAAATAGAGGGGTTCTCCATCATTTCAAGGGTTTCAGAAATTCTACACTCCCACAAAGATAAGAGTTTAGAGTTTCAAAGCTCTCAAGCAGAACCAGAGAATTCAGAGAGACTCCACCAAGTCGGAAGACCGAAGACTCTCTGCAATCCATAAGTCCAAGTGTTGAACACTTCTTGAAGACCAAACACTCCTCAAGACTTCAACACTTCTTGAAGACCCAACACTCTTCAAGACTTCAACACTCCTTGAAGATCAAAGACTCTTCAGGACATCAACACTTCTTGAAGATTGAAGACTCCTTCAAGACTGGAAGACTTCAAGCTCCAAGAATCCATTGAAGCTTTAGACTCGAGATCAAGCGTTCCAACCCTCGAGTGAAACACACCCACAAACATAAGAGAGAGAATCAGAGGATCACAGTTAGAGATTGTACACCCACACGCATACAACATTAATACAAATCAAAGTTTATTCCACGCGTCTCCATCTCCGAAGTTACGTGTGAACATATATATATATATAAAGAAAAAGGAAATTATTAGACTTTATTCATCCAGTGGTGAATTAAATGAAGGGTGAGATGTATTTCGTCAGGTGAGTTTATTTATATTTTCTTTTACTTTTTTAGATTTCTGGGTAAATTTGTTGTGCATTACTGTGGTTGAATGAAGTTTTTCGGTCAATTAGTTACCTGGCTATACTAGGAGATAGATTTTGATTAGGTTGCCTAGATTTTAAAATGATTGTTGGTTTCTCCATAATCTTATATCTTTATTCTACTGATATTTCTTTTTTTTTTTTTTTTTTGGAAAATAACAGCCAAAAATAAAATCAAGAAAATTAACAACTACCCTTACCCTCCTTAATGAGAGGGAATATCTTGTTTGAAAAATGAGGACCCAAAATAAACTGTCCATTTCCCGCAAAGAGGAAAGTTTCTAGTTAATCTCAAAAGAAGAAAAACATGCTTGATGTGCGACACAGTGGGCTACTGTGTTAGTCTCCCTTTGACAATGTCGAAATTCCACATCAACGAGGTACACAAAGATCACCAAAATGGCTTCCACTAGGTTTTTCATCTTGGTTATGTCTTCTGTTCTTCCATTTATTGCATTGATAACCTCTACAACATTGGATTTGTTGGGATTTATGTCCTAGAACTCGTAGTTTGTAAATTGTACACAAATTCTATTTTTTCAATACAGTTGTTATTGAGGTTTAGTCAATGAAGTTGTTATTGAATAATAAGTAAATTGCATATTAGATAACCAAAATCTAATAAACTAAGAACCCATGACTATATCATGTAGACTTGAACTATATGTGGAAACATAAAAGTGGATCAAGTTTAAGTAATAGCCAAAGTGATCTATAGTATAGGGATAAGGTTGGGTACCTTATCCCGAGAACACTATGGACGCGACCCACTTTGTATATGATACAAACGATGTGATCCTAAATCGTTCATGTGGAGACATGCGAGTGGGGGCGTCTTATGCAAGGAGTTTGTATAAGACCAGGACCGCGGAATAGTCACTTTTACTTTATAACACTGTTTACTGTTAAAACTGACTATTTCATGCGACACAAATGTAACTCGATCTTTATCCTAATCTAACTATGAACTTTTGTTTATTCAAGATTATCTTTTGATTTGCATGGGTGAAAGTGACCCATGTTTGCCAACTCAATAAGTCTGCCATTTTGAAGATAAGACAGGGTAGATAGCTGGAGATTTGTAAGGGACTACCGGACACACACATATTTCCACAATGGTATGATATTGTCCACTTTGGGCATAAGCCCTCATGGCTTTGTTTTTGGATCACCCCAAAGGCCTCATACCAATGGAGATACTTGTCCTCCCTTATATACCCATGATCATCCTCTTATCTAGCCAATGTTGGAACTTTGGTCGCACTCCCAACAATCTTCCCCTCGAACAAAGTACCACCGAGCCTCCCCTCAACTAGTCATCTATCCGTCCAACTCTCCAGGCTTCACCGCTTTACTGAGAGTTTGCTCTTATCCAGGACGACTCCTCTTCTTCGGAGTATACCCGCCTGCCCAACAGAGCCCAACCACGGATCTCCACCATGACTACTAAGGCTCACAACTTCTTTGTTCGACACCCAAGGATTCTACCCGACACTGATAGCGAGCATAGCTAGCTATTTTTCCTTAATTAATTTAGCTAGTCTTTCATGATTTATTGGCCAAATTTTATGCATTTTCATGTTGTATTTGTAGGAAATTAATATTGGAGCCAATTGGATGTTTGGGGGGGCGAAAAGAGGTTAAAGAAGGAAAAAAAATAGTCAAAGAAGAAGAAGTCAAACTAAAGGCATCCGCAGACCAGCGTCGGGATGCTACTCTTAGAGCGTCTCGACGCTGCCTTTCCTTTTCTAAATTGGGCGGCAGAAGTCACAGCGTCGAGACGCTGTGACAAGAGCGTCTTGACGCTCTCGGATTTTCTTTGAACAGAAGGCGCGACAGGCGACAGCGTTGAGACTCTGTCTCCTTAGCGTCTCGACGCTACGACTAAATTTCAGTCTATTTATAGTTTTCGATTAGGGCTGATGGGGGACTCTTTTATGACACCTTGGGAGCCGTAAAACAGAGCAAAAAGACTGATTTGAGGGCTGAAGCAAGTGGAACGAAAGGGAATTGAAGGCATTATTCGTGGGGATCGTCACGGGGACGTGTAGTTTCGGCCTACATAGTGTTTAATTTTCTGTATCTCTTACTTTAGTTAGTTTTTAGGGTTGATTCATATTTAGTTTATATTGTAATAAGGATTATGTGTAGCTAAGTTGATTTCTTAGGGATTGATGTAGCCGTTGGGCACGTTATGGATTGATTTTATGGTTTTATGCTATTGATTTCATTTATGTATATATGTGTCCTTAATGCTTTCAATTTATCGGCCATAAATTGATTGATATTTGTGCTTGAATCTAACTCGGGAGAGAGGATTTAGCTTAGAAATCGTTATGCATAACTAGGATTTGGCTAGAAATCGGGAGATTATAGTTAATTCTAGAAATCGTTAAAAAGGTTATCCTTATTGCCTTGTATGTTTATTGAATTTAGATAGGGGTATCAGGTTCAATTGCATGTGGGAGAATCATGTATGCTCGGGAGAGGTATGTGTGATTTTAGTCTACCAAGATTTATGAATCATAGCATGTTGTTAATCCATTAATTAATCCATAATCCCAATTGGTGAAATCACATCCCCAAGATCATTGTTTCCATTGGATTGTCAATTTTTTCCTTGTTTTGTGGTTGCTTTAATTTCATTCTCACTTCATTCGGATCCCTAAATAAAATTAGACAAGAGTTTTTTCGGTAATTAAAGTTGATTAGAAACCCAATCTAGAGGACGACATTCGAGTTTCACATGTTCAAGTTTTTGGTAAGCAATTTGCGTCAAGTTTTTGGCGCCGTTGCCGAGGATTGGCATATTTAGTCAATTTTAATATTGTAGAAAAATTGTCCAGTCTTAGTTTATGGTGTATTTTATTTTATTTGTTTGTGTGTATTTTGTTATTTTTGTTATTTTTGTTTTTTGGGTAGATTGCATTTTTTTCCTTTATTGTTTTTCTTTGCCATATTTAGATTTTTCCATATTTGTTTGAATTTTCCATATTTATATTTTTTTTAGATTAGTTTTCCTTATTTGCTAGTTTCCTTATTTGTTTTTTGTCATATTTGTTTTTGCATTCCTTATTTGTTTATCTTTTCCTTTTATAGATCATAGTTTCCTATTTTAGATTCATTTATTTCCTTTTCTAGTTTCTTTCCTAATTTGTTTTATCTCCTTTTCTTTTATTTTCCTTTTTAGGTTAGTTTTGTTGGTGTATGCGAAAGGTTAGGGAGTTGGCCTTAGTTCCCTTTGACCTGGAGATCGAGAGAACTTTAAGTAGAATTCGAAGGGAAAGTAAAGAAAATCATATCCAAATGGACAATCCTAACCCTGAGGAGCCTAAGCCTATTAAGGACTACTTTCAGCCGGTCTTTCAGGAGCAACAGTCGGGGATTGTCTATGCCCCAATCAATGCTAAAACTTTTGAGCTGAAAACGGGTCTCATTCAGATGGCTCGAGATTGTGCTTACAGAGGATCACCCATAGAGGATCCAAATTCTCACCTGAAATCCTTCCTAGACATCTATGGGAAGGTAAAATTAAATGGTGTTTTTGAAGATGTCATTCGCTTATGTTTGTTTCCTTTTTCCTTGTAGGATAAAGCTTGTGACTGGTTGCAATCAATTCCACCTGGGAGCATTACCACCTGGGATGCTTTAGTCCAGACATTTTTAAAGAAATTCTTCCCTCCTGCCAAGACAGTCAAGCTGAGGACCGAGATTGGGACGTTCCAACAGTAGTTTGATGAGCAGCCGTTCGAGGCTTGGGAGCGATTTAAAGAGGTGCTGAGGAAGTGCTCTAAGCATGGCTATCCCGACTGGCTTCATGTTCAATTATTTTATAATGGCTTAACTCCTAGTACAAAAACTATCATTGATGCAGCTGTAGGTGAGACTCTGTTGTCCAAAACTGTTGAGAATGTTAGGACTTTGCTAGAGAAAATGGCCACAAATAGCTACCAGTGGCCATTTGAGCGGTCGGGACCGAAAAAAAATTCTGCTGGGGTGTTCGAGATTGACAACGTAAGTGCACTTCAGGCCCATATGTCTTCCCTTGCTAATGCATTTTTAAAGTTTTAAGGTACAGGGAGTGCTCAATCGATTGAGTCTGCAGTTGCCCTTGCATCCCAGACTCAGGAGGAAACTCTCGAGTAGGTTTAGTATGTCTCTAATTTTA
Source organism: Luffa acutangula (assembly GCA_036850905.1). NCBI lineage: Eukaryota > Viridiplantae > Streptophyta > Magnoliopsida > Cucurbitales > Cucurbitaceae > Luffa > Luffa acutangula. The sequence goes on from CM072092.1 coordinate 28,806,958, forward strand.
ATTCTAGGGGGTACAATAATAATTCTGCACCTACACATTATCACCCTAGTAATAGAAATCACGAGAATTTTTCGTATGCAAATAATAAGAATGTTCTGAATCCTCCTGGCTTTACCCGTCAAAGTCAAGAAAGTAAAAAATCTCTAGAGGATCTCGTTGGAGCTTTTATTACAGAATCAAGTAACAAATCAAATAAGCTGTAGGAGGCCGTGATTGCCATAAACACCACTGTCAATGGTCATTCTGCAGCCATCAAGAACATAGAGACTCAGATGGGACAACTGGTAAGTGTTGTCAACACCATGAATAAATGTAAAGCCCCAGTTGAACAAGAGAAATCTTCATTGGAGTACTGCAAGGCCGTCACTGTGCATCACGGGGAGGAGACTCAAGTAGCTGAGGATGATGAGACTACTCAAACTGAGAAACTCATTGGAGAAGTTGAAAAAGACAACCACCTCAAACGAAGGTGAAAAGCTTATACCTGAACCCTCTATCCCTTCTTGTACTGCTTTAGTTCTGAAGTTAAAGAATAGAAAAAAGAAAAATTCTAATGGTCAGTTTAATAAGTTTCTTGATGCTTTTACAGGTTTGACTGTTAATATTCCTTTTGCAGATGCACTGTTAATATTCCTTTTGTAGATGCACTGGAGCACTGGAGCATATTAAACAATTGGTTTGGAGAGAGATGGAGACTGGTATATCAATTAATTTAGTATATGATATTAAATTAAATAAATATAATTAATTAATTATTTAAATTGTTTTTTTTAAATTAATTATTAGAATTAATTTTATTTTCAAAATTCATTTTGGTGGCTAATTACATGAAGAATTTATGCATAAATCTTGGGTTTGACACCTAAATTCATGACTAATTCAATCCTACATTACCTTGTCTTCTCATATATATGTTAGCTTAATTGTATCTTTTCAAGGAGTATGGGATGAGTGATAACTCTCCAAAAGGGAGTTATTTAGGTCTCATTTCTATAGGGATTTGTGTCTTTTGTGCTAAATAGGGTTGCTTTGAGATAGATATTATATGTTTTAACCCATTTGGAAGAATGAATTTTTTGGAAGTTATTTTGTGCAGAATGTATTGTTGAGCGACTTGAGGGAGAAAATTTTGTGTTGCAGCAAATCTGGGAGCAAAACTGCCACGTCACAGCTCGTTAGCCAATTTAATGAACTGAATTCTGTTAAGTTATTCTCGGGATAAAGGAGCAAGGAGAGCCATCCACGTGTCTAGGTCAACCTAATTCAAGCTTCCTATCACTCTATAAAAGGAGAAGTCGTCTCAAGTCAAATTCATTCCATCTTTGGGAGGAACATTCCACTCTTGGAAAGTTTACTTCCACCTTTGGGAGTCGAATAGAGGAGAGAGATTAGAGACCTACGAGAATACCATCAATTGCAAGCTGATCAAGGGAATTAGTATTTTCTTGCTTTGTTTTATAATTATGGAAGTGTTTACTCAGATTGTAACTTGTGTTGCTATGCACTTTATGAACTAAGAAACTTTAGGTGTTGGTTAGGGAACATGTAATTGTCGTGCTTAATTTCTATGCAATAAATATTGATTTGATGCATCTTGATTATTTGTTGTGCTCATTTCTATTTTATGCCCACTTGGGCAGTCGGTATGAATACCACTCTCTAGTTTCACGGATGATTTAGGGAGTGTGTGGCATTTAATCACACTAGATCATTGTGTATTGGTGAACGCCACTGACTGAGCTAGGGATAGCCAGTTGCCTAGTGCTTGATCGATAGTGCGTCATTGGAGTTGAAACACATTCTAAAAAATTCAGAGTTTCGGGAGGAATCTGCTAACAAGACTGCAAAAGTTTTTCCTGATCAATAGAATTGCTAGAACATCTTTTAAAACAATTACTAAATCCTGACCAGCGCCTGTTTATAATCTGTGTGCTTCATTTGTTTACTTTATGTTCTGTCATTCCTTTTATTTTAGTATTCTATAAATACAAATCATTTTAACCACTTTTGAAACCATTGAAAAACTAAACAAAATAGATAAAGTGAAAGCTAGTTCAGACCTTGGATTCGATAAATACTTATTACTTGTTGTGGATTGTGTATACTTGCACAGAGTTCTAGAGTCTTTTTATATCTTATTTTTACTCACTCTAGGAGCCCAACAAGAAGGAGAGAGCAGCGTAGACGGAAAAATCAAATGGATAACGTGTCGCGTCTCCCACAGGGTCTAGAAGATCCAGCGAACCTCCAGCAAAATCGTTTGCTGCAGCAAAATCCACCGCTGGAGCAAAATGAGCAGCAAAATAATCAGGCTGAGAATCTTATCTTTGTAGCAAACGATAGGGCCAGAGCCATTCGAGCGTATGCTTTTCCAATGTTTGTTGAGTTAAATCTAGGAATTGCACGTCCTCAAATTGAGGCAGCAAATTTTGAAATGAAATCGGTAATGTTTCAGATGTTGAAACCCGTGGGGCAGTTCCATGGTTTGTCATCTGAAGGTCCTGTTGGGAGATTTTAATCCGCAAGCGAACGGGTCGTCACAAGTAATATAGTGATTTTGAGTATAGAGTATCGTCTCCACAGGGATTGGATTTATTCAATTAAGTACCACGAATAATCTTGCTTAGCTTTATTTAGAGAACAAAATCTAATGCCAAAAAGAATAATAAAAAGCTAATCTAGAAAGCAAAAGATAAATGGCGACACAATTTGGAGGGATAATTCTAGAGTTGTTGATTTTATCAATTGGACCTTTAATGTGTAATCAATTAACCAATAGGGATTAACAAATCATTTGATTCATAAGTCTAGAAGCCTAATTTCAAGGATTCTCCTGTCGGTCTCCTCCTATCTCGTACCGTTCAATAAAGAACCTCCTTTCAGTCTCATCTTTATTTACTTAGTATGGCATTACGACCCTTCAGTACAACCTCTAACGTTATTTATTTTATCCCGTGTCACCCAGGTAAATAACCGTTAGTCATGCATTCAGTTCTAGTCTAAGCTTCTCTCCGTCGAGTTTCCACATAGTAACGATTCATTTAATCAGTGATCAGTTGATTAAAAGCATTACGGACAAAATGCACAAATGAACAATAATGACAATTAAACCACATCAATTCATTAATTCAGCAGAGGTTCAACATATAAATCAATCTCATAGAATTTAGGAATTTGCTACTCATAATCACTAAAATTCAATAATTCCTAATCACAACAATTCTAGAAACTAAAACATAAAGGAAAAGGGAAGAGAAATGCTCATAAAAGTGTCGATCTCCTTGATCCCGCGCCGATCTCCTTCGATCCCGAGCTCCAAAGATCTTCAACAAAGCTTCAAAACTCTCCCAAAAATCCCAAATTTTAGTGTAAACTCTAGAATGGGGTGAAAACCCACAAATTGGCACCCAAAATATGGATGCAAAAGGCTCCTTTTATAGGCTCCCAGCAGGCACAGCGTCGAGACGCTCTGACGTCATCTTTTCTTGGGCTCCAAGACGTTGCAGCGTCGAGACGCTACTTGGACAGCGTCGCGACGCTCTCGCGATTCTGGATCTTTCCACGCAGCTGCCTAGCGTCGAGACGCTCCAGGCTTAGCGTCGAGACGCTAGGCCATGAATCTTCAATAAAGGCCCGATTTTGACTCCATTTTTGGGCCTCCAACTTTCTTTTGGCCCAAATACTTCTTGTAATGGATTTTTGGGCACTTTTCTTGACCCAAATTGATACTTTAAGACTTGAAATTCATGAATTTGGGCTTCTAATTCATTCTTCTTAGCTTTTTTGGACTCGGATCTTCAATGTAATTCTCCAAATTTCTCCAAAAGCCTCCAAAATCATCTAAAATCTCTCAAAATTCCGGTTTTGCTTCCTTGGCTCGGTTTTCTGAAATTTAAACAGAAAATAGCATTAAAGCACACGATTCAAGCATAAAACTAGCCAAAATTAATAGGAAAATGATGACATTTTTGCATGTCATCACACCCCCAAACTTAAATATTTGCTAGTCCCGAGCAAAGCTAAAACCATTTATATGAATCAACTATTGCAAATGCATGACTCTAAGCTCAATGATCCACATAATGAACTATAACAATTAAAGGAAATATTAAAACATATTCATTCATTACGAAATTTAAATTTAAACTCTTCATCCCTTGCGTGTGTGTGTGCGAGCCTCCTTATTAGGTCTTTACTAGCCTAGAAAAGGTTTATACAATCCTCAGTTCATCTTCCCCCTACACTGGCCCTAAGCTCTATTTATCCAGCTTCTCAACAATCAAGAACGCAATATCCCACTAAGGTGCCTGAAACAATGGGGTATGCCTCCCCGAAACTTGCATTTATTTATTTATTTTTTATTTTTAGAATCCTTTTAGATGTAGCGCCTTCGTTCTGGCTTGCCAACATTGGTGATGAAAGCATCCAACTACGAGCGCCTCATCTTTCAGGTTGCCTAAGCATGCTCATTTCTTTTAAACGCTTTCATGCAAAGGCAAAAGATGGGTGTCATGAATGCCCCTGGTTACTAACGCTCTCAAGAAAGTGGAGCATTCTTTTTTTTTCATTTTTTTTATATATTTTTTTTTCACACTTTTCTTTTCTTTGCAGGCTAATAAACATGATTTTTTTTTTCTCCCAAGTAAAATATTACAGACTCTCATGTAGTTCATCTTTCAAATTAGATCTTAAGCCTATCGGAGTGACAACAAACATCTAGATAATATAATCCATTTCTAAGCATTCAAAACCATATAAGTAGGCTAAGTGCTCAACATGTGCAAGGAAATCAAAGAAAAAATTTAAATTTACATGAATCTTGAACATGCTTTCATATTTCACAAAAATTGAATAAAATTCATTATCTAGATCATATCATAGACAGTCCTCATCAAAACAGATGTAATAGAATCATCATGAAAAATTTTCAATCATCTCAGATCAGAACAGCAAAGCCTCCCCCCCAAACTTAAATCATACATTGTCCTCAATGTTTTAATTATTCAGACTAATTAAGCATGCATTAGGACAATAAAAAAAATAAAGGGAGAACGGTACTGCCCTGAAATGTGAGAGAAATCATGGATGACAGCCTTCAACATTATTGGGGTTGTTTTTGGAAGAAAATGTGGTCTCGAGCTCCTTCAAAAATTGATCAACGGGAACGAAAGATCAACATGCTCTAACTACAAAAAAAAAACTGAAAAACAAAGAAAAGGAAATTAATGGAAAAAATAAACTTGGGTTGCCTCCCAAGAAGCGCTTGTTTAATGTCTCTTAGCTAGACGAGTTTGTGCAGTCTTTCAAGGCACATAAAAATTCTCGTATTTCTTCGGGCCCTTCTTCCTTGAATCAATGAAGCAGGCTATTGCTAGCAAGCTTACTAGCTTTTCATGGGACCCTGAAGCAGAAATATTTTTGGGATATTTTAATAATAAAAGCATAAAATGAGAAAGATCAAAATAAATGGACTCTGACTCTGACACTGACTCGTGAGAACAAGAAAAAGAACACTCATTATCAAGAGAGGATGGAGGGGATAGAACAGACAAAGGCCTTTCAACCTTAAACTCTACCTCAAGAAACTCCTCAAACACTATAGGCTCATTTTCTTTTTCTTCCTCACAAACTTGTTCTTGGTGGGTGCTAGAACTATCCAATTCTTCTTCACTATCTATACAGCTTACCCATATATGCTCAAGCTTAGCGAAATCGAAAGGATTAGGCTCTTGAATGGGCGCTAATGAATCACTGGCCACATGACTCACTAGACACTCTATGGAAGTGGATCCTACTTCCCTATCTTCCTTTTGGGTTTGGAGTCTCTCCATAGATTTTTCTAATTCTAAATTCATGGCTCTCGACTCTTGGATAAAATTTTCAAGCAAGCTCTCTAAGGTAGATTTTTCTTCTATGGAAGCGGATTGCACTTCACTCTCATCCTCTTGGGGATGCAATCTCCGTAGGGATTTTTCTAGAGCTAATTGAGTGGCTCTAGTATCCTCAATAAAATCTTGAAGCAAACTTTCTAGGGGAGATTTGTCTTCTAAAGGGGGATAATTTGAATAAAAAAAATTGGATGATGGTGTTGGTTCTTCGGGCTCAGATTCCCTAAAGGGCCACCCAAAACTATTAAAAGCCATTTAAAATAATTAAATTAACAATAATCAGACTTTCAGTCAGATGCAAACACCAATTAAATGCACAACAAAAATAATGGATCAGGATAAAAATAAAACAAAGAAAACAAAATAAAATCTCTAATCTAAAGCAAGCAATTTCTTCACAATATTAATTGAATGAAATTAACCAATCCCCGACAACGACGCCAAAAACTTGTTGGGCGATTTTAATCCGCAAGCTAACGGGTCGTCACAAGTAATATAGTGATTTTGAGTATAGAGTATCGTCTCCACAGGGATTGGATTTATTCAATTAAGTACCACGAATAATCTTGCTTAGCTTTATTTAGAGAACAAAATCTAATGCCAAAAAGAATAATAAAAAGCTAATCTAGAAAGCAAAAGATAAATGGCGACACAATTTGGAGGGATAATTCTAGAGTTGTTGATTTTATCAATTGGACCTTTAATGCGTAATCAATTAATCAATAGGGATTAACAAATCATTTGATTCATAAGTCTAGAAGCCTAATTTCAAGGATTCTCCTGTCGGTCTCCTCCTATCTCGTACCGTTCAATAAAGAACCTCCTTTCAGTCTCATCTTTATTTACTTAGTATGGCATTACGACCCTTCAGTACAACCTCTAACGTTATTTATTTTATCCCGTGTCACCCGGGTAAATAACCGTTAGTCATGCATTCAGTTCTAGTCTAAGCTTCTCTCCGTCGAGTTTCCACATAGTAACGATTCATTTAATCAGTGATCAGTTGATTAAAAGCATTACGGACAAAATGCACAAATGAACAATAATGACAATTAAACCACATCAATTCATTAATTCAGCAGAGGTTCAACATATAAATCAATCTCATAGAATTTAGGAATTTGCTACTCATAATCACTAAAATTCAATAATTCCTAATCACAACAATTCTAGAAACTAAAACATAAAGGAAAAGGGAAGAGAAATGCTCATAAAAGTGTCGATCTCCTTGATCCCGCGCCGATCTCCTTCGATCCCAAGCTCCATAGATCTTCAACAAAGCTCCAAAACTCTCCCAAAAATCCCAAATTTTAGTGTAAACTCTAGAATGGGGTGAAAACCCACAAATTGGCACCCAAAATATGGATGCAAAAGGCTCCTTTTATAGGCTCCCAGCAGGCACAGCGTCGAGACGCTACAAGGACAGCGTCGAGACGCTCTGACGTCATCTTTTCTTGGGCTCCAAGACGTTGCAGCGTCGAGACGCTACTTGGACAGCGTCGCGACGCTCTCGCGATTCTGGATCTTTCCACGCAGCTGCCTAGCGTCGAGACGCTCCAGGCTTAGCGTCGAGACGCTAGGCCCTGAATCTTCAATAAAGGCTCGATTTTGACTCAATTTTTGGGCCTCCAACTTTCTTTTGGCCCAAATACTTCTTGTAATGGATTTTTGGGCACTTTTCTTGACCCAAATTGATACTTTAAGACTTGAAATTCATGAATTTGGGCTTCTAATTCTTTCTTCTTAGCTTTTTTGGACTCGGATCTTCAATGTAATTCTCCAAATTGCTCCAAAAGCCTCCAAAATCATCTAAAATCTCTCAAAATTCCGGTTTTGCTTCCTTGGCTCGGTTTTCTGAAATTTAAACAGAAAATAGCATTAAAGCACACGATTCAAGCATAAAACTAGCCAAAATTAATAGGAAAATGATGACATTTTTGCATGTCATCAGGTCCCCATTTACATCTTAAGTCTTTTCTAGGAGTTAGTGATTCTTTTTTGATTTAGAGAGTGCCTAGTGATGCCCTTAGATTAACTTTGTTCCCGTATTGTCTTAGAGATGGAGCAAAGACATGGTTAAATTCTTTTTCTCCAGGATCAATTAGGACATGGAATGAATTAGTGGAAAAATTTCTTAGTAAATATTTCCCACCAAATAGGAATGCTAAATTGAGGAGTGAAATAGTAGGGTTTAGGACACTTGAGGATGAGACTTTTAGTGAGGCTTGGGAGAGGTTTAAGGAGCTTCTGCGAAAGTGTCCCCACCATGGTTTACCTCATTGTATCCAAATGGAAACATTTTACAATGGGTTAAATGGAGCAACCCAAGGTATGGTTGATGCTTCGGCTGGAGGGGCCCTTTTGGCAAAAACTTTTAATGAAGCCCATGATATTTTAGAAAGAATATCAACTAATAGTTGTCAATGGTCGGATGTTAGAGGCACAAATAAAAAGGTTAAAAGTGTGTTAGAGGTTGATGGTGTGTCCACCATTAGGGTTGATATTGCAATGTTAGCTAACGCTCTTAAAAATGTGACAATGTTTAGTCATCAGCAGCCGCCAGTTGTGGAGCCTGCTGGAGTGGTGAACCAAGTTGCAGAGGAAGCATGTGTCTATAGTGGTGAAGACCACAACTACGAGTTTTGACCCAGCAATCCAGCTTCTGTGTTTTTTGTAGGTAATTAGAGGAATAACCCTTATTCTAACTTTTATAATTCAGGTTGGCGCATGATAGCGAGCAGAAATGTGGCTATTTTAGTCCCAACTTATTAGGCTTTTTTGTGCTTTAATTGTGTTTTTATTGAAAATATTTATGTAATTTAGCATTTGGTCTTTAGGAGCAAAGTTGTGGATTTTGGGGAAAAAGTGCCCAAAATGAAGACATTCAAGCCCAATTTTCATGCTTGGGTCAAAGGGAGTCAAAAGAAGTCAACCATTAAGAAAAAACCCAAAAAGAATTGAAGTTGGCCCAAGAAAAGAAGCCCAAACCGCAGCTGGAAAATCTGGAAAATGGCACAGCGTTGCGACGCTGTCCATTTCTTGGGCGCCAAGTCGATTGCGTCATAGCGTCGCGACGCTGTGCCAATCAGCATCGCGACGTTACCCCTTGTCCAGGCCTATAAAAGGCGCCCCTTGGTGCCTCATTTCACCATCAATCAATCACCAATTCCTCCATTCTTTCCTTCATTTGGCTCCTTTGGAGCCTCTCTCAAGGCTTTCTAGCCTTTTTGAGAGTTTCTTTAGTGGGAAATTTTTGGGGAATTTTGGGAGGCTCAAGGAGTGTTTGGCAGGACTCCGAGCGTCAGTGAAGGGATTTTTCGACAGTCAATTCCTTCCCTTTTATTATGCTCTTAATTATTCTTTTCATTGTAAATTTTGAGGATATTTTAGCTATGTGTAGCTAAACCCCAATTTGGGGTATTGAAATGAAATTATAGTCAAAATGTTGTTATAATTACCTGTCTCTTGCCCTTTTTCCTAATTATTTGTATGGATGTGCTTAATGCTTTATGCAATCTGGTCAATTGTGTGGTGATTCGATTCTTAATGGAAACTCGACGGAGAGAAATTAGGATAGATCGTAATCCATGCAACTAGTTTAATTGCCCGTCGTGACAATAGGATTAGTTGATTAAACTTAGATTCCTAAAATGAATCAGAGCGTAATAATTAATGTTTTTTAATGGCGCTAAGGACACTTAGGTTGTTAAAATGAATTAATTACAATTAGGGGAAACCGACAGGAGAACCTATGTGATTAATGATTCTAGGATTATAATTAGTTGGGCAATGAGATTGGATAATTATAATGAATGTTTAGCTAATAATTGATTTTCAAGACCCCTCTTCCCATTTAAAGGAAACTCTTTCTCCATATTTTATTTTTGTTCGATTGATCAAACTATTTTCTTTACTTGCTTTGATTTTTGAACCCTTTTTAATTGAATTAGCCGTCTCCTTAATATTATTTCTCCCAATTATTTTTAGTGCTCAAGAGATTTTTGTTTTGCTTAATTTTCGCTTCGCCTCCTTGTAGATTCGATACTCGGTATTACCTACCGTTTTATATTACTTGTGACGACCCGTGCGCTTGCGGTAATTGTTCCTACGAACAGCGCAACCACCCCAACTTCGCATGGGGAGGACAATGAAGTAATGTGCAAGCATAACAAAAGGTAAACCATTTGGGATTTGCTAAAGCACAGGTATTGCCCCAGCAAAATAAGAAGGCTTTGCCCCAACAAAATTCAGAGAGTTCTCTTGAGACAATGATGAAAGAATACATGGCTCGTACAGATGCCGCAATTCAAAGTAATCAAGCTTCAATGAGAGCCTTGGAATTGCAAGTGGGTCAGCTAGCTAATGAGCTGAAGGCAAGGCCTCAAGGGAAACTTCCTTCAGATACTGAACACCCTAGAAGGGAAGGTAAGGAGCAGGTAAAGGCAGCGACTCTTAGGAGTGGTAAGCCACTAGAAGAGAGAAAAAAGCCTAGTAAACCCCAGGATATAGAAAAGAATTGTGATAAAAATGTTGTTGTTGAGAAAGAGTTGGAGACTGGTCAAGGTGCAGGAAGCAGCAATAATGATGCTGAAGCATCTGGTTCTGTTCCAGATGTGGAACCACCTTATGTGTCGCCCCCACCTTATGTATCACCTCTATCTTTTCCACAAAGGCAAAGGCCTATGAATCAGGATGGTCAATTTAAGAAGTTTTTAGTGATTCTTAAGCAATTGCATATAAATATCCCTCTAGTAGAAGCTATAGAGCAAATGCCTAATTATGCTAAATTTCTTAAGGATATTTTAACTAAAAAGAAGAGGTTAGGTGAGTTTGAAACTGTATCTCTTACTGAGGAATGTAGTGCTATTCTTAAGAATGGGCTACCAACCAAGGCTAAGGATCTAGGATCATTTAGTATACCTGTGTCTATAGGTGGAAAAGAGTTAGGTAGAGCACTTTGTGATTTAGGTGCAAGAATTAACCTTATGCCTCTTTCGGTCTATCGAAAGCTAGGTATTGGTGAAGCTAGGCCTACCACAGTCACACTCCAACTAGCTGATAGGTCTATCACATATCCATAGGGTAAAATTGAGTATGCCTTAGTGAAAGTAGATAAATTCATATTTCCTGTTGATTTTATTATTTTAGACTATGAGGCTGATAAAGATGTCCCAATTATTCTAGGTCGTCCATTTTTGGCCACTGGTAGGGTATTGATAGATGTTCAAAAAGGGGAATTAACAATGAGAGTTTATAATGAGGAAGTGAAATTTAATGTGTTTAAGACCATGAAGTATCCAGACGAAATGGAAGATTGCTCTTTGATTAGAATTCTGGAGAACACAATTTTTGAGACAACAATGCAGGATTCAACAAACAAGTATTTGGAAGATCATGGAGAGGTTAGTGTAGAGGATTTAGAAGTTTGTTCTTTAGAAAGAAAAAATGAAAAATAAGTGTCTAGGTGTGAGGATGTTTTTGAGTATTTAGATTTAGACCAAAGGAAGGCTCCCCCTATTAAGCCATCCCTGATTGAGGCACCCACTTTAGATTTGAAGCCCTTGCCAGATCATCTAAAGTGTGTGTATCTTGGGGAAGGTGAGACGTTTCCCATTATTGTTGCATCAGATTTAATGCCGGAGCATGAAGAGGCCTTAATAAAGTTGTTGCAATAGGTTGGACATTGGCTGACATTCAGGGTATTAGCCCATCTTTTTGTATGCATAAAATCATTCTAGAGGAGGGATCCTTTAGAAGTATTGAGCAACAAAGAAGGCTTAACTCTGCAATGAAAGAGGTTGTTAAAAAGGAGATGATAAAATGGTTGGATGCTGGCATTACATATCCCATTGCAGACAACAATTGGGTAAGTCCTGTCAATGTGTTCCTAAGAAAGAAGGTGTCACTGTGGTGAGCAATAAAGACAATGAGTTAATCCCAACCAGGACAATAACTGGCTAGATGGTTTGCATGGATTACAAGAAGCTTAATAAAGCTACTCGTAAGGACCATTTCTCTCTACCATTTATTGACCAAATGTTGGACAGATGGGCTGGTCAGGCTTACTACTCTTTCTTAGATGGCTATTCTGGGTATAACCAGATTACCATTGTCCCTGAGGACCAGGAAAAAACTACTTTCACCTGCCCTTATGGGACGTTTGCTTTTAGGCGAATGCCTTTTGGCCTTTGCAATGCTCCAGCAACATTTCAGCGGTGTATGTTAGCAATTTTTTCTGATATGATTCAGTCCACCGTTGAGGTATTTATGGACGATTTTTGGAGGGTCTTTTCAGCGTTGTTTGGATAATTTAGGTAAGGTGTTAAAAAGATGTGAGGATACCCATCTAGTTCTTAATTGGGAAAAATGCCACTTCATGGTGAAGGAGGGCATTGTGTTAGGTCATAGGATTTCTAAGAATGGTCTAGAAGTTGATCGAGCAAAAATTGAGGTTATTGAGAGATTAGAACCACCGAATTCAGTGAAAGTGATTTAGAGTTTTTTAGGTCTTGCTGGATTTTATAGGAGGTTCATAAAGGATTTTTCAAAAATCAGTAAACCTCTTTGTAACTTATTGTGTACTGACCATGTTTTTTTTACTTTAATGCAGATTGTAGGAAGGCTTTTGAAACTTTAAAGGCTGCTTTAATCTCAGTACCCATTCTTTGTGCACCTAATTGGAATTTACCATTTGAGGTAATGTGTGATGCAAGTGATGCTGCAGTAGGAGCTATGCTAGGGCAAAAGCAGGGCAAATTTATCCATCCTATATATTATGCAAGCAGGGTTTTAAATGAGGCACAAGTAAACTATACAACTACTGAAAAAGAGTTGTTAGCTGTTGTGTTTGTTTTTGAGAAATTCCGGCCATATTTGGTTGGATCCAAAGTCACAGTGTTCACGGATCATGCAACAATAAGGTACTTAATGTCTAAGAAAGATGCAAAGCCTGGATTAATTCGTTAGGTTCTATTATTGCAGGAATTCGACTTGGAGATAAAGGACAAGAAGAGGTTAGAAAATGTCATTGCAGATCATTTGTCTCGTCTTGATCCATCATCATCTTTGCTGAAGCAATCTGCCATTTCAGATTATTTTCCAAATGAACAGCTCTTTGCTGTTGAGGTAAAGGTAGTCAAGGATATCCCTTGGTATGCTGATATTGCTAACTTTTTGGTAAAAGGAGTCACTCCTATTGATATGGATTGGAGGCAGACGAAGAAGTTTAAGCATGATGTGAAAATTTTCTATTGGGATGAGCCATTTATGTATAAGAAATGCTTTGATGGTATTATTCGTAGATGTGTTTCAGGTGATGAAGCAAAGGAAATCCTGGAGCAATGTCATTCTTCGCCGTATGGAGGCCATTTCAGCGGTCAAAGGACAGCTATGAAGATTTTGCATTGTGGATTCTTCTGGCCTACCTTATTTAAGGATGCAAATTGGTTCTACAAGCAATGTGATGCTTGCCAAAGAAGAGGAAACTTGGGGCCTAGAGATCAAATGCCTCTAACTTATATTTTGGAAGTAGAGTTATTTGATGTGTGGGGTATTGACTTTATGGGGTCATTGTCCCCTTCTACTGGCGACGTTTTTATCTTATTGGCAGTTGATTACGTGTCCAAGTGGGTTGAGGTCATCGCATGCCATCAGAATGATGCCAAGACAGTATCAAGGTTCCTTCAATCACACATCTCTTTCGTGGTTTGGGACACCTAGAGCTTTAGTGAGTAATGAGGGTACACATTTTGTTAACAATATCTTAACTAAGCTGTTAGCTAAGTATGGGATTAAGCATAGGATAGCTACCCCTTACCACCCACAAGCAAATGGTCAAGCTGAAATTAGCAATAGGGAAATTAAATATATTCTTGAAAAAGTAGTCCATCCATCTAGGAAGGACTGGTCTTTTAGGTTGGATGAAGCTCTTTGGGCTTATAGGACAACCTATAAGACTCCTCTAGGTATGTCTCCCTATAGGTTAGTGTTGGGTTTTATGCCCTAAAACTCGTAGATAGTGAATATAACCGTTGACTGGATATTAAATGAAATAATATTGATATATTTTTCCATTAATTGTTATTAGTTATTTTATATTTGTCTTTGCCTAATAATAACCCTAATCCAATAAACTAGACATCCAAGGTTGTAATATGAGTCTTGAACTATATGTAGCGACATATGGGATCATTGTTCAAGAAACAGCCTAAAGGGTCTATAGTATAGGGATAAGACTGGGTGCCTTATCCTGGTAACACTATGGATACAGCCCACTTTGTATTTGATACAAACGATGCGATCCAATGCGTTCGTGTAGGAGACATGCGAGTGGGGGTATCCTATGCAATGAGTTTGCATAAGACCGAACCGCGAAATAGTAACCACTGGTTATAACACCGTTAACTAGTTGGTTTTCTATTTCACTAGGACGACCTAGACAACTTAGTCTTAATCCTGAGTTGATTATGGACTCCTGCTCATGAGAGATTGTCCTTTGATTTGTATGGGTGAGAGTGGCCAATACGCCGACTCAATAAGCCTACCACTTTGGGGACAAGACCGAATGGGGAGTTGGGAACATAATCGTACAAGATGGAATTCACTCATTCCTGACTTTAGGGAAGCAGATGAGTGTTCCCTTAAGTGGTTACTTCGAGTCTTGAACAAAGGGCCCTACCCTCTCAATGGCACGAGAGGGTTTTCTGTTTGATGGTTGGACCACAAACATGTTGTTCATTAGAGGAGAATTGGTACTTAAGGAAATAGAGGTAACCCAGGGGTAAAACGGTAATTTGACCCAGCTGGTGTTACGGACACTCGTGAAGGACTAACTAGTCGATATTGGTCTAGATCCGTGGACACAGAAAATATGTCTGCAGTGAGAAGAGTGCAACTGTGAGTTTATATTGGAATGCACACACAATTAACGAATATTGATTAATGTGGTTAATGAGTTTGACCAATTAATCTCACATCGTTGAAGCTTCTGATCTGCAGGTCCATTAGGTCCCACTGGTAGCTCGTAAAGTAATTTGAGGCAACTAAGTAATAAAAGTAAATTGAAAATGTTCAATTTATTAAGGGAAACAAATATAATATATATTGATATATTATTATGAGAGAAATTAATATTTGAAAAGTTCAAATATAAATTTATGGAAGTTTGAAAGAGTTCAAATAATGAATTAATTAATTTAAGGCCTAAAATGTGTTTGGGCAAATTAATTAATTCTAGACCGGGAATTAAATATGTGATATTTAATTTGTGGTTAATTAATTAAAGAATTCATTAACCGGGAATTAACCAATTATGGAAATAATTAATCACTTAAGGAAGTGATTAATCATTTATGGAAATGATCTAATCACTTATGGAAGTAATTAGTCATTTGTGGAAAAGATTAATCAATTATGGAATTGATTGATCATGATTGATTAATTAAGGAATAAGATTGAATCAATTTTGGAAAAGATTGATTTAATTCAATATTTTATTCATGGCCTCTCTTCTATAAATAGAACACTAGACCTAATTGGTCATGACACTTGACATTCTTGCTCTTGCTCTTAGACTCTCAAAGACAAGACCTAGAATTCTCTCTAGCCTCCCTCTTAGAGAAAGACTCCCACATGTCTTTTGCCTCCTAGACCTAGAGTCATAACGGTGTAACCTTTGTGGTTATTGTGTCATTCAAAGAAGGAATTTCCAGCGAAGAAAATCAAAGGCGACTGCTCCGTTTTCGTTCGTGGAGCGTCGTTGGCGAAGAATGGTCAAGTCTACAACGAAGGTTTGTAACGGTTCTTCTTTCTTTCTTTAGAAAAGCATGAAAATAAATTTAGATTTATTTTTAGCATGTTTAAACCAATTTTTCCAGCAGCTTTAAAGTGTGTTTAAAGTTAGTTTGAGTTTTCGTAACAGTATTTTAATGTTAATTAATATACGGCGTAAGGTCCAATCGATGCGCTTCCGCTGCGTGGGGACTTTTATCCCTTTCAATCGGCATCAGAGCCATCGCTGTCCCTATTAATTAATATTAAAAGTTGCGATAGGCTCTAATAGGTGGGATTTATGCATAATGTATGTTCGGTTTGCGTTGAACTGTTTAGGTTAATTTTATGGCCATAAATTTTATTTTTATGTGATTTTAATCATGTAAGGCCCGGTGTTTCGGGTATATTATGTAAAATCGAGTCCTATGTAAGTCCGGGTCTAGAATAGGTTTTTATGAGATGAAAATCGACGAAATCGCCGCTGAAATCGAGTCCTATGTAAATCCAAGATTCTGCCTCCAGACGCAACAACGTCGAGACGCTACCTCAACAGCGTCTCGACGTTGCCTCAATTCCGCAGGCGCTAGATAAGGAATGCGCACAGCGTTGAGACGCTATCAACACAGCGTCTCGAGGCTGTCACGATGGCGGCGCGCGCTAGGGCTTCAATTTTTGCCATGGTTTGTGGCCGGTCTGGTTCGGACTGGTTCGACTGGTTCGACTTGTGGCCGGTCTTGTTCGGACTGGTTCGGCTGGGCTGGGACCTATTTGGTCCGGTTCAGCCAATTTTTGGCATGGTTTGTGATTTTCGAAGCCGGTTCGAGGTGGTTCGGGGCGGTCCGTGCTGTCTAGACCAATTTCGGAGCTGTACAAGGATTGTTTAGGATAGAATTTAGCTTAATTAATGTAATTTAATGCTTTATTTTATCCTAGGGGCCAAAATTAACCGGTTTAATTGCTATTTATATGCTTTATGGATGTCATATAGAATATTTAATCCCAACTTAGGTTATAAACATGCTCATGCATTTTTATATATTATAAAATATTATAATGTATGTTTAAATGCATGGATTTGTTTTCATATCACTACAACAAATATCATTTTTTATAGCATCTAATTATAGCATTAGTTAAGATTCGCTATTAAAAACAAGAGGCGCTGGAGAATTTCTAAAAAAAATAAAGTAGGCGGTAAAACTTCCGCTCATAATGTTAACTAAAAAAAATGAAAATCACAGAAACCCTTGGATCCTTCTCCCTCTCAATACACTTTCTCTCTCGACATAACACACACCCAGTCGCACCCGCCCCTTCTACATTAGTTGGCTTCCTCTCACCTCCGGCCATCTCCGACCATCTCTAACGACAGCAACTGTTGCCGGTGCAACGCTCTTTCGACAGCAACGATGCATGAAAAGATGCGTGGAACATGTTTTCTCCCTCGTTTAATCTCTCTCTCTTTCTCGGTATCTCTTTCTCTCTCATCTTTAGCGAGTTGCAGTAACATAGGTGTGTCATTCACGATCAGATCGACATGACAGTGATAATTTTTCTTTGATTTTTGATTTCTTTTATGGTTTTTCAGAAATCACTGCTCGAGAGCTGATGGATTGTGGGTTCCGTGTCCTGTAGACCCGTCACAGTAATTTCAATTACTATCTTCTTTCTCATATGTGTACATGGTGTTCATTAACTTTGGTCTATTCTGTTCTCTGCATTTAATTATTTAGTTGTGTGCTTTGAAAAAATCTCGAAGGGCATGTAAAGAGGTGTCTATTGTTGAAGCAAACTCAATCCTTGGTTGTTTAATCGTTCTATCAAAAGGGCATCAATGCTGGGGAGGAGGATTTGATATCTGCCGATGAACTGACTTGGGTTTATTAGATAGCATTTCCTCTTAAATGAAGAGGAATATCATTTATGGCATGTTTGGAGCTGAGTTTCATCGGCTTCCTTGAAAGATTAGAGCTCTTCATGGTCTTATATGCAAGGATATTCAAGACTCTTATAGGATAAAAGAAGCTTGCAATATGTGGATTAAAGGGGAAATAGATATGTACTTGTGTTGTTAGGAATTACTTGCTTTCATGGATTTAATGAGTTTAGTAAAATGTGTTACATTTTCTTTTGGGTAGGAAAATTCCATTTCAAGAGAATACATGTTCTGCAGCAGGCGTTGATTCTTGGAAACTTGGAAGAATCTGGAGTGCTAAGGAATTATGATGGAGGGGAACCATGTGAGGGTAACAGATCATATGGCATGGCAATGAGGCTAATGCTGTCCTAGCGAAGGTTGAGGTTGGAGCAGGAAGAGGCTACTTAACTCAAATGCTTGCAGATTGTTATGGTATCAAAAAGGTATTTCTTGTTGAGCGGATATCATACAAACTGAAGGTTAAAATTAGAGATTTCACCCTTATGTACGTCTAGGTTTTTAGCAATTTGATCTGTTAAATTGTGGCAGTCCTAAACTTCATTTGGCTTTATAAATCCCTTATCTTTATGTTTTTTTTTTTTTTTTTTACACCAATGCAATTGCTAGGCTGATTGATCATTGTGACAAAAAGAGAGCTTTATTATAGAGCGATTAAGATCGACAGTAAGGTTTTCCCAAATTTTTGTCTAATGCATTTTCAAAGACTGTCCTTTAACACTAGAGAAGTACACTATCTTATACATGCATCTGGAAAAAGTTTATTGTGTGCTAATTGCAATATGGTTCAGTTTTTTCTTATGTTAATTTCATCTGATTCTTGATTATGCAAGTATGTTTACATTATATTTTTTCTTACAGTTGAGGATCTAAACCTAAATGCTATTGAATCTCTGTGACATATTCCTTACTTAGCTATTGGTAAACATCTATGTGGGCCTACAACAGGCTTTTCAGTTATAGTAATGATGAATTTATTGTAATTATAGTTGTTATACCAAGTAAAATTGTCTTAATACCTGTTTTATTTCATAGATTTGGCTCTTAGATGTTGCCTTACGAAACAATCTAATCATGTCGATATGGAACCATGCGCAGATAGGCCGAAATTGAAAGGGTTGGCTGCAGTGACATGCTGTCATCACCTTTGTCAATGGAAGCATAACACAAGTAAGCAATACTTTTACATCTTGCAAATATATGGTTCAAAATGAACTAGCTTTCCTTTTCTTTTCTTTTTCTTTAAGAAGGCAATTAAGAAATTTGTTTTGTCTCCAATAACACAGTTACATATTCTTTGAAGTATTAAACTTAAATGAAATAAAGTAATACTTAGAAGGTGAAAAGTTGGATGCTAAACTAATTATCTTCTATACATGGTTATTGAATACTCAAGGCATTCACTACCTAGAATTAGATAGTATTGTAACTTTAGTTTTCTTTGAGAAATTAATTATCTAATCTTGATAAAATAGTGCTCAAGTAGTATATTTTGAGTTAGTGTTTACTTTACTTTCTATTATTGGAAGTGATTGTGTGTAGATGACCTTATCACTCATTGTTCTTGAAAGCACTATTTAGTGCTTGGGAAGGAGACTATGAGTATTAGCTTTGTGACATTCTTCCCGATTTATTGTGTTTTTAGTGGTAGTTTAATTTATGGCATGATAGTTTTTCTTAAAAGAAGTAAAGTTTATAGTATCGTGGTTTGTACTAACCCACCACTAAATTTTGCAGGTGATGGAGATTACTATGAATTGGGTGACGTTGAGGAGGAGGTCTGAGGAGGAATAACTCTTTATGTCTTAATTTCATTCTTATCTTTTACTGAAATAGTGGTTGTTAGAAGGACTTACTCGTTTTATTCAATTGAGGGTTATTTAATTTTAGGGATGTATCTTCTTCTTGTAGTTAGCATGATGTTAGACTTATAAGATTATTCGAGTTATTGAAATGAAATTTGTTATAAGATCTGACTCGCAATTCTATTTGGAATTCTCTAAAGTTATTTGTTGTCTTAGTAGGTGGTCGAACTTTTTAGGTTAGCTACAACTATGTCATTATGTTGTCGAAATTTTTGGTAGTCTTTCATTGAATAATAGGATTAAAGTCTGGTAATGCCACTTATAGTAAGTAAATTTTGTGGGCGTTACACTATACATTATAAGTCAAATGACTTTGATAGATATATATGTTTTTACTTCTAAAAATGTATTTAAATATATTATAAACTAATTTAAGTTGATTTTTTAATATAATAACATTTGAAACAAATGGTATAAAAATGCTATGTTATATTTTCTATAGCATTATTTCAATGTTATAAACAATGTTATGAAAGACCAATCACAACATTTTTCTTATGCTGTGAAAATTTTTCATAACATTAGAATTACGCAATAAAAAATGGACTTTTTATAGCATTTTCTATAGCGTTGAAAACACGTTATGAAAAGTAAGAGACTTTCAATAACATCGGATACAACAACATGACAAAAAACGTTATGATATGTCTTTTATAGCATTGTTTTACAGCTATAAAAAACGCTATGAAAGAGAAACCATAGCGGTATTTTAACGCTATGAAAGGTTTCCATAACATTAGAATAACGCAATAGATATAGACTTTCTACAGCTATTTCGATAGCGGGAAAAAAACGCTATTAAAAGTCTCAGACTTTCAATAACATGGGCTACGACAGCGTTTCATAAAACGCTATCGTAGCCTTATGATAGTTTTTTTTCAATGCTATCGTATGTGATTTTTCTTGTAGTGTATTTTTTAATATAAGTGTATATTAATTATATGAAAAATTGGAAAACATGAAGCATGTCATTACTTAAATTAAATATAAATAGTTATGTTTAATGTGATGAATGAAGCATGCTTGATTGATTTTCTTGATTGGCTTATAATTGTTATATTAAAAGAAAATAAAAAATTGCATGAAGTATGAAACATCCATAGTTAATAATATAATTGTTATATTATTCATGCAATTAGTGTGGTTTAATTATTTAATTTGAATGAGATTGTTAAATGAATTAAACCCTAGATTCTTGATTATAGGATTAATCATTAAAATTTGAAATAGCTCTTTAATATTAATGATTAGAAACCGTCAATCTATAATCAAGATTTGCATGCAAACATAAGATCATAGGATAAATTGGATTAATTTTAAATTGTTTAAAATTAATTAGACCTAGATCGATTTTTAACAGGATTAGAATCTTTTCTTACTTAGAATTAAAAATAGTTTTAATTGACTAAGTAAGAAAAACATTGCTATGATTATAACGGGACTCCACCGGTAAAGTTCTGCCTAAGGCTGGGGGTATTTAAGTTGACGGTTTACGGAACACCTCCTACCTGGGAACTGACCTGGAATACCGGAGTTGAATTAATCATAGTTAAATGTTAGCATGCAATGTCACTAGGTTTATTAAAAGTGTTTAATGCACCTAGATCTTTAGAGTAAAAACCCTACATTACTGAGGTTATAAGGGAACTCTCTCGGTAAAGTTTTGTCTAAGGCTTGGGGTATTTAAGTTGACGGTTTACGGAACACCTCCTACCTGGGAACTGACCCGAACATTGAGTTGAATTAACCATAGTAATGTTGACTTGCAATGTTGGGTTTATTAAAAGAAGTTTAATTCACCCAAAATATTGCAGTTGAATCCTTTCCATAATTGTTATAATAGGATCAGACTTAGATAGATTGACTTAGCCGAATACTATCTAAGTTAAAAAAAAAACTCTATATTAACCTTAGGACATTTTCAGTGGGAGGAAAGTTACAAAACGAGATTTAAATCAAGTTTTGCTCCTATGTCCCTATATTCACAACATGAGATTCATGCTCGGCTTCGAGTCGCCTTAGGAGCGGCCTCCCTTCGGAAAGTGTTTGCATGAATCAATATCAAGGTGAATGGGAAAAATGTCTAGAGTAAGTTGGAGCGGGACACGTGTCAACGTATCCCTCGGTCTCCGCCCATAGTTCGCATAGTGAGAGTCCAATGATCCGCCTGCAGGTTGTCCTGGCGCAACCATCCCTTCGGAGGGCCTGGTCATAGGATTCGGAACATCGTGAACTCCTGAAAAAGGATAGGAGCTCTTAAGCTAATCACCAACAGTTGTCTTTCCCTTCGGTAGCCTGTTGGTGCGTGCCTCTGAGATCTGAAAGTGGGAGGGTTACACTTACGAGGATGAGTTAAAAGTGTTAACAAATCCTTGACCGAACAACGGTGGCTAATGCCTATAGGAATATGAGTTATTCTGGAATTAGAATTAGCTGAGAGGTGTCTCATTTCAAAGGAGGAGTACCTGATCACCCTTCGGTGGCTGATATATTCTAAACCTCTGAAACATCGTTGCAAAACTAAATCAATAGTTTTAGGGTTCTGTGATTGTCTGTTTTGCTAAATTGATTGGATTGTATGCAATTGTTTGCTTGTATGATGGGTTAAGGCAAAGATAACTAATACGGTCATTGTTTGTTTAAATTTCAGCAATGTCTTCCTCAATTGTCTCTCTGCTTAAAAATGAGAAATTAACCGGCGAAAATTATGCTACGTGGAAGTCGAACCTGAATACGATTCTTGTTGTTGATGATCTGCGATTCGTCTTAACGGAGGATTGTCCTCCAGCCCCTGCTCGTAATGCAACCCAAGCAGTTAAGGATGCTTATGACCGCTGGACAAAGGCCAATGATAAGACTCGCGTCTATATCCTAGCCAGCTTATCTGAAGTTTTGGCTAAAAGGCATGAGGGCATGGTAACAGCGAGGGAGATTATGAACTCTCTCCAGGAGATGTTTGGACAACCGTCCTACCAACTCCACCATGACGCTCTCAAATACGTTTATAGCTGTCGCATGAAAGAGGGCACGTCTGTTCGGGAGCATGTCCTGGATATGATGGTCCAATTCAACGTGGCAGAGGCAAACGGGGCGGTCATAGATGAGCGTAGTCAGGTTGCATTAATCTTAGAATCTCTTCCGAAGAGTTTTCTACAGTTTCGAAGCAATGCAATGATGAATAAAATAACATTCAACCTGACTAGCCTCCTGAATGAGCTACAACTCTACCAGTCTCTTCTTAAGAACAAGGGACAGATAGAAGGAGAGGAAAACGTTGTTCACTCTAAAAGAAAGTTCGAGAAGGGTTCATCCTCTGGAACTAAATCTGTAGCCACTTCTTCAAAGAAAACTCACAAGAAGAAAGGAAACAAGGGGAAGGCTCCCAGTACTGCTGCTAAAAGCAAGGGAAAAGCCAAAGCTATGGCAGATAAGGGCAAGTGTTTCCACTGCAATGTAGATGGACATTGGAAGAGAAACTGCCCAAAGTACCTTGCTGAGAAAAAGAAGGAAAATGAAGGTAAATTTGATTTACTTGTTTTAGAAACATGCCTGGTAGAACATGATGAATTTACCTGGATACTTGATTTAGGAGCAACTAATCAAGTTTGCTCTTCTTTTCAGGAAAATAGTTTCGTTCGGCAGTTGAACGATGGGGAAATGACACTCAGGGTCGGAACTGGAGAATTCATTTCAGCTAAAGCAGTGGGAGTTGCGAAGTTATTTTTTAGAAATAGATTCTTACTTTTAGAAAGTTTGTTAATCGTTCCCAAGATTAAGAGGAACTTAATTTCTATTTCATGTTTGATTGAACAATCGTATACAGTTACTTTTGATATGAATGAAGCGTTCATTTATAAAAATGGTGTACTTATTTGTTCAGCCAAATTGGAAAATAACTTGTATGTTTTAAGACCAACTGAAAATAAAGCACTTTTAAATCACGAATTATTTAAAACTGCTGAAACTCAAAGTAAAAGGCAAAAGATTTCTCCATCAAGGAACAATACTCATCTTTGGCATCTTAGACTTGGTCATATAAACATCGATAGGATCGGTCGTTTGGTAAAGAATGGACTTCTAAGCAAGTTAGAAGATGATTCACTACCACCTTGTGAATCTTGTCTCGAGGGAAAAATGACCAAGAGACCCTTTACTGGAAAAGGTTACAGAGCCAAAGAACCCTTAGAGTTAATACATTCGGATCTATGTGGTCCAATGAATGTAAAAGCTCGAGGAGGGTACGAATATTTCATCTCATTTATAGATGATTATTCAAGATATGGTTACTTGTACCTAATGGGACATAAGTCTGAAGCCCTTGAAAAGTTGAAGGAGTTTAAGGCTGAAGTTGAAAACCTATTAGGTAAATCTATTAAAGTACTTCGATCTGATCGAGGAGGGGAGTATATGGATCAAGGATTCCAAGATTATATGATAGAACATGGAATCCAATCTCAACTCTCAGCCCCTGGTACACCTCAGCAGAATGATGTGTCAGAAAGGAGAAATAGAACCTTGTTAGACATGGTTCGATCAATGATGAGCTATGCTCAATTGCCTAGCTCGTTTTGGGGGTATGCAGTAGAGACTGCAGTATACATGTTGAACAATGTTCCCTCGAAAAGTGTTTCTGAAACACCTTTCAAATTATGGAAGAGGCGTAAACCTAGTTTGCATCACTTTCGCATCTAGGGTTGTCCAGCACACGTGCTTGTGACAAATCCTAAGAAACTGGAACCTCGTTCAAAACTGTGCCAATTTGTTGGTTACCCTAAAGAAACGAGAGGTGGTTATTTCTACGACCCACAAGAAAATAAGGTGATTGTATCGACAAACGCCACTTTCTTAGAGGAAGACCACATGAGAGATCATAAACTACGCAACAAAATAATATTAGGAGAAGCTACTGAAGAATCATCAAGAGCTGTTGATGAAGTTGGACCTTCAACAAGGGTTGATGAAGGAACTAGTTCTTCAGATCCATCCCGTCCATCTCAAACGTTGGGAATGCCTCGACGCAGTGGGAGGGTTGTATTACAACCTGACCGCTACTTGGGTTTAACTGAAACTCAGGTTGTCATACCTAATGATGGCATTGAGGATCTATTGTCCTATCGACAGGCAATGAATGACGAAGATAAGGATGAATGGGTCAAAGCCATGAACCTGGAAATGGAAATGGGGTAAAACCCATAGGGTGAAAATGGATCTATAAGAGAAAAAGAGATGCAGCTGGAAAGGTACAAACCTTCAAAGCTAGACTAGTGGCAAAGGGTTATACCTAAAAGGAAGGGGTTGACTGTGAGGAAACCTTTTCTCCTGTAACCATGTTAAAGTCCATAAGAATTCTCTTATCCATAGCCACATATTATGACTATGAAATATGGAAAATGGACGTCAAGACTGCCTTTCTGAATGGTAATCTTGAAGAGAATATCTTCATGTCTCAACCTGAACGGTTCATAGCCCAAGGTCAGGAACAAAAGGTTTGTAAGCTCAATCGATCCATTTATGGATTGAAACAAGCATCCAGATCATGGAACATTAGATTTGATACTGCAATCAAATCTTTTGGCTTTGACCAAAACGTTGATGAACCTTGTGTGTACAAGAAAGTCAACAAAAGGAAAGTAGCTTTTCTAATACTTTATGTAGACGATATCCTACTCATTGGGAATGATGTAGGATACCTCACTGACATTAAGAAATGGCTAGCAGCCCAATTCCAAATGAAAGATCTGGGAGAAGCTCAATACGTTCTGGGAATCCAAATCATTAGGGATCGTAAGAACAAAACGCTAGCTTTGTCTCAAGCAACGAATATTGACAAGATGTTGTCTCGATATTCGATGCAAAACTCCAAGAAGGGACTACTACCCTTCAGACATGGGGTACACCTGTCTAAGGAACAGTCTCCTAAGACACCTCAAGAAATTGAGAACATGAGACACATTCCCTACGCCTCAGCTGTGGGCAGCTTAATGTATGTTATGCTCTACACTAGGCCTGACATATGTTATGCAGTGGGAGTAGTCAGTAGGTATCAGTCTAATCCAGGGTTGGACCACTAGGGAGCGGTTAAGAACATCCTCAAGTATCTTCGGAGAAGGAGAGACTACATGCTTGTGTATGGAGCTAAGGATTTGATTCTTACTGGATACACTGACTCTGACTTTCAAGCTGATAAGGATTCAAGGAAATCCACATCAGGGTCAGTATTCACCCTCAATGGAGGAGCAGTAGTGTGGAGAAGTATCAAACAAGGATGCATAGCATACTCAATCATGGAGGCTGAGTATGTAGCAACTTGTGAAGCAGCTAAGGAGGCAGTATGGCTTAGAAAGTTCTTGACTGATTTGGAAGTGGTTCCGAATGAACGTGCCCATAACACTATACTGTGACAACAGTGGGGCTGTAGCCAACTCAAAAGAACCTCGAAGCCACAAACGGGGTAAACACATCGAGAGGAAGTATCACCTGATACGGGAGATTGTGCAATGAGGAGATGTGATCATCACTAAGATCGCCTCGGAGCACAACATCGTTGATCCATTTAGGAAGGCTCTCACGACTAAAGTGTTTGAGGGTCATCCAGAGGGTCTAGGTCTACGAGATAGGTATACCATCTAATCTAGGGCAAGTGGGAGAAATGTATAATGGGTATAAGGATGCCCTAGTTCATTGTATTATATACATGACATTTCCAGCTTTAGATTATTGCATTTACATCCCACTAACTAGTGTTTTAGTTCAAGTGGGAGTTTGCTGGGTTTTATGCCCTAAAACTCGTAGATAGTGAATGTAACCGTTGACCGGATATTAAATGAAATAATATTGATATATTTTTCCATTAATTGTTATTAGTTATTTTATATTTGTCTTTGCCTAATAAGAACCCTAATCCAATAAACTAGACATCCAAGGTTGTAATATGAGTCTTGAACTATATGTAGCGACATATGGGATCATTGTTCAAGAAACAGCCTAAAGGGTCTATAGTATAGGGATAAGACTGGGTGCCTTATCCTGGTGACACTATGGATACGACCCACTTTGTACTTGATACAAACGCTGCGATCCAACACGTTCGTGTAGGAGACATGCGAGTGGGGGTATCCTATGCAATGAGTTTGCATAAGACCGGACCGTGAAATAGTAATCACTGGTTATAACACCGTTAACTAGTTGGTTTTCGATTTCACTAGGATGACCTAGGAAACTTAGTCTTAATCCTGAGTTGATTATGGACTCCTGCTCATGAGAGATTGTCCTTTGATTTGTATGGGTGAGAGTGGCCAATACGCCGACTCAATAAGCCTACCACTTCGGGGACAAGACCGAATGGGGAGCTGGGAACATAATCGTACAAGATTGAATTCACTCCTTCCTGACTTTAGGGAAGCAGATGAGTGTTCCCTTAAGTGGTTACTCTGAGTCTTCAACAAAGGGCCCTACCCTCTCAATGGCACGAGAGGGTTTTTTGTTTGATGGTTGGACCACAAACATGTTGTTCATTAGAGGAGAATTTGTACTTAAGGAAATAGAGGTAACCCAGGGGTAAAACGGTAATTTGACCCAGCTGGTGTTACGGACACTCGTGAAGGACTAACTAGTCGATATTGGTCTAGATCCGTGGACACAGAAAATATGTCTACAGTGAGAAGAGTGCAACTGTGAGTCTATAGTGGAATGTACACACAGTTAACGAATATTGATTAATGTGGTTTATGAGTTTGACCAATTAATCTCACATCGTTGGAGCTTCTGATCTGCAGGTCCATTAGGTCCCACTGGTAGCTCGTAAAGTAATTTGAGGCAACTAAGTAATAAAAGTAAATTGAAAATGTTCAATTTATTAAGGGAAACAAATATAATATATATTGATATATTATTATGAGAAATTAATATTTGAAAAGTTCAAATATAAATTTATGGAAGTTTGAAAGAGTTCAAATAATGAATTAATTAATTTAAGGCCTAAAATGTGTTTGGGCCAATTAATTAATTCTAGGTCGGGAATTAAATATGTGACATTTAATTGGTGATTAATTAATTAAAGAATTCATTAACCGGGAATTAATCAATTATGGAAATAATTAATCACTTAAGGAAGTGATTAATCATATATGGAAATGATCTAATCACTTATGGATGTAATTAGTCATTTGTGGAAAAGATTAATCAATTATGGAATTGATTGATCATGATTGATTAATTAAGGAATAAGATTGAATCAATTTTGGAAAAGATTGATTTAATTGAATATTTTATTCATGGTCTCTCTTCTATAAATAGAACACTAGACCTAATTGGTCATGACACTTGAAATTCTTGCTCTTGCTCTTAGACTCTCAAAGACAAGACCTAGAATTCTCTCTAGCCTCTCTCTTAGAGAAAGACACCCACATGTCTTTTGCCTCCTAGACCTAGAGTCATAACGGTGTAACCTTTGTGGTTATTGTGTCATTCAAAGAAGGAATTTCCAGCGAAGAAAATCAAAGGCGGTTGTTGCGTTTTCGTTCGTGGAGCGTCGTTGGCGAAGAATGGTCAAGTCTACAACGAAGGTTTGTAACGGTTCTTCTTTCTTTCTTTAGAAAAGCATGAAAATAAATTTAGATTTATTTTTAGCATGTTTAAACCAATTTTTCCAGCAGCTTTAAAGTGTGTTTAAAGTTAGTTTGAGTTTTCGTAACGATATTTTAATGTTAATTAATATACGGCGTAAGGTCCAATCGATGCGCTTCCGCTGCGTGGGGACTTTTATCCCCTTCAGTTAGTATATGGGAAAGCTTTCCATTTACCATTAGAGCTTGAGCATAAAACGTTTTGGGCTTTGAAAAAATTAGATTTTTATCTGAGTTATGCAGGAGCAATAAGAATGCTGCAGTTTAATGAATTGGAGGAATTTCGCCAATTTTCTTATGAAAATTGAAAAAATGTATAAAGAAAAGACTAAGTTGTGGCAAGACAAAAAAATTAAGCTTAAAAAGTTTGTCAAAGGTCAAAGGGTCTTGCTTTACAATTCTAGATTAAAATTGTTTCCTGGGAAACTAAAATCTAAATGGTCAGGGCCATTTGTGGTGATTGAAGTTTTTCCCCATGAAGCGATTACTTTGCAGGATGAAAAAGATGGGAGAGTGTTCAAAGTTAATGGACAGGGTGTGAAGCACTATTGGGGAGAGGAGTTCCAGTCGAAATATCCTTCCCTAAAGTTGGTTGATGAATGAGAGAGCAAGATTTTTGCAGGAGCATTTCACAGAGCAATATTTTGAGCTCCCAGTGGTTGTTTTAATTTTATTTCTCTCTGATTTGATTTGATTTGATTTTAATGCAGGTTACTTTAGATTTGGTTTGTTTAAAATTTGCATGATTTATTTTAAGTTTGTTGTTTCAGTAGATTTTATTTTTTAGTATTTTTATTATTTTTGGTAGTTTAGTTTTTATTTATTCTGATTAGATTTAGTTAGATTTTAATTAGATTTTATTTTCGGTTATTTATGTTTAGGTTTTGAATTTAATAAAGATTGTTCCTGATTTATTCGGTTTAAAATAAAAATAAAAGAGATTTGATTTGAGCGGTTAATTTAAATTTAAATTTCCTAATTTGATTTTATTTGAATTTTAAATCTTCCGTATCCGAGATTCGTCTGAAAGATAATCTTTGTTCAGAAGGTTGTTGAGACAATTCTATGGCTGAAGCAAATCTTTCGTGCGAATATGAAGGGATTTGTTGTGAATTAATTACTTTTACCGTTTTGATTTTGAATTTTATGTGGGCAGGTAAATTGCATGGAGAATTCTGATGTTGCCACGTGTTGCCCAAGGGCAATAAAAGGGTGTAGCCGTTAGACAACACATAATAAATTACCATGGGCGTTTGAGCTTCAGATTTTACCGTTTGATGGTTTTAATTTTATAGATTGCATGAGATTTGAACCGTAAATCCAATTAATGAGGAGCAAAATCTTTCAGTTAGGATTCCTTTTGTTGAAGGCCTATTTACTAACAGCCTTCCGTAAGTCTTTTTCACTTCATCTTTTCGTTTCAACCTTTGTCGTTTGTATTCTTCTTTCTTTGCTTCTGTGTGCGGTAAATTCCTTTGAGTCTTCGATGGAAAAAACGAGAGCAAGGAAAGAGCGAGACAATGAGGAAGAGGAGGTGCCTGTTACCCTCGAAGCACCGAAAGTGAAAGCGAAGAAAAAGAAAACACTAGAAGAAAAAGAAGCTAAGAGGAGAAGAATATAGCAGAGGGTTGAGGATCAAGAAATAGTGCAGAAGGTAGTAGAGGATGTTGCTGCCGAGGCAGTTGAAGAAGGCAATCCGAAGGAACCAGAAGGATAGAACCTAGAGCAGACTATGCTCATAGTTGCAGATACGGAGGAAGTTCGAGAAGAAAACACAGAGGAAATTAAAGAAAAGCAGACTGAGGATGCGCAAGAAGGACGTACAGAGGTTGCATCTGAAAGAGGTAATGAGCAGGAGGTACAAGAGGCTCAAGTGGAGGTTATCATGCTGAAAGTGCCAAAACGTCACCGTCGGAAGCAAAAAGCCGGCCGTGTTAGGGTAGTTTGAACTGATACTCCTTCGCCGCCGACGACGGACTCTGAGAGAGAAAATGCAGAAAGAGAGGAACAAGAGAAAAAGGAGGCCAAAGCAAAAGAAAGAGAGGAAGCAGAGAAAAAGGCTTAGGAAGAAGTTTTGCTCAAACAAAGGGAAGACAAAGGCAAGGGCATTGCTGTAGCATCGCCGGAACCAGATGAGAGCGAAACAGAGGAACCAAGGTTGCCGTACAATCGGTTCATCAACAATCTTGCTAGAGCAAAGTATGTTGAGCTACTGAAGAGAGACTTCCTGTTTGAGAGAGGATTTAGTGGTGATCTTCCACACTTTCTGTGGGCCGGCATTACGAACCACAGTTGGGAATTATTTTGTTCCAAGCCTGAATCTGTGAACGCGCTGGTAGTGCGCGAGTTTTATGCAAACATTGACGAGGAATAGGGTTTCCAAGTTATCGTTCTAGGTGTAGAAGTTGATTGGAGTCCTGGTGCCATTAACTCCCTATATAACCTTCAAGATTTCCCCCAAGCAGGATACAATGAGATGGCTGTGGCGTCATCTAATGAGCAATTGAGCGATGTTGTTCAGGAAGTTGGTGTTGAAAGGGCGTGGTGGAGACTTTCGAAAACAGAGAAAAATGACATTTCAGCCAGCCTATATAAAGAAGGAAGCTAATACATGGATGAGATTCATCAAACAAAGGTTGCTTCCAACGACTCATGACTCGGCGGTTTCTAGGGAACGTGTTCTTCTGGCTTTTGCGATTTTAAGGTCTCTCAGTATTGATGTGGACAAGATTATTGCGAGTGAGATATCTGGATGTTGGCGGAAGAAAGTTGGGAAGTTGTTTTTCCCGAATACAATTACAATGCTTTGCAAGCGAGCAGGGGTTCCAGAGAATGAAAGAGATGTCATATTATTTGACAAGGGAATCATTGATACACCTAACTTGGCACGGCTTTAGCGTACGGAAGAGGCACGTCAGGGTGGGCTTGTTTATGGCATTCACAAGATTTTAGAACAAGTTGCACTGTCGGTCAGTAGGCAAGAGTTTGCCGAGAGGCAATCTCAAACTTTCTGGAGTTATGTTAAACGTCGTGATGCCAATCTGAAGAAGGCGCTACAGGAAAATTTTTCCAAACCATATCCAGCCCTTCCATTATTCCTTGATGATTTGTTGAACCTCTGGATTCCGCCCCCACCAATGGAAAGAGAAGAAGAGGATGATGAAAATGAGCAGGGCTAGGAGGACTGACGGATGAAGTGGCCATGAGCGAGCATGATTTTTGTTCTGAAATTTTTGTTTGCTCGTGCATTTTCTAACCTCAATTTCTTTGAATGTTTTTTTTTTTCTGTTTCTATGTTATTGCTTTTATAGGCTATCAAATCTTTTGCTTTGTAATCTTTTCGCTTGGTTTTTAATGAAATTTTCGAAGTCATTTCTCTTCTATAAGCACTGAGTAATTCTAACTTAACTATTTTTCTTCTGAATTTGTGAAGCTTGGACTGGTTATGCTTAATTAGATCAAGGTATTTTGACCTCCTGAAACCTTTTGCTTGAGCATTTCTTCTAGCCTGGTCGTTGCTGCGACAAGAAGATTCTGAGGTAGTGTTGATTTATATGATCCACTTTAAGCTTAGTTCTAGTCCCACGCTCAGTTTAAAATTCAGATAGAAAAATTTAAGTTTGGGGGTATAATTTTAAAAATTAATAATTTATTGAGGACAATGAATAATTCAAGTTTGGGGGACTTTTTGCTACTCCAAAATTTTTGCTCGAGCATTCCTTTTCTTCATTAAAAAAATTGTAGGTTGTTGAGTAACTAGGGACATTTGTGATACCCACAGTTTGTCTTTGTGTCAAAAGATAACCTAGGAAATAAGAAAAATGAAAAAATTATTTGCTGAAAAAAATTGATTGTTGAAAATTTTGCTGAATAAATTCATGGAGCAAAAGTTTTGAAGGATGAATGATAATCCAACAGTTTTTCTGTTTCCCAAAACTTAGGTGAGCTACATCATAAAATGTCGCCATTCTAAAGGACAAGAGATTGAATAACTAAGATTTTTGAGCTTTACAAAGAGTATTTAGCCTAGTTGGTGATGAGTTTGAGGCAAGGGTATACTGCACCATAAAGTGGGTCATCCCATGCTTAAGAGCTTATGACTGTAGGGTTGCTTTAAGTCTGAAAAACAAAATATAAACCCCTTAAAAATGTTTTTTAATGTGTCTGGTAATAGAGCTAGGCAATGGCAAGTTCTTAGAATTGAGTTAAAAGTGGTGATTATTTGTCCATGCCGGAAGAATTATTTTGCTGCAGCAGAGCTTGGTTTTTCAGAATGCTCAGGTAGAGGTTGAAGGTAGTGTTGGATAAACTGCTTTGATTAAGCTATTCTTTGTCTAATGTTTTGAATTCTTAAGGGAAGGTTAGTTAGTATTGCTCGGGACGCTCAATAGTTCAAGTTTGGGGGTATGATAACTCTCCAAAAGGGAGTTATTTAGGCCTTATTTCAATAGGGATTTGTGTGTCTTTTGTGCTAAATAGGGTTGCTTTGAGATAGATATTATATGTTTTAACCCATTTGGAAGAATGAGTTCTTCGGAAGTTATTTTGTGCAGAATGTATTGTTGAGCGACTTGAGGGAGCAAATTCTGTGCTGCAGCAAAGTTGGGAGCAAAACTGCCACGTCACAGCTCGTTAGCCAATTTAATGAACTGAATTCTGTTAATCTATTCTCGGGATAAATGATAAAGGAGAGCCATCCATGTGTATAAGTCAACCTAATTCAAGCTTCCTATCACTCTATAAAAGGAGAAGTCGTCTCAAGTCAAATTCATTCCATCTTTGGGAGGAACATTCCACTCTTGGAAAGTTTACTTCCACCTCTTGGAGCCGAATAGAGGAGAGAGATTGGAGACCTACAAGAATACCATCAATTGCAAGCTGATCAAGGGAATTAGTATTTTCTTGATTTGTTTTGTAATTATGGAAGTGTTTACTCAGATTGTAACGTGTGTTGTTATGCACTTTATGAACTAAGTAACTTTAGGCGTTGGTTAGGGAACATGTAATTATCGTGCCTAATTTCTATGCAATAAATATTGATTTGATGCATCTTGATTATTTGTTGTGCTCATTTCTATTTTATGCCCGCTTGGCCAGCCGGTATGAATACCACTCTCTAGTTTCAGGGATGATTTAGGGAGTGTGTGGCATTTAATCACACTAGATTATTGTGTATTGGTGAACGCCAGTGATTGAGCTAGGGATAGCTAGTTGCCTAGTACTTGATCGGTAGTGCGTCATTGGAGTTGAAACACATTCTAAAAAATCCAGAGTTCCGGGAGGAATCTGCTAATAAGACTGCAAGAGTTTTGCCTGATCAATAGAATTGCTAGAGCATCTTTTAAAATAATTACTAAATCCTGACCAGCACCTGTTTCTAATCTGTCTGCTTCATTTGTTTACTTTATGTTCTGTCATTCCTTTTGTTTCACCATTCTATAAAAACCAATCATTTTAATCACTTTTGAAACCATTGAAAAACTAAACAAAATAGATAAAGTGATAGCTAGTTCAGACCTTGGATTCGATAAATACTTATTACTTACTGCGGATTGTGTATACTTGCACAGAGTTCTAGAGTCTTTTTATATCTTATTCTTACTCACTCTAGGAGCCCAACAATGAGCAAGATTTTGCATGCAAATTGCTGGAAAAAACCTCTCAAAACAGAACACTAACCTCTCTCTCATGTTCGTGCGTTTTTCCCTTAATTTCTCTCACAAATTGGTTCCCACAAACCATTTCAAGGCCACATAATAGTAGGGAAGGACACTAGTGGTGGTCCGTGTTGTGCCCGTGATTCATTTACAATCAAGGATTGCTTCATTTTCGAGTTTTGCAAGGTATACTCTCTTGCTATGTTTTTAGCTTGCTTTTCCTAGCTTTGTTCATGTCATTTAAGTAAATTAAGAGGCACAAGATCCAAATTGCTTCCACTAGAGTGTTAAAACACTCATTCAGGATTCGACTTCAAGAGGAATGTGATTTCGCTTGCAGTACTCGCAATACATTTGAGCTCTTCCCATATCGCCTTTACTTCTAACGATTTAACCTCCCATTGCCTTTTGATTTTTTGCATGCCAAAGAAAATCAAGGATTCGCCTGAGTCACGCACCACCCAGTTAATCCCTCCATTGCTCGTCTTCTCGTCCCAGGAAGCATCAATATTAATCTTCCAATGGCCTTGTTGTGGCTTCTTTCAAGATGCTTGACTCTAGAGGCTCCTTGATTTCTTCGAATTCTGACTCTAAAGGTAGCTTTCTTCTCTCTCCCTTAAACTTGAATCTTCTAATCTGATTAATTGCTCTGAGGATGCTTTAAAGCTGTTTGCTGCCAATCTGTTTTTGTAGTTCCATATGTTCCACATAATGAGAATGCTTCTTGAAAGATCATCTTTATTCATATTGTCCATCATCCAATTCCAATAATCCTTTGTTGTCCACGAGTCCCGACACAATTCCAATATTGAGCATGATTAGAGAAGATGGCAAGCCGATAGGTGCTTTTAACTATAAAAATCCTTTTCTTTTCAAGGTGCCATATAACCTCATCTTTGGAATTCTCATTTCTGAAGGGCGTGTTGATGATATCTTTGGCATTTTGGTAGGGTAAGCTTTGGGTAATGATTTCTTCCTTCCATTCATTATTGTCATCAATTAGGTTATTGACTGTCTTCCCTTCGAGATTCCTATTTGTAAGAAAATGACTCCTTACGCCTGGTCTATTAAGCCACATGTCCTTATCGATCACTATACGGTTACCATTCCCCACCTTCCACCTATATCCTTTTTTTGAATAAATCTCAGCCCCAACATATGAAGGTGTGATAACATAATTACCTATTTTCTATTGTAACCATCAAGTTTCTTTCATCTTCTCAGTTGTATTAACAGATGTGTAGTCCTTGTGGAGTATAAAAGAAAATAGAGGATTAGAAGAAGAAGGTGTGAGAAAATCATTAATTCTAGAGTGTGTGTCATGCACCTTTGTAATTGTGTTCTTGTGAATGAAATTGAGCTCTCCTTCAATAGTGGACGTAGGCCAAGTTGTCGAACCACTTTAAACTCGTGTGTGTGCATTGATTCTTCTTCTTCTTGTTTTCCGAGTGTTCACAGTGCGTGAGAGGTGAGGTTTCGTCTTCATCAAAATAGAGTAATTCGCACAGTGAGTTAGAGAGGTTTCTTGTCTGAGAGATTGCTGGGAATGTTGCTTGTGTATTAATCTTTTCACGAGTGAGACTCCGCATCTGCAACGTGTAAACCAACAAAAGGAGACTATTCTGGTTCCTTATAATTCTCTAGCTTTGCTTGGTGAGCATGACCTGGTTGGATATGGAGATTTGCCTAAATCTCATTCCCCTAACATCTTGGTAGAGCACATCTTTAAGCACTTCATCCAATGATTCTTGCTTCTCTCGCCAAACAATCCCCACTAGAACTTGATGCATAACTTGTCAATTTCATTACAGATATTGTTAGGTAAGTGAAAATAATTCATAATATATATATGGATAAATTGAGCTACAAATTTGATCAACACTCCCTTTCCCCCCAAAGAGAAAAACTTTTCCTTCCACACCCTTGAAGCGTTTTTTCCATTCTATATCGAATGAGCTTTAAGATTAGCCCTTTGTTTCTCCTTGTTTGGGAAGACATTCCTAAATAGGTGCCTAGGGAGTTATTGGATTTCTTAATTCCAAGGATTCTTTCACCATCTCATTTCCTTCCTTGCTCATATTTTTGCTTGACATAAAAACACAATTTTCAAGGTTTATTGTCCGTCTCGACACATTCTCATACCACTCAATAAATTTTTTGAAAATCTTCAACTCTTTTTGTTCCTGCTTTGAGGAAAATCAGGTTGTCATCTGCAAAAAATCAATGAGTAAGCGACAATATTTATTAATTTGAAAGCCAACTAGGTTAGAACGAGATTCTTCCCTATCAAGGAACGCTGAGAAGCCTTCAGCACAAAGGAGGAAGAGGTATGGGGATAGAGGATCCCCCTGTCTGAGTCCTCTACTTGGCTTGAAAGCTTCTTGAGCCCATTCAAGACAACAAAGTAACTAACTGGTGATATGCCTTTCATCACTTTCTTGATCCACTCATCACTAAACTCCAAGCTTCTCATAACCTCTTCAATTAAGTCTCATTCCACCCCATCATAAGCCTTACTCATGTCGAGTTTAATTTTCAAACATAACTGCCTTTTCCTTTCCTACGACCGTTCAAGGCATGGATGCATTCAAAACCAACCAAGACATTATCAGAGATTTGTCTTCTAGGGACAAGGGTTGATTGTGAGGGTGAAATAATCGATTCCAGAACCTTTTTAAGCTTGTTAGCTATGGCCTTGGATATTATTTTGTAAACCACAGTGCATAGGCTAATAGGTCAAAATTCACACATTCTTTTAAGATCTTTGTTATTGGGAATAAGTGAAATAAGAGTATTATTGATCGACTCTAGTTCTTCCCCTTCATTCAAAATTCCCAAACAGGGAGGAGACAAGTTCGCATGGGACAATATTCTAGTACCAATTTAGTTCTTAGTTTCTAGTCTTCAAAATTCATTATATGTAACGATTTAGGAAAAAAATGGAGGAGACAAGTTCAGAGGGGAAAATATTTTAGTAACAATTTAGTTCGTAGTTTCTAGTCTTCAAAATTCAGTATAGGTAACAATTTAGGCCTCGTTTGGTAAGCATTTGGTTTTTGAAACAATGACTTTCATCTTTGTTAATTACATATGTATTATTAACCAAATTTCAAAAACTACTTTTTTTAACTTGACTTTGTTTTTTGTTTTTTTTTTTCGAAATAACTTAACTTGGTTTTTGCAAACATGTGAAGAAAGAAGGAAGTAGATAACATATCAAAGAAACTTATAGGTGACAATCATGTTTATAAGCCTAATTTTTAAAAACCAAAAACCAAAAAGTAAGGCCCCGTTTGATAACCATTTGGTTTTTTATTTTTGGCTTTTGAAAATTAGGCTTATTTTCTTTAAATTTCCTCACCATGGTTTTCATTTTTGTCAAAGGCACACTTGAATTCCTAACCAAATTCTAAAAACAAAAACAAGTTTTTGAAAACTACTTTTTTTTATTTTTCAAAATTTGGCTTGGTTTTTGAAAACGTGGGATGAAGATAGGTGAAAAAATAAAGAAACTTAGAGTTGGAAGTGGTGTTTATAAACTTAAAAACCAAAAACCAAAAACAAAAAACCAAATAGTTATCAAACGGGGCCTAAGTCATTGTTTGAAAATCATTTGGTTTTTGAAAATTATGCTCGTTTTCTCTCAATTTCCTTACCATGGGTTTCATGTTTGTCAATGACACATTTGAATTCCTAGTCAAATTTCAAAAAAAAAAAAAAATAATAATAAAAACAAGTTTTTGAAAACAATTATTTTTTTTTTTTAGTTTTCAAAAATTTTGTTTGGAGTGCGACCAAAGTCACATTGGCTAGATAAGAGGAAGACCATGGGTATATAAGGGAGGAAAAATATCTTCATTGGTATGAGGCCCTATGAGTGGATCCAAAAGCAAAACCGTGAGGACTTATATCCAAAAAGGACAATATCATATCATTGTGGAGACATGGGGAGTGTCCTTGATCCTAACAAGTTGTTTTGGTTTTTGAAAACATGGAAGAAGATATTAAAAAAATAAACTTATAGGTGTATATAAACTTAATTTTCAAAAACCAAAAACCGAATGGTTATGAAATGTAGTCTTCAATTTTTAAATTACATAAACTAAATCATTACTTCAACAAACCATAATTTCTCCACTTACTCAAGTTTTACATTATATCACATATAAAACTTTTGTACTCATATTAACAAAATTAAATTGACAACAAAAGCTTCAATAAACCATAATTTCACCATTTACTCAAGTTTGACATTATTTCACATATAAATTTTTTACTCATATTATCAAAATTAAATTGACAACGAAAGCTAAAATAATATCTCTTTGGTTAAAAATCACTTTTTGTCCCTAAACTTTCATGAAAGTAACAATTTGGTCCCTAAACTTTGATTTTTAACGATTTAGTCCCTATACTTTCAATTTTGTAACGATTTAGTCCCTATACTTTCAATTTTGTAACAATTTAGTCCCTAAAGTTTAATAAGTAACAATTTAGTCCTTGTACTTTCAAATTTGTAACAATTTAGTCCCTATCGTGAAAAATTAATGTAAAGATTTAATGCAATTTCTTACCTAGATAGATTAATAAACTAATTTGGGACCCAATATGATTAAGCTACAAAGTTTAATCATTCAATAATAAAAATCGACATTTAATTTTGATGAATTTTTTTGTGTCAAGGATTAAATTGTTACAAATTTGAAAGTATAGGGACTAAATTGTTACAAAATTGAAAGTATAGGGACTAAATCGTTACAAATCAAAGTTTAGGGACCAAATTGTTACTTTCATGAAAGTTTAGGGACCAAAAGTGATTTTTAACCTATCTCTTTTTATATTCTTCAGAAAAAAAAAATCTCTTTTTAGGTATATATTTTAAGATTTTATTACAAGTTTAGCCCCTAAACTTTTAGGTTTGTATCAATTAGGTCCCTGAACTTTCAATTTTGTTTCTAATAGGTATTTGAACTTAAAAAATGTGTAATAGGTCCCTGAACTTTCAATTTTGTGTCGAATAGGTCCCTGATATATTTTATATTTTAAAAATTAACCGATTTACTATATATAAAATTGAATTTTATGCTTATTGAGACTCTAAACTTTCAATTTTGCATCTAGTAGACTTGGGAATTTTTAAAAATATTGAATAAGTCAAGGACTTATTAGACTCAAAATTAAAAATTGAGGAACGTATTGGACTGAAATGTGAAAGTTTAAGGACCTATTTGATATTTTTTAAGGTTCAAGGACTTATTTTAAACAAAGTTGAAAGTTTGAGGACCTATTTGAAACTTTTTAAAGTTCATGAACTAATTTGACACAATCTTGAAAGTTTAGAGACAAAATATGTAATTTAACCATATTTTAAAGTACAAATATGAAACTAAAACAAAATGATGGTTGAAAATCAAATAGAGGAAGGATTTTAAAAAAGAATTTACAAATAGATTTTTGTTTTTTTAATTTTAATTATGAATAGAATTTTATTTTTGTGTGTGGAAGTTTAAATGTGGCACGGAGATGGAAAAGAAATGGAGGGTCCTAGCAAAGCTCTCTGGCTAGTTTCTCTCTAGCGAGGCCTTCTCTTCGAAAGGGGAGAAGTGCAGCTATGGACATAAAGGGGCAACCGGAGGTTTTCCTGTGGGGATTCCGTAGTGATCTAGAAGTTGAAACAACAACAAATAGCAGTCAAGAAATGGAAGAAAAAGATACAGTTGAAGGCTTACAAAGTCAGATAGAAAAACTAAGCTTAGCGGAACAGGAAGCTAGAAGGGTAGTAGCAATAAAAGACGAAGATATTGAAGATACAGACAAGGATCTATCAGACGTGCTAGTATGCAAAATTCAAACATCCATGCTAATACCATGGGAAGTTTTCTCAGATATTATGCTAAGGATCTGGGGAGTCGAAGGACGTGCTAAGATTGAAAAGGCGGGAAGAAACGTCTTCTTATGCAAGTTCAAAAACAAAAGAGACCAACTTAGGATTTTTAGAAGTAGTCAGTGGATCTACGACGATGCTTTGGTGTTATTTGAGGACTCAAAGGGGAAAAGCTTTATAGCAGAGCTCGAGTTCAGGTTTGCGTCGTTTTGGGTGCATTTCCTTAACTTACCTCGCGTTTGTTATTGCAGGAAGTACGCAGAGGCGCTCGGTAATTCCATTGGTGCTTTCAAATATGTTGAAACTGATGAAAATGGAAAAGCTAGTGGGGAATTCTTAAGAGTTAGAATCTGGATGGATATTTATGAACCGATAAAGAGATGAACACACATAAGAGCAGGCTTAGGAGCGAACAAAACTTGGATACCAGTCACATTCGAAAAGCTCCCGGATTTCTGCTACGGTTGCTGGAAGCTGGGTCATGTTAGCCATGAATGCGAAGAGGAAGGGGCAACAAACATCAATGGAAACTGCTACGGTCCTGAACTCAGAGCAACACACGCAAGTAAAGGATTCTATAAAAGCCCGAAGGTGGAGTCTTGGGGGAGTCGTGGAAACAATAATTTAATGTGTGGGAGAGGAAGAGGTAGAGGTAGAGGGAGAGGTGAATTTAAAAGGAAATAGACGATACAAAGAAAGGATCCCAGAGATAACCACGGTGGAGAGAAGGCCAAAGAAGTAACTAAGGAACGACCAGCGAGAAAGAAAGATCCCCAGTAGGATCAAGTGATTTTCCGGAAAAATCCAATGGGCAAGCGCCGAAGGACCATCAGAGTACGGAAGAAAGAGAATTAAGGCACGAAGGGAAGGTAAAGTACAAAAGTGGTCCGGAGACTCAGACTGAAAAAGTAGAAAAGGATGTAGGACAAAAAAACGGTAACATTCATTGTAGTAAGGCAAGTAAAATTCCAGAAAGTTGTCAAATCAGGTTAAGCGGTGAAAGAGAGCAAAATGAAGTTGGGCCAAGTGGTGGAAGAGGACAAATTCAAAATGGAAGGATTGGGCATGAGATATCTGAGCCCATATTGGAAACAGGGAATGTTGAGTTTTATGCCCTAAAACTCGTAGATAGTAAATGTACATTTGACCGAACATTAATAAAGTGATGTATTATTCACTGTTTGTATTATATCTTGTCTTATTAACCCTAATCCAATAAACTAAACATCCAAGGCTAATAGAATGAGGCTTGAACTAGTATGTAGGGACATACGGGGATCAATGTTCAAGTCTTAGCCTAAAGGGTCTGTAGTATAGGGATAAGGCTGGGTACCTTATCCTGGTGACACTATGGATACGACCCGCTTTGTATATTGATACAAACGTAGTGATCCAACGCGTTCATGTGGTTGACATGCGAGTGGGGGTATCCTGTGCAATGAGTTTGCACAAAGACCGGACCGCGAAATAGTTTACCACTAACTGTAACACCGTTAGTTAGTTCGGTTTCTATTTCACTAGGATGACCTAGGCAACTTGGCCTTAATCCTGAGTGGATTATGGACTCCTGTCCATGAGGGATTGTCCTTTGATTTGTACGGGTGAAAGTGGCTTGTTCGCCGACTCAATAAGCCTACCATTTTGGGGACAAGACCGAGTGGGGAGATGGGAACGTAGTCTTACAAGATGGAATTCACTCATTCCCAATATTAGGGTAAGTAGAGGTGTGTTCCCTTAAGTGGTGTCTCCGGGTCTTGAACAATGGGCCCTACCCTCTTTATGGCACGAAAGGGATTTCTGTTTGCTGGTTGGACCACAAACAGGTTGTTCATTAGAGGAGCACTGGTACTTAAGGACCAAGAGGTAGCCTAGGGGTAAAACGGTAATTTGACCTAGCGGGGGTACAAACACACGTGAAGGGCTAATTTGCTGTTGACGGTCGATATCCGTGGACACAGAAATATATATGCAGTGAGAAGAGTGCAGCTGTGGTTCTTTAGTGGAGTGAACCACAGTTAACGAATATTGATTATCTTGGTTAATGAGTTTAGCCAACTAATCTCATATCGTTGGAGCTTCTGATCTGTAGGTCCATTAGGTCCCACTGGTAGCTCATTTAGGGCGTTGAGGTGAAATTCTAAGGAAGGATTGAATATTCGAAAGTGTTCGGATATTAAACTAAAATATGAATTTGATTCATATTAAAACTATAGGTTATAATTAATGTGCATTGGTTGTATATTAATATTATAGTTTTGAGAGGGAAAATAATAATTGAATATGTGATGTTCAATTTTATTATTTTTATATTAATTAATTTTGAATTAATTAATTGATTAAGTTTAATTAAAATTGATTTAATTAAACTATAGGTTAAAGAGGGATTAATTTAAATGAGATTTAAATTAATGATATTTCAATTAATATTGATTAATTGAATTTTAATTAATTATAATTTAAAATTTTGTTTTTTAAATTGATAATTAATTATCTGGTAACTGAACTTCAGTGACAAGAAATAGGGCATGCAGTTATCCTCCTGATCGATAGGTAAGGGGTTGAATTTCAGTTTTTGGAGAAGATCACTTTGAGTCTCACGCCTCTCTCCCTCTCTCTCGCCCTCTCTCTCGTTCTTCTCTCTCTCTGAGAATACAGAGTTTTTTTTCCCAGAAAAATCCTTAGAGTTTTCGGCTCCCACAAGCTCTCAACGTGTACCCCTTTGAGAATACCGGTGAATCCTCGTGGTGGTGTTCGTGGCAATTTTTCCAACGAAAACAAGGATCGCTTGCTGCTGTTTTTGGGAGCAATTCGGAGAAAATTTGGCGAAACGATCAAGAGTTTCTTCAAAGGTAATTATTTCCCGGCCTAGAATCAATAGGATCTTTTTATATAGATTAGATCTATATTTTTAGGGTTGTATAAGCATGTTTTATAAGCAATTTCCAGCATGTTTAACTTGTTTAAATTGCTGTATTTTACCCAACGTACTGGTATTTTGTTCTTAAATTAATTCGGGGTTAAAGGTTCTGTACGTTTTTCCGCTGCGCAAGGGCTATTATCCCTTCAGGGAAAACTCCACATTGTGTTCATCTCAGAATCAAAGAGTAGTTGTGAGAGAGAAGACCGTCTGAAAACTCCACATGTGTGTTGGATAGAATTCGAAGAATCCAGAGATATCATAGCTCAACACTGGAATATTTCGAGGGAAGTCAATATTCAGAATTTCCAAGGAAGGTTAGAGGCTGCATGGAAAAGTTCAAAAGATGGAACCAAAACAGGCTTAAGGGTTCGCTAAAAGCTGCAGTTTTTAAGAAGGAAAAAGAGATAACTGACTTATCTTGCTCTAGGTATAGGCATGTAGACAGAAGATTACAATAAGCTGAAAAAGAGCTGGAGCTCCTTTTAGAAGAAGAAGAGAAGTATTGGAAAAATAGATCGAGAGAAGACTGGCTTAAATAGGGCGATAAGAATACTAAATGGTTCCATTCTAAAGCTAGTTTCAGGAGAAAGAGCAACACGATTGTTGGGATTCTTGATAGTGAAGGGGTGTGGTCTACTGACTTTAAAATCATTGGGCAGGTTGCTTCCAATTTCTTCAGTAACCTATTCTCCTCTTCTAATCCGAAGAAAGAAGCCATGGAGGAGATTGGGAGTTTTTTTTTTTTTTTTTGAAAGGAGGAGATTGGGAGCTAATGGACCTACAGATGAAGCACAGTAGACCACACCCCTACACTATCAAGAATCCCAATGATCGTAGTGTATTGGTGACTTTAAAATCAAAGGCGATTACTAACCGAAGGAAAGGCTTTCTTGGGACTATCATATCTCAATCCCAATCGGCTTTCATCCCTGGCAGGTTGATCACCGATAACGTGGTCATTTGCTTTGAATGTATCCACACTCTCAATAACAGAAGAACAGG
Organism: Luffa acutangula; assembly: GCA_036850905.1. NCBI lineage: Eukaryota > Viridiplantae > Streptophyta > Magnoliopsida > Cucurbitales > Cucurbitaceae > Luffa > Luffa acutangula. The sequence continues at coordinate 28,850,505 of CM072092.1, forward strand.
AAAAGCAGGAATTGCAACTATGAAGCTAGACATGAGCAAAGTGTACGACCGGGTTGAATGGGAGTTCATCAATATGTTATTGACCAAAATGAACTTCCCAGTCAAATGGGTGAACCTCATTATGTATTGCATTGAGACGGTTAGCTACCAAGTTCTAATTAACGGTGTTCCCCAAATAGTGATCGTTCTGAAGAGAGGGTTGTGGCAAGGAGACCCGTTGTCCCCTTATCTTTTCATCATCTGTGCGGAAGGCCTCTCGGCTTTACTCAAAAGGGAGGAGCTAAATTCTAATATCTCTGGCTTAAAGATTAATAATTATTGTCCAACCCTAACGCACTTGTTTTTTGCAGATGACAGCTTAATTTTCTTCAAAGCTTCTAAGAAGGAATGAGACAACGTGAAGAAATCCCTTCAAACCTATGAGCTAGCATCTGGACAAAAGATCAATCTAGAGAAGTCTGTGGTGATGATTAGCAAGAATGTGAACCAGGAGCGTGCTAATGAGATCAGTGAAGCTTTGGGGGTCCAGCAGTCGGACTCTTTGGGCTATTATCTAGGGCTCCCAACCCAGACCGATAAAAGCAAAAACGAGATGTTTAGGAAGGTGAAGGAGAGAGTTTGGAATGTGTTAAAAATTTGGAAAGGGAGGTTGTTTTCCTTAGGTGGCAAGGAAGTTTTGATCAAATCCATCGCCCAAGCCATTCCGATCTATACGATGAGCTGTTTCAGGATCCCTAACTCCATATGTTCTGAGATTAATAGGCTTTGTGCAAAGTTCTGGTGGGGGGGTTCAAAAGAAAAAAAGAAAGCGCATTGGATTAGTTGGAGGAAAATGTGTAGGAGTAAAAGCAGAGGTGGCCTTGGTTTTAGAGATTTAACTCTTTTCAATAAGGCCATGCATGCTAAGATCAGCTGGAGAATAATGAAATCCCCAGAGAGCCTGATGGCTAAAGTGCTCCAAGGAAAGTATTTTAGTGGGGAAACTTTTCTCAAAGCCAAAAAGGGCTGCAGGGCTTCCATCGTTTGGAAAAGTATTCTCTGGGGTAGATCTATGTTTGAAAAAGGGTATAAGTGGAAAATTGGGAATGGGAAACATGTTTATATTGATCAAGATCCATGGATTAGTTCTGATAGCTCCTGGATTCCTATGGGTGTGAAAGAGCCGCTCAAAGGGAGAAGAGTGGCAGAGCTAATCAGGAATAACAGGTCTTGGAAAGAAAATATCATCAGAGACGCCTTTCTTCCTAGTGATGCCATGGCCATCTTGGATATGCCAAAGAGACACACCTCTAAGAATGATGAAATTATATGGGGAAAGGACCCTAAAGGCTTGTTCTTGGTAAAAGGAGCTTACCACCTTGCGTGCCTTTTGGACTCAAATGAAGAAGCCTCGGGTTCAGACTCCTCGTCAAATCATAGGCTTTGGAATTCCATTTGGAAGATCAATGTGTGGCCTAGAATCAAGATTACTGGCTGGAAAAATCTTAAAAGACGCTTAGCCTACTTATGAAAATATTAAAAATAAAGGGATCTATACTAATAAGCTATGTTGTTTTTGTAGGTCGAAGGCAGAGGATTCAATGCATCTGTTTTGGAACTGCAAAACAGCTAAATCCATTTGGGGAACTTTTCTCCCGAATCTTATTGAAGCTTTCTTTGGGATCAAGAGAATCGTGAACCTTTTGGATATATGGAAAAGGGCGATCCAAATTCTCTCAAAGGAAGAGCTGTCAAAAGCATGGATGATCTTATGGGCGATTTGGGAGGCTAGAAACCAAGCTATTCATAGAGGAGGTAGTTTAGACACAAAGCAGTATATAAGGAATATTGAGCAGAGGGTTGAATCCTTACCCGTGCTTAAGGAGTGGCAGCGTTCCCTTAGTGCAATGGAGAACCATTCTAGTCACACTGTCTGGAAACCGTCGGAGATCAACCACTGGAAGATCAATTCCGATGCGGCGTGGTTTGATGCCTCAAACTCAGGGGGTCTCAGATGGGTGATTCGTGACTTGAACGGATCTCTAATTTGAGCGGGGTGCAAGAAAATTAGCAACCGCTATTGTTGGGTTCCTAGAGTGAGTAAAAATATGATATAAAATACTCTAGAATTCCTGTGCAAGTATACACAGTCTGCAACAAGTAATATTATCAATCCGAGCCCTGAATTAGTTTCCACTCTACCTATTTTTGTGTAACTTTCCAATGGTTTCAAGAATAGTAAAATGATTTGGTTTTATCGGAAATATGCTGAAGCAAAATAAATGACAGAACAACGAGTAAACAAATAGATAGACAGATTAAAGACAGGTGCTGGTTAGGTTTTAGTGATTGTTCTAAAATATGCTCTAGCAATATTATTGATCATGCATTTCTCGCAGTATTATTAGCGGATTCCTCCCGGAACTCCGGATCTTTTGGGATATGTTTCAAACCCAATGAAGAGCGACCGATCAAGCACTAGGCAACTGGCTATCCCTAGCTCAGTCACTAGCGTTCACCAATACACAATGATCGTAGTGTGGATAATTGCCACACGCTCTCTAAATCATCCCTGAAACTAGAGAGAGCTATCCATACCAGCTGGCCAGACAGGCATAGAATGAGAATAAGCACAACAATTAACCAAAATGCGATAGTCAATATATTACTAGAGATGAAGCACAGTAATCACATTATTCCTAACCAACACCTTAAGCTACTTAGTTCATAATATGCATAGGAATACGAATTACAATCTGAGTATGCATGTCCATAACCACAAGTTAATAAAGAAAATAAACTCCCTAATCAGCTTGCGGAAGTTGGTGTTCTTGATGATCTTCAATCTCTTTAAAATATTCGGCTTCCAAGGGAAAACATGGAATGCCTTTGACTTCGACGGCTACTTCCTTTTATAGAAGGATAGGAGACTTGAATTAGGTCAACTTGGACACGTGTAGGCCTCTCCTTGCTCCTTTATCCCAAAAATAACTCAACAGAAGTCGGTTCATGAAGTTGGCTAACGAGCTGTGATGTGGCAGTTCTGTTCCCAGTTTTGCTGCAGCACAGAATTTGCTCCCTCCAGTCGCTCAGCAGCATAATCTGCACAAAATAATTTCCAATGCTTCCATTCTTCCAAATGGGTTAAAACATGTAATATCTATCAAAAACCAACCCTAATAAGCATAAAGGACACACAAATCCCTATATAATTGAGGCCTAAATAACTACCTTTTGGGCAGTTATCATACCCCCAAACTTGAACTATTGCGCGCCCCGAGCAATACTAACCAACCTTCCTTCAAGAATTCAGAACATTAGACAAAGAATAGCTTAATCAAACCAGACAGTCCAACACTACCTTTAACCTTTACCTGAGCACTCTGCAAAACCAAGCTCTGCTGCAGCAAAATGATTCCTTCAGCAGGGACAAATAATCACCACTTTTCAACTTAATTCTAAGAACTCACCACAACCTAGCTCTATTATCAAACATTTCAAAACATATTTTTAAAGGGGTTTATATCATTGTTTATCAGACGTAAAGCAGTCTTACAGTCATAAGCTCTTAAGCATGGGATGACCCACTTTATGGTGCATTATACCCTTGCCTCAAGCTTATCACCAACTAGGCTCAATACTCATTGTAAAGCTAAAAAATCCTTAATTATTCTATCTCTTGCCCCTCAGAATGGCGACATTTTATGATGAAGCTCACCTAAGTTCTGGGAGACAGAAAAACTGTTGGATCATCATTCATCCCTCAAAACTTTTGCTCTGTCAACTTTTTCAGCAAAATCTTCAACTAATAATTTTTTTCAGCAAATAATTTTCTCATTTCCTAGGTCATCTTTTGACACGGAAACAAACTGTGGGTATCACAATTTTCCCCGGTTACTCAATAACCTAACAAATTTTAATTTGAAGGAGAGGAATGCTCGAGCAAAATAATTGGAGTAGCAAAAAGTCCCCCAAACTTTAATTATTCATTGTCCCCAATGAATCATTAATAAAGCAATTATACCCCCAAGCTTAAATTTTTCTATTTGAATTTTTTAAACTAAACATGGGACTCAGATTAAGCTTAAAGTGGATCATACAAGTCAATACTACCTTGAAAATCTTCTTTGCCGCAGCAACAGTCAAGGCTAGAAGAAATGTTCAAGCAAAAGGTTTCTGGAGATCAGAATACCTTGATCTAATTAAGCGTAATCAGTCCAAGCTTCAAAAATTCAGAAGAAAATTAGTTAAGTTAGGCATTACTCAGTGCTCATGGAACAGAAATATCGAAAAATGTCATTAAAAACATAAGAAAAGAAAGTACATAGCTGAGATATATATATATATATATATTTAAAAACAGAAAAATTAAAAAGACAAGCAGACGGGGTCAGATATACGCGAGCAAACAAAATTATAGGATCAAAATTAATGCTCGCCGAAGATCATCTTGTCCATCAATCTTCCTGACCCTGTTCTTCATCATCATTCTCTTCTCCTCTTTCAGTAGGTGGGGGCGGAATCCAGGGGTTCAACAGATCGTCAGGGAATATGGGAAGGGCTGGGTATGGATTTGAAAAATTCTCTTGCAGCGCCCTCTTTAAGCCGGCATCCCGATTCTTAACATAGCTCCAGAAGGTTAAAGTCTGCCTCTCAGCAAACTCCTGCCTACTGGCCGAAAGTGCCAGTTGTTCTAGAATCGTGTTGATGTCGTAGATAAGCCCACCTTGACGTACCTCCTGCACACGCTGGAGCTGTGCCAAATTGGGCGTGTCTATGATCTCCTTATCAAACAAGATTACATCTCTTTCATCCATCGGAACCCCTACTCTTCTGCAAAGCATCGTGATTGTGTTCGGAAAGAATAGTTTCCCACCTTCTTTTTCCAACATCCAGAAATCTCATTCGCAATGATCCTCCCTACGTTAATACTGAGAGACCGTAAGATGGAAAAAGGTAGGAGAACCCGTTCCCTGGAGATTGTCGAGTCATGTGTTGTTGGAAGCATCTTCTGTCTAATAAATCCCATCCATGTGTTCGCTTCCCTTTTCAAATAAGCCGACTGGAATGTCCTCTTCTGAGTCTTGGATAATTGCCACTGTGCCCCTTCAATTCCTACCTCCCTTACAGCCTCACTTAGTTGCTCATCAGATGGCGCCACAACCATCTCATTATACGCTGCATGGGGGAAGTTTTGAACGTTGTACAATGCATTGATAGCACTTGGACTCCAATCCACCTCGACTCCTCGGACAATTACCTGGAAACCATCCTCCTTGACAATGTTAGCATAAAATTCGCGCACCACCTGTGCGTTTACAGATTCAGGCTTCGCACAAAACAGCTCCCAGCCGTGGTCTGCAATACCGGTCCTCAGAAACTGTCGAAGATCACCACTGAAACCGCGCTCGAACAAGAAATCCCTTTTCAGAAGCTTAGCGTATTTTGCTCTGGCAAAATTGTTGACGAAGCGATCAAATGGAACCTGCTGTTCTTCTATCCCCTCGTGTTCTTCCGATGCTTCAGCAATATTTTTTCCCTTCTCTGCCCTGCGCTTGAGCAACTGCTCTTCCTACGTCTTCTTCTCTGTTTCTTCTCTTTCTTTGTCCTCAGCTTCTTTCTTCTCTATTTCCTCCCGCTCTGCCTTTTCTCTCTCAGAATCTGATGATGGTGGTGACGGGGTATCAGTCCGAATCACCTGAATACGGCCGGCCTTTCTCTTTATGCGGCGACGTTTCGGCGGTTCGGGCATGATTACCTCAACACGAGCTTCTTGGTCCTGCTCGTTTCCTCTTTCAGACACTACGTCTGCATGCTCGTCTCTCACCATCTCAGCCTGCTGTTCTTGATTATCCTCAACATTTTCCTCTCGAGTCGTATCTGTATCCTCAAGTCTCTGATCAGCCTCTCCTGGGGTCTGTTCTTGTGGTTCTTCTAGGTCTTCTTCAACCACTGCAGCAGCCTCATCCTCTGTCACTTTTTCCTGTTCTTCCGCCCTTTGTTGTCGCCTTCTTCTTTTAGCTTCTTTCTCCTCCGGTGTTCTTTTCTTCTTAGTTTTTACTTTCGGAACTTCAGGGGTAATGGGTATTTCCTCTTCACTCTCTCTCTCTCTTTCTTTCCTCGCTCTTGTTTTGGCCATGGATAACTCAAACGGGTTTGCAGATAATGAAAAGGAGAAAGAAAGAATGTAGATGGCAAGATAGAATCAAGAAGACGAAGTGAGGAGAAACGTACCAATGTCTGCAAATAAATAAGGCTCCAGAAATTTGAAATCCTAACCGAAAGGATTTGCTCCGTAATAAATGGTTTTACCGTTCATATTTACTTTGCAATTCAAATCCCTAACGGTAAAATCGTGGAATTTCATCATCTATGGGAAATAACGACAAGTTGTCAATGGCTAAATCGTTGGATTATCTCTGCACGACATGTGGCAGCATCCCTGCAATTCACCTGCCCATAGAAATTAAAAAAAAAATCCCAACGGTAAAAATAATTACTCACACTAAAATCCTTCCTATTCGTATGAGAAATTTGCTCCAGCATTATCTTTGCTGCAACAATCTTCTGAACCTGTCGAATCTTAGATACGGAATTTGAATTTCAAAATAGGAAAATCAAATCTTTTAAATTCAAATTGAACTTAACCGATCAAATCAAACTTAATTTTTTTATTCTTAAAGCCGAATCAATTAGAGAAAATCTTTATTAACTAACAAAATTCAAATAACTGAAAATAAAATCCACATAAAACAAAATCTAGTTAATGAAAAGATAATCCTAAAAATAATCTAAATAAATAACCTGAAAAATCAAATCAAATTCAAAACGAAATCCTAAATAAACAAATACTTATAGATAAAAATCTAATAAACCATGCAAAATTAAATCTAACCTAATCAAAATTAAAAACAAGTCAGAAAAATAAAATCAACACAACACTGGGAGCTCAAAAATTTTCCTTTGTGAAATGCTCCCGCAAAAATCATGCTCTCTCAATCATCAACTAACTTTAGGGAAGGATATTTCGACTGAAACTCCTCACCCCAATAATGCTTCACACGCTGTCCATTCACCTTGAACACTCTCCCATCTTTTTCATCCTGCAAAGTAATTGCTCCATTGGAGAAAACCTCAATCACAATAAACGGTCCTGACCATTTAGATTTTAATTTTCCAGGAAATAGTTTTAACCTAAAATTATAAAGCAAAACTGACGAAATTCTTCTAACTCATTAAGCTGCAGCATTCTTATTGCTCTAGCTCCTTAAATTTACGGTCTTGACGAGCTCCTTAAATAGTCAATAAACGGTCTTGACGAGCTCCTTAAATTTAATTTTCTTGTCATGCCACAACTTAGTCTTTTCCTTATACATTTTCGTATTTTCGTAAGAAAATTGACGAAATTCTTCTAACTCATTAAGCTGCAGCATTCTTATTGCTCCTCACGACTCAGATCAAAATTTAATTTTTTCAAAGCCCAAAACGTCTTATGCTCTAGCTCCAATGGTAAATGGCAAGCTTTCCCATATACTAACCTATAGGAAGACATACCTAGAGGAGTCTCATAGGCTGTCCTATAAGCCCAAAGAGCCTCATCCAACCTAAAAGACCAATCATTTCTAGATGGATGGACTACTTTCTCAAAAATCGATTTAATTTTCCTATTACTGATTTCAGCTTGACCATTTGCTTGTGGGTGATAAGGGGTAGTTATCCTATGCTTAATCCCATACTTAGCTAAAAGCTTAGTTAAGATATTATTAACAAAATGTGTACCCTCATCACTCACTAGAGTCCTAGGTGTCCCAAACCGCGCAAAGATGTGCGATTGAAGAAACCTTGCTACTGTCTTGGCATCACTCTGATGGCATGCAATGGCCTCCACCCATTTGGACACGTAATCAACTGCCAATAAGATAAAAACATTGCCATTAGAAGGGGGAAATGGCCCCATAAAATCAATGGCCTCCACCCATTTGCATAAAGACATTCTCCATGCAAAGCCAAGCCTCAAGACACAAGACACATGGTGTATTTGCAAGCTCAAGTGGATTCTAGGTGTACATTACACAAGACATGCAACAATGCATGAGTGAGTTGTCTTTCCACTTTGAATGATCATGCATTAAGTGGATTTCCAACTAAATCCACTAAATTCAAATTGAAATCAAATTTCAAGCTTGCAAATTACCCCCAATTTCAATTCTAAATTGAAATTGATTGCTTGGTAATTAATTTGAAAATTTTCAAATTAATTTTGATATGATTAATCTAATTAATCTTTGTTATCTTGTGCAATTCCATATATATGATTCCTAATACATATATATAGTATTCAAAACACTTTTAAATACTTCATCTCTCATTTTCTAATTTAATTCATAATTAAATTATTGTGTCAAACACAATTTACGATAATACCCTTTTTCCCGATTTTGAACGATTCAAAGCTTCCTATCTTTTGTTCTAGGCTTAATTCCGATATGAGCTAGTAGGGGGACCTAATGGACCTATAGATCTTGGGCTCCAACGATTCGACGCTAACCGACTAATCTCATTGTCCAAGCTAGCCAACATTCGTTAACTATCGGGACACTCCACTATAGCCCGATAGTTGCACTCCCCTCACTATAGATATATTTCCGTCCACTTGATTTAACCATGATTAGTAAGTCGATCCTTCACAAGTTGTTCGTAGCTATAGCTAGGTCAATAAGTCGTTTTACCCCTATAGTACTTCTAGTTCCTTAAGTCCCACTGATCCTCTAATGAACAATTGGTTTATGGTCCAACCAATAAACCGAGTCCCTCTCGGGCCAATGAGAGGGCGGGATCCCTTTGTTCAAGCCCCGGAGTCAGCACTTAAGGGAACAACCTCTCTACTATCCCTTATTCGGGTAGGAGTGAATTCCTTCTTGCACGACTATGTCCCCAGCTATCTACCCGTTTCTATCCCTGAAATGGGAGGCTTATTGAGTCGGCGATACTGAGCCACTCTCACCTATGCAGATCTAAGGATAAGCCCGAATAAACAGGAGTTCATAGTTAGCTCAGGATTAAGATCGAGTTACCTAGGTCATCACATGAAATAGTCAGTCTCGTCAGTAAACGGTGTTATAAAGCGAGAGCGACTTATTTCTCGGTCCTGGTCTTATGCAAACTCATTGCATAGGACACCCCCACTCGCATGTCTCTACATGGACGATTTAGGATCACATCGTCTATACCATCTATAAAGTGGGCCGCGTCTCATAGTGTCTCCAGAATAAGGTACCCAACCCTATTCCTATACTATAGACCGTTTTGGCTATTACTCAAGCTTGATCCACTTTTATGTCTCTACATAAAGCTCAAGTGTTCATCCTATAGCCATGGATGTTAGTTTATTGGATTTGGGTTATATATGTGCAATTTAATTTATTCAGTAATGACTTTTACTGAATCAATCTCGATAACACCTTTATCGAATAAGTATATAATTCGTTTAACATTCATTATCTACGAGTTTTAGGGCACCAATCCCAACACTTTCTCCTATATCACCTTTATGAGAACCGATATTCTTTGACCCTTTTAGTACCAAACTCACATAGCATGCAAAATCTAAGTGATCAAGTTAAACTCAGCAAAGATTTAGAATGATAATCAATAAAGGATGACATGCATAAAATAGAACTTAGGCAAATAAGCAACTTTAAAGCCATTTACTATCTATGAGTTTTAGGGCATAGAATGATAATCAATAAAGGATGACATGCATAAAATAGAAAAATTTTGCATCATGCTTAAACTTTTTCTTCTGCCTCCAATCCATATCAATAGGGGTGACTCCCTTTACTAAAAAGTTGGCAATATCAGCATACCAAGGGACATCCCTGACTACTTTTACCTGAACAGCAAAAAGATGTTCATCCGGAAAAGAATCGGAAATGGCAGATTGCTCCAGCAAAGATGATGATGGATCAAGACGAGACAAATGATCTGCAACGACATTCTCTGATCCTTTCTTGACCTTTATCTCCATGTCAAATTCCTGCAGTAATAAAATCCAACGAATTAGTCTAGGCTTTGCATCCTTCTTAGTCATTAAATACCTTATTGCTGCATGATCCATGAAAACCGTGACTTTGGATCCAACCAAATATGGCCGGAATTTCTCAAAAGCAAACACAACAACTAACAACTCCTTTTCAGTAGTTGTGTAGTTGACCTGTGCTTCATTTAAAACCTTGCTTGCATAATATATAGGATGAATAAATTTGCCCTGCTTTTGCCCCAACATCGCTCCTACCGCAGCATCGCTCGCATCACACATTACCTCGAATGGCAAATTCCAATTAGGCGCGCAGAGAATGGGTGCTGAGATTAAAGCAACCTTTAATTTTTCAAAAGCCTTCCTACAATCTGCATTAAAGTCAAAAACATGATCAGTGCACAATAAGTTACACAGAGGTTTATCGATTTTGGAAAAATCCTTTATGAACCTCCTATAAAATCCAGCATGTCCTAAGAAGCTCCTAATTCCCTTCACTGAATTCGGTGGCTCTAGTCTTTCGATAACCTCAACTTTTGCTCTATCAACTTCTAGACCATTCTTAGAAATCCTATGACCTAACACTATGCCCTCCTTCACCATGACGTGGCACTTCTCCCAATTAAGAACTAGATGGGTATCCTCACATCTTTTTAATACCTTTCCTAAATTATCTAAACAACTCTGAAAAGACCCTCCAAAAACTGAAAAATCGTCCATAAAGACTTCAACAGTGGACTCAATCATATCAGAAACAATTGCTAACATACACCGCTGAAATGTTGCTGGAGCATTGCAAAGGCCAAAAGGCATTCTCCTAAAAGCGAATGTCCCATAAGGGCAGGTGAAAGTGGTTTTTTCCTGATCTTCAGGAGCAATAGTAATCTGGTTATACCCAGAATAACCATCCAAGAAACAGTAATAGGCCTGACCAGCCAATCGATCCAACATCTGGTCGATAAATGGTAGAGGGAAATGATCCTTTCGGGTGGCTTTATTAAGCCTTCTGTAATCAATACAAACCCTCAAGCCAGTTACTGTCCTTGTGGGGATCAACTCATTATCTTTATTGCTCACCACAGTGACACCTCCTTTCTTAGGAACACATTGGACAGGGCTTACCCAATTGCTATCGCCAATTGGATAAATGATCCCAGCATCCAACCATTTAATTACCTCATTTTTAACAACCTCTTTCATTACAGGGTTAAGCCTTCTTTGTTGCTCAATACTCCTAAAGGATCCCTCCTCTAGAGTGATTTTGTGCATACAAAAAGATGGGCTAATTCCCTGAATATCAGCCAATGTCCAACCTATAGCTTTGCGGTATTGCTACAGCAATTTTATTAAGGCCTCCTCATGCTCCGACATTAAATCTGATGCAACAATAATGGACAACGTCTCACTTTCCCCAAGATACACATACTTTAGATGATCTGGTAAAGGCTTCAAATTTAAAGTAGGTGCCTCAATCAGGGATGGTTTAATTGGGGGAGCCTTTCTTTGATCTAAATCTAAAGACTCAAAAACATCCTCACACCTAAACAATTCTTTTTCATTTTTTCTATCTAAAGAACAAAATTCAAAATCTTCTACACTAACCTCTCCATGCTTTTCTGAATGCTTATCAGTCGAATCTTGTATTGCTGTCTCAATAACTGTGCTCTCCAGAATCCCAATGAAGGAGCAATCCTCCATTTCGTCTGGATATTTCATGGCTTTAAACACATTAAATTTCACTTCCTCATTACAGACTCTCATTGTTAATTCTCCTTTTTGAACATCTATTAATGCCCTACCAGTAGCCAAAAATGGACGACCTAGAATAATTGGGACATCTTTATTAGCCTCATAGTCTAAAATAATAAAATCAACAGGAAATATGAACTTATCCACTTTTACTAAGACATCCTCAATTTTACCCTCTGGATATGTGATAGACCTATCAGCTAGTTGGAGTGTAACTGTGGTAGGTCTAGCTTCACCAATACCTAACTTCCGATAGACCGAAAGAGGCATAAGGTTAATGCTTGCACCTAAATCACAGAGTGCTCTACCTAATTCCTTTCCACCTATAGACACAGGTATGGTAAATGACCCTAGATCCTTAGCCTTGGGGGGTAGACCATTCTTGAGAATAGCACTACACTCCTCAGTAAGAGATACAGTTTCAAACTCACCTAACCTTTTCTTTTTAGTCAAAATATCCTTAAGAAATTTAGCATAATTAGGCATTTGCTCAATAGCTTCTACTAAAGGGATATTTATATGCAATTGCTTGAATCTCTAAAAACTTTTTAAATTGACCATCCTGATTCTTAGGCTTTTGCCTTTGTGGAAAAGGTCGAGGCGGTACATAAGGTGGGGGCGGCACATATGGTGGTTCTACATCTGGCACAGAACCAGATGCTCCAGCATTCTCTTTGCTGCCTCCAGCACCCTGACCAGACTCCAATTCTTTCTCAACAACAACATTATTATTTCTATCACCATTATTATTTATAACCTGGGTTTTACTAGGCTCAATTCTTTCTTCTAATGGCTTACCACTCCTAAGAGTAACTGCCTTTACCTGCTCCTTACCTTCCCTTCTAGGGTGTTCAGTATCTGATGGAAGTTTCCCTTGAGGCCTTGCCTTGAGGTCATTAGCTAGCTGACCCACTTGCAATTCCAGGGCTCTCATCGAAGCTTGATTACTTTGAATTGCAGCGTCTGTGCGAGCCATAAATTCTTTCATCATCGCCTCGAGAGAATTTCCCGAATTTTGCTGGGGCAAAGCCTGCTTATTTTGCTGGGGCATTACCTGCACTTCAGCAAATCCCGACTGGTTCACCTTTTGTTGTGCTTGTACGTTATTTCCTTGACCTCCCCATGAGAAGTTGGGGTGGTTGCGCCAACCTGGATTATACAAGTTAGAATAAGGGTTTTTCCTGTGATTACCTACAAAAAACACAAAAGTTGGATTGCTGGGGCAAAACTCGTAGTTGTGGTATTCACCACAATAGACACATGCTTCGTCCGTGACTTGGTTCACCACTGCTGCAGGCTCCATAGCTGGTGGCTGCTGATGACTAATCACTGTCACATTCTTAAGAGCGTTAGCAATGATAGCAAGATCAACCCTAATGGTGGACTCACCATCAACCTCTAATACACTCTTAACCTTTTTATTTGTGCCTCTAACATCCGACCACTGACAACTATTAATAGATATTCTTTCTAAAATTTCATAGGCTTCATCAAAAGTTTTTGCCAAAAGGGCCCCTCCAGCCGAAGCATCGACCATACCTTGGGTTACTCCATTTAAACCATTGTAAAATGTTTCCATTTGAATACAATGAGGTAACCCATGGTGGGGACACTTTCGTAAAAGCTCCTTAAACCTCTCCCAAGCCTCGCTAAAAGTCTCATCCTCAAGTTGCCTAAACCCTACTATTTCACTCCTTAATTTAGCATTTCTATTAGGTGGGAAATATTTACTCAAAAATTTTTCAGCTAACTCATCCCACGTCCTAATTGATCCTGGAGCAAAAGAGTTTAACCAAGACTTTGTTCCATCTCTAAGAGAATACGGGAACAAAGTTAATCTAAGAGCATCTCTGGGCACTCCTTGAATTACAAAAGAATCACTAACTCCTAGAAAAGACTTAAGATGTAAATGAGGGTCTTCAGATGACAAACCATGGAATTGCCCCACGGTTTGCAACATCTGAAACATTACCGGTTTCATTTCAAAATTTGCCACTTGGATTTGGGGACGTGCAATCCCTTGATTCAACTCATTAAACATTGGGACAACATATGCTCGAATGGCTCTGGTCCTATCGTTCGCTATCAAGATAGGATTCTCAGCCTGATTATTTCGCTGCTCATTTTTCTCAAACAGTGGGTTTTGCTGCAGCAACGGATTCTGCTGGGGGTTTGCTGATGCTGGACCTTCAGGAACCTGCGGAAGTTGCGGGGCGTTCTCCATCTGGTTTCTGCGCTGCGGAACCTGCTTGGTAATTAATTTGAAAATTTTCAAATTAATTTTGATATGATTAATCTAATTAATCTTTGTTATCTTGTGCAATTCCATATATATGATTCCTAATACATATATATAGTATTCAAAACACTTCTAAATACTTCATCTCTCATTTTCTAATTTAATTCATAATTAAATTATTGTGTCAAACACAATTTACGATAATACCCTTTTTCCCGATTTTGAACGATTCAAAGCTTCCTATCTTTTGTTCTAGGCTTAATTCCGATATGAGCTAGTAGGGGGACCTAATGGACCTATAGATCATGGGCTCCAACGATTCGAGGCTAACCGACTAATCTCATTGTCCAAGCTAGCCAACATTCGTTAACTATCGGGACACTCCACTATAGCCCGATAGTTGCACTCCCCTCACTATAGATATATTTCCGTCCACTTGATTTAACCATGATTAGTAAGTCGATCCTTCACAGGTTGTTCGTAGCTATAGCTAGGTCAATAAGCCGTTTTACCCCTATAGTACTTCTAGTTCCTTAAGTCCCACTGATCCTCTAATGAACAATTGGTTTATGGTCCAACCAATAAACTGAGTCCCTCTCGGGCCAATGAGAGGGCGAGATCCCTTTGTTCAAGCCCCGGAGTCAGCACTTAAGGGAACAACCTCTCTACTATCCCTTATTCGGGTAGGAGTGAATTCCTTCTTGCACGACTATGTCCCCAGCTATCTACCCGTTCCTATCCCTGAAATGGGAGGCTTATTGAGTCGGCGATACTGAGCCACTCTCATCTATGCAGATCTAAGGATAAGCCCGAATAAACAGGAGTTCATAGTTAGCTCAGGATTAAGATCGAGTTACCTAGGTCATCACATGAAATAGTCAGTTTCGTCAGTAAACGGTGTTATAAAGCGAGAGCGACTTATTTCTCGGTCCTGGTCTTATGCAAACTCATTGCATAGGACACCCCCACTCGCATGTCTCTACATGGACGATTTAGGATCACATCGTCTATACCATCTATAAAGTGGGCCACGTCTCATAGTGTCTCCAGAATAAGGTACCCAACCCTATTCCTATACTATAGACCGTTTTGGCTATTACTCAAGCTTGATCCACGTTTATGTCTCTACATAAAGCTCAAGTGTTCATCCTATAGCCATGGATCTTAGTTTATTGGATTTGGGTTATATATGTGCAATTTAATTTATTCAGTATTGACTTTTACTGAATCAATCTCGATAACACCTTTATCGAATAAGTATATAATTCGTTTAACATTCATTATCTACGAGTTTTAGGCCACCAATCCCAACAAAACCAACATGTCCTAAAAAACTCCGAATTCCCTTCACTGAATTCGGTGGCTCTAGTCTTTCAATAACCTCAACTTTTGCTCTATCAACTTGTAGACCATTTTTAGAAATTTTATGACCTAACACTATGCCCTCCTTCACCATGAAGTGGCATTTCTCCCAATTAAGAACTAAATGGGTATCTTCACATCTCTTTAATACCTTACCTAAATTTTCTAAACAATTCTGAAAAGACCCTCCAAACACTGAAAAATCGTCCATAAATACCTCAACAGTGGACTCAATCATATTAGAAAAAATTGCTAACATACGCCGCTGAAATGTTGCTGGAGCACTGCAGAGGCCAAAAGGCATTCTCCTAAAAGCGAATGTCCCATAAGGACAGGTGAAAGTGGTTTATACTCTGATCCTCAAGAGCAATAGTAATCTGGTTATACCCAGAATAACCATCAAAGTAACAGTAGTAGGCCTGACCAGCCAATCGATCCAACATCTGGTCGATAAATGGTAGAGGGAAATGATCCTTTCGAGTAGCTTTATTAAGCCTTCTGTAATCCATGCAAACCCTCCATCCAGTTACTGTCCTAGTTGGAATCAACTCATTATCTTTATTGCTCACCACAGTGACACCTCCTTTCTTAGGAACACATTGGACAGGGCTTACCCAATTGCTATCGGCCATTGGATAGATGATCCCAGCATCCAACCATTTAATTACCTCCTTTTTAACAACCTCTTTCATTGCAGGGTTAAGCCTTCTTTGTTGCTCAATACTCCTAAAGGATCCCTCCTCTGGAGTGATTTTGTGCATAAAAAAAGATGGGCTAATTCCCTGAATATCAGCCAATGTCCAACCTATAGCTTTGCGGTATTGCTGCAGCAATTTTATTAAGGCTTCTTCATGCTCTGGCATTAAATCTGATGCAACAATAATGGGCAACGTCTCACTTTCCCCAAGATACACGTACTTTAGATGATCCGGTAAGGGCTTCAAATCTAAAGTGGGTGCCTCAATCAGGGATGGCTTAATTGGGGGAGCCTTTCTTTGATCTAAATCTAAAGACTCAAAAACATCCTCACATCTAAACAATTCTTTTTCTTTTTTTTCTATCTAAAGAATAAATTTAAAAATCCTCTATACTAACCTCTCCATGCTTTTTCGAATGCTTATCAGGTGAATCCTGTATTGTTGTCTCAAGAACTGTGCTTTCCAGAATCCTGATGAAGGAGCAATCCTCCATTTCGTCTGGATATTTCATGGTTTTAAACACATTAAGTTTTACTTCCTCATTACAGACTCTCATTGTTAATTCCCCTTTTTGAACATCTATTAACGCCCTACCAGTAGCCAAAAATGGACGACCTAGAATAATTGGGACATCCTTATCAGCCTCGTTGTGTAAAATAATAAAATCAACAGGAAATATGAATTTATCAACTTTTACTAAGACGTCATCAATTTTACCCTCTGGATATGTAATAGACCTATCAACTAATTGAAGTGTAACTGTGGTAGGTCTAGCTTCACCAATACCTAACTTCCGATAGACCAAAAGAGGCATAAGGTTAATGCTTGCACCTACATCACAAAGTGCTCTACCTAATTCCTTTCCACCTATAGACACATGTATAGTAAATGACCCTGGATCCTTAGCCTTGGGGGGTAGCCCATTCTTAAGAATAGCACTCCACTCCTCAGTAAGAGATACAGTTTCAAACTCACCTAACCTTTTCTTTTTAGTCAAAATATCCTTAAGAAATTTAGCATAATTAGACATTTGCTCAATAGCTTCTACTAAAGGGATAGTTATGTGCAACTGCTTAAGAATCTCTAAAAACTTCTTAAATTGACCATCCTGATTCTTAGGCTTTTGCCTCTGTGGAAAAGGTAGAGGTGGTACATAAGGTGGGGGCGACACATAAGGTGGCTTCAACATTTTCTTTGCTGCCTCCAGCACCCTGACCAGACTCCAACTCTTTCTCGACAACAACATTATTATCACCGTTTTTATCTATAACCTGGGTTTTACTAGGCTCAATTCTTTCTTCTAATGGCTTACCACTCCTAAGAGTAACTGCCTTTACCTGCTCCTTACCTTCCCTTCTAGGGTGTTCAGTATCTGATGGAAGTTTCCCTTGAGGCCTTGCCTTCAGCTCATTAGCCAGCTGACCCACTTGCAATTCCAGGGCTCTCACCGAAGCTTGATTACTTTGAATTGCGGCATCTGTGCGAGCCATAAATTCTTTCATCAACGCCTCGAGAGAATTTTCCAAATTTTGCTGGGGTAAAGCCTGCTTATTTTGCTGGGGCATTACCTGCGCTTCAGCAAATCCCGACTGGTTCATCTTCTGTTGCGCTTGTACGTTATTTCATTGACCTCCCCATGAGAAGTTGGGGTGGTTGCGCCAACCTGGATTATAGAAGTTAGAATAAGGGTTGTTCCTCTGATTACCTACAAAAAACACAGAAGCTGGATTGCTGGGGCAAAACTCGTAGTTGTGGTCTTCACCACAATAGACACATGCTTCGTCTGTGACTTGGTTCACCACTGCAGTAGGCTCCATAGCTGGTGGCTGCTGATGACTAATCACTATCACATTCTTAAGAGCGTTAGCAATCATAGAAAGATCAGCCCTAATGGTGGACACACCATCAACCTCTAACACACTCTTAACCTTTTTATTCGTACCTCTAACATACGACCACTGACAACTATTAATAGATATCCTCTCTAAGATCTCATAGGCTTCATTAAAGTTTTTGCCAAAAGGGCCCCTCCAGCCGAAGCATCAATCATATCTTGGGTCACTCCATTTAAACCATTGTAGAATGTTTACCATGGTGGGGACACTTTCGCAAAAGCTCCTTAAACCTCTTCCAAGCCTCACTAAAAGTCTCATCTTCAAGTTGCCTAAACCCTACTATTTCACTCCTCAATTTAGCATTTCTATTAGGTGGAAAATATTTACTCAAAAATGTTTCAGCTAACTCATCCCACATCCTAATTGACCCTGGAGCAAAAGAGTTTAACCATGACTTTGCTCCATCTCTAAGAGAAGACGAGAACAAAGTTAATCTAAGAGCATCTCTAGGCACTCCTTGAATTACAAAAGAATCACTAACTCCTAGAAAAGACTTAAGATGTAAATGAGGGTCTTCAGATGTCAAACCATGGAATTTCCCCACGATTTGCAACATCTGAAACATTACCGGTTTCATTTCAATATTTGCCGCTTGGATTTGGGGACGTGCAATCCCTGGATTCAACTCATTAAACATCGGGACAACATATGCTCGAATGGCTCTGGTCCTATCGTTCGCTATCAAGATAGGATTATCAGCCTGATTACTTTGCTGCTCATTTTGCTCAAACAGTGGGTTTTGCTGCAGCAACGGATTCTGCTGGGGGTTTGTTGCTGCTGGACCTTTAGGAACCTGCGAAAGTTGTAGCACGTTCTCCATCTGGTTTCTGCGCTGCTCTCTCCTTCTGTTCCTAAATGTCCTTTCAATTTCCGGATCAAGCTCAAACCGTACCCCAGGCGGATCGCTCATGCACC
Source organism: Luffa acutangula (assembly GCA_036850905.1). Classification (NCBI taxonomy): domain Eukaryota; kingdom Viridiplantae; phylum Streptophyta; class Magnoliopsida; order Cucurbitales; family Cucurbitaceae; genus Luffa; species Luffa acutangula. The sequence goes on from CM072092.1 coordinate 28,869,378, forward strand.
AAACTCACACCTGCAAAAACAAAAGAAACAATCAAAAAGTTCTAGCACCAAACCACTAAAACACATACACAAAATAGATCAGATAAAAACTTATTCAAGTCCCCAGCAACGACGCAAAAAACTTGTTTGGTTCTTAGAGTGAGTAAAAATAGGATATAAAATACTCTAGAATTCCTGTGCAAGTATACACAATCTGCAACAAGTAATATTATCAATCCGAGCCCTGAATTAGTTTCCACTCTACCTATTTTTGTGTAACTTTCCAATGGTTTCAAGAATAGTAAAATGATTTGGTTTTATCGGAATTGTGCTGAAGCAAAATAAATGACAGAACAACGAGTAAACAAATAGATAGACAGATTAAAGACAGGCGCTGGTTAGGTTTTAGTGATTGTTCTAAAATATGCTCTAGCAATATTATTGATCATGCATTTCTCACAGTATTATTAGCGGATTCCTCCCGGAACTCCGGATCTTTTGGGATATGTTTCAACCAATGAAGAGCGACCGATCAAGCACTAGGCAACTGGCTATCCCTAGCTCAGTCACTGGCGTTCACCAATACACAATGATCGTAGTGTGGATAATTGCCACACACTCTCTAAATCATCCCTGAAACTAGAGAGAGTTATCCATACCGGCTGGCCAGGCGGGCATAAAATGAGAATAAGCACAACAATTAACCAAAATGCGATAATCAATATATTACTAGAGATGAAGCACAGTAATCACATTATTCCTAACCAACACCTTAAGCTACTTAGTTCATAATAGGCATAGGAATATGAATTACAATCTGAGTATGCATGTTCATAACCACAAGTTAATAAAGAAAATAAACTCCCGAATCAGCTTGCGGAAGATGGTGTTCTTGATGATCTTCAATCTCTCTAAAATATTCGGCTTTTGGGCAGTTATCAGTTATCCAATTAAAGTGCTGGAATTAGAAGCCATCAAGTTAGGGCTTATGAGTCTCACCGGAAATAACGATGCTAGCGAGAATAGCTGGTTGAAGCCGATCGAGGTTGAATCCGATTCGGCAGAAGTGGTGAATCTGCTGAACCACAACTCTCTGGACCTTACAAAAATCTCCTTCATCGCCGAGGAAGTCGAAGATCTGGCTAATTAGTTGAAGGTGGTCTCTTTTTCGAAGTGTCCAAGAATCTTCAATATTTTGGCGCACCTCCTTGTGCGCGCTGCTTCCGTGTATGGGGATTTTATATTTTTTATTCCCCCCTAAGTTCGGGCTTATGAGTCTCACCAGAAATAACAACGCCGACGAGAATAGCTGGTTGAAGCCGATCGAGGTTGAATCCGATTCGGCGGAAGTGGTGAATCTGCTGAACCACAACTCTCTGGACCTTACAGAAATCTCCTTCATCGCCGAGGAAGTTGAAGCTCTGGCTAAGGAGTTGAAGGTGGTCTCTTTTTCGAAGTGTCCAAGAACCTGCAATATTTTGGCGCACCTCCTTGCACCCGCTGCTTCCGTGTATGGGGATTTTATATTTTTTTATCCCTAGTTGGTTTTTTTTCTATTTTGAGGGATTGTAATGTTGTTCCGAGTTTTAGCTTCGTTTATTTAATTTCTTATTTTCTCAGAAAAAAAAAATGTGGCACAGAGATCATCTTTCCACACATATGGTGGACAGAGATTACGTAAAGACTGGAAGATATTTATTTGTTCCCTCCCTTCTTTCACTGTTTACATTGAAATTCGCTCCCATTGTCCAATTAAACATTTTATTCACGGAAATGTTTGAGACTCATCTTATAAATTGTCATTTTAGCAAAAATAATTCATTTAAAAGTGAGTTATTAAAATTCATTTTCATATTTTGTTTACACTTTTAAAAGTGATTTTCACACCATCAAAACTAAATTTAAACGTTGAAAATATGTTTGAGAACGACTTTAGAATAAATGTTTTAAGCCTAAATGATTTCATTGTAATCATTTTTGTAAAATTATTTAATTATAAATTATTTTTATATTTGATTAGACATCGTAAAAGAGATTTTGATTTAATTCAAAGTGTTTTTTCATGATTAGTTTTGTTTTTCAAAAGTGATTTAGAATAACCAAATTACTAAAAAAGACATTGCATTTGATTGAGAAAAAAAATCAGAGGGTGGTAAGTACAAGTTATAGAGGAAGGAAGGAATCAAGAAGGAAATAAAAATTTAAGGGAAAATAAAGAGTTAAATAAATGGTATGTTTGTTTTAACTTTTCAAGTGTTTAATTTTTAAAAATAATCTAGTGTTCGGCCACCACTAAAACTAATTTGTTAAAAAATGAGATTGAGAAATAAATCATTTTGAGGGAAACACTTGGAAGAATTTTTTTAAAAAAACAGTTTGTAAGTATATAATAACTTGTGTATAAAAACACTTCTAAGAAAAAGTAACTAAACATATGGGTGTTTAAATTATAAACAACTTTTATACAAAATGTTTAAAAGAAAATGCATTCTTGATATAAAACTGGATTCAAAATTTTCAAAGAGAAAAAAAGGTTAAGACAAGGGACAAAAGTTTTAGAGTGGGTCAAATAAAATAAAGAGAAAATTTTAATCGAGAAAACAAAATTTAGACAGAGAAATAAAGTTGGAGAGAAATACAAAAATTTAAAGAAAAAACTTAAAAGTGAGAAAAAAAAAATTTTTGAGCGAGGGACAAAAAATTTCAAGCGAAGAAAGTTACCAAAAGAGGTAAAAAAATCGAGAGAAAAAAAAAGTTCGAGAGATATAAAAATTGTAGAGAGTAGAAAAGATTAGGGAGAGATTAACATTTTCGAGATAAAAAAAATTAGAGAAAGAAACAACAAATTTTATACATAAAAAAGTTAGAGAGATTTAAGAAAAATATTGGAAAAAGAAAAATATTGGAAAAAGAAAAATGTGAGAAAAAGGCAAACACTTTTGAGAGAGAGAATAAAATTAGAAACAGAGATCATAATAAAAACTGAGAGAAAAATGGAGTGGAAAAACTAGAGATAAATAGTGATAGAGATAAAATTTTTACACAATTTTAGGGAAAAAAAAAGTGAAATAGAAGGAGATTTTTTTTTTTTTTTTTTAAATTGAAATAATAGCCAATTTAAAAACTATATCTCTCGTAATCACCTACCAAAAATCACATGGTACCCTTTCAAGTTATTGACTGAAAATCACTTATCTTCTAGTGCCAAACATCATCATCTTAAAATATAAGTGATTTTGAAATGAAAAAAGTGATTTTGGTCATTCTGAAATCACTTCCAAATATGTTGTTAGTTACTTCACTGGTTCACCCCTTTCATCCCTCTCAAGTGCCAAACATCATCTCATCTTTTGGTACCAACATTTTTCCACCTGTTAATATTTTCATTAACATTTTTATATATTTAGGGGATCTAAGAAGTTAATTGATACTCGGTCGCACTAAGACTTCATTTACTTACCTATAAAGAAAATGGGTTGGAATCATATTGAAAACAAATGAGAAAGAAATCAATAATAATGGAAACGAGATACCTTTGACGTTGTTTACTTGGGGTTGTCTAAAATTGTCGTTAAAAATCTATTGATGTTGTTTACATTTATCTGAATCAGAATGAAGTATGATTGTCAAAATGCTTTCACTCTCGTTCTTGATTATAAAAAGTCAATCATGTCATTCAACTCTCACTCTCACTACAACTCTCGATTTATTTATATTTCTCACTCTCGCTCTCAATTGCTTGGATGGTCTCACATTCAATTTTGCTATCACATCAATAGCGCTTTGAAGTATGAAAATGTCATCTTGCATGATTGCATGGCGTTAATGAATTTTGCCTTGTTTAATCATTCTCATTGGTCAAAATGTATGAACGTTCATTACTCATTCGCTACATTATCTTTGATGATTCTTCTCTTTCTTCTCCTAAAAAATGTTGTATGGTGATGAGTTTTTTTTTCTTTCCACAGAGAGTTCAGTGCATCAACACATGTGCACACAAGGACTTCCTTTGATGAAGATGGCAACTTAGTGAACCATCTTAATTTCTCATCTTCTTCCTTTTCTTATTCTTATAATACTTTTTTTTCTTTGATATCTTCATTTTTTGAGTTGGAGCATGATGTGAAATTTTCCTTACCGCAAGCGCACGGGTCAAGTAATAATAAAGTGTTCCTAAATACGAGTGTCGTCCTCTGGATTGGATTTTTAAGCAAATCAAGTACTGTGAATTATCTCGCTCAATTTTATTTAGGGATCACAAAGTGATGAATGAATGGTAAGAAAACAAAATCAAAGCAAGTAAAAAGAATGGAAATTCAATTGGGAAAAATACTTAGGGAATTGATTTCGGCGATTAGTCTAGGATTGATTTTTAGGAGAAAGTTATTATGCACAATGGAATTATGAGCCAAAGACCCTTTAATCACAACTACCTCTCTCGAGTATAATTGATTCTCATGCAAATTAACCAACTTGATATCCCTATCTAAGTTTATTAATAGGCAAGGCAATGAGATCTTTTGACCAATTCTAAAGTTAATCTAAAACCGTCATGAATTAGAAAGTAAACTTTACTCATGCAATCTTGAGTAAGTCTATATTAAATCCCCTCTCCCGAGCTAGATTCAAAACTTAAATCAATCAACTAATGACCAATTAATTGAAAGCATTAAATCAAGATTACAAACATAATCAACATTGCACAACTTAAACCATAAATCAATCCATAAACAAAATCAACTACATCAACCCCTAAGCTATGAGTTTAGCTACTCATGAATGTACTTACAAGCTCAACTAAACATGTAAAAGCCATACATCTAGCTAAAGAAAGGAAAAGGGAAAAGAAAACTCAATGTAGGCCGAGACCGAACGTCCCCGTCACAATCCCCACGAATGATGGGTTGATTTACGCTTTTCTCCCTTTGTTTCAGCCCTCAATTGCTCTGTTTCTGCCCTGTTTACGGCTCCAAGAAGTCCCAAAATTGAATCCCCCAAAAACCTAGCCGAAAGGATGCTTAAATAGCAAAATTTCGTCGTAGCGTCGAGACGCTGTCGCGATCCGCATTTTTGGAAATTTTTCTATAACGTCGCGACGCTATTTTTTTTTTTTTTTTTTTTTAAGATTGAACTCCATTTGATTCCAATTGCTGAATTAAGCTTCAAACATATACTTCCTACAAATAAAACATAAAAATGTATAAATTTGGGCAAATAATTGTAAAAGACTAGCTTAATTAACAAGAGAAAAATAGCTAGCTATGCTCACTATCAGAGCACAACCCAAATCTAAGTCAAGACTCAGATCTAATTGTGATTCAGGCGTCCCCACCATCCGTAGAGCTAGTTCAAGAAAAGGAAGAGGAGAAAGACGATTGTCTTATGATTGAGATCTTCTCAAATTCTCAATCTCCGAAAGGACAAAGAAAGAAGAGAAAGAGAGAGATGTATCTCCTTTTGTGGTGATTGAGATCTCCTCGGACTTTTGTTTTTTTTGAAGAATAACAGTTTTTCCTTTTAGCGTTTTGTTTAGTTATTAATAGTTATGTTATTGATAATTCTTAGATAACCAGAATTCCTAAAAATATGGTTTTGGGCCCCCCAAACTGGACCATGAAGGAGGATGAGAAAGAAAGGAAAGGGCACTACTACAAAATGTAGAATACACTACACTTTATTTTAGATATTAGACCATAGTTTTGAAAAAACCATAGTGTAATGTTTTAGAGATTTGTCCAACCATGGTCTAAAATAAATAAACCTATTTATAGACCACGGTTACAAAAAACCTGTAGTCTAAAGGTTTACTATAGACTACAGTTTTAAATAATCGTAGTGTATAAATTACATTTACAACCACGGTAAATAAAAACCATAGTCTAAAAGGCAACTATAGACTCAGTTTTAAACAACTATGGTCTAAATATGAACTTTACACCACAGTAAATACAAACCATAGTCTAAAAGCCAACTATAGACTACAATTTTAAACAACTATGGTCTAAATATAAACTTTACACCACGATAAATAAAAAACATAGTCTAAAAGGCAACTATAGACTACAATTTTAAATAACTATGGTCTAACGATGAACTTTACACCATAATAAATAAAAAACATAGTCTAAAAGCCAACTATAGACTACAATTTTAAACAACTATGGTGTAAATATGAACTTTACACCATGGTAAATAAAAATCATAGTCTAAAAGGCAACTATAGACTACAGTTTTGAAAAACTATGGTCTAAATATGAACTTTACACCATGATAAATAAAAACATAGTCTAAAAGGCAACTATAGACTACAATTTTAAACAACTATGGTGTAAATATGAACTTTACACCATGGTAAATAAAAATCATAGTCTAAAAGGCAACTATAGACTACAGTTTTGAATAACTATGGTCAAAATATAAACTTTACACCATGATAAATAAAAACATAGTCTAAAAGTCAACTATAGAGTACAATTTTAATTAAATATGGTCTAAATATGAACTTTACACCACGGTAAATAAAAATCATAGTCTAAATGCCAATTATAGACTACAATTTTAAACAACTATGGTCTAAATATGAACTTTACACCACGGTAGATAAAAATCATAGTCTAAAAGCCATATGCAGATTACAATTTTAAAAAACTATGGTCTAAATATAAACTTTACACCATAGATAATAAAAATCATGATTAAAAATATACATTTACATTAAAATAAAAGAACACAGTGGTTTTCATATATAAAAAAAAAAGAACACAATGGTTTAAGAACCAACCATAGACTACAATTTTAAATAACCATGGTCTTATAATTAAGATTACATCATGGATAACAAATATCATAGTTCATCGTCATATTATTATTTTACATTAGATCATAATTTGTTAATACCATGGTCAAAAGTATACTTTTACACCATAATCTAAAATTCAGCTATAAATTATAATTTTAAACAAACATAGTCTAACAATTACAAACAAAAATATTATTTAATAAAAAAAATTAAATAAATTTGTATCATATTTTTTATTTAATAAACAAAATGTTTATAATATTTAAAAATTTTAATTTAATAACATAAATTTAAATAACAAAAAAAAAAAACTTTTTTTTAATATGCTACAATCATTAAAAAAAAATTAAACGAAGGCTTTTCTTAATTTATTAAACTGCAATTTAAAAGAATTAAAATGACATTTTGTAAATTTCTATAATATAATTTTATTTAATTCACTTAACTGAAGTTTTAAAAGAATTAACTTTTTTTACTAAAAAAAAAAGAATTAACTTTAATGTATAAAAGAAAAAAAAGAATTAACTTTAAAAAAAATCAAGAATTAAAAAATTAAAAGAAAAAGTAAGAAAACCTAACCTATATTTAGCCTTGTGTGTGGCACACAACGTACGGAGAGGGAGATTGAAGGGTAGTTTCTGCAAAAGGAGATTCAGATCGTTTAGCCGCTATATTCACATCTTCAACAAGGAACATTGTCGCATCCCCGTTGTTCACTCAACTTGCTAACCCAATGCCGCCCTCCATTTTGCTAAACAAACACCATCAACTTCAAGAGTATGTTTGCGAGTTTGCACGTTGTTGCTGCATTTTTTCTTTCTTCTTTTTTTTTTTTTAATATTTTTCTATGTTCATGTTACTTTTAGTATGCATTTATTGATTCTCTTATGGCAGTTTTGTTGTTGAAATTGTTAAACAAGACCATAAAATAACAAAGTTCTTAAGAGTTTTTTCTGAGTTTTTTATTTATGAGGATGTCTTACATTTCATTAATTTTCCCTATACTCGGATTTTTATATGAGAACATTATTTGAAATCCAATTATTACATTATTCTTCATGTTTGCTTTACTCTAGTTTCTTTGATCTCTTTTTTTTTTTCAATTCAATGTTGTTGGAGGTGGTGTGAGAAGAAGCAAAAACTTGTATGATAAATTTTGAAGCTTCAAATTCTCGTGATGTTATAGACATGTTTTAGATTTTTTTTTTTTGTTATCTAGAATTCAATTCGGTAGCTTTTCCAACATCTGTTTAATAAATTTTGATGGTATTAGGATATGCGTTTGATTCAAAAGAGTATCCATTTTCGTTGTCTTGGTTGCATGATCTTTGTTTCTTTCAAAGAATAACAATTTCTCTAGAACAATTTAACTTATAATTTTCTTATTGCAATCAATTTAATTTTTTTTGCAGGGTCTTTGATAGAAATGATCCTATTGGTTCAATCAGCATTAAGGTATATATAATTTGTCATTGAATTTTATTTTTCATTTCATTTCTGGTAGGAAACAACATGCCTCGATGCTTCTTAACGTATTGGATGATTAGCTCGCATTATTTGTTCTAGGTAGGAAAGATTTAAAATGAGTATTTACATAGCATGTTCAATTTGTTGATAGATTTAAATAATCAAATTGTTTAGATGAAGCTCTTTTAATGTTTAATTTAGAAAACAACATCTTCAAGAATACACTACGTACTATTAAAGTTGGAGTTAACTATTAAAAGCACTTAATGTTAGACATTGTTCACTCTTAATTTATAGTTTGGAGTTCTTGACCATTTGTTGAAATTTATTTGAGATATTGAATATTAATATAATATAATTATATTGTTCTTCTTTTTGCAGATTAGTAGTAGAAAGACTCTAATCAAGCTGAGATCAATGAAGTTCTCGTAATTCTCATAGATAGTTTCTTCAGCAATACATTCTTGTACAAAATAATAAATGATATACAATTTCAATATGAACTTAGTATTTTACTTTAATTCAATTCAATGTAAATAATTTACATTTTCTTATTCAATTTTGAATTTGTTTGAGTTTATTTTAATGGTATGTTTTGTGTCAATTAAAGGAAAAGTGGGAGAATGACAACGTTGATCTTCATCCTAACTTTTCTAAAAAATATGTGCATATAAATGGGGATTTATACAATAATATTAAAATTTTTAAATGTAAAAAATACCATGGTTGACCGTAACCATGGTCTGTATTATAGCCAACAATATAGACCATGTCTAACGTCGACCATGATCTATACAAGTAGACTATAGCTAACGTCGACCATGGTTTATACTTATATATTATGGTGGACGTTAGACGTGGTCTATACTATAGACTATGGTTGATTATGACCATGGTCTATAGTATAGACTACACTGGAATATACTACGGTCGTAAAACCATGGTCTAAACCATAAGATCATGGTCATATAACTATGGTCTATTCCAAATTTTGTAGTAGTGGGGGGCTTAGCCCATTGCCCTCCTCAGCCTCGACACTGGGCTAAGGCCGAGGAGGTGGTCGGCCTCGGTCCAATGCCAAGGCCGACCAGGCCCGAAACTCCATGAGAAACCTGGACGTCTGGGGATAATTCTTCTGGGCCTGGGAGAGCTTCGTTGATCAATCTGGGGTCCATGAATGAATGAGGAAGGTAAGGAAAACCCTAACCTTGAAAGAGGTATAAAAGGGTCTCTTCTAACCCTGAGAAAGAGGTTCGAAAAACAGATTAAAAAACTTCATTATTTTACTATTGCTCTTATTGTTTTGCAAAATTCGCTCCGACTATTGACTTAAGCATCGAGTGTGTGTGGCAAGCCCTACACCAGTGTGTAGTGTTTGCTCCATATTTGCAGGTCACGTCTTCCCCGTCTTCAACAAATTCACTGTTGGTGTCACGTGAAGGTCAGACGACTTGCTTGGCTGGATTTTTCCATCAACAGTTGGCACCGTCTGTGGGGAAGAAAGTTGGCTTGTGAGCACTACACATTTGGGTGAAGGACAACGAGTAGAAGAATGGAAAGAGAGAATCCAGAAGGGGAGATTCATCCTCGGCCTCGGGCTCATACCTAGCACATGGAAATAGCAGCCCTAAAGGGACGAGTCATTGAGATGTGGCAAAGCCTGGCCGAGATTCTGAGCATCCTGAAACAACCAAATCCCAACATGAGATATCAAAAGAGTCTCCCACGCGATCAGGAGAAAGGAAAACAGGTCTTGGAAGAAGAAACTAGGGAAATAGACAGTCTTACTAGTAAGTTGCAGAGATCGGAGTTTGCCAAAGAATCGAACTTGAAAGATCTAAGGCCGAGCAACAAGGGGGACTGTAAGGTTGCCCTCGACATACCCGATGAAACCAGTACAGTGGGTTCGTGCAAGATGGCCGAGGTCGAGGCCAGAATCTGAGTAGAGGTCGAGCTTGAGGCAAGAGTCCGAGACTATAGTTCAAATTAATCTCATTTAATTTAAACTAAATTGAATAATTAATTAATTCATCTTCTAATTAAATACCATATATTTAATTAGACATATATTTGAACTCTTTAAAATATATCAATCTCTCAATATTATAAAGTTTAATCTCAAATTAGACTTTATATTTTAATGCATCACTATACATTATATTAATTTGTATCTCGTACAATTAACTTAATTCCCAATATGAATTTGAACTATTCAAATTCTCTCAAGATATATTTGTTCCTAATTACTCTTTACGAGCTAGCAGGGGGACCTAATGGACCTACAGATCAGAAGCTCCAATGATATGAGGTTAATATATTAAACTCATTAATCAGGTTAACCAATATTCATTAACTGTGGGTCATTCCACTAAAGACCCACAACTGAACTCTTCTCACTGTAAAACATTTATGTGTCCATGGATGTAGACTTATGCCGGTAAGTCAATCCTTCACGAGTGTCCGTAATCACAGTTGGGTCAAATTACCGTTTTACCCCTGTGTTACATCTGTCTCCTTAAGTACCAGTGCTCCTCTAATGAACAACCTGTTTATGGTCCAACCATTAAACAGAAAGTCCCTCTCGAGCTAGTGAGAGGGTGGGATCCCTTTGTTCAAGTCCCGGAGTCACCACTTAAGAGAACACTCATCTACTTCACCTAGAAGCGGGAAGGAGTGAATTCCTTCTTGTGTTGTCATGTCCCCAGGCTCGCACTCGGTCTTGTCCCCAAAAAGGAAGGCATATTGAGTCGGCGTAATTGTCACTCTAACCCATGCTAATCAAAGGACAATCCCTCATGATAAGGAGTTCATGACACACTCAGGATTAAGACTGAGTTACCTAGGTCATCCTATTGAAACAGTAACCTAATTAGTTAACGGTGTTATAACTAATGGTTGACTATTTCGTGGTCCGGTCTTATGCAAACTCATTGCATAGGTGATAACTGCCCAAAAGGTAGTTATTTAGGCCTCATTTACATAAGGATTTGTGTGTCTTTAATGCTTAATAGGGTTGGTTTTAGAGAGATATTACATGTTTTAACCCATTTGGAAGAGTGGAAGCTTTGGAAATCATTTTGTGCAGAATCTGTTGCTGGGTGACTTGATGGAGCAAATTCTGTGCTGCAGCAAAACGAGGAGCAGAACTGCCACGTCACAGCTCGTTAGCCAACTTCATGAACCGACTTTTGTTGAGCTATTTTCGGGATAAAGGAGCGAGGAGAGCCCTACACGTGTCCAAGTTGACCTAATTCATGCCTCCTATCCTTCTATAAAAGGAAGTAGCCGTCGAAGTCAAAAGTATTCCAACTTTCCTTGGAAGCCGAATAGTATAGAGAGATTGGAGATTATCAAGAACACCATCATCCGAAAGTTGATTTAGGAGATTGTTATTTTCTTTATTATCTTGTGACTATGGACATGCCTACTCAGATTGTAATTCATGTTTTCATGTTTATTATGAACTAAGTAGCTTAAGGTGTTGGTTTGGAATATGTAGTTGCTATGCTTAAACTTTAGTAATATATTGATTATCGCATCTTGGTTAATTGTTGTGCCTATTTACATTTTATGCCCGCCTGGCCAACCGACATGAATATCTCTCTCTAGTTTTAGGGATGATTTAGAGAGTGTGTGGCAATTATCCACACTACGATCATTGTGTATTGGTGAACGCCAGTGACTAAGCTAGGGATAGCCAGTTGCCTAGTGCTTGACCGGTCGCACTTCATTGGGGTTGAAACACATTCCAAAAGATCCGGAGTTCCGAGAGGAATCCGCTAATAATACTATGAGAGTTGCATGATCAATAATATTGCTAGAGCATCTTTTTAAACAACAATTAAGCCTAACCAGCGCCTGTTTTTAATCTGTCTGTCTATTTGTTTATTCTTTGTTCTGTCTTTTACTTTGCTCCAGCATAATTCTTATAAAACCAAATCATTGTTACCATCTTTGAAACCATTAGAAAGTTACACAAAATAGATAAAGTGGAAGCTAATTAATTCAGGGCTCGGATTGATAATATTACTTGTTGCAGACTGTGTATACTTGAACATGAATTCTAGAGTCTTTTTATACCATATTTTACTCACTCTAGGAACCCAACAATAGGATACCCCCACTTGCATGTCTACTACATGGACGTTTTGGATCAATACGTCTGTATCAAATACAAAGCAGGTCGTATCTCATAGTGTTACCAGGATAAGGTACCCAACCTTATCCTTGTACTATAAACCTTTTAGGTTGTTACTTGAGCATCGATCCTCATATGTCCATTACATTTCTCCCACTTACCCTAGATTACACTTTTGTACATATCTCGTAGATCTAGACCTTCTAGATGACCCTCAAACACTTTAGCCGAGAGAGTCTTTGTAAATGAATCAACAATATTTCATTCAATTTAATGTGTCTGCTTGTCTTAGGCTGCGATGTTCTTTTGAATTTGCCACAACACCACTATATCACTATAAAGTGTGATGGGCAAGTTCACATTTGGAACACATTCCAAATCAATCAAGAACTTTCTAAGCCATACAGTCTCTATCGCTGCTTTACAAGCAACTAATTTTTCGGCCTATACGGTCAAGACTGTAACTATGCCATACTATAGCTCCATCGTAAAGAGTGACCACAGATACTGATGTAGATTTCCTCAAATCCTTATCAGTCTTAAAATCCGTGTTAGTGTATCCTGTAAGGATCAAATCCTTAGTCCCATACACGAGCATATAGTTCCTCGTTCTCCTCGAATACTTGAGGATATTTTTAACCATTTTCCAATTGTTAAATCTTGGATTAGATTGATACTTACTGACAATCCGTATTGCATAGGGCATTCGTCTCATCTCCTCAACTTCTTGAGGTGTCTTAGGAAACAGTTTCTTAGACAAAAAAAAATTTCACGCTTGAAAGGTAGTGAACCCTTCTTGGAATTCTGTATCTTATATCTAACTGACATCTTGTAGATATAAGTCACTTGAGACAAGGCTAGCTTTTTGTTCTAACGATTCCTAATGATTTGGATCCCAAGAACAAACTCGGCTTCTCCCAAATTTCCGTTTGGAAATGAACTGCTAGCTCCTTTAATGTCAGTAAGATAACCTACATCATTCCCAATGATTAGGATATCAATCATATACAACACTAAGTAAACTACTAAACTATTGATGATTACTTGTAAACACAAGATTCATTAATGTTTTGATTAAAGCCAAAAGATTTGGTCACTATATCAAATCATATTTCAAGATCGAAATGCTTATGTCAATCCATGAATGGATCACTTAAGCTTGCAAACCATTTTGCTTTCGATCTTACTGTATGAACCCTTCTGGTTAAGACCTTTAATGTCTCATTTTCTCTTGTAAATCCACTTGTAACTAATAAGTGTTACCCATCAAGCAGATCTATAAGATCCCAGATGGAAGTGAAATACAAAAGACTTCATTTCCAGGTCCATGACTTTAATCCATTGGTCCTTGTCAACATCATTCATTTTCTTTCTAAAAGATAATGAACCCACTATGCCATCATCAAGTATGATGACCTAGGCTTCAAAACAAGCCCATGTAACGTTCATGTTATCAAACAACCCTCCCACTACATTGAGGCAATCTCAACTATTGAGATGGATGTGACTAACTAGATCCACTGATCCATCAACAACTCTTATTGAATAGTCAGCGTCATCAAAAACTCTTGTGGATGTTACTGTAGCTTCATTAGTTAGCTAACTTAAACCGACTTTACTCTTGTGGTTTATGATTTTTGATGTGGACTTCTTATGAGAATTTAGCATTTATCGATACAAATTCTTTATTCTCTTGTGAATTGAAGAAGTATCCACTTCTCGTTTCCTTTGGGGTTGCATATTACAGTATGCAATGCAGTCAACGCTGCATGACCCTAAAACGAGCCAGACAATTGAGCATAGCTCAACATGGAATGAACCATATCCAATAGGGTTCTATTTCTCCTAAATGAGATTTAGGGTGTGATCCCATGTACTATCAAATAGTCCTGGAATCTCAAATCCCTATACTCAACACTTTGATCAGATCAAAGTGTTTTTATCATCTCACCTAACAAGTTTTCAACTTCAGTCCTAAGCCCCTTCGAATATCTCAAGAGCTTCAGACTTAAGTTGCATTAGGTAAAGATACTCATACCTTTGAATAATCATCCAAAAGAGATGAATTATTCATGCCCTCCCACTACTTTAATATATTGAACCACAAGGATCCAAATGTACAAGCTCCAAGGGCTCTTTGGCTCTTCGATCTTTTCCAGTAAAAGATCTATCAGTCATATTGCCCACAAGGCATGACTTACAAGGTAGTAGAGAGTCATTTTCTAACTTGCTTAGAAGTTCACTCTTGACCAATCTCCCAATCAAATTGAGATTAATATGGTTTACCTTAGAACCAAAGAAAGATATTTTTATTTAGGAGAAATCATTTGCCTCTTTTCACATTGAGTAGCAGCAGTTTTAAACAACCCAGTGTTCATGATTGCTTTACTTTTGATTAGTCTTAAAACATTTAGGTTACTTTCCAGTAAAGCTAAACAAATGTCAACTCCCTTTCTTGAAACAAAACTGCGTTAGCAGAGAAAGGTAAAGAGTAACATTGTTCCAGCAAATAAGACACAGAAATCAAATTTCTTTTGGTCTTAGGAATTACATACATATTATCTACTAATATGTATTTTCTCCCACTGAGAAAAATAACTTAATGTTCCTCACTGCTATAGCCAAAATAACCTCTCTAATTCTAACTTTGAGAGTCATTACACAAGCAGCATGTTGTTGCCAGGAACTTATTCCTTTAAAAGAAGAGCACGCATGATTTGTGGCCCCTGAATCAAGTATTCAGAGAGAATCACTATTCTTCACTAATCACGTTTTCAAGACAAGTAAATGAAAATTACGGTCTTGAACAAGTTCTCTTTTGCTAAGCAGGGTTCTATGTCATATTCACCAAGAACAATTCTTAATTAATTAAACGTATGGGGCATGAAGACATTCCTCAGTTAAGAATAATCCTAGACTTATTTACCACAATTTGTCATTTAAGCTTGTTGTATTACCGTTATTTATAAAATGACGTAAGACAATACACATAAAATTATTATTGCTGAAGTAACAAATTACTTTCATTGTTATTTGCACTAACCCATCACAAATAATCCAATCAAATTCTGCAAAAACAAATAAGCAATCAAAGAAACCCTATAAAACTATTGATTTAGTTTTTGCAACGATACTTCAAAGGTTTAGAACAACAGCCACCGAAGGGTGGTCAGCTACTCCTCCTCTGAATTGAGACAATCTCAACCAAATTCTAACACCAGAAGAACTCATATTCCGTTAGCGTTTAGTTACCGTTTTTCGGTCAAGGATTAGTTAACACATTTCACTCATCCCCGTAAGTGTAACCCTCCCACTTTCAGATCTTAGAGGCACGCACCAACAACCTACCGAAGGGAAAGACAACTGTTGGTAATTAGCCTAAGAGTTCCTATCCTATTCAGGAGTTCACGATGTTCCGAATCCTATGATCAGGCCCTTCGAAGGGATGGTTGCGCCAGGACTACCTGCAGGCGGATCATAGGACTCTCACGGTGTGAACTAGGGGTAGAGACCGAGGGATACGTTGACACGTGTCCCGTTCCCACTTACTCTAGACATTTTTCCCATTCACCTTGTTATTGATCCATGCAAACACTTTCCGAAGGGAGGCCGCTCCTAAGGCGACTCGAAGCCGAGCATGAACCTCACATTGTGAATATAGGGACGTAGGAGCAAAACTTGATTTAAATCTCGTTTTGTAATTTTCCTCCCACTGAAAATGTCCTAAGGTTAATTTAGAGTTGTTAAACTTAGATAAAGTTCAGCTAAGTCAATCTATATAAGTCTGATCCTATTATAACAATTATGGAAATGATTCAACCACAATTTTTAGGTGAATTAAACTTCTTTTAATAAACCCAACTTTGCAAGTCAACATTACTATGGTTAATTCAACTCAAGGTTCGGATCAGTTCCCAGGTAGGAGGTGTTCCGTAAACCGTCATCTTAAGTACCCCCAGCCTTAGACAGAACTTTACCGAGAGATTTCCCTTATAACCACAGTAATGTAAGGTTTTTACTCTAAAGATCTAGGTGTATTAAATACTTTTAACAAACCTAGTGACCTTGGATGCTAACATTTAACTATGATTAATTCAACTCCGATATTCCGGGTCAGTTCCCAGGTAGGAGGTGTTCCGTAAACCGTCAACTTAAATACCCCAACCATAGACAGAACTTTACCAGTGGAGTTCCCTTATAATCATAGCAATGTTTTTCCTACTTAGTCAATTAAAACTTAGTTTAATTCTAAGTAAGAATAATTCTAATCCTATTGGAAATGTGATCTTAGATCTAATTAATTTTTAACATTTTAAAATTCATTCATTTATCCTAAGATCCTATGTTTGCAGGCAATTCTTTGTTATAGGTTAACGGTTTCTATTCATTAATTTTATAACTATTATAAATTTTAATGAATTAACCCTATAACATGCTACTATGGTGAATAAATTAACAATCAAATTCTAATTAATTTATAAAACCATACATTAGCATACATGACATACAAAAAATATAACAATTATATTAATCTAAGGTAATGTCATGCTCAATGCAATTTAATTTCCTTTTAATTAACCTAACTCTTAAATTAATTATACAAGAAAATTAAAATTAAGCATTGTCATTTTCATACATTAACATAACACTTATATTAATAGCTCATGAAAATTAAGCATGTAAATTACTAATATAAATATAATTCTTATATATTTTAAACTAAAGTAATTTCATGCTCAATGCAAATTAATTTTCTTTAATTAATCTAACTCTTAAATTAATTACCCAAGAAAATTTTCATATATTAACATAACATTTTATATTAATAGCTCATGAAAATAAATAAGAATATAAATTACTTTCATAAATATAACTTTTTATATTTTTAAACTAAAGTAATTTCATGCTCGATGCAAATTAATTTTCTTCAATTAATCTAACTCTTAAATTAATTACCTAAGAAAATTAAAATAAGCATTCACATTTTCATACATTAACATAACACTTTATATTAATTGCTCATGAAAATAAATAAGCATATAAATTACTTTCATAAATATAACTCTTTATATTCTTTACTAAAGTAATTTCATGCTCAATGCTTCTCAATTTTCATCCATTTAATCATAAAAATTTATATTAAATACTCATGAAATAAAATTCATACATGTTTCATACATTATAACATTTATAATAATAAATATGCACGAATATGTTTAACCTATGGTGGGATTTTAAGCTAAATGACATATTTTATGCAACAATCAATTAATTTAATACATACATCACATGAATAATTAAATTAAAAGTACCAAAATTGACCGGCATATTTGGTATATCCTAAGAAATTGAAAGCAATTTAAATTACAGTAATTTAAATCTAAGACATATCTTGGTCTTCAAATATTTTCCTTTTTGACATTTACAATTGATCTAATCAAAAGTATAAATCTAATCCCAACAAATATGCCTAAATAATCAATTTTGTAAATTAAACCACATATCACATATATGAAATTTAAAATACCCACCATTGAACCAATGCTAATTTTAGAGAAACGAAATTAAATCTATGATCGGCTCTGATACCAATTGTAAGAATTTGGAATTTCCCAATTCCGTTAAAGCGGAAGCGTAATTGGGATCGATTCGTAGTTAATTTTGTTTATCCAAAAATACCATAACATTGGCAAAAATCATAGAACAAATTCTATAGAAACTTAAGGCTAAGCATACAAAATTTAGATCTAAATCTATAATAAAGAAAAGAGAATCAAACCTCCGTTGACATCTCTGAAAATCAAGAATGATTCTTGATTGCTCTATAACAACGAAGAACACCACCATTTGATCTTCCCCGCTATAACTCTGAGATTAGGAATGTAGTTGTGGGACTACCTAATCTTGAATGGGAAAAACTCTATGAGAGAAAATTCTCCCTAAAGTTCTTGAGTTGACATAATATGAGAGGGAGGCTAGAGAGAATGCAAGAGTGCATTCTTGTGGCCTTATGTTGTTGTACCTAAACCCTAGGTTTAGTGTTCTATTTATAGGAGAAAAGTCATGAATAAAATATTCATTTAAAATCAATTATTTCTATAACTGATTTAATCTTTTCCATAATTAATCAATTTCATGACCAACCAATTCCATGACCAATCAATTCCATAATTGATTAATCTTTTCCATAAATGATTGATCACTTCCATAAGTGATTAAATCATTTCCATAAATGATTAATTACTTCCATAAGTGATTAATCATTTTCATAATTGATTAATTTCCAATTAATTAATTCTTTAATTAATTAATCACCAATTAAATATCATATATTTAATTTCAGACCTTCTATTAGTTAGTTAATTAATTACCCAATTAACTATCATATATTTAATTTGAGGCCTTCAATTAATTAATTCTATAATATGAATCAAATTCATATTAAAATTTGAACTCATTCAAATTCTCTTATATCCTATAAATTTAATATGAATCAAATTCATATTAATATTTGAACTTCTTCAAATATTTATTTATCTCATAGACTATAGTTGAATTAAATCTCATTTAATTTAAACTAAATTGAATAATTAATTAATTCATCTTCTAATTAAATACCATATATTTAATTAGACATATATTTGAACTCTTTCAAATATATCAATCTCTCAATATTATAGAGTTTAATCTCAAATTAGACTTTATATTTTAATGCATCACTATACATTATATTAATTTGTATCTCGTACAATTAACTTAATTCCCAATATGAATTTGAACTATTCAAATTCTCTCAAGATATATTTGTTCCTAATTACTCTTTACGAGTTAGCAGGGAGACCTAATGGACCTACAGATCAGAAGCTCCAATGATATGAGGTTAATAGATTAAACTCATTAATCAGGTTAACCAATATTCATTAATTGTGGGTCATTCCACTAAAGACCCACAACTGAACTCTTCTCACTGTAGAACATTTTTGTGTCCATGGATGTAGACCTATGTCGGTAAGTCAATCCTTCACGAGTGTCCGTAATCACAGTTGGGTCAAATTACCGTTTTACCCCTATGTTACATTTGTCTCCTTAAGTACCAGTGCTCCTCTAATGAACAACATGTTTATGGTCCAACCATTAAACAGAAAGTCCCTCTCGGGCCAGTGTGAGGGCGGGATCCCTTTGTTCAAGTCCCAGAGTCACCACTTAAGGGAACACTCATCTACTTCACTTAGAAGCGGGAAGGAGTGAATTCCTTCTTGTGTTGTCATGTCTCCAGCCTCCCACTCGGTCTTGTCCCAAAAAAGGAAGGCATATTGAGTCGGCGTATTGACCACTCTCACCCATGCTAATCAAATGACAATCCCTCATGAGAAGGAGTTCATGACACACTCAGGATTAAGACCGAGTTACCTAGGTCATCCTATTGAAAAAGTAACCTAATTAGTTAATGGTGTTATAACTAATGGTTGACTATTTCGTGGTCCGGTCTTATGAAAACTCATTGCATAGGATACCCCCACTTGCATGTCTACTACATGGACGTTTTGGATCAATACGTCTGTATCAAATACAAAGCAGGCCGTATCTCATAGTGTTACTAGGATAAGGCACCCAACCTTATCCTTGTACTATAAACCTTTTAGGTTGTTACTTGAGCATCGATCCTCGTATGTCTACACATACTAGTTCAAGTTACATACAAACAACCTTGGATCTTAGTTTATTGGATTTGGGTCAAATTGTGCAATATTTAACAATAACACTTTATTATAGAAACTCAATAACACGTTATTGAAACAAGTATACAATTTGTTTACATTTATTATCTACGTGTTTTAGGGCATCAAACCCAACAGATCTATAGGTCCATTAGCTCCCCCTACTAGCTCATATCGGAATAAAGCCTAGAACATATTGATAGGATTCTTTGAATCGTTCAAAATCGGGAAAAAGGGTATTATCGTAAAATTGTGTTTGACACAATAATTGAATTATGAATTAAATTTAGAAAATGAGAGATAAAGAATTTAGAAGTGTTTTAAATACAATATATATGGATTAAGAATCACATATAATGAATGACACAAGGTAACAATGATTAATTGGATTAATCATATCAAACTACTTGGAAATGTCCCAAATTAATTGCCTAGAAATCAATTTCAATTTAGAATTGAAATAAGAGTGAATTGCAAGCTGAAAATTCCAAATATAGATTCAATTTAGTGGATTTAGTGGGATTCCCACTCTTGCATGTTGATGCATAGTGGAAAACAACACAACCATGCACTAGTTGCATGTTTTGTGAATTAAACACCTAGAATCCACTTTGAGTTGCAATTTCACCATGTGTCTAGTGTCATGAGGCTCCTCTTTGCATGGAAGATGTCTATATAAGGAGTTTGAATCTGATTCAAAGCTAAGAGAAATCCATTTCCATATTGTTATGCTGCTGGATTTTGGTCTCAAACTCACTCATCTTCATATACCTCTCTAGTGCTTGAACCTTCAAGCATACCCTTCCCATTCCCTATCTCTATAGACTCCCACAAGTCGTTTTTGGCCCGAAGAATAGTAGGGAAGACACTACAGGTGGTCCACACACCGTTCATGATCAAAGGAATCAAAGGGAGTTGTTGAATCGTTCTCCAAAAAGGTTGGTACAAGTTCTATTCTCTGTTTACGGTATTTGGACAACATGTTTTCATTTTCTAAAATTGATGTAGTTAAGTGCCTCCAATCCTAAAATTGCTTCCACATGTGTTATATGAACACCTTTAATTGGTATCAGAGCATGATTAAGGCACCTAACATTCATTAATTTTAGCTTGGTGGGTAGCTTTTCATATGATGAAACTGTGTAGAAACTAATGAAACTGTGTTTTGGGATTGATTTTAGTTTTCAGTCAATTCGTTGGAATTAATTGTAATTGCCTACATGTTTATGGGCTTTAATGTGTTCATATGGAGTCTGTAAAATTTGAGAGATAATAGAGTCCATTTAGGCCATCAATTTGAAGAAATTCGGAGACTGCTTGCTGCTGGCCGAAAATTCCAGCATGCTGTTTTTTAGTTCCAGCTCAAGTATGTTCTTCACTTAAAGGTAAAATGGTCTGCTTCAAGAAATCCAAAGGCAGTTGGGGTCGGATCGAATGGTTTGGGAGAGGTCCAAGCCCTATTTGAAATTATTATTGTAATAATTTTAATTTTAATTTTTGCTTGATTAAAAATCCCAAAACCAATTCACTTTAGTACATTTAATTAATTATGCATTATTGATAACTGCCCAAAAGGTAGTTATTTAGGCCTCAATTATATAGAGATTTGTGTGTCCTTTATGCTTATTGGGGTTGGTTTTGGATAGATATTACATGTTTTAACCCATTTGGTAGAATGGAAGCATTGGAAATTATTTTGTGCAGATTATGTTGCTGAGCGACTGGAGGGAGCAAATTCTGTGCTGCAGCAAAACTGGGAACAGAACTGCCACAACACAGCTCGTTAGCTAACTTCATGAACCGACTTCTGTTGAGTCATTATCGTGATAAAGGAGCAAGGAGAACCCTACACGTGTCCAAGTTGACCTAATTCAAGTCTCCTCTCCTTCTATAAAAGGAAGTAGCCGTCCAAGTCAAACTCATTCCATGTTTTCCCTTGGAAGCCGAATATTTTAGAGAGATTGAAGATCATCAAGAACACCATCTTCCGCAAGCTGATTAGGGAGTTTATTTTCTTTATTAACTTGTGGTTATGGACATGCATACTCAGATTGTAATTCGTATTCCTATGCCTATTATGAACTAAGTAGCTTAAGGTGTTGGTTAGGAATAATGTGATTACTGTGCTTCATCTCTAGTAATAAATTGACTATCGCATTTTGGTTAATTGTTGTGCTTATTTCCATTTTATGCCCGCCTGGCCAGCCGGTGTGAATAGCTCTCTCTAGTTTCAGGGATGATTTAGAGAGTGTGTGGAAATTATCCACACTACGATCATTGTGTATTGGTGAACGCCAGTGACTGAGCTAGGGATAACCAGTTGCCTAGTGCTTGATCGGTCGCTCTTCATATGGTTTGAAACATATCCCAAAAGATCCGGAGTTCCGAGAGGAATCCGCTAATAATATTGCGAGAAATGCATGATCAATAATATTGCTAGAGCATATCTTAGAACAATCACTAAAACCTAACCAGCGCCTTTCTTTAATATGTCTATCTATTTGTTTACTCGTTGTTCTGTCATTTATTTTGCTTCAGCATAATTCCGATAAAACCAAATTATTTTACTATTCTTGAAACCATTGGAAAGTTACACAGAAATACGTAGAGTGGAAACTAATTCAGGGCTCGGATTGATAATATTACTTGTTGCAGACTGTGTATACTTGCACAGGAATTTTAGAGTATTTTATATCATATTTTTACTCACTCTAGGAACCCAACAAGTTTTTGGCGCCGTTGCCGGGGACTTGAATAAGCTTTTATCTGATTTATTTTTGTGTATGTGTTTTAGTGGTTTTGTGCTAGAACTTTTTGATTGTTTCTTTTGTTTTTGCAGGTGTGATTTTGGTGCATGAGCGATACGCCTGGGGTACGGTTTGACCTTGATCAAGAAATCGAAAGGACATTCAGGTTAAGAAGGAGAGAGCAGTGCAGAAACCAGATGGAAAATGTGCCGCGTCATCCGGAGGGTTCTGAAGGTCCAGCAGCAGCAAAGCCCCAGCAGAATCCGTTGCTGCAGCAAAACCCGCTGTTTGAGCAAAATGAGCAGCAAAATAATCAGGCTGAGAATTCTATCTTGATAGCGAACGATAAGACCAGAGCTATTCGAGCGTATGCTGTCCCGATGTTTAATGAGTTGAATCCAGGGATTGCACGTCCCCAAATCCAAGCGACAAATTTTGAAATGAAACCGGTAATGTTTCAGATGTTGCAAACCGTGGGACAATTCCATGGTTTGTCGTCTGAAGACCCTCGTTTACATCTTAAGTCTTTTCTAGGAGTTAGTGATTCTTTTGTAATTCAAGGAGTGCCTAGAGATGCTCTTAGATCAACTTTGTTCCCGTATTCTCTTAGAGATGGAGCAAAGTAATGGTTAAACTCTTTTGCTCCAGGATCAATTAGGACGTGGGATGAGTTAGCTGAAAATTTTTTGAGTAAATATTTCCCACCTAATAGAAATGCTAAATTAAGGAGTGAAATAGTAGGGTTTAGGCAACTTGAGGATGAGACTTTTAGTGAGGCTTGGGAAAGGTTTAAGGAGCTTTTGCGAAAGTGTCCCCACCATGGGTTACCTCATTGTATTCAAATGGAAACATTCTACAATGGTTTAAATGGAGTAACCCAAGGTATGGTCGATGCTTCGGCTCGAGGGGCCCTTTTGGCAAAAAATTTTGATGAGGCTTATGAAATTTTAGAGAGAATATCTATTAATAGTTGCCAGTGGTCGGATGTTAGAGGCACTAATAAAAAGATTAAGAGTGTGTTAGAGGTTGATGGTGTGTCCACCATTAGGGCTGATCTTGCTATGATTGTTAACGCTCTTAAGAATGTGACAGTGATTAGTCATCAGCAGCCACCAGCTATGGAGCCTACTGCAGTGGTGAACCAAGTCACGAACTACGAGTTTTGCCCCAGCAATCCAGCTTCTGTGTTTTTTGTAGGTAATCAGAGGAACAACCCTTATTCTAACTTCTATAATCCAGGTTGGCGCAACCACCCCAACTTCTCATGGGGAGGTCAAGGAAATAACGTACAAGCGCAACAGAAGATGAACCAGCCGGGATTTGCTAAAGCGCAGGTATTGCCCCAGCAAAATTCGGGGAATTCTCTCGAGGCGATGATGAAAGAATTTATGGCTCGCACAGATGCCGCAATTCAAAGTAATCAAGCTTCGATGAGGGCCTGGAATTGCTAGTAGGCCAGCTGGCTAATGAGCTAAAGGCAAGACCTCAAGGGAAACTTCCATCAGATACTGAACACCCTAGAAGGGAAGGTAAGGAGCAGGTAAAGACAGTTACTCTTAGGAGTGGTAAGCCATTAGAAGAAAGAATTGAGTCTAGTAAAACCCAGGTTATAGAGAAAAATGGTGATAGAAATAATAATATTGTTGTTGAGAAAGAGTTGGAGTCTGGTCAGGGTGCTGGAGGCAGCAAAGAAAATGCTGGAGCATCTGGTTCTGTGCCAGATGTAGAACCACCATATGTGCCGCCCCCACCTTATGTACCACCTCTACCTTTTCCACAAAGGCAAAAGCCTAAGAATCAGGATGGTCAATTTAAAAAGTTTTTAGAGATTCTTAAGCAGTTGACCGGATATTAATGAAATAATATTGATATATTTTTTCCATTAATTGTTATTAGTTATTTTATATTTGTCTTTGCCTAATAATAACCCTAATCCAATAAACTAGACATCCAAGGCTGTAATATGAGTCTTGAACTATATGTAGTGACATATGGATCATTGTTCAAGAAACAGCCTAAAGGGTCTATAGTATAGGGATAAGACTGGGTGCCTTATCCTGGTGACACTATGGATACGACCCACTTTGTATTTGATACAAACGTTGCGATCCAACGCGTTCGTGTAGGAGACATGCGAGTGGGGGTATCCTATGCAATGAGTTTGCATAAGACCGGACCGCGAAATAGTAACCACTGGTTATAACACCGTTAACTAGTTGGTTTTCTATTTCACTAGGACGACCTAGACAACTTAGTCTTAATCCTGAGTTGATTATGGACTCCTGCTCATGAGAGATTGTCCTTTGATTTGTATGGGTGAGAGTGGCCAATACGCCGACTCAATAAGCCTACCACTTTGGGGACAAGACCGAATGGGGAGCTGGGAACATAATCGTACAAGATGGAATTCACTCCTTCCCGACTTTAGGGAAGCAGATGAGTGTTCCCTTAAGTGGTTACTCCGAGTCTTGAACAAAGGGCCCTACCCACTCAATGGCACGAGAGGGTTTTCTGTTTGATGGTTGGACCACAAACAGGTTGTTCATTAGAGGAGAATTGGTACTTAAGGAAATAGAGGTAACCTAGGGGTAAAACGGTAATTTGACCCAGCTGGTGTTACGGACACTCGTGAAGGACTAACTAGTCGATATTGGTCTAAGATCTGTGGACACAGAAAATATGTCTGCAGTGAGAAGAGTGCAACTGTGAGTCTATAGTGGAATGTACACACAGTTAACGAATATTGATTAATGTGGTTAATGAGTTTGACCAATTAATCTCACATCGTTGGAGCTTCTGATCTTCAGGTCCATTAGGTCCCACTGGTAGCTCGTAAAGTAATTTGAGGCAACTAAGTAATAAAAGTAAATTGAAAATGTTCAATTTATTAAGGGAAACAAATATAATATATATTGATATATTATTATGAGAGAAATTAATATTTGAAAAGTTCAAATATAAATTTATGGAAGTTTGAAAGAGTTCAAAATAATGAATTAATTAATTTAAGGCCTAAAATGTGTTTGGGCAAATTAATTAATTCTAGGCCGGGAATTAAATATGTGATATTTAATTGGTCGCTAATTAATTAAAGAATTCATTAACCGAGAATTAATCAATTATGGAAATAATTAATCACTTAAGGAAGTGATTAATCATTTATGGAAATGATCTAATTACTTATGGAAGTAATTAGGTGGAAAAGATTAATCAATTATGGAATTGATTGATCATGATTGATTAATTAAGGAATAAGATTGAATCAATTATGGAAAAGATTGATTTAATTGAATATTTTATTCATGGCCTTTCTTCTATAAATAGAACACTAGACCTAATTGGTCATGACACTTGACACTCTTGAAAGACAAGACCTAGAATTCTCTCTAGCCTCCCTCTTAGAGAAAGACTCCCACAAGTCTTTTGCCTCCTAGACTTAGAGACATACCGGTGTAACCTCTGTGGTGATTGTGTCAATCAAAGAAGAATTTCCAGCGAAGAAAACCTTAAAGCGGCTGCTGCGTTTTCGTTCGTGGAGCGTCGTTGGCGAAGAACGGTCAAGTCTACAACGGAGGTTTGTAACGGTTCTTCCTCTTTTCTTTAGAAAAGTTTTAAAAAATAAATTTAGATTTATTTTAGCATGTTTAAACCAATTTACAGCGACTTTAAAGGTTGTTTAAAGTTTTGTTTGAGTTATCGTAACGATATTTTAATGTTAATTAATATACGGCGTAAGGTCCAATCGATGCGCTTCCGCTGCGTGGGGACTTTTATTCCCTTCAATCGGCATCAGAGTCATCGCTGTCCCTATTAATTAATTTTAAAAAGTTGCGATAGGCTCTAATAGGTGGGATTTATGCATAATGTATGTTCGGTTTGCATTGAACTGTTTGAGTTAATTTTATGGCCATAGATTTTATTTTTATGTGATTTTGATCATGTAAGGCCCGGTGTTTCGGGTATTTTATGTAAAATCCAGTCCTATGTAAGTCCGGGTCTAGAATAGGTTTTTATGAGATGAAAATCGGAGCAATCGCCGCTGAAATCGGGGCCAAAATCGGAGAATCGATGCTGCTGCTGCCCAGATTCTGCCTCCAGACGCAACAGCGTCGGGACGCTACTTCAACAGCGTCTCGACGTTGTCTCGATACCGAAGGCGCTCGGTAAGGAAAGTACACAACGTCGGGTCGCTGCCTCAACAGCGTCTCGACGCTGTCTCGATTACGCAGGCGCCAGATAAGGAAAACGCACAGCGTCGGGACGCTATCAACACAGCGTCTCGACGCTGTCACGATGGAGGCGCGACCTAGGGTTTCAACAGGCGCGGTTCAAGGCGTGACCGGTCCGGTTCGGACCGATTCGGCTGGGCTGGGACCTATTTGGTCCGGTTCAGCCAATTTTTGGGATGGTTCGTGATTTTGAAGGCCGGTTCGAGGTGGTTCGGGGCGGTTCGTGCTGTCTAGACAAATTTCGGAGCTTTACATGGATTTTTAGGATAGAATTTAGCTAAATTAACGTAATTTAATGCTTTATTTTATCCTAGGGGCCAAAATTAACCGGTTCAATTGCTATTTATATGCTTTATGGATGTCATATAGAATTTTTAATCCCACCTTAGGTTATAAACATGCTCATGCATTTTTTATATATTATAAATTGTTATAATGTATGTTTAAATGCATGGATTTGTTTTCATATTTTTTAATATAAGTGTATATTAATTATATGAAAAATTGGAAAGCATGAAGCATGTCATTACTTAAATTAAATATAAATAGTTATGTTTAATGTGATGAATGAAGCATGCTTGTTTGATTTTCTTGATTGGCTTATAATTGTTATAATAAAAGAAAATAAAAAAATGCATGAAGCATGAAACATCCATAGTTAATAATATAATTGTTAAATTATTCATGCAATTAGTGTGGTTTAATTATTTAATTTGAATGAGATTGTTGAATGAATTAAACCGTAGATTCTTGATTATAGGATTAATCATTAAAATTTGAAATAGTTCTTTATTATTAATGATTAGAAACCGTCAATCTATAATCAAGATTTGCATGCAAACATAAGATCATAGGATAACTTGGATTAATTTTAAATTGTTTAAAATTAATTAGACCTAGATCTATTTCTAATAAGATTATAATCTTTTCTTACTTAGAATTTAAAATAGTTTTAATTGACTAAGTAGGAAAAACATTGCTATGATTATAAGGGAACTCCACCGGTAATGTTCTGTCTAAGGCTGAGGGTATTTAAGTTGACGGTTTACGGAACACCTCCTACCTAGGAACTGACCTGGAATACCGGAGTTGAATTAATCATAGTTAAATGTTAGCATGCAATGTCACTAGGTTAATTAAAAGTGTTTAATGCACCTAGATCTTTAGAGTAAAGACCTTACATTACTGAGGTTATAAGGGAACTCTCTCGGTAAAGTTCTGTCTAAGGCTGGGGGTATTTAAGTTGACGGTTTACGAAACACCTCCTACCTGGGAACTGACCCGAACATTGAGTTGAATTAACCATAGTAATGTTGACTTGCAATGTTGGGTTTGTTAAAAGAAGTTTAATTCACTCAAAAGATTGCAGTTGAATCCTTTCCATAATTGTTATAATAGGATCAGACTTAGATAGATTGACTTAGCCGAATACTATCTAAGTTAAATAACCCTATATTAACCTTAGGACATTTTCAGTGGGAGGAAAATTACAAAACGAGATTTAAATCAAGTTTTGCTCCTACGTCCCTATACTCACAACGTGAGATTCATGCTCGGCTTCGAGTCGCCTTAGGAGTGGCCTCCCTTCGGAAAGTGTTTGCATGGATCAATATCAAGGTGAATGGGAAAAATGTCTAGAGTAAGTGGGAGCGGGACACGTCTCAACATATCCCTCGGTCTCCGCCCATAGTTCACGCCGTGAGAGTCCTATGATCCGCCTGCAGGTTGTCCTGGCGCAACCATCCCTTCAGAGGGCCTGGTCATAGGATTCGGAACATCGTGAACTCCTGAAAAGGATAGGAGCTCTTAGGCTAATCACCAACAGTTGTCTTTCCCTTCGGTAGCCTGTTGGTGCGTGCCTCTGAGATCTGAAAGTGGGAGGGTTACACTTACGAGGATGAGTTAAAAGTGTTAACAAATCCTTGACCGAACAACGGTGGCTAATGTCTATAGGAATATGAGTTATTCTGGAATTAGAATTAGCTGAGAGGTGTCTCATTTCAAAGGAGGAGTGCCTGATCACCCTTTGGTGGCTGACATTCTAAACCTCTGAAACGTCGTTGCAAAACTAAATCGATAGTTTTAGGGTTCTGTGATTGTCTGTTTTGCTAAATTGATTGGATTGTGTGCAATTGTTTGCTTGTATGATGGGTTAAGGCAAAGATAACTAATACGGTCATTGTTTGTTTAAATTTCAGCAATGTCTTCCTCAATTGTCTCTCTGCTTAAAAATGAGAAATTAACCGGCGAAAATTATGCTACGTGGAAGTCGAACCTGAATACGATTCTTGTTGTCGATGATCTGCGGTTCGTCTTAACGGAGGATTGTCCTCCAGCCCCTGCTCGTAATGCATCCCAAGCAGTTAAGGATGCTTATGACCGCTGGACAAAGGCCAATGATAAGACTCGCGTCTATATCCTAGCCAGCTTATCTGAAGTTTTGGCTAAAAGGCATGAGAGCATGGTAACAGCGAGGGAGATTATGAACTCTCTCCAGGAGATGTTTGGACAACCGTCCTACCAACTCCACCATGACGCTCTCAAATACGTTTATAGTTGTCGCATGAAAGAGGGCACATGTGTTCGGGAGCATGTCCTGGATATGATGGTCCAATTCAACGTGGCAGAGGCAAACGGGGCGGTCATAGATGAGCGTAGTCAGGTTGCATTCATCTTAGAATCTCTTCCGAAGAGTTTTCTACAGTTTAGAAGCAATGCAATGATGAATAAAATAACATTCAACCTGACTAGCCTCCTGAATGAGCTACAACTCTATCAGTCTCTTCTTAAGAATAAGGGACAGATAGAAGGAGAGGCAAACATTGTCCACTCTAAAAGAAAGTTCGAGAAGGGTTCATCCTCTGGAACTAAATCTGTAGCCAATTCTTCAAAGAAAACTCAGAAGAAGAAAGGAAACAATGGGAAAGCTCCCAGTACTGTTGCTAAAACCAAGGAAAAAGCCAAAGCTGTGGCAGATAAGGGCAAGTGTTTCCACTGCAATGTAGATGGACATTGGAAGAGAAACTGCCCAAAGTACCTTGCTGAGAAAAAGAAGGAAAAGGAAGGTAAATTTGATTTACTTGTTTTAGAAACATGCCTGGTAGAACATGATGAGTTTACCTGGATACTTGATTCAGGAGCAACTAATCATGTTTGCTCTTCTTTTCAGGAAAATAGTTCCTTTCGGCAGTTGAACGATGGGGAAATGACACTCAGGGTCGGAACTGGAGAAGTCATTTCAACTAAAGCAGTGGGAGCTGCGAAGTTATTTTTTAGAAATAGATTCTTACTTTTAGAAAGTTTGTTAATCGTTCCCAAGATTAAGAGGAACTTAATTTCTATTTCATGTTTGATTGAACAATCGTATACAGTTACTTTTGATATGAATGAAGCATTCATTTATAAAAATGGTGTACTTATTTGTTCAGCCAAATTGGAAAATAACTTGTACGTTTTAAGACCAACCGAAAACAAAGCACTTTTAAATCACGAATTATTTTAAACTGCTGAAACTCAAAGTAAAAGGCAAAAGATTTCTCCATCAAGTAACAATACTAATCTTTGGCATCTAAGACTTGGTCATATAAACATCGATAGGATCGGTCGTTTGGTAAAGAATGGACTTCTAAGCAAGTTAGAAGATGATTCACTACCACCTTGTGAATCTTGTCTCGAGGGAAAAATGACCAAGAGACCCTTTACTGGAAAATGTTACAGAGCCAAAGAACCCTTAGAGTTAATACATTCGGATCTGTGTGGTCCAATGAATGTAAAAGCTCGAGGAGGGTACGAATATTTCATCTCATTTATAGATGATTATTCAAGATATGGTTACTTGTACCTAATGGGACATAAGTCTGAAGCCCTTGAAAAGTTTAAGGAGTTTAAGGCTGAAGTTGAAAACCTATTAGGCAAATCTATTAAAGTACTTCGATCTGATCGAGGAGGGGAGTATATGGATCAAAGATTCCAGGATTATATGATAGAACATGGAATCCAATCTCAACTCTCAGCCCCTGGTACACCTCAGCAGAATGGTGTGTCAGAAAGGAGAAATAGAACCTTGTTAGACATGGTTCGATCAATGATGAGCTATGCTCAATTGCCTAGCTCGTTTTGGGGGTATGCAGTAGAGACTGCAGTATACATCTTGAACAATGTTCCCTCGAAAAGTGTTTCTAAAACACCTTTCGAATTATGGAAGGGGCGTAAACCTAGTTTGCATCACTTTCGCATCTGGGGTTGTCCAGCACACGTGCTTGTGAGAAATCCTAAGAAACTGGAACCTCGTTCAAAACTGTGCCAATTTGTTGGTTACCCTAAAGAAACGAGAGGTGGTTATTTCTACGACCCACAAGAAAATAAGGTGATTGTATCGACAAACGCCACTTTCTTAGAAGAAGACCACATGAGAGATCATAAACCACGCAACAAAATAATATTAGGAGAAGCTACTGAAGAATCATCAAGAGTTGTTGATGAAGTTGGACCTTCGACAAGGGTTGATGAAGGAACTAGTTCTTCAGATCCATCCCGTCCATCTCAAACGTTGGGAATGCCTCGACGCAGTGGGAGGGTTGTATTACAACCTGACCGCTACTTGGGTTTAACTGAAACTCAGGTTGTCATACCTAATGATGGCATTGAGGATCCATTGTCCTATCGACAGACAATGAATGACGAAGATAAGGATGAATGGGCCAAAGCCATGAACCTGGAAATGGAGTCAATGTACTCCAATTCTGTATGGGAACTTACAGATCTACCAAATGGGGTAAAACCCATAGGGTGCAAATGGATCTATAAGAGAAAAAGAGATGCAGCTGGAAAGGTACAGACCTTCAAAGCTAGACTAGTGGCAAAGGGTTATACCCAAAAGGAAGGGGTTGACTATGAGGAAACCTTTTCTCTTATAGCCATGTTAAAGTCCATAAGAATTCTCTTATCCATAGCCACATATTATGACTATGAAATATGGCAAATGAACGTCAAGACTGCCTTTCTGAATGGTAATCTTGAAGAGAATGTCTTCATGTCTCAACCCGAAGGGTTCATAGGCCAAGGCCAGGAACAAAAGGTTTGTAAGCTCAATCGATCCATTTATGGATTGAAACAAGCATCCAGATCATGGAACATTAGATTTGATACTGCAATCAAATCTTTTGGCTTTGACCAAAACGTTGATGAGCCTTGTGTGTACAAGAAAATCAACAAAATGAAAGTAGCTTTTCTAATACTTTATGTAGACGATATACTACTCATTGGGAATGATGTAGGATACCTCACCGACATTAAGAAATGGCTAGCAGCCCAATTCCAAATGAAAGATCTGGGAGAGGCTCAATATGTTCTGGGAATCCAAATCATTAGGGATCGTAAGAACATAACGCTAGCTCAATTTTCTTACGAAAATGCGAAAATGTATGGGGAAAAGACTAAGCTGTGGCATGACAAGAAAATTAAATCCAAGGAGTTTATCAAGGGTCAAAAAGTTTTGCTTTATAATTCTAGATTACAATTATTTCCTGGAAAATTGAAATCTAAATGGTCAGGACCGTTTATTGTGATTGAGGTTTTCTCCAATGAAGCAATTACTTTGCAGGATGAAAAAGATGGGAGAGTGTTCGAGGTGAATGGGCAGCGTGTGAAGCATTATTGGGGTGAGCATTTCACAGAGAAAAATTTAGTTGATGATTGAGAGAGCAGGATTTTTGCGGGAGCATTTCACAGAGAAAAATTTTTGAGCTCCCAGTGTTATGTTGATTTTTTTTTTCTTACTTGTTTTTAATTTTGATTAGGTTAGATTTAATTTTGCATGGTTTATTAGATTTTTATCTTTAAGTATTTGTTTATGTAGGATTTTGTTTTGAATTTGATTTGATTTTTCAGGTTATCTATTTAGATTATTTTTAGGATTATCTTTTCATTAATTAGATTTTGTTTTATGTGGATTTTATTTTCAGTTATTTGAATTATGTTAGTTAATAAAGATTTTCTCTAATTAATTCGGCTTTAAGAATAAAAAAAAATTAAGTTTGATTTGATCGGTTAAGTTCAATTTGAATTTAAAAGATTTGATTTTCCTATTTTGAAAAATTTAAATTCTGTATCTAAGATTCGACAGGTTCAGAAGATTGTTGCAGCAAAGATAATGCTGGAGCAAATTTCTCGTACGAATAGGAAGGATTTTAGTGTGAGTAAATATTTTTACCGTTGGGATTTTTGAATTTCTATGGGCAGGTGAATTGCAGGGATGTTGCCACATGTCGTGCAGGGATAATCCAGCGGTTTAGCCATTTACAACATGCCGTTATTTCCCATAGATGATTGAAATTCCACGATTTTACCGTTAGGGATTTGAATTGCAAAGTAAATATGAACGGTAAAACCATTTATTACAGAGCAAATCCTTTCGGTTAGGATTTCAAATTGCTGGAGCCTTATTTAATCACAGACATTGGTACGTTTCTCTTCACTTCGTCTTCTTGATTCTATCTTGCCATCTACATTCTTTCTTTCTCCTTTCCATTCTCTGCAAAACCCTTTGAATTATCCATGGCCAAAACAAGAGCGAGGAAAGAAAGAGAGAGAGAGAGTGAAGAGGAAATATGAGATGGTTGTGGCGCCATCTGATGAGCAACTAAGTGAGGCTGTAAGGGAGGTAGGAATTGAAGGGGCACAGTGGCAGTTATCCAAGACTCAGAAGAGGACATTCCAGTCGGCTTATTTGAAAAGGGAAGCGAACACATGGATGGGATTTATTAGACAGAAGATGCTTCCAACAACACATGACTCGACAATCTCCAGGGAACGGGTTCTCCTAGCTTTTGCCATCTTACGGTCTCTTAGTATTAACGTAGGGAGGATCATTGCGAATGAGATTTCTGGATGTTGGAAAAAAGAAGGTGGGGAAACTATTCTTTCCGAACACAATCACGATGCTGTGCAGACGAGCAGGGGTTCCAGTGGATGAGGGAGATGTGATCCTGTTTGATAAGGGGATCATAGACACGCCCAATTTGGCACGACTCCAGTGCATGCAGGAGGTGCGTCAAGGTGGACTTATCCATGGCATCAACTTGATTCTAGAACAACTGGCACTTTCGGCCAGTCGGCAAGAGTTTGCTGAGAGGCAAACTTTAACCTTCTGGAACTATGTTAAGAATCGGGATGCCAACTTGAAGAAGGCGCTGCAAGAGAATTTTTCAAAACCGTATCCAACCCTTCCAGCATTCCCTGACGATCTGTTGAACCCCTAGATTCCGCCCCCACCTGTTGAAAGTGGAGAAGACGATGATGAAAATGAACTGGGCGAAGAGGACTGAAGGATGAAGTGGGCCTGGGCGAGCATAATTTTTGTTCTTAAATTTTTGATTGCTCGTGCATTTTCTAACCTCATTTTCTATTACTGTTATGTTTGCTTTTCTTTTTTCTTTTTCTGCTGCTTGAAAAAATATATCTGATGTGTAATTTCTTTTCTTATTTTTAATGAAATTTCTTGATGTTCCATTCCATGAGCACTGAGTAACTCTAACTTAACTATTTTCTTCTGAATTTTTTAAGCTTGGACTGATTATGCTTAATTAGATCAAGGTATTCTGATCAACAAAAACCTTTTGCTTGAGCATTTCTTATATGATCCACTTTAAGCTTAATCCTAGTCCCATGTTTAGCTTAAAAATTCATATAGAAAAATTTAAGTTTGGGGGTATAATTGCTTTATGTATGATTCATTGGGGACAATGAATAATTCAAGTTTGGGGGATTTCTTGCTACTCCAATTGTTTTGCTCGAGCATTCCTCTCCTTCAAGTAAAAATTTGTTAGGTTATTGAGTAATCGGGGAAATTTGTGATACCCACAGTTTGTCTTCGCGTCAAAAGATGACTTAGGAAATATAAAAAAAAAAAAAAGATAATAATAAATTTTTTTGCTGAAAAAATTATTTGTTGAAAATTTTGCTAAAAAAAATTAGCGGAGCAAAAGTTTTGAGGGATGAATGATGATCCAGCAGTTTTTCTGTCTCCCAGAACTTAGGTGAGCTTCATCACAAAATGTCGCCATTCTGAGGAGCAAGAGATAGAATAACTAAGGATTTTTTAGCTTTATAATGAGTATTGAGCCTAGTTGGTGATAAGCTTGAGGCAGGGGTATACTGCACCATAAAGTGGGTCATCCCCTGCTTAAGAGTTTATGACTGTAAGGCTGCTTTAAGTCTGATAAATATTGATATAAAACCCTTTAAAAATATGTTTTGAAATGTTTGATAATAGAGCTAGGCTGTTGTGAGTTCTTAGAATTAAGTTGAAAAGTGGTGAATATTTGTCCGTGCCGGAGGAATCATTTTGCTGCAGCAAAGCTTGGTTTTGCAGAGTGCTCAGGTAAAGGTTAAAGGTAGTGTTGGACTGTCTGGTTTGATTAAGCTATTCTTTGTCTAATGTTCTGAATTCTTGAAGGAAGGTGAGTTAGTATTGCTCGGGACGCGCAATAGTTCAAGTTTGGGGGTATGATAACTGCCCAAAAGGTAGTTATTTAGGCCTCAATTATATAGAGATTTGTGTTTCCTCTATGCTTATTGGGGTTGGTTTTGGATAGATATTACATGTTTTAACCCATTTGGAAGAATGGAAGCATTGGAAATTATTTTGTGCAGATTATGCTGCTGAGCGACGGGAGGGAGCAAATTCTATGCTACAGCAAAACTGGGAACAGAACTGCCACATCACAGCTCGTTAGCCAACTTCATGAACCGACTTATGTTGAGTCATTTTCGTGATAAAGGAGCAAGGAGAACCCTACACGTGTCCAAGTTGACCTAATTCAAGTCTCCTCTCCTTCTATAAAAGGAAGTAGTCGTCCAAGTCAAACTCATTCCATGTTTTCCCTTGGAAGCCGAATATTTTAGAGAGATTGAAGATCATCAAGAACACCATCTTCCGCAAGCTGATTAGGGAGTTTATTTTCTTTATTAACTTGTGGTTATGGACATGCATACTCAGATTGTAATTCGTATTCCTATGCCTATTATGAACTAAGTAGCTTAAGGTGTTTGTTAGGAATAATGTGATTATTGTGCTTCATCTCTAGTAATAAATTGACTATCGCATTTTGGTTAATTGTTGTGCTTATTTCCATTTTATGCCCGCCTGGCCAGCCGGTGTGAATAGCTCTCTCTAGTTTCAGGGATGATTTAGAGAGTGTGTGGCAATTATCCACACTACGATCATTATGTATTCACTACTACAAAAATCACTTTTAATGACGGGCATTGCCCGTCATTAAAGACTTTTCATGACGGGCGCGCGTCCGTCGTCTATACGAGTGTCGTCGTAACTTGTTATGACGGGCGACTTGTAATGACGGGCATTGCCCGTCATTAAAAGCTGTCCGTCATAACAAGTTACAATGACGGACGTTTTTCATGACGGTCAATGCCCGTCATAAAAAGCCGTCCGTCATCAAAAGTTCGTCATTAAAGGGTATTTTCCAACCAACCAGATCTTCAATGACGGGCATTGTCCGTCATTAAAAGTCGTCCGTCATGAAAAGTCCGTCATTAAAAGAGTTTTTGCGAACCAAATGTCCGTCATTAAATGTCATTTTTTATGACAGGCATTGCCCGTCATTATTTTGTTCATAATTTAATAAAAAAATTTGTTGGTTGCCCGGTGGCAAACCAACAATATTTTCTTCATTTGTCAACCCATAAAGAAAGTAATCTTAATTTTAAATGTGCAAAATTGTATAGAAATCAAATATTTGTCAAATTTCATTCCAATAGGCCAATGAACCAAATTTGTTCATACAATTTTTATTCATATAAGTTTGATATAAAAATAAAATTACAAACACTTACACTTAAAAGCCTCAAAATTACTAAACACCTATGATTTAAAGTCTACACCTACACTAAAAAACAAAAATTATCGTACATGCCGCTTTCATTCCTGTCACCATAATCTTGCTCGTACATCAAACTTGAAGAACCTAAGAAAAACAAATTGTAATTAGGTTCGATACAACGCCAAAACAAGAACTCACATAACAAACATATGGCCAACAACTCGAAGAACCTAATAAAATCAAATTTAGTTAACAATAAAATACACAAAAAAAAAACCAATCTCGATGAGTATCGGAAAAAATTGTGAGAAAACCAAATAAACTCCAAAAGCTTACAAACTTCAAGATATCAAGTTTAACCCCTTCAGAGAACCTGTAATGCTCTAGGTTTCTATACTTAACCTAGAGACATTACTAAAGCATCTATCCTAATTCTAACCG
Organism: Luffa acutangula; assembly: GCA_036850905.1. Taxonomy (NCBI): domain Eukaryota; kingdom Viridiplantae; phylum Streptophyta; class Magnoliopsida; order Cucurbitales; family Cucurbitaceae; genus Luffa; species Luffa acutangula. The sequence continues at coordinate 28,906,738 of CM072092.1, forward strand.
GTTGCTCTAGAAATTTCGACAGCATAACAACATACATATGACTAACCCAAAAATTTTTAAACCTGTTAAACAAGAGAAACACACTTCTATATGAAAAAGAATCACCCAACTACAGCCTCACAACACTTCAGGTTCGCAACAAGACCCCAAATATCCTAAAACTAAGCAAGTTAGAGTACGTCATTTTTAGAGAACCACTCAAATCTATATGAAACAAGCAGAAAACTTCATCATTTTTAGAGTACGTCTTTAGAATTTTCTAAATTTTCATGGATTCAATACCAAGCCACTACTTATAAACCAAACTCAACTAAATTTATAAACGAACACAAACAAACACTTTCAAAGCATAACTAAGTATTTCTCCATCCTCAACTCACCTAAACTTATAAACTAACACAAACAATGCCAAAACAAATTCATAACCAGTTCATTAAATTCAGCAAGTAACAAAAACAATATCCCAGGAGAATTCGATCATTGAGCGATACTTAGGAAAACTACTCAGCAAGTAACAAAACCATGAGGGGGGTTGTAGATGAAAACATGGATAAGTATTAAGTTGTGACATAAAATACCTTTTTCAATGTGTCGAATCAACGCATATATAGAGTTGGTGTAAAATGGAGATTGGCCAACAAACAACTCATACCTATTTCAGGACAGTTTTCAGTTTCTGTGAACTAAAGGCAAGAAAAAGAAAAAACATAGAAGAAGGACACAATTAATGTACGAGATCATGTAGTCCTGAAAGAAGGTTTTTGTATTAAAGTTTTCTACTATTGCATGAGTTTTCTATACATATTCCCACATTCTGTTTGTCATTCAAGCATGGAAGAACTGAAGCAACAAGTATTGAAAAATCTGAAAACTAATGCTAAATATCTGAACAAAGTATTAAAAAATAAAGAACGTATCATACCATCAATTTTAGAATTAGAAAACACAGAGAATTTCTTAAGCTTTATTGCTTCAAGTAAAATAAACTTAAATTGGGCCAAATGACCATGTGAAAGCCTCCTGCACTCATAGCCATCAATTTTAGAATTAGAAAACACAATACAAAGTCTAGAGATGCTGCCATAAGTCATAAAAGAAGTAAATGCAAAAAAACAAAAATGTAAATAAGTACCGATCAATGAGGTGTTCAATGTTGGGGCATACTTTAGAAAAATGTAAATAAGTACCTATCAATGAGCTGTTTAGCATCGATGCTAAACCTTTCAAACGTAAAAGTCGTATTGCGGAGTCCAAGCTGTCAAAAACTTGCCCAAAATCTCAAATCTATAAACACCAAAATAACAAAAATACCAAGATCAAGATTTTTTTTATAACAATAACAAGTTACTCTTCCCCATTGGCACTTGCACACAACGATTGCGAGGGGTTGACAAAAACAACAAGACTAACATTTTCTCAAGATCCAATTACATAGTTCTCTTCAGGAACTAGAATTAGATTGATGCTAAGTTCAAGTTATATTGATTATTTCATAATGTTAAAGGAATAAAATTAGAAGGCAGAATATCATCCCAATTATAGAGAAATGCAATCCAAGTTATATCAACTTTCAGAAAAAGCTATAAATTAACATTCAGTAAATGTTAAAAACAGAACAACAAAAAGTGCTTTAAACCAAAAATATCAATAGGAAATAGTGCAAACCTTGTACTGGTGTGAAGAAAATCGTTATTGGCAGGGTTTAGAGGTGTCCTGCTTAATTTGCCTGATAATCCTTCAAAAAGAATAACAAAAATGGCGCAACATGGCAATTGATAGATGTAACAGGCATGGTGTTTCACAATTGTTTAGAGGTGTCCTGCTTAATTGTCAAGAATCTAAAATTTTCAATATCATGTCACACATGTGCAAATTAGTTATATAACTAACCAAACTTAGACAAACATAAAATTCTTTTGCTCGCCGTCTAGACGCGAGAAAAGGGGAAGGAGAGCTGCATCCTCGAGCATTATCCTCTCAATCTTCAAACATAATTTTTTTGACTCAATCAAGTGAAACTTAACTGTTTCCCTCTCAAATTAATTTCTAATTGATCCGAATTTTCTTCTCTACATTAAATAATTGTCATTCATTGTCTTCTTTTTACTTCATTCACTATGCACAACATGTCCTCCAAATGACCCAATTGTGTCCTAAACTGCCATTTTAACATGCATGCTGCACCAGTTCAACATGCACAAGAAAGATTTAGTCCAAACGCTTATGTTATCACCCAACCAATCAATCCGTTAACAGGGTTTTAAAGTTATAGAACAGAGAATAAAAAAATAACTACTTTTGACCATGCCCAGATGAATCTCGAGGCTGGTCAAAGACTCAAAAGTAGGACTAACATGGAAGAAATGTTAAAAGGTTGATTATTGGTAAAAGAAATAATAAATTTATTATGGACAAATTATTGCTTCATTTAATATGAAAATAGAACTACTTGCATAGCATTTAATGATATTGGACCATACCATCAATGTGATAAGGTGCTGGAAAGAATTGCAGATAACAGAATGAAGCAACGGTCAGCCCTGCACCAAAGATTCAGATAAGACAAAAGTAAAAGGATCATCATATGAAAATAAGAGCAAATGAATAAGGTATTGAATTAATTGACCATGAAGACCCCAGCAAAATCGTCTTGCCAGTGATGCCAATAGTCATCAACTCGAGAAACACAAACAAGAGCTGCAATAAGCAAGGGTAGGAAGACAATACAGAGTTTTGCAATATGGCCCCTTTGGTCAAATGCCCTTATTTTCCCAGACAAATACCAAGCAAGAAATCCAAGGCCAGCAAAAGACCCTGCATATAGACAGCAAATAAGCATTTGTATGCATCAATCCTACAACATGAATGACTAACCAATGCTGAGATCAAGCAGCAAATCAAATACCAAGCAAGTTCAAAAGCTTATTAACTAAAGGTCTCTGATTAATGTATGTTGTCCTCACAAAATGTATATGTCTCACTAAAACAGACTGAGATCTTATAGTGAAAAAGTCAAAGCCTTAATGGTTCTTGCTTGAATATAACAATTTCGTAATTTTTATCAATGGCTTAACTTTGAACCTTTAAAAAAACATGCAGAGTTAAGTGTTCTCATTCCAAAACATTTTCAGACTTCAAGTAAAATGGGTAAAAAGTAATAAGTCTTTGTAAATTAGGCCAACATGGTCAATCTGAGACTGGATTGGTAATTTTAGAAAGATAAAAGTCTAATTTTATTTAATCATCTACGAGAATATGGGATTTAAATACGATGTTCGTAAAGGTCACAAGTATCTAAAGAAATGTCGCTAATTTCATAAACCTGAAATTATAGGTGCTGAAGATGCAAAGTTGATACAAATATAAACTCCCACAAATTGGGTGAAACATGTTCGTCATGCATACAAAAAGAAAAAGGAAAACAAATTAAGCTAAAGCAGAAGCACAAGAACTGCCGCAACTTAAATATATTTACCTTAGAGACGTTTGGTCTTCCTGGGTGAAGAACATCAATGATCTGCATCAAACAGAAAAAGGAAGCAGTAAGAACTAAAGCCTAAAAATAGAAGCATTGAACTCCATTGTCATGGTGTTCTGACTTTAAGAATAAAATTCCAAGGATGTTCTCAACCTCTAGAATACAAAAGGTCAAGAACACCCATAGGATTTCATCTAATCACCAAAAATAAAGAAATAACAGAGCATATGAACTTTTTTCCAGCTAATTACAGCAGAGCGTTAGGAAATACAATAGGGCAAAGGTCAACAGAAAAATTAATCAATGAGATCAACAAAAAAGAAAAAGAAAATATACCACACGAGGCCATTAATCAGACGAATTCGGTCGAAAATATACCGCATTGTCCAGTCGCCGTCTAGACGCCTTCGGTCGAAACGCACGCGAGTCAGATGCTTTTGGTCGTCGTCCAATCGCCGCCGGTGAAGATCTTGCGTTGTCGTTGAGGTCTGTTCGCCTTCGTGGGTTGAAGACAAGGGGAAGGAGAGCCACGACAGCCGAAGGTTGAAGAAGGGAAGAACTAAGTGGGGCGGCCGACGGTTGAAGAACGGAGGATGAAGCAAGCGGTGGCCGAAAGTCGTTGAAGAAGAATGTTGAAGAAGGGAGTGCGGCGGCTAAAGGTAGAAGAAGTTAGGGTTTAGGATGTGCCTTCGGGGAGAGAGAAAACGAATGTTACTTTTTACCGTTTTGAAAAATTAAAAAAATAAAATAAAATAAAATGGGCCTTTAACGGCGGGCATAGCCCGCCATTAAAGGTTATTTTTAATGACGGGCAATGCCCGTCATTAAAAGTAAATTTTTCCGGAAAAACACGCGTCCGACATTAAAAGTGACGCGCGTTTTTCGTCCGTCATTAAAGGTCCCGCCCCTTTTTTTTCTGTCCGTCATTAAAGGTTGTTTTTGTAGTAGTGATTGGTGAACGCCAGCGACTGAGTAAGTGATAGCCAGTTGCCTAGTGCTTGATCGGCCACTCTTCATTGGGTTTGAAACATATCCCAAAAGATCCGGAGTTCCGGGAGGAATCCGCTAATAATACTGCGAGAAATGCATGATCAATAATATTGCTAGAGAATATCTTAGAACAATCACTAAAACCTAACCACCGCCTTTCTTTAATCTGTCTATCTATTTGTTTACTCGTTGTTCTGTCATTTATTTTGCTTCAGCATAATTCCGATAAAACCAAATTATTTTACTATTCTTGAAACCATTGGAAAGTTACACAGAAATAGGTAGAGTGGAAACTAATTCAGGGCTCGGATTGATAATATTACTTGCTGCAGACTGTGTATACTTGCATAGGAATTCTAGAGTTTTTTATATCATATTTTTACTCACTCTAGGAACCCAACAATTATTGAATGTATGTTTTACTTAAATAGTATTTTATGTGCATAATGTATGCCATTTAGATTTAAAATCCCACCATAGGAACGTGTGAATCATGCATTAATTAATATGTTATAAGAGTTATGATATTAATTGAATGCATGAATAAAGTTTCATGAATTAAATTAGTATAATAGTTATATTAATTTAGGAGATGCATGTTGGATGACTTAATTTCATTTATGATTAGTTAATATAAATGTTATATTAATAAAATGAAAATAAACCAATCATGTAGCATGAAACTTCCTTACCTTGTTTATAATGGTTATATTCAAATAAAGCTAGTTATGGATTTTTCGTTCGTTATAAGCGTTATAAACCGAGATAGAATTAAAATCTATAACCGAGATAGATCCAAATCCACTAATCTTCTAATGAACAATTTGTTTATGGTCCAACCAACAAACGAGATCTCTCTCGGGCCAATGAGAGGGTGGGACCCCATGTTCAAGCCTCGGATTCAGCACTTAAGGGAACAACCTTTCTACTATCCCTAAAGTCGAGTAGGAGTGAATTTCGTCTTGCATTACTATGTCCCCAACTATTCATCTATTGTTGTCCCCAAAATGGTAGTAATATTGAATGATACTTTTGAACCAAACTCACCCATGCAGATCAGAGGAAAACCCTAAACGAACTGGAGTTCATAGTAAGCTCAGGATTAAGATCGAGTTACCTAGGTCATCGTATAAAAAAAAAAGTTAGTCTTTACAGTAAACGACGTTATAAGGTAAGAGTGACTTATTTCTTTGTCCCGTCTTGTGTAAACATCTTTTACACAGGATGCCCCTACTTGCATGTCTTTACATGAACGATCCAGGATCACGTCGTTTGCCTTATTCGCAAAGTAGGCCGCACCCATAGTGTTACCAAAACAAGGTACCCAACCTTATTTATTTACTATAGACGATTTAGGTTATATACTTGAATTTGACCCCTGTCTATATCCAAGATATAGTTCAAGTATCTCATCTTATAACCATGGATGTTTCTATTGGATCTTTGAAATATAAAATAAACAATTTCACTGAATAACATCTTTATTTATATCAAGGATAACAAAACTTGAGTTCTAGAACATATACCTCAACACATTGTTGGCATCGCCCTCTGCGATCTACAAATAATGGGTAACACTTACAAGATTGTCTCGATTCAGAGGAGTAGTAGTTGACTGTCCTACGGTAGCAGCTATTCTAAACCCCTGAAGTACCGTTGCAAATAAATCAATTAGATATATGGGTCGATGATTGCTTTTGCTAAAATTTGATTGGATAATATGATTAATGGGTTCAGTGCAAGTTTCTAATATATATTAATTTGTTTGTTTCAGCAATATGTCGAAAAAGGTATGTGCTTTGTCAAATTCCAAATTAAACGGTTTAGTACATACGACTAAGAATACTAACTTAAACGCTAAACACGTGGCAAACAATTTAGGTTTGGTCTCAACTGAGGAATGTCCTCAAACTAACTGCTTAGCCAAGAAGAACATGATCCACAACTCTAAATACGATTTATTAGTCTTGGAAACGTGTTTAGTGGAGAACGACGGTTCTGCCTGGATACTCGATTCAGGTGCCACTAATCACGTATGTTCTTCATTTCAAGGAATGAGTTCCTGGCAACAACTAAGAGCTGGAGCGATGACTCTTAAAGTTGGAACAGGAGAAGTCATCTTGGCTATTGCAGTGGGAGACATAAAATTATTCTTCACTAAGGAACGTTACATGATATTAGATAATGTGTACATAGTTCCGAAAATTAAAAGAAATTTGATTTCTTTATCTTGTTTATTGGAACAAGGTTATTAAATTTCTTTTTCTGTTAATGAAGCGTTCATAACTAAAAGAGGTATTGATGTTTGCTCTGCAAACATGAAGAATAAATTGTATGTTTTGAGACCAATTGAGTCTAAAGCTATTTTAAATCACGAGATGTTTAAAACTGCTGAGATTCAACCTAAAAAGCGAAGAGTTTCTCAGGATACCTATCTCTGGCACTTGAGGTTAGGCCATATCAACCTCAATAGGATTGGGAGATTGGTCAGAAGTGGACTTCTAAACAAGTTAGAAGACGACTCATTGCCGACTTGAGAGTCATGCCTTGAGGGCAAGATGACAAAACGACCTTTTACCGGAAAAGGTTATCGTGCCAAAGAGCCCCTAGAGCTCATTCATTCAGACCTCTGTGGACCAATGAACATAAGAGCTCAAGGTGGGTACGAATATTTCATTAGTTTCATTGATGATTATTCGAGGTATGGTTATCTCTACCTAATGCATCATAAGTCCGAAGCCTTTGAAAAGTTCAAGGAGTACAAGGCCGAGGTTGAGAACCTATTAGGTAAGACAATAAAAACACTTCGATCCGATCGAGGTGGAGAATATATGGACTCGATTTTTCAAGACTATTTGATAGAGCATGGAATTACGTTGCAACTCTCAGCCCCTGGTACACCTCAGTAAAACTGTGTATCGGAAAAGAGAAACAGAACCTTGTTGGACATGGTTCGTTCGATGATGAGTTATGCTCAGTTGCCTAACTCGTTTTGGGGTTATGTAGTAGAAACTATTGTTTATATTTTGAACGTAGTTCCCGCAAAGAGTGTTTCTGAAACAACGTTTGAGCTTTGGAAAGGACGTAAAGCTAGTTTACGACATTTCAGGATTTGGGGATGTCTTGCATACGTGCTAGAGGCAAACCCAAAGAAATTGGAGCCTCGTTCTAGATTTTGCCTATTTATAGGCTATCCCAAAGAAACGAGAGGTGGATACTTCTTTGATCCAGAGGAAAATAAAGTACTTGTATCGAGAAATGCTACATTCCTAGAAGAAGACCACCTCAGAGACCACAAGCCACGAAGTAAAGTCGTTTTAAGTGAACTATCTAACAGAGCTACAGAAACATCAACAAAAGTTGTTGATGATGCTGGTACCTCAAGTCAATTGTGTCCTTCTCAAGAAATAAGAGAACCACGACGTAGTGGGAGGGTTGTTAGACAGCCTGATCGCTATTTGGGTCTAACTTAAACTCCAATCGTCATACCTGATAACGGCATCAAGGATCCATAAACCTTTAAACAGGCAATGGATGACGTTGACAAGAACTAGTGAATTAAAGCCATGGACTTGGAAATCGAGTCCATGCATTTTATTTCAGTATGGGATCTTGTAGATCAACCTGAAGGGGTTAGACCCATAGGGTGCAGATGGATCTACAAGAGAAAACGAGATGCTGCTGGAAAGGTACAGACCTTTAAGGCACGACTTGTGGCAAAGGGTTTTACCCAGCGGGAGGGGATTGGCGACTATAAGGAAACTTTCTCCCCTGTTGCCATGTTAAAGTCGATTCAGATTCTTTTATCCATTGCCACATTTTATAATTATGAAATATGGCAAATGGATGTCAAGAATGCTTTTCTGAACGACAATCTTGAGGAAAGTATCTACATGTCTCAGTCAGAGGGGTTCATTGCTCGGGATCAAGAGCAAAAAGTTTGCAAGCTTAAACGATCCATTTATGGATTGAAACAAGCGTCTAGATCCTGGAATATGAGATTTGATACTGCGATAAAATCTTATGGCTTTGAAAATTTTTTTGATGAGCCTTATGTTTACAAAAGGATCATCAACAACTCCGTAGCTTTCTTAGTACTGTATGTGGATGATATCCTACTCATCGGGAATGATGTAGGTTATCTTACTGACATTAAACAATGGCTAGCAACTCAATTCAAAATGAAAGATTTGGGTGAGGAACAATATGTTCTAGGGATTCAAATTGTTCGGGATCGAAAGAACAAAACGCTAGCCCTGTCTCAAGCGTCTTATATCGAAAAATTGTTAGTTAGATATAAGATGCAAAATTCCGAGAATGGTTTATTACCTTTCAGGCACGGAATTAATTTGTCTAAGGAACAGTGTCCTCAGACTCCTCAAGAAGTTGAGGACATGAGATGATTCCCTATGCCTCTGCAGTAGGCAGCCTAATGTATGTCATGTTGTGTACCAGGCCTGACATTTGTTATGCAGTAGGGATTGTCAGTAGATATCAATCCAATCCTGGATTTGACCGCTGGACAACCGTTAAGAATATCCTCAAGTATCTTAGGAGAATGAGGGACTATGTGCTCGTGTATGGGGCTAAGAATTTGATCCTTACAGGATACACTGATTCTGACTATCAAACCGATAAAGATTCGAGGAAATCTACATCAGGGCCAGTATCCACTCTGAATGGAGGAGCAATAGTATGGTGTGGCATCAAGTAGGGATGCATTGCAGACTCGACTATGGAGGCCGGATATGTAGCTGCTTGCGAAGCAGCGAAAGAGCCAGTATGGCTCAGGAAGTTCCTGACTGACTTGGAAGTCGTTCCAAATATGCATGAGAAATAATCTAGGGCAAGTGGGAGAATTGTAACTGGTATATCGATGCCTTAGTATACTGGGTATTTAGATGCCCTAGTTTATTGTATTTTTACTCTGTTATTAATACAAGTATTTATTCACCCACTGTTGTTATAGATTATAGTACATCCCACTAAACTAGAGTTTTAGTTCAAGTGGGAGATTGTTGGGATTGGTGCCCTAAAACTCGTAGATAGTGAATATTAAACGAATGATATACTTGATCGATAAAGTCGTTGTCGAGATTCATTCAGCAAAGTCGTTACTGAATAAGTAAATTGCACGTTAAATAACCTAAATCCAATAAAATAAGATCCCTGGCTATAGGATGAACACTTGAGCTTTATGTAGAGACATAAAAGTGGATCAGGCTCGAGTAATAGCCAAAACGGTCTATAGTATAGGGATAGGGCTAGATATCTTATCCAGGGGACATTATGAGACGCGACCCACTTTGTAGATGGTACAGATGATGTGATCCTAAATCGTCCATGTAGAGACATGCGAGTGGGGTCGTTCTATGCAATGAGTTTGCATAAGACAAGGATCGAGAAAGAAGTCACTCTTGCTTTATAACACCGTTTATTGACAAGACTGACTATTTCATGTGATAACCTAGGTAACTCGATCGTAATCCTAAGCTAACTATGAACTCCTGTTTATTCGAACATATCCTAGCTCAGCATCGCCGACTCAATAAGCCTCCTATTTCAGGGATAGGAACGGGTAGATAGCTGGGGACATAGTTCTGCAAGAAGGAATTCGCTCCTACCCGAATTAGGGATAGTAGAGAGGTTGTTCCTTTAAGTGTTGTATCCGAGGCTTGAACAAAGGGATCCCACCCTCTCATTGGCCCGAGAGGGACTTGGTTTGTTAGTTGGACCATAAATCAATTGTTCATTAGAGGATCAGTGGGACTTAAGGAACAAGAAGTACTATAGGGGTAAAACGGACATTTGAACCAACTATAGTTACGAACAACCTGTGAAGGATCGACTTACTGAACATGGTTAAATGAAGTAGTGAACGGAAATATATCTATAGTGAGGGGAGTGCAACTATCGGGCTATAGTGGAGTGTCCCGATAGTTAACGAATGTTGGCTAGCTTTGATAATGAGATTAGTTGGTTAGCCTCGAATCGTTGGAGCCCATGATCTATAGGTCCATTAGGTCCCCCTACTAGCTCATATCGGATTAAAGCCTAGAACATATTGATAGGATTCTTTGAATCGTTCAAAATCGGAAAAAAGGGTATTATTGTAAAATTGTGTTTGACACAATAATTTAATTATGAATTAAATTAGAAAATGAGAGATAAAGAATTTAAAAGTGTTTTAAATACAATATATATGGATTAAGAATCATATATAATGAATGGCACAAGGTAACAATGATTAATTGGATTAATCATATCAAACTACTTGGAAATGTCCCAAATTAATTGCCTAGAAATCAATTTCAATTTAGAATTGAAATACGAGTGAATTGCAAGCTGAAAATTCCGAATATAGATTCAATTTAGTGGATTTAGTGGGATTCCCACTCTTGCATGTTGATGGACAGTGGAAAACAACACAACCATGCACTAGTTGCATGTGTTGTGAATTAAACACCTAGAATCCACTTTGAGTTGCAATTTCACCATGTGTCTAGTGTTATGAGGCTTCTGTTTGCATGGAAGATGTCTATATAAGGAGTTTGAATCAGATTCAAAGCTAAGAGAAAGCCATTTCCATATTGTTATGTTGCTGGATTACAGCATAGGATGTCTAGTTTATTGGATTAGGGTTATTTTTAGGCAAAGGCAAATATAAAATAAATAATAACATTTAATGGAAAAATATATCAATATTATTTCATTAATATCCAGTCAACGGTTACATTCACTATATGCGAGTTTTAGGGCATAAAACTCAACAATTTTAACCTTAGTTGTTTTCATGAATGGACAACCTAAAATTATTGATGTGCCATTAGGTGAACCATTTTCATGCATATCTAATATGAAGAAGTCGGTTGGAAATATTAGTCCATCTACTTTAAGCAAGACGTTTTCGCAAAGCCCTAGAGGTCTAATTAAAGATCTATCTGCTAATTGAATTAATTTACTTGTGTTTCTTAATATTTGAAAAATTAAGCTCATTAGCAAGTGCATGAGACATAACATTTATAGAGGATCCTAAGTTTAACATGGCATGCTCAATCTCTATATCCCCTAAAATGCATGGCATTGTATAAATTCCATGATCTAAGCACTTATCTGGTAACTTCCTCAAAACGACAGAAATATTTTCACATTCTTCTAGCTTACCTTTCTTGGGGCGCCATCTTCTTACAAATTTACCAACCTTAGGAATCTGTTTAACTGCGTCCAAAAGTGGGATGTTGACCTCCACCTTCTTGAATAAATCAAGCATGTTCTTCTCCTCCTCTTCCTTGGAAGGTTTGGGTTGCAGTGCTAACCTGCTAGGAAAAGGAGCTTTAGGAACAGAAGAATTTAAATTTAAAGAAGGATCGTAATGTACTCCTCACTTATTTGGAAAGTTGGATTCGTCTTTCTTCCCATTTTCAGGCTTCTTTACTTCTTTATCCTTTTCATCTGTAGCAGATGGAGAAGAGGTTTGTGGGTTGGAACTCAAGACTGTCCCACTCCTCAACGTGACTGCGCATATATCTTTTCTTCTCCAAATCTCAGGTTGAACAAGTATTTTGTCCACTTTAGCCTCCAACTTACTGACAGTGTCAACCAACTGGGCGATTTGGGTCCCCAGCTCCTGCATCCCAACACGAGTCTCCTCTTAGAATTTGAGTTGACCTTCTTGCAAAACTTGAATACTATCAGTCAAATTTTTAACTAAAATTTCTAAATTACCTGAACTCGATCCTTGCTGCATATTAAAGCTCTGATCGTTCTGGAAATAGTGGTTTGGGTGGTCTCTCCAACGAAGAATAAACTTGTTCCCAAACTGGTCAAGCGTCCATTGGCTCTGCATCGCTGGGAATCTTCTTATAGGATTCACCTTAGACGGAGATTCCTGCTCTGTAGGAAACTGACGAATGAGAGACTTTAGCTCAGACAATTCAGATTTAAACTTGCTTACCTCACTGTCTGGGCTTGTTCTCTCAGCCATAAAAAATATGAAATCTAAACTAAACTAAAAACTAAAAATTCAAAATAAAAAGAAAATAATTAACCATTTGCATTCCCCGACAATAATGCCAATTTGATGGGTCTAGAGTTGTCGAGACTTCGAGTTGTCAAATAAAATTTTTAAACTCCGACTCTATGCTACTTTGCAGTAGGTAGTGGTCGGGTCGTCCATAGGGAGTGGCAGTTGGTAATCATTTCCTGTTTATTTCGAACTAGAAAATAGTAAAAGAGGGATTTTGATGCGAAGGGAAATCAACATGCAAAAAAAATAAAGACAAGAATTTAAGTTGCATGAAATTAAAAGGCGAGAATCTAAATGGCAGAAAACATGAAATGGCAGGAAAAGCTAATTTACAAAATATACAAATAAACCATAAAATGGACTCTAACAAGCTTAGATTAACAACAAAAAAAATAGGACTAATTTGGTCCTATCAGTATGCTACACTACTTAATTGAAGGTGTACATATTACACATGCGGAAGCAATTGAAGATCGAGAGCACTTAAGACATTCAATTTTACTCCTAAAGCATGCATGTTCTAGAAAAGACAAAATAGAGAGTTTAGAAAACACCAACCTTTGTAGCTCACTTATGTTGAACTCCTTGTGGTGTTTGCCTCTCCTATGCTCCTTGGACAACCTCTAGAGTCTTCCCTACTATACTCCGGGCCAAGAACGACTTGTGGGAGTCTATATAAGATAGGGAATGGGAAGGGAATGCTTGAAGCATCAAGCAATGGAGAAGAATGAGAGATGAGAGAACTTTGAGTCCAAATTCCAGCAGCATAACATTAAGGAAATGGCTCTCTTATGTTTGAATCTTATTCAAACTCCTTTTAAAGAAATTCTCCATGCAAAGCAAAGCCTCAAGACACAAGACACATGGTGTATTTGCAAGCTCAAGTGGATTCTAGGTGTACATTACACAAGACATGCACCAATGCATGAATGAGTTGTCTTTCCACTTTGAATGATCATACATTAAATGGATTTCCAACTAAATCCACTAAATTCAAATTGAAATCAAATTTCAAGCTTGCAGATTATCCCCAATTTCAATTCTAAATTGAAATTGATTGCTTGGTAATTAATTTGAAAATATTCAAATTAATTTTGATATGATTAATCTAATTAATCTTTGTTATCTTGTGCAATTCCATATATATGATTCCTAATACATATAAATAGTATTCAAAACACTTTTAAATACTTCATTTCTCATTTTCTAATTTAATTCATAATTAAATTATTGTGTCAAACACAATTTACGATAATACCCTTTTTCCAGATTTTGAACGATTCAAAGCTTCCTATCTTTTGTTCTAGGCTTAATTCCGATATGAGCTAGTAGGGGGACCTAATGGACCTATAGATCATGGGCTCCAACGATTCGAGGATAACCGACTAATCTCATTGTCCAAGCTAGCCAACATTCGTTAACTATCGGGACACTCCACTATAGCCCGATAGTTGCACTCCCCTCACTATAGATATATTTTCGTCCACTTGATTTAACCATGATTAGTAAGTCGATCCTTCACAGGTTGTTCGTAGCTATAGCTAGGTCAATAAGCCCTTTTACCCCTATAGTACTTCTAGTTCCTTAAGTCCCACTAATCCTCTAATGAACAATTGGTTTATGGTCCAACCAATAAACCGAGTCCTTCTCGGGCCAATGAGAGGGCGGGATCCCTTTGTTCAAGCCCGGAGTCAGCCCTTAAAGGAACAACCTCTCTACTATCCCTAGTTCGGGTAGGAGTGAATTCCTTCTTGCACGACTATGTCCCCAGCTATCTACCCGTTCCTATCCCTGAAATGGGAGGCTTATTGAGTCGGCGATACTGAGCCACTCTTACCTATGCAGATCTAAGGATAAGTGATGTGGACTTTTCTTACCGCAAGCGCACGGGTCAAGTAATAATATAGTGAATAGTAAATACGAGTGTCGTCCTCTGGATTGGATTTTTAAGCAAATCAAGTATTGTGAATAATCTCCCTCAATTTTATCTAGGGATTAAAATTTGATGAATAGATGATGATAAAACCAAATCAAAGCAAGTAAAACGAATGGAAATTCAATTGGGAAAACTACTTAGGGAATTGATTTCGCCGATTTAGCTTAGGATTGATTTTAAGGAATAAGTTATTATGCACAATGGAATTATGAGCCAAAGACCCTTTAATCACAACTACCTCTCCCGAGTATAATTGATTCTCATGCAAATTAACCAACTTGATATCCCTATCTAAGTTTATTAACATGCAAGGCAATGAGATCTTTTAACCAATTCTAAAGTTAATCTAAAATCGTCACAAATTAGAAAATAAACTTTATTCATGCAATCTTGAGTAAGTCGATATTAAATCCCCTCTCCCGAGCTAGATTCGAAACTTAAATCATTCAATTAATGGCCAATTAATTGAAAGCATTAAATCAAGATTACAAACACATTAACATTGCACAACTTAAACCATAAATCAATCCATAAACTTAATCAACTACATCAATCCCTAAGCTACAAGTTTAGCTACTCATGAATGTAAATACAAGCTCAACTAAACATGTGAAAGCCATAAATCTAACTAAAGAAAGAAAAGGGAAAAGAAAACTCAATGTAGGCCGAGTCCGACGTCCCCGTCACGATCCCCACGAACAATGGGTTGATTTCCAAATCTCTCCCTTTGTTTTCAGCCTCAAAGTGCTCTATTCTGCCCTGTTTACGGCTATCCAAGGTCCCAAATCGAACTCCCCCAAAACCTAGCCGAAAATAAGCTTTTATTCTGTTTTTTCGTCTTAGCGTCGAGACGCTGTCAAGACAGCTTCGCGACGCTGCCTCCAAAACGCGCGTTCTGAATAAGGAAAAACGGTAGCGTCGGGACGCTTCCTATCACAGCGTCTCGACGTTGTGAGCTTTACGCGCCTAATCTGATATGGAATGTGAGCGTCGAGACGCTCAAGAGCTAGCGTCTCAACGCTAGCCTGCTGTTGACCGAGATTTGACTTTTTTCCACTTTTACTCTTTTCATTCCTTTGCATCTTTTCACGCCCCGAGCACCCGATTAACTACAATATGGCATTATAGCTCCAATCAACCATTTCCTACAAAATAAACATTAAAGCACAATAAAATGACCCAAAAATCATAAAAGACTAGCTAAATTAAATAAGTAAAGATAGCAAGCTATGCTCGCTATCAAATACCCCCAAACTTAAGCTTTTGCTAGTCCTCGAGCAAACTAGAAATCAAACATACAATGGAAGAATGGATGCAACAATCATAACTCAATCCTCAAGGCTCAAAAGTCAATAACCAAGCAAGCAAGAGATATGCACATAAGCACCAATGAGGGAGACAAATTAAAAATTTTCCAAAATTAACCTGCACAAGCGAGATCTAACTCAACAAGATCAGACTCTACTAGCCCGGGATTGGATTATTAAACTCTCAACTCATCTTCCCTCTACACTGGCACTAAGGTTTCACTAATGAGTTAATGCAACAAAATAGTTTGTTTATCTCCATACTTAGGTGCTTTTAATTAACAATTGAATTAAGCTTTTAAATGTGGCACTAGCTTTCACACACCCATTGCAGGGACCCTTAACCTGAGTTTTCTCTGGTTGGCCTAACTGATCACAACAGGGGTAGCTCTTTTTGCCTTAATCTTTATTACCCATTGCATATTGCGCGCATAAGTCATGACTTTTTTTTTCTTTCAACAATAACAACAAGAATGATTTTTCGTTATGAACATGATAAGCAGATATTCTTTTCTTTTCTCCTAAGCAAGATCAAACATGCTAATTTGCAAAAAATTAACACTTTAGCTCTACCCTACACCTATCGAGGTGACAACAAGCATATGAACTCAATAATTCGCTCCTAAGCATTCAAATCCAAATCTAGCCAAGACAGATACTCTACTCATGCAAGCCATCTCCTAGAAAAATTTTAAAAAGTCTCCCTTTTTGGGCACTTATGCTTACATCTCATCACAAGCTTGAAAATTGACAAGAAAGCCTATCCTAGGACATCATAATCATGCAAAAGTAGCATCCAGAAAACAACCATATGCATAATTCAAAGAAAGCTCAAAACTATAGCCCGAACTCAGATGCTCAAGGGCTCCACAAACATGCTAATCCACCCCCAAACTTAAAATATGCATTGTCCTCAATGTATAACGAAAATAAAGCATAAACAAGCATGAGAACAATAAAAGAATGACAGGAGTGAATAATACTGGCCTGGAATGATGATGACTTCTTGCTTGAGAGCTTGGAATCTTGAAAGCTTGAAAGCAAAGGAAAGAAAGAAAACAAGACCTACAAAACAAAAACAAACAATAAATAAAAAACAAAAAGAAAACACACTAAACTTACTTGGGTTGCCTCCCATAAGCGTTTGTTTAACGTCATTAGCTCGACGTGTTGACCGTGCTTCAAGGAGGCTTTTGTTCTGTGAATCCAACAAAGGTGCTCTTTCTTGCACCTTTCCTGTAGCCCATGAAAAGCACTTCATCTTTAGAGTCTTCAACTGCTTTAAAGGTTTCTTTTTCGTTCTTGGCTCTAATAGTGAGCTCCCTGCGCTCAATATCTATAATCACTCGCCCAGTAGCGAGGAATGGTCGTCCTAATATGACAGGCATTGAAGGATTTTCTATCATGTCCATAACATACAAGTCAATAGGGAGGAAAAATCTACCTACTCTGATTAACACATTCTCTACAATACCAACTGGTCTCACCACAGATTGATCAGCCAATTGGAGCTTTACAGGAGTAGACTTAATCTCACCTATATCTAACTTTTTACACAGTGATAGAGGAATGATATTAATGTTAGCACCTAGATCACATAATGCTCTAAAAGAGTAAGTACCAAAACTACAAGGAACAGAAAAAACCCCTGGATCTGCTACTTTTTCAGGTACTTTCTGTTGTACTCTGGTGCTGCATGTGGAAGCAAGATATACAGTATCAACCTTCTTTTCTTTTCGCTTCTTTGCTAACCACTCCTTCATGAACCTGTTGTACTGGGGCATCTCTAATGCCTCTGCAAAAGGAATATTAATATTCAGATTCATAAAAGCATTCATAAATTTATCGAACTGAACCTGATTGTTCTTTTTCTTCTTTTTCTTTTTCCTTTCCTTGGGAACCAACAGTGTGGGAGAAGGAATAGGAGGCTCCGGTTTAGGCTTTTCAGCCTCATCTGCTGATGTGTCCTCCCCAGCTTCGCCTGTAGGCGTTTCATAGTCCTCAGATTCAGATTCCTCTTCAGATTCCTCCTGGTGCATAGTGATTGCCTTACAGTACTCCATCTGAGGTTTCTCTTGTTCAGCTGGGGCCTTACCTTTGTTCATTGTACTTACAACATTCACCAACTGTCCCAGCTGAGTCTCAATGTTCTTTATAGTTGTACTGTGGCCATTCACTGTTGAGTTGATGGCAATGACTGCCTCCTCTAATTTGGTTGTCCTGTTACTAGACTCTGCAATGAAGCTCCAACAAGATCTTCTAACTTTTTATTATCTTGAGTTTGAGGGGCAAAACCAGGAGGATTAAGAACATTCTTAGTATTAGCGTAAGAGAAATTTTCATGGTTCCTATTGTTAGGGTGATAATGTGTAGGTGTAGAACTATTATTATATCCCCTAGAATTAAAATTTGATACATACTGAACCTGTTCAATGGTCTCCTCCTGAGGTCTAGATGCCAAAGCAGCAACTGATTCAATTGACTGTGCACTCCCTGTACCTGAAAATTTCATGAAAGCATTAGCGAGGGAAGTCATCTGGGCCTGGAGTGCACTTACTTTATCAACCTCAAACACTCCAGCAGCAATCTTTTTAGGTGTAGACCGCTCAGATGGCCACTGATAGCTGTTGGTGGCCATATCCTCTAAAAGTGTGCGAGCGTTTTCCACGGTCTTGGACAACAGAGTCCCACATGCAGCTGCATCAACGATAGTTTTTGTACTAGGAGTTAAACCATTATAAAACAATTGTACCTGAAGCCAATCGGGGTAACCATGCTTAGGACACTTCCTCAGTAGCTCTTTGAATCGCTCCCAAGCTTCGAACAGCTGCTCATCATATTGTTGTTGGAATGTCCCAATCTCGGTCCTCAGCTTGACCGTCTTTGCAGGAGGGAAAAATTTCTTTAAAAAGGCCTGGACCAAAGCATCCCAAGTGGTGATGCTCCCAGGAGTAATAAACTGCAACCAATCTCGTGCTTTATCCTGCAAAGAAAAGGGAAATAAACGTAAGCGGATAGCATCCTCAGACACTCCATTAATCTTTACCGTCCCACAAATATCCAAAAATAATTTAAGATGGGAATTTGGATCCTCGGTGGGTGATCCTCTATATGCACAATCTCGAGCCATCTAAATGAGACTGGTCTTCAGGTCAAAGTTGTTGGCATTAATCGGGGCATAGACAATTCCCGATTGCTGTCCCTGAAACACAGGCTGAAAATAATCTCTAATAGGCCTAGGCTCCTCAGGTGGATTTTGGTCTGCCATTTGAATAATTTCTCTATTTTCCCTTCGAAGCCTATGAATTGTTCTTTCTATCTCGGGATCAAATGGTATCACTTCTCTACTACTACGCATGCAAAATTAAAACTACCCTAAAAAGAAAAGAAAAACACACATGGAAATAAATAAAGAAAAGAAAACAACTAATTTAAGAATGGAAAGTATAATCTAGAAGATGAAACAAAGTAACCTAATATGGAATGCAAAAATAAATATGGCAAAATGCAAATAAGGAAACTAACCAACAAGGAAAACTAAACTAAAAAAGAATAACAAGACACAAATATGGAAAAGATTACACAACTAAAAGAAAAAATAACCTAGAAAATCAAATAAGGAAAGTAAAACAAATAAGGAAAAATGCAATCAACTAAAAAATAAGAATATACCCTAAATTAAGATCAAACAATTTTTTCACAATATCAATCTAGCTAAATGTGTCAATCCTCGGCAACGGCGCCAAAAACTTGATGTGGACTTTTCCTACCGCAAGCGCACAGGTCAAGTAATAATATAGTGAATAGTAAATACGAGTGTCGTCCTCTGGATTGGATTTTTAAGCAAATCAAGTATTGTGAATAATCTCGCTCAATTTTATCTAGGGATTAAAAAGTGATGAATAGATGATGATAAAACCAAATCAAAGCAAGTAAAACGAATGGAAATTCAATTGGGAAAACTACTTAGGGAATTGATTTCGCCGATTTAGCTTAGGATTGATTTTAAGGAATAAGTTATTATGCACAATGGAATTATGAGCCAAAGACCCTTTAATCACAACTACCTCTCCCGAGTATAATTGATTCTCATGCAAATTAACCAACTTGATATCCCTATCTAAGTTTATTAACATGCAAGGCAATGAGATCTTTTAACCAATTCTAAAGTTAATCTAAAACCGTCATGAATTAGAAAGTAAACTTTATTCATGCAATCTTGAGCAAGTCTAGATCAAATCCCCTCTCCCGAGCTAGATTCGAAACTTAAATCATCCAACTAATGGCCAATTAATTGAAAGCATTAAATCAAGATTGCAAACACAATAACATTGCACAACTTAAACCATAAATCATCCATAAACTTAATCAACTACATCAATCCCTAAGTTACAAATTTTGCTACTCATGAATGTAAATACAATCTCAACTAAACATGTGAAAGCCATAAATCTAACTAAAGAAAGAGAAGGGAAAAGAAAACTCAATGTAGGCCGAATCCCGACGTCCCCGTCACGATCCCCACGAACAATGGGTTGATTTCCAAGTCTCTCCCTTTGTTTTCAGCCTCAAAGTGCTCTGTTCTGCCCTGTTTACGGCTATCCAAGGTCCCAAATCGAACTCCCCCAAAACCTAGCCGAAAATAAGCTTTTATTCTGTTTTTTCGTCTTAGCGTCGAGACGCTGCCTCCAAAACGCGCGTTCTGAATAAGGAAAAACGGTAGCGTCGGGACGCTTCCTATCACAGCGTCTCGACGCTGTGAGCTTTACGCGCCTAATCTGATATGGAATGTGATCGTCGAGACGCTCAAGAGCTAGCGTCTCGACGCTAGCCTGCTGTTGACCGAGATTTGACTTTTTTCCACTTTTACTCTTTTCATTCCTCTGCATCTTTTCACGCCCCGAGCACCCGATTAACTCTAATATGGCATTATAGCTCCAATCAACCATTTCCTACAAAATAAACATTAAAGCACAATAAAATGGCCCAAAAATCATAAAAGACTAGCTAAATTAAATAAGTAAAGATAGCTAGCTATGCTCGCTATCAATAAGCCCGAATAAACAGGAGTTCATAGTTAGCTCAAGATTAAGATCGAGTTACCTAGGTCATCACATGAAATAGTCAGTCTCGTTAGTAAACGGTGTTATAAAGCGAGAGCGACTTATTTCTCGGTCCTTGTCTTATGCAAACTCATTGCATAGGACACCCCCACTCGCATGTCTCTACATGGACGATTTAGGATCACATCGTCTATACCATCTATAAAGTGGGTCACGTCTCATAGTATCTCCAGAATAAGGTACCCAACCCCATTCCTATACTATAGACCGTTTTGGCTATTACTCAAGCTTGATCCACTTTTATGTCTTTACATAAAGCTCAAGTGTTCATCCTATAGCCATGGATCTTAGTTTATTGGATTTGGGTTATTATATGTGCAAGTTACTTTATTCAGTAATGACTTTTACTAAATCAATCTCGATAACACCTTTATCGAATAAGTATATAATTCGTTTAACATTCACTATCTACGAGTTTTAGGGCACCAATCCCAACATTAATTTACATTTATTTTCAATTCTAATTCATTTTCTTATTTTCATTGTTGTTTTCAAAACTAATGTTGAGTCTTCTCGTTTCTATATGGTTTGATGGGTAGGATAATAAGAATAAGTACTATCAATAACATTGCAAAAAAATTCTACACTTCAATCTCCCAATGATTGCATAAGAAGTAAGTTTAAATTTGAAAATAATCAAACAATTAATCGACTTTCTATATATAACAATAGTTTTGAGAACCCAGTACTTAGGCTTTCTAAGGATAGAGACGTTTTATGACTATTATTTTTTGTCTTCAACAGTAGGGTGAACGATATCTGGAATGTAGTTGATTATGACCATTTTGACACTGTAAATAATTTAAATACAATGTATATGTAAAATAATACTTACAATTTTCTCCAACTTTCAGAAATAAAAAAATAATAATAATAAGTTTGTTGATCATATTGACCTTGATGCTACTCCAGTAAACATGCCCGAAAAATATGTTTTCAAATCAAAGACTGATTTAAAGAATGTTGTAAGTCTATTTGCCCTTAAAGGTAGTTTTCAATATATTGTATTTGTGTAATCCATTCCTATTTTTCTTCCTTGAGATTATTTCAATATTATATTTCTAAATTTAAATTTTTATTATTAAATCTTGTTGTTAAGATAATTTATATTAATTATTTCAGTCTTACCTTTGTAAATTTAAATTTGTTTGATTAAAGTTTGCCATTAATTTAAACTGTAATTCTTAGATTCTCTCATTCATTTATGTTGTATTTAAATTTAAGTTTTCATTGCATATAGATTTTCTCACTATATATATTTTTTTTTCATTAAATTGTCAATCCTAAATTCTCTCTTTCATTTATGTTGTATTTGAATTTAATTGTCTACTAGATTTATATTTCGATCAGGGGTATTTTCGTCAAATCCGTTGTTAGAAAAACCTATTAAAAATAGCAATTGTTCATTTTTCGAATGAAGAAATTGTATGACTATTTTTCAAAATTTCCAATTAAAAATACTCATTTATCTAGTTGTACCTTTATTCTAATCTTTAATGAAGTTCTCTTAAAAAAAAAATGGTTGACCCATACCCAATTTCCTTTTTGAAATTTAATCAAAAGAGGCAAAATCATTACAAATACACACGTATGTTTGTAATTATTTCGTTCCAAATAGATTTTCCTTTTACTTTCCAATATAATTTAACCATAATAATCAAACATACTTATATCGGTTGATATGATATTTACAGTGAAGGTATAAAATAAAAATATATATATAAATAAAAAGTGATAAATTTACTAAGAATCTTATTTTATAGTTCCCAATAGCTTACAAAATAGCATAGACAATGTTTAAAATGTCGGTGTCAGTGAAAATATTAAGACATCAATTTTACGGAAACATCGATGAAATCGTTGATAAAATGTCGATATCAATGAATATTTATGATAAAGCATACAAAAAATAAAAATTAATAAATAAATATTTTACAATTTAAAAAAATACTTGTTATTGATATTATATTTATAGTAGTTGCATTTTATTACTATATTTTAACATTTCATCGATTTTTCTACGGTATGATGTAAATATCGATTCACCACTTAATGACCATATTGAATCCATAAACATTTGAAAATGTTAACTTGTCACAAAACTTTAATAGTCTGGCAACACATACCTTTTAAACTGTAAAAAAAAAAATAATAATAATAATAAAATAAAGAAGAAACAAATATGTTAAAAAAAATTGTTAAATGTATATAGACAAAGAATTAAAAAATCAGGTCAATATTTCTAAAATGATACGAAACATGTGCAACACAGATTGAGTAGTTAGGTCTATTATTGGTAGTACCAAAAGCAAATGGGGTTTAATTTGAAAAGAATTAGGAAAAGGGATACTTGTGAGGAGGAGATTGATGGGTCAAACTGTCAAAATCTTACTGGCTAAAGATTTGACATCAGCTTTTTAAATTTCTATGTGATATGATTAAACATGTGATGTTTAGATTCGTACAATGTTGCACATGGGACAACACAGAGAGTTTTGAGACGGGATTTCAACTAGCTATTTATTTCACTCTTTTTTACTCTTTTTCTTCTTCAACTTTTTTTTTTTTAAATAATTCAACTTGTTTAAGTTATTATTTCAGTTGATATAGTTTGAATTATTTTGAATTTTATGCTATTAAATAAATATTTAAACAAACTACAAAGACAAGCTATAAAAATCCCAGTTGTAACTAATGAGTTTAAACAAATGAAGATTAAGTTCAAGTAATAAATACAAATCCAATAAACCAAGGATCACTAGCTATATAATGAATACTTAAATTTTATGTAGTGACATAAAAGTAGATCAAGTTCAAGTAATAGCCTAAACGGTTTATAGTACAAAGATAATTAAGGCTAGGTACCTTATCTTAGGAACAATATGAACGCGACTCACTTTGTATTTAATACAGACGATGTGATATATCCTGAATCATTTATGTAGTGACAGGTGAGTGGGAGCGTCCTATGCAATGAGTTTGCATAAGACCGAACCGCGAGATAAGTCACTTTCACTTTATAATATCGTTTCCGGGTGAAACTGACTATTTCATGCAATGACCTAAGTAACTCGATCTTAATCCTGAGTTAACTATGAACTCCTGTTTATTGGGGATTGTCCTCTGATTTGCATGGGTGAGAGTGACCCGAGTTCGCCAACTCAATAAACCTACCAATTTGGACAATGAAAGAGTTTACAACACAGTAGTGGAAAGCATGCACACAAGAAACCGAAAACAAAGTATAAACTACCAACCTTTTGGAGCTCGAATTCGTTCGGTTTGATGGATGATTTTGAACACAATCAAGCTCAGGACAAACCATCATGGTCTTCCCTGCTATGCTCTGGCTTTAAAACGTGTTGTGGGATACGAATTGATGATGA
The DNA here is from genome assembly GCA_036850905.1 of Luffa acutangula. Classification (NCBI taxonomy): domain Eukaryota; kingdom Viridiplantae; phylum Streptophyta; class Magnoliopsida; order Cucurbitales; family Cucurbitaceae; genus Luffa; species Luffa acutangula. Next base: position 28,930,984 of record CM072092.1, read on the forward strand.
ATTCTATGAGAAATGCTAGTAAAACCAAGCAAAATGAGGGAGGAAATGAACTTTCCTTTTGTGTGTTCACCATTTTGTTTCAACTTAATCCACTACTTTTTAAGGAAGTGCAATATGCAATTAGATTAAACACAAAAGAGACACATCATGAAGCAAATGCAAGAGTCATGTATGTTGGTGTCAAAAGATAACATTTTACCACTTGTATTTATTTAATGAGAAATGAAATTATTTTCTTTAATTAATTCTCCAATAATTAATTTAAATAATAATTAAACAATTTCAAAGAATTAAATATATTGAATCTAATATCTAATATTAAATTAAATAGTACATCAACCTCGATTTCTATTTCTCCCGGTTTTAAATATGAATCTTATTCAAATTTAAACCGAAATACGTATCACATATACACATTATAATTGTTGGGTTTTCTGTCCTAAAACTCGTAGATAGTAAATGTAACACTTGACTTGCTTTAATGAAATATTATTTCTATATATATTTGTTTTTCCTATATATAACCACAAAACCAATAAACTAAGAAGCCTGACTATATTATGTATACTTGAAGTTTGTGTGTGACATAAATATGGATCAAGTTCAAGTAAATAGCCTAAATGATATAGTACATGGATAAGGTTGGATACCTTAATCCTGGGGACACCATTGACGCAACTCGCTTTGTTTTATAAAGACAAATGATGTGATTCTAATTGTACATGTATAATACATGTGAGTGAGGGCATCCTATTGATGACATGCAAAAATGTCATCATTTTCCTATTAATTTTAGCTAGTTTTGTGCATAAATTGTGAGCTTTAAAGTATTTTTATGTTGATTTTACAGAAAACCGAGTTCGGCCAGCAAAACTATGATTTTAAGAGAATTTGGGTGAATTTGGAGACTTTATGGGCAATTTGAAGAATAACCATTGAAGATCCAAGCCCCAAGGTCCAAGAAGAAAAGACAATTGAAGTGGGAGGCCCAAAAAGCCCAAAAGATTAAAGAAAGGAGGCAAAAATCTGCAAATCAAGCTTCTAGAAGGCCTAGCGTCGAGACGCTAGGACCGTAGCATCTCAACGCTAGGTGGTCAGCTTAGCGCGTGCCAAAATCGCGACAGCGTCGCGACGCTGTCTACGTAGCGTCGCGACGCTGCGACAACTTCTGCCCCAAGACAACATGACGTCACAGCGTCGAGACGCTGTGACGTAGCGTCGAGACGCTGTCGACTTGCTCAGCAAGAAATGTCCAGCCCCTTGTGCTATAAAAAGGGCCCTTCCCTTTGGTTCAAATCATCCCAAATTTGGGGGAGCTCTCCCCTAGCTCAATAGAGAGAAAAAGTGAGAAGAATTGTGAGGAAAAAGGTGGAATTGGGCGAGATTCCAAGGCTCAAGATTCGAGATGATCGTAGCGGGAGCTTGGGATCAACTTATCGGTTATTTCTTCCTTACTTCTTTATAATTCCTTGTTGTAATTTGAGTTAGGCCTATGGATCAAGATCATTTTGGCAAAATTATTTCCATGTGTGAGTAGATCTTGAGACCTAGGACCGTTATTCTAGTTAATTGGATATTGTAGCGCAATTACTTTGATTATGTAATGAAATTCTCCATATTTCATCTATGCAATTCTTGCTTAATGCTTTTAATCTCTTGATCACGGATTAATTGATATGTTGGTCTAAATTGATACTCGACAGAGAGAAATTAGATTAGATCCAAATTGCATGGCTAACGATTGCTTGGAACACGAGAGTGAAAGAGAATCGTTAGAAATTGATTATGAAGTTGCTTAATGCCATACTATGATTAACTAAGGAGATGGACACATAAATTAGTTATGATGGTATGAGATGTGGAGGAACTTGAAAGAGAAATCCGCTTAAAATTACTTCTAGATTTATGGAATTGAAGATTATTAGTTACATACATCCATGTAATTGAGCTACAAATCCAAGAAACTAGATAACACCCTAGGTCAAGTTCCCTTATTTGGTTATTTTCATTTCATTATTACATGTTTATTTTTATTAATCCCTTAAATTTTCGCACTATCATTCGAGTTGATCTTCTAAATAAAATTAAAACATGATGATTCTTGGTACTTAATGGAATTAATTCAATTTCCCTGAGGATTCGATACTCGGTATTACTACCGTTTTATATTACTTGCGGCCCGTGCACTTTGCGGTCATCACCTATGCAATGAGTTTTCATAGAGATCGGACCAGGAGATAAATCACTTTCACTTTACAACACCCTTTACTGCTGAAACTTAACATCTCATACAACGACTTAGGTAACTCGATCTTAATCCTGAGCTAACTATGAACTCCTGTTTATTTAAAATTGTCCTTTGATTTGCATGGGTGAGAGTGGCCAATCATTGCCGACTCAATAAGCCTACCATTTTGGAGATGTGACTGAATAGATAGCTGGGGACATAGCTTTGCAAGACAGAATTCACTACTGTCCGTTTTAGGGTTAGTAAGAAGGTTGTTCCCTTCAGTACTGACTCCGAGTCTTGGACAAGGGGCCCCACCCTCTCATAACCTTGAGAGGGACTTGGTTCAATGATTATATCACAAACCAATTGTTCATTAGAGGATTAGTGGAACTTAAGGAACAAGATGTAGCTATAGGAGTAAAATGAACATTTGACCCAACTCTAGTTACGAACAACCCGTGAAGGGTCGACTTACTAATCATGGTTATTTCGAGTGGACAAGAAATATATCTATAGTGAAGGGAGTGCAGCCACGAGCTATAGTTGAGTGTCCCGAAAGCTAACGAATGTTGAATGATAAGGTTAGTGAGTTTAACCGGCTAAAACTCATTAACCTAGTCAGTTTAGATCATGGGTTAATGAGTTTTGTTAGCTTTAAACTCATTAACCGGTTAGATTCATTAACCTAGTCATTCAACGTTCGTTAACCAACATTCAACGTTCAAATCATGGGCTCCAACGATCTGAGATTAATCGACTAAAACTCTTTAACCTAGCTAACCAACATTCGTTAACTACTAGGACACTCCACTATAGCTCGATAGTTGCACTCCTCTCACTGTAGATATATCTATGTCCACACGATATAACAATGCTTAGAAAGTCGACCCTTCAAAGGTTGTTTGTAACTACAACTGGGTCAAATGTCTGTTTTACCCCTGAAGTTACATCTTGTTCCTCAAGTCCCATTGATCCACTAACGAACAATTGGTTTGTGGTCCAACCACCAAACCTAATACCTCTCGGGCCAATGAGAGGGCATAATCCCTTTGTTCAAGTCTCGGAGTCAATACTTAACGGAACAACCTCTCCACTTGGTTGTTTAATTATGCATGTATTGAATGGCTATATAAATGAACACTTGAACTTTATGTGTTAACAAAAAAGCGGATCAAGTTTAAGTAATAGCCAAAATGGTCTATAGTATAAGGATAGAGGTTGGGTGTCTTATCCTGGGGACACTATGAGACGCGACCCACTTTGTATTTAATACGAACAATGTGATCCTGAATCGTTCATGTAAGAACATGCGAGTGGAGGCGTCCTATGCAATGAGTTTGCATACGACCAGGACTGAGAAATAAGTCACTTTCCTTTACAACGTTGTTTACTGTGAAACTGACTATTTCATGCGATGACCTAGGTAACACGATCTTAATCCTGAGCTAATTATGAACTACTGTTTATTCGGGTTTATCCTTTGATTTGCATGAGTGAGAGTGGCTCATCATCGCCGACTCAATACGCCTACCATTTTTTAGATAAGTTCGCGTAGATAGATAGGGACATTGTCTCGCAAGATTGAATTCACTCCTACCTGCATGTAGGGATAAAAGAGGTTGTTCCCTTAAGTGCTGACTCCAAGTCTTGAACAAAGACGCGTCGTCCTGTCCTGGCACGAGAGAATTTTCTGTTTGATGGTTGGACCATAAAAAAATTGTTCATTAGAGGATCAGTGGAACTTAAGGAACAAGATGTAACTTCATGGGTAAAACGGACTTTTGACCCGCTAGAGTTACAAACAACCTATGAAGGGTTGACTTATTGATTATGATTGTATTGGATGGATAGTAATATATCTACAGTGAGGGGAGTGCAGCTACGGGCTATAGTGGAGTGTCCCGTTGGCTAACAAATGTTGGTTAACTAGGTTAATGAGATTAACCAGTTAATCTAGAAATGTTGGAGCCCATGATCTGTAGGTCCATTAGGTCCCCCTGCTAGCTCATACGGAATCAACCTTAGAACAAAGTGATGAAAGAATTTGAATCGTTCAAATTCAATTTTATGGAATTAACGTTAGTTATATACGATATACGGAACATGTTATAATTTAATTATGAATTGAATTATAAAGAGAGTTGGAAACATTTAAATAGGATTTAAATGTCATTAAAATGTATACGATACATATTTTGGATTAAATTTGAATAGTGATTCATATTCATTATTTTTTAGAGAGATCGGGAATGTATTTAATTTAAATTTGATATTGAATTAAAGAATTAATTAAAATGTTTGATTAATTATTTAAAGTTAATTTTAATTAAATTAAGTTTTTGAATTAATTCATAAAGAATTAATTGTGAAAATTTGATTTTAATTTTTGAAAATCAATTTCATGCATAAATTCATAAGAAGCCACACAGGTTGGTGACTTTACATTCCCACTTCATTTTGTCTCCAAGGTATAAAAGCTTGAGTCTTGTTCTATGTTAAGATGATGGAGTTTGCTGAAACTCAACATGCAAAATAAGTTTGAAATCTCTCTAAAATACCGTGGACTCCAATTTTCTAAAAACCCATTCTTCCTCCCTTTCAATTCATCACAATTTTGCTCTCACAAGCTTGTTCTAAGGTCGGAGAATAGCACGAAAGATCTTGGTGGTGGTCCATGACGTGTTCGTGTTGAGAATCATCCAACGAAACGCCTTGAATCGGAGGTTCAAAGAGATAAGTTCGCTGCCTCTATTTTTCGTTCAACTTTCAACATGTTTTCTCTCGAGAAGTTAATGAAATTAAACACACAAGATCGTCAATCTCTTCCACTAGAGTGATATACACTCCTTCAATTGTTATCAGAGCATGGTTCGGGCATTTAATTTGCATTAATTTCAAGCTTGGTGGGTGAATTTCATAAGTTGTATGGAATGAGAGCTTAATGTGGATAAATTCGGTTTTGACATCAATTTAAGCATTTAATTGTTGAAATTTGTTGTAATTTGTTGTAATTGCCTACATGTTTATGGGCATTAATGTTTTGAGGGTCAATAGAGTGGAAATTAGGATGTAATTGGAGCTGGAACGATCGGATCGTGAAACAGAGTTGTTGTACCCGAGGGTCAGTGTCGAGACGATGTTCATCAGCGTCTCGACGCTGATGAAGATTCATCCCAGTGCGCATCTTCCACCGAGAATGTGAAGCGGGAAATGTGAATTGGTCTGGTTTGGTCCAATTAAGCCGGTTCGCCCCATATGATTCCTTTGAGGTCCGGTTCAGCATGTAATGGTCTGATTCAAGCAAATTGAAGATGGTTTGGGTCGATTCGAATGGATCGGGAGCAGTTCAAGGCTATTGTTGAAATTATTATGGTAATAATTTAGTTAGTTTAATTGTTTGGATGCCAAAACTAGTCCACTTTAGTGTGTTTTAATTTATTATGCATTTTTGAATGTATGTTTAAATTAAATAGAAAATAGATATGTTTATGCTTTGTAGTGGTATGTATATATATATATAATTAGATTTTGATTGTTATATGCTTTCATCACCATTAGAAGCATGTTATAGGACTAATTCATTAAAAGTTATAATAGTTATAAAGGTTAATGAATAGAAACTACCAATCCTATAAATAGTTGCATGCTAACCTAGGATCTTAGGAAAATGAGTTAATTTTAAAATAGTTTAAAATCGATTAGACCTAAGATCACCATTTCTAATAGGATTAGAAAAATGTCTTACTTAGTATTTTAATAGATTTAAAATATAGTTAAGTAGGACGATAAGACTTTGGTTATAAGAGAACTCTTCTGGTAATCTGATACCTAAGTTGAATTAACCACAGTCTTATTAGCTTGCAATGTCACAAGGAAATTAAAAGAGTTTAATTCACCTAGATATTAGACTAAAGACCTTATTTTAAGAGTTATATAAGGCATAGACTTAGATAGATTCATTTAGCCAGAATTTACCTAAGCATAACACCCTAAAATACCAATAGGACACTTCAGTGGGAGGAAAAGTATAAAATGTTGGGATTGGTGCCCTAAAACTCGTAGATAGTGAATGAAACAAATAGTAATATACTTGTTCGATAAAGTCGTTATCAAGTTTTTGTTCACCTAAATTATTAAATAAGTGAATTGCACATTAAATAACTCAAATCCAATAAACTAACATCCATGGCTATTTGATATGAATACTTGAACTATATGTAGTGACATAAAAGTCGATCAAGTTCAAGTAATAGCCTAAACGGTCTATAATATATGATGCGGCCCACTTTGTAAATAGTGCAAACGATGTGATCTTGAATCGTTCATATAGAGACATGCGAGTGGGTGCGTCCTATGCAAATGAGTTTGCATAAGACAAGGACCAAGAAATAAGTAAATTTCCTTTATAATGTCGTTTAATGTTGAAACTGACTTATTTTAGTGTGATGACCTAGGTAACTCGATCTTAATCCTGAGCTAACTATGAACTCCTGTTTATTCAAGCTTATCCTTAGATCTGATAAAAGAAAATAAAAATGAATATATGAAATTTATTTAAGAAATTGAAAATTATTTTCATTTTCCCATTTCTTTTATTCAAGAGGCAAATTGCCCTTGATTGCCACTTAATTGGATGTAATTGATCTCTTTGTTGTCTTCATATGGATGAAGAAAATGCATGATAATGGTCTTTAAAAACTAAGATTTAGGCTGATCAAAGGGGTTGGACCTTTGTTGGAAATATTCAGCACAAAACTCTCTCAAAACCCATCTATTTTCTCTTATAGATTCAGCTTGAATTAGCCTCCCACAAGTCGTTCTAAGGTCGGGGAATAGCGGGGAAGATCACGGTGGTCGTCTACAATCCATTCGTGTTCAATTTCATCCAACGAAGCTCTTGAATTTCAAGCCAAAAGGTTGGTTTAAACAATCCTCTGTTTTTTGGTTCATTTTATGCATGTTTTCATAACTAAAATTAAAAGAAACTAGAGTGCTTCGATCCAAATCGCTTTCGCTAGTGTCTCACACACTCTTTCATAGAAACAAGATGCTCATATCATGTTTTTCCTCTCACGTCCCTCTATGTTCACACCGTGAGATCTATGCTCGGCTTTGTGTCGCCCTAGATGCGACCTCCCGTTTGGAGAGTGTTTGCATGGGTCAATATCAAGGTGAATGGGGAAAATGTTCATAGTAAGTGGGAGAAGGACGCGTATCAACGCATCCTGCGGTCTCCACCCCTAAGTCACACCGTGAGATTCTTATGATCCGCCTACGTGTCATCCTAGAGCGACCATCCCGTTTGGAGGGCTTGACCATAGGTTTCGGAACACTGCTAACTCTAGAGATGGATAGGGTTTCTTAGGATAATCACCAACAGTTGTCTTTCCTATCGGTAGCCTGTTGGTGTGTCTCTCTTGGTTTTGAAAGTGTGAGGGTTACACTAATGGGGATGAGTTAAATTGTTAACAAAATCGTTGACCAAATAAACGGTAACTAAAACTAACGAAATATGAGTTATTCTGGTGTTAGGATTTGGTTGAGAACATCTCAATTCAGAGGAGTAGCTAATCACTCGTTTGGTGACTGTTGCTCTAAACCTCTGAAGTATCGTTGCCAAAGAGTTAGGATTCATAGAGTGCTTAATTACTTTTGCTAAATTTGATTGGATTATTTTTATAATGGGTTAAGTACAATACAACAAGGTTAAATTAATTTGTTATTCCAGCGTGTATAGTTCTATAAGCCCCGTCTATACGTCAAATTGACTATTGGTATAAAACATACGACTAAGAAAACAAACATAAATGCTAAACTCGTGGTGAGTATGTTGGGTTTTATGTCGTAAAACTCGTGGATAGTAAATGTAACAAAGTTAATTATCAAATGTTATTGAAGTAATTCAATTTCTAGTTGTTGAATGATTGTTTTAATTGTACATTAATTAACCCAAATCCAATAAACTAGAACCTCTAGCTATGATATGAATACTTGAAACTTATGTGGAGACATAAAAGTGGATCAAGTTCAAGTAATAGCCAAAACGGCCTATCGTATAGGAATAAGACTTGGTACCTTATCCGACGAATACTAGGTGATGCGGCCCACTTTGTATTTAGTACAAATGATGTGATCCCGAGTTGTACATGTATACATGCGAGTGGGGGCATCTGATAGCGAGTATAGCTAGCTATCTTTACTTATTTAATTTAGCTAGTCTTTGATGATTATTGACTATTTTATTGCACTTAATTGTTTATTTTGTAGGAAATGATTGATTGGAGCTATAGTGCAATAATGGAGTTAATCTGGTGCTCGGGACGCGAAAAGATGCAAAGGATTGAAAAAGCTTCAGAGAGAAAAAAGTCAAAATTGGGTCAAATGCAGGCTAGCGTCGAGACGCCAGCCCTTGAGCGTCTCGACGCTGGCATTCCATATCAGAATAGGCGCGAAATCGTCGCAGCGTCTCGACACTGCGTAATTCCCTTTTCAGAATACGCGTGTTTTGAGGCAGCGTCTCGACGCAACAACGAAAAATTAGTATTTATAGTTCTTTTCGGCTAGGTTTTTGGGGGATTGAATTTTGGGACCTTTTGGAGCCGTAAACAGAGCAGAAATAGAGGATCTTTGGAGCCAAAGCAAGGGAGCAAGTTGGAAATCAACCCATCGTTCGTGGGGATCGTGACGGGGACGTTCGATCTCGGCCTACATTGAGTCTTCTTTTCCCTTTTCCTTTCTTTAGCTAGATTTATGACTTTTAAATGTTTAGTTGAGCTTGTAATTCTATTCATGAGTAGCTAAACTTGTAGCTTAGGGATTGATGTAGTTGATTAAGTGTATGGATTGAATTTATGGTTTAAGTTGTGCAATGGTTATTATGTTTGTAATCTTGATTTTATGCTTTCAATTAATTGGCCATTAGTTGGATGAATTAAGTGTTGATTCTTGCTTGGGAGAGGAGATTTAGCATAGACTTACTTAAGATTGCATGACTAAGGTTTATTTTCTAATTCGTGACGGTATTAGATTAACTTTAGAATTGGTCAAAAGATCTCATTGCCTTGCATCTTAATAAACTTAGATAGAGATATCAAGTAGATTAATTTGCATGAGAATCTATTATACTCGGGAGAGATAGTTGTGATTAAAGGGTCTTTGGCTCATAATTCCATTGTGCATAATAACTTACTCCTTAAAATCAATCCTAGACTAAATCGACGAAATCAATTCCCTAAGTATTTTTCCCAATTGAATTTTCACTTTTTACTTGTTTTTATTTATTTTTTATACCATTCATTCATCACTTTTTGATCCATAAATAAAATTGAGCGAGATAATTCACAATACTTGATTTTCTTAAAAATCCAATCCAGAGGACGACATTCGAATTACATTCACTATATTATTACTTGACCCGTGCGCTTGCGGTAAGGAAAAGTCCACATCAGCATCCTATGCAAATGAGTTTGCATAAGACTAGACCATGAAATAAGTCACTTTCACTTTATAACGTCGTTTACTGTGAAACTGACTATTTTAAGCAATGACCAAGGTAACTAGATTTTAATTCTGAGCTAACTATGAACTTTGGTTTATTCGGGATTATCCTTTGATTTGCATGGATGAGAGTGACCCAACATCGCCGACTCAATAATCCTACCATTTTGGGGATAAGACCAGGTAGATAGTTGGGGACATAGTCCTAGAAGATGGAATTCCCTCCTACCCGACTTTAGGGATAGTAGAGAGGTTGTTCCCTTAAGTGCCGACTCCAAGTCTTGAACAAAGATGTGCCGACCTCTCTTGGCCCGAGAGGGATTTCTGTTTATTGGTTGGACCATAAACAAATTATTCATTAGAAGACTCAATGAAAACTTAAGGAACAAGAAGTAACTTCAGGGGTAAAACGAACATTTGACTCAGCTGTAGTTACGAAAAACCTGTGAAGGGTTGACTTACTAATCATGGTTATATTGGGTGGATAGAAATATATCTACAGTGAGGGGAGTGTAGCTACAGGCTATAGTGGAGTGTCCCGTTAGTTAAACGAATGTTGGTTAACTAGGTTAAAAGATCTTAACTGGTCAATCTCAGATTGTTGGAGCCCATGATCTGTAGATCCATTAGGTCCCCCTGCTAGCTCAAACAGACCAAACCTTAGAACAATGTGATGAAAGAGATTGAAACGTTCAAACTCGATAAAGGGAATAAACATTAATTATATATGATATATATTTAACGTATTATAGTTTAATGTCGAAAAAACTATAGAGAGAATATGATATATTTAAATGTTGTTTAAATATTGATAATGTGTATACGATACATATTTCGGTCTGATGTACATATGAATAGAGATTCACATTTAATCAATCGGTTTATTGAGAGAGATCAGGATTGGTGCATTAATTTAATATAAGATATTAAATTAAAGAAATAATTTATTTATTTATTAGTTAATTATTCAAAATTGAGTAAATTAATTTAAATGTGTTAAATTAAGTAAGTTAAGTTTAAAAACTCAATTTTAATTTGGTGGCAAATGGATATGAATTTGTATCATTTAAATTTCCTTGTGTTGCCACCAAACATGGTGACTAATCCCTCAACAATTCAATTGCTTCTTCATATATAAAGCCAAATTTGATTTATGCTGAAAATGGAAGAAGACAAAATGGAAGAGCACATGAGTTATGCGGAATTTCATGAAAGAAAAGCTTGAAATCTCTCTCTAAAATCGTGGGTACAACTCTCACAAAAACTCATTTCTTTCTCCCTCAAATTCATCACACTCCGGTTCCCACAAGCCCGTTCTAAGGTCAGAGAATAGTGGAGAAGACTCTAGCGGTGGTCTATGACTCGATTGTGAAGAGAAACAACCAACGGATTTGAAGAATTCAAGCTTCAAAGGTTCGGTTTTTCGGTGCTCTATTTTTCATGTATTTTTTAGCATGTTTTTCTTTAAGAAATTAATGAAATTAAGTGCCTATGATCCGTAATTACTTCTGCTCGAGTGTTTTTCACTCCTTCAGAGTGTTTTCGAAATGGTCTTACACTGAGGAATGTCTTCAAGATTTTATGGCTAATTCATCTTTAAATGTTCGTTATAAATATGTCGTAGAAAATTGCCTAGCCAAAAGGAACATGATCCAAGACTCTAAATAAGATTTATTTGTCTTGAAAACATGTTTAGTAGAAAATGTCGATTCTACCTAGATATTCGATTCAGGGACCACTAATCACGTGTGTTCTTTTCAAGGGATGAGTTCCTGGCAACAACTGTGAGCCAGTAAGATGACTCTTAGAGTTGGAACAGGAGAATTCATCTCGGCTATGGCAGTGCGAGACATAAAGCTATTCTTCTCCGAGGAACGTTACATATTATTTGATGTACATAGTTCCTAAGATTAAAAGATGTTTAATTTTTATATCTTGTTTGCTAGAACAAGGCTATTCTGTTACCTTTTAATGTATGAACTGTTCATTTAAAAAAGGATGCCAATATTTGTTCTGCAAAATGAAGAATAACATATATGTTTTAAGACCGATAGAGTCTAAAGCGATTTCTAAATCATGAGATGTTTAAAATTGCTGAGACTCACCCAAGAAAAGGGCAAAGTGTTTGTCTAAGTACCTATCTTTGGCACTTGAGGGTAGGCCATATAAATCTCAATGGAATTGGGAATTAGTCAAGAATGAACTTCTACACAGGTTAGAAGACGACTCATTACCTCCTAGTAAGTCATGCCTTGAAAGCAAGATGACTAAACAACCTTTTTTTTTGGAGAAGGTTATCGTGCCACAGAACCCTTAAAACTAATGCATTTTAATCTCTGAAATCAAATGAATGACAAAGCTCAAACAAGGTATGAATAATTCATTAGTTTTATTGATTATTTTAGGTGCACTATCTCTACCTAATACATCACTAGTTTGAAGCCCTTGAAATGTTCAAGGAGTGTAAGGTTGAGGTTAAGAACAATTAGGTACGACTATAAACATACTTCGATTCGATCGCAGTAGAGAGAATAAGAACTCAAAATTCCACGACTATTTCATAGAACATGGAATTACATCATAAACTCTCAACAACCGATATGCCTCAGAAAATAATGTATCGAAAAGGTGAAATAGAACCTTGTTAGACATGGTTCGTTAGATATGAGTTAAGCTCAGTTGCCTAACTCGCTTTGGGATTATTAAGTAAAGATTGCAGTTTCTATTGCAAATATGGTTCCCTCAAAAAGTGTTTCTAAAATACAATTTGAGCTCTGGAGAAGAGGTAAAACAAGTTTACGTCACTTCAGAGTTTTGGGGATGTCCTGCATTCGTAGTATAGACAAATCGAAGAAATTGAAACCTCGTTCGAGCATATGCCTATTTGTAGGTTATCCCAAAGAAGCGAGAGGTGGATACTTTTCCAATCCATAAGAAAATAAAGTATTTTTATCGACAAATGCAACTTTCTTAGAAGAAGACCACGTTAGAGATCACAAACCATGAAGTTAGATAGTGTTAAGTAAGTTATCTAGTAAAACTACAAATGAATCAACAAGAGTTGTTGATCAGGCTGGTCCTTCAACAAGAGTTGTTAACCGAACTGACACATTGAGTCATCTCGTCCTTCTCAACTGCTGAGAGAGCCTCGACCTAGTGGGAGGATTGTTATTCAACCTGATGAATACTATTTGAGTATTAATAGAAACTCAGGTTGTCATACCTGATGACAGGCATCAAGGATCCATTGACCTTTAAACAGGCAATGAATGACGTGGATAAGGACGAATGGATTAAAGTTATGGACCTGGAAATGGAATCCATGTACTTTAATTCAGTCTAGGATCTTGTAGATCAACCTAAAGGGGTAGGACCCATAGGGTGTAAACAGATTTACAAGAGAAAATGAGACATACTTGTAAATGTACAGACATTTAATGCTAGACTTGTGGCAAAGGGTTTTACCTAGTGGGAGGGGATTGACTATGAAGAAACCTTCTCCCCTGTTGCCATTAGGATACTCTTATCCATTGCTACATTTAATTAAGAAATATGACAAATTGATGTCAAGATTGTCTTTCTAAATGACAATCTTAAAGAGAGCATCTACATGTCTCAATTAGAGGGATTCATAGCTTAGGATCAGGAGCAAAAGGTTTTGCAAGCTTAAAACAATCCATTTTATGGGTTAAAACAAGCATTCAGATCTTGGAATATAAGATTTGATACAGCGATCAAGTTTTATGGCTTTGAACAAAATATTGATAAGCCTTGTTGATAAGGGTAAAAAAAAAAACCTATTTTACCCTTATATTTAGCTCATTCTCTTGTGTAAATTGTATGTTTTAGATCAAAAACACTATTCCCGAGCTAAAAAAGTGTTAAAGTTGATGAATTAGGAAGTTGAGAGTCATGTATGTCAAATTATGCATATTTATGCTTAAAAGAATTTTGGTAAGAATTTGACTTGGTTTTGGTGATTTGCAGAAAAACAAAGGAATCTGGAATTTCCCAGAAATGCGCCGCATTTCTGGCAAGGCAAAAATCAATTGCGACCGCATTTCTTGGCAGATGAAGACCGTTCTGAGTCAGTCGTGGGTCGTTTTGAACAAGTGTTTTACGCACCTAACCGACTGTTTTGACTCCAAAACGGACTGGGCCATCTACTAGAATCATTTTGTGACTCCTCAACCACCCCCTACGCTATAAAAGGTCTCGATTTGAAGGGAAGTTCTAGCAAAACACACTTGGAAGAAGAGGGTGGTGATAGGACCCTAGTAGACGCCCATGAGTAGTGTAACGCCCCAGGCCTAGGATTCGGAATCTGGATTTGGCACTTAAGGCCCCGACATTCCTCTACGACCTGGCCACACCACCATACTCGTCTTAAAGTGCTTTCAAGAGTGAAGACTATCCCCACAAACCAACACGGGGTCCTTTTAGCATGCTTTGTCCTCACTCACATGCTTCCTAGGAAAATTCCCAGGAGGTCACCCAACATAGAACTTCTCCAAGCCAAGCACGCTTAACTTCAAAGTTTCTATGATTGAGCCACCGAAAAGGAAGGTGCACCTTGTTGGTATATGTAGTATCTATCAATTCTTTTAAGCTTAACTTGACCATACTTTCATGTCCTCAGGATCCCTCTCATTCGGATGTGGCCTCGGTTCATTCATGTACCCCTCCTAACTCGGGTGTTACATGCCCACCAGCTTCCGCCTTGGTTCGTCCCCGAACCACATCCTATTGGGAGAGGTTTCGCTTTGATACCATCTGTAACACCCCAGGCCCAGGATTCGGAATCCGGATTCGACACTTAAGGCCCCGACATTCTCCTGTGACCTGGCCAGCCACCATACTCGTCTTAAAGTTCTTTCAAGAGTGAAGACTATCCCCACAAACCAACACGGGGTCCTTTTAGGATGCTTTGTCCTCACTCACATGCTTCCTAGGAAAATTCCCTGGAGGTCACCCAACATAGAACTTCTCCAAGCCAAGCACGCTTAACTTCAAAGTTCCTATGATTGAGCCACCGAAAAGGAAGGTGCACCTTGTTGGTATAGGTAGTATCTATCAATTCTTTTAAGCTTAACTTGATCATACATTCATGTCCTCAGGATCCCTCTCATTCGGATGTGGCCTCGGTTCATTCATGTACCCCTCCTAACTCGGGTGTTACAAGTAGGGATGCCCGAGGTCCTTGCTAGATGACCAAATTCTAACCCTTAGTTAGAAATCAAATCCAAGTGTTTGTAGAGATTTCACCATATTCCCACTTCTAAAAGAAGAGTAGAGTATCGTGAGAACTCTAGAAGGATTTGATAAAAGTGAAAAAAAAAACCCTAGTTTTAGCTTCTGCACTATATTTTCCAGCACTTGTTTCTTTTCATTATTTCTTATTCTTTATTCATTATGTCAATGAAAAGTTGTTCATTTGCATTATATTCCATCATGCGTAGCTAAATTCCATTGAGGGGTTCAATATAGTGAATGCCCTTGTGGTTTAAATTGCTTGAAAGTGCTTATTTGCCTAAGTTTTATTTACTGCCTGTCACTCTTTATTGAATATCATTCTGAATCTTGTTGAGATTAACTTGATCACTTAGACTTTGCATGCTATGTGAGTTTGATCCTTAAAGAGACAAGCAATATCGATTTTCGTAAAGGTGATATAGAAGAAAGGGTTCGAGAGAGTGTATTTTGTGTTATAGAGGAAGGTCACCTTATAACAACTATAGGGTTATAGGTTGCATGCATGAATTATCTATGTCGGAGTCGAGTTACAGAAATGTGCATGATGACTGCAAAGTGCACGAGCCGCAAGTAATAATAAAATGGAAGTATTCCGAGTATCGAATCCACATGGAGGTGTAACAATATTTAGGCAAAGCAATTAATTCTTGATCACTAAAAGTACTTGAGAGAAATATTATTTAGGGACCCAATCTTGATGCTAAAATGAATTAAAAATTAAAGCAAATAAAGAAATCAAATTGATCAATCAAAGAAATAAAAAAAATGGAGAAAGAGTTTGAGTGAGAAGCGGGGTATTGAAAATCAATTTATAGCTAATTAATTACTATAATTATCCTATCTCATTGCCCGACTAATTATAATCCTAGAATCTCCGTTAATCACATAGGTTCTCCTGTCGGTCTCCCCTAATTATAATTAACTCATATTAACAACCTAAGTGTCCTTAGCGCCATTAGAATTCGTTAATTAATACGCTCTGATTCATTATCGGAATCTAAGTTTAACCAACTAATCCCGTTGTCACTATGAGCAGTAAAACTAGTTGCATGGATTATGATCTATCCTAATTTCTCTTTGTCGAGTTTCCATTAGGGATCGAATCAATATATAATTGGCCACATCATATACAACATTACGAACATCCATTCAAATAATTAGTAAATGGACAAGAGATAGGCAATCATAATAACAATTTACTATAAATTTTCATTTCAAGACCCCAAAATGGGTTTAGTTATACATGATCATAATATCCACAATATATACAATACATAGCATAATTTGGAGCAAACTAAGAGTAAGGAAAGTGACCATCGAGAACCCCGTTGCTTGCGCTTGGAGTCCCTCCGAAACACGCTCCGAGCCTCCTAGAGTGCTCACTACAAGCTCCCCACAAAATTTCCCACTATTGACTCTCAAAAAGGCTAAAAAGCCTTGAGAGGATGCTCAAAGAGAACAAAGGAAATGAATGAAGGAAGGAAGGATGGAATAATTGATCCAAAATGGGGTACCGGTTGGGTTTTATGCCTTAAAACTCGTAGATAGTAAATGTACTTTTGACCGAACATTAATAAAAGTGATGTATTATTCATTTATCTATGTTTGTATTATATCTTGTCTTATTAACCATAATCCAATAAACTAAACATCCTACGCTAATAGAATGAGGCTTGAACTAGTACGTAGGGACATACGAGGATCAATGTTCAAGATTTAGCCTAAAGGGTCTGTAGTATAGGGATAAGGTTGGGTACCTTATCCAACCTTATCCTGGTGACACTATGGATATGACCCGCTTTGTATTTTGATACAAATGCAATGATCCAACGCGTTCATGTAGTTGACATGCGAGTGGGAGTATCCTGTGCAATGAGTTTGCACAAAGACCGGACCGCGAAATAGTTAACCACTAACTATAACACCGTTAGTTAGCTTGGTTTCTATTTCACTAGGATGACCTAGGCAACTTGGCCTTAATCATGAGTGGATTATGGACTCCTGCCCATGAGAGATTGTCCTTTGATTTGTACGGGTGAGAGTGGCTTGCACACCGACTCAATAAGCCTACCATTTTAGGGACAAGACCGAGTGGGGAGCTGGGAACATAGTCACACAAGATGGAATTCACTCATTCCCGTCTTTAGGGTAAGTAGAGGTGTGTTCCCTTAAGTGGTGTCTCCGGGTCTTGAACAATGGGCCCTACCCTCTCTATGGCACGAGAGGGACTGTTGTTTGTTAGCTGGACCTTAAACAAGTTGTTCATTAGAGGAGCACTAGTACTTAAGGATGAAGAGGTAACCTAGGGTTAAAATGGTACTTTGACCTAGCTGGGGTACGAACACACGTGAAGGACTAACTTACTGTTGATGGTCGATATCTGTGGACACAGAAATATATCTGCAGTGAGAAGAGTGTAATTGTGGTTCTATAGTGGAGTGAACCACAGTTAACGAACATTGATTAACTTGGTTAATGAGTTTAGCCGACTAATCTCACATCGTTGGAGCTTCTGATCTGTAGGTCCATTAGGTCCCACCGGTAGCTCTATAAGGGCGTTGACGTAAATTTTTAAGGGTGAATTGAATATTCGAAGGGGTTCGAATATTAAGTTAAAATATGAATTTGATTCATATTAAAAACTATAGGTTATAATTTATGCACATATGATGTATATTAATTTTATAGTTTATTTGAGAGAAATATAATTAAATATATGATATTTAATTGTAATATTAATTAGTTGGTGATTAATTAATATATTTGTTTTAATTTAATTTAAATAAATTTTGATTTAATTAAGTTATATTAAAACTATAGGTTAAGTGGATTATTTGTATAAATATGTTTTATACAAATGGAATTGAATTAAATTACAAGTTAACTTAACTAAAAGATTAATTAATATTTATTTTAGATATTAATTAATTTATTAATTTTTTCCCATCAGTTAGGTTAACTGATGGGAACGTGTCCTCCACTTTTCTTGCAGTTTGCGTGAATGATGAGAGAATATTAAGGGCAGTTGGCCTTTTAATCCGTAACTTAATCACTTCAGTTTTTTGGACGATCAGTCAGTTCTCACTCACGCATATCTCTCTCTCTCACTCCAAGGATTCTCTGCATTTTTTCTCTCAAGAAAACAGAGATCAAAATCCTCTCCTAACCCTTAGAAATCACGCTCCCACAAGCTGCCAACGCATATCCTTCAAGAGGATACCGGTGCAACCCTTTGGTGGTGTTCGTGATAAATTTCCAGCAAGAAAAGGAGTCTTTTTGCTGCTGTTTTTGGGTAGAGAACCAAGGAAATTTAGTGAAACAGGTCAAGAATAACTTCAAATGTATAGTGTTCTTGATCTTGGATCATTACGATCCTTCCTAGATTAGATCTAGATTTTTTAGTATGAATTATGCATGCTTTATTCATGAATTTTAGTAGATTAAATTCGTTCTTCTGCTATGATTTTATTTTCCAACGTATCGATATTTTAATCCGAATTAAAACTGAGTTAAGGTTCTTGATCGTTTCCGCTGCGTAAGGGCTTTATCCCTTCAGTACCAAGGGGTCCCTTTTATAGGCCCGGAATAGGGACAGCGTCGTGACGCTAAGAGCACAGCATCGCGACGCTATGACATCACGCGACTTGCCTGACCCTCTTACTGTCTCGACGCTGTGACGCTTCCAGAACTTCTCCGCGCAGGTTGGGCTTGAATTTGGGCCATCTTTCTTTTCTTGCTTTTCACTTGGATTGTTGACTTTTGGGCTTCCCATTTCACCCATCCTTGGAAGATTGGCTTGATATGCTCATTTTTTGGGTCTTTTTTCGCCAAAATTCCATAATTTGCTCCTTAGGGCAAAATAATGAATTTCATTAGATTTTCTAAATAAAAACACAATAAAAGTACTCAAAAGCTTAATAATTTAGGACTAAAATAGTGACATTTCTGCTCGCTATCACACCTCCAAACTTAAGCTTTTGCTAGTCCCGAGCAAAATAAATTCTAAAGATTCATGAAATAGAATCACTCAAGCCTCAATGATTTTAGAACTCTCAAGCAAATATGGAAAATATGCAAGTGGAATAAGCAAGCACCGCATACTCATGAAGAAATCTTAAAAGAATTTGAACTTAAGAGTCAAGAATAGCATGCTCAAGACTTATCCAATGATTCTTTTACTAACATAGCCCCCTACACTGGCTAAGAGTCCTTAATAGGTCAGAGTTCTACTATCATGCAAACAAAGAAACTAGGGCGCCTGATATTTTTCTTTTTTCAGGGAGAAGCCAAACTCACAAATATTTCTCTTTTTCTTTTTCTTTTGCTTCCCTCCCCCCCCCCCCCCAATCTTGCATTTTTATATCTAATGGTAATAGCTTTGACACTACGATGCAGAGACCCTTAACCCGAATTTTATTCTTGGTTTGCCTCCCTGATCACACCGCAGGTAGTTCTTTTACCCCTAGTCTTTTTCTTTTGTGCAAGCAAAAATTTTCTTTTTTAACAAATATTTCTTTTTTTTCCCTCTTTTCTTTTGTTGCTTTTCTCTCAGCAGGCATAGCATTTTTTTTCCACCTAGTTCTCAAAACATTCAAGCATGAACTCCTTGTGTTAGAAACTAAGCCTATCGGAGTGACAACAAACTTTAAAAATCATAATAAAAATCTAGATTTTCAAAGATTTCATAAGATAAGTCTATTGCATGCTTTAGACATTAAAACTAAGTATAAAATTTTTTTAAAATTTCACAATTTCTACTATGCTCCCAGATTCCACAACATATAAACCATACTCCCCAAAACTTATAAAATCACATCCTCGACTATCATAGCTATCTACTCATGCATCCAAAAGAGTTTAAACATGCTTAACACAGCGAAAGCCTCCCCCCAAACTTAAACTAAACATTGTCCCCAATGTTTAAAAACAATAAATCAAATAGAGGGATACTGAGATTTCCTTGAGTCAGGAGCAATTCATCCTCCTCCTTTGGGTTGAGAAAATGGGATTTTTGGAGCTTTGGGACTTGCTAAGGTGATCCTGCAAAACAAAATTGGATTACGAAGCAAGGAAAACTATTTACCGCAAACTAATTAAACTTTAATCATTGGGCTGCCTCCCAAGTTGCGCTTTCTTTAACGTCTTTAGCAAGACGAGGCTCGGCACGCTCATGGAGGCTCAAAATAAAAATTCTCGTCGTCCTCCAAGCTTTGAAGAAAATCTCGTACCGAATTACATACTGCAAACAAGGGAGAAAAAAAAAATTTTCCCTAGCCCGTCATCACTAAAAAGGTTGTCATAATAACAAGTCAAGAAATATGTAACAACATCAATTTTTTTCTAAATCTCTATTTCCAAAGCAATTATTCATAAAGTCATCCAGCGTCATGATATCAACTGGTATCGGATCTAAGGATGGCCTATCCACTATGCCTACCCATTCATCAAATGCAATCTCTATATGCTCACGTTCTTGAGACTCAGTATTCATAAAAGACTCAACCAGGCTTTCATAAGACTCATCATCATCAGAATCAAAGAATTCAAGAATATTAGGGCCAGATTATATACTATCAACACTATTAGGACCTGAATCAAAAGTATCAACAATTTCAAGGTCTGACTCTATATCTTCAACCTTAACAGGATCAGACTCAATAGATTCAACAATATCAGGATCAGACTCAATGTTTTCATCTATCAAGTAATCCTATACATTCAAAGCAAGCAGATCATCTATTGCAGGCATTTCAATCTCGTTCACAAAAGCAGGCATGTCTATGTCAATCAATTCATTTTCAAACAGAGGATCATCAAAGAATGCATTAGGATTAAAATCTTCATCATCCATAGATGCCTCTCCTAGTCCTAAGCCAAGATCAAATTCTACCCCTTCATCATCATAAGTCAATAATTCTGGACCAATCGAAAAAAGGTATGCAAACTACATACAGACTCATCATGTCCAAAAATACTGAAAACGACTTTTTCATCATCAACATTCAATGTTAACTTACCAGTGTGAACACTGATCTCGACCTTACCTGTGGCTAGGAAAGGTCTACCATAGATAATGGGTACCTCTTTGTATTCTTGCATGTCGAGCACCACGAAATCTACTGGGAAGATGAATTTGTTAACTTTCACCAACACGTCCTCCACAATATCCATCGGTTGGGTGATCGATCTATCAGCAAGTTGGAGGGTAAAATCGGTGTCTTTCAAGCTTGAAAGTCCGATCTTCCTTTACAAAGAATAAGGCATTAAATTTATACTTGCTCCTTAGTCACACAAAGCCCTATCGAAAGATATCTGTCCTATAACACAGGGAACAGTAAAACTCCCTGGGTCCTTTTGTTTCAATGGTATCTTTCCTGAAACAATGGTGTTACTATTCTCAGATAACCTAAAGACTTCTTTTTTTGACAAAATTTTCTTCCTAGACATCATCTCTTTCATAATTAGGCATATTATGAAGAGCATCAACTAAAGGAATGTTCACAGAAAGCTTTCTAAACATCTCTAGGAATTTTTGAAATTGTTCATCTAATTTAACATTTTTAAATCTATGAGGAAAGGGTAACTCCCTGTAATCGAAGGTAGGACATTCACCCCTCCTTTTGGGCGGGCTGATGTATGACCCTCTATCATGGTGGTTGCACGGGACTACTTCCTCCTCGTTCAGCTTTTCTTCCTTCTTTTTCCTTGAATCTGCAAAATTGTTAGTGTATTCAAAATTTAAATCACAAGAGCTAGGAGGACTTTGGGACCTTTCTGTGGAGGCTTTTTATGCCTCAGCCCGTACAAATTTGTTTTCATTGAATCCCATGTTTTCAAATTTCTTTTTTCAGACCACAAACCAAACACACCCTTAGAAAAATGAGGGACTATAAGCTTGTGTATGGCGCTAAGGATTTCATCCTTATAAGATACACTAATCCTGATTTGCACACCGATAAGGATTCGAGGAAATCCATATCGGGATCAGGATTCACCCTTACAAGGGGAGCTAATAGTATGTCGTAGCATCAGCTAAGGATGCATTACAGACTCCACCTTGGAGGACAAGTATGTTGCTGCTTATGAAGCAAGTTAAGACTCTGTATGGCTCAGGAAGTTCATACGAGCTTTGGAAGTTGTTCCATATATGAACTTGCCAACCACAAATGAGGCAAAGACATAGAGCGTAAATATTATCTAATTCGAGAGATTGTGCTACGAAGAATCGTGACTGAAACGAAGATAACTTTGAAGCAAAACATTGTTGATCCATTTACGAAGGCGCTCACCACTAAAGTGTTCGAGGGACATCTAGATGGTCTAGGTCTACGAGTAATGTACAAAGGATAATCTAGGGCAAGTGGGAGATATGTATTGGGTATACAGGATGCCCTAGTTTATTGTATTTTACATGTATTTGTACTGTATAAATACAAACCCACTGTGTTTTGGATTGTTGTACACCCCACTAGAGTCTTAGTCCAAGTGGGAGTTTGTTGGGTTTTATGTCCTAAAACTCGTGGATAGTAAATGTAACAAAGTTAATTAATAATAAATAAAGTGTTATTGAGGTTATTCAGTAAATGGTTATTGAATGGTTGTTTAATTATGCATTAATTAACCCAAATCCAATAAACTAGAACTCATGGCTATAAAAATGAACATTTGCACGTTCAAGTAATAGCCAAATCGGTATATAGTATAGGAATAGAGGTTGGGTGCCTTATACTAGGGACGCTATGAGATGCATGGCTATATAAATGAACACTTGAACTTTTTATTTAATACAACCGATGTGATCCTGAATTGTTCATGTAAAGACATGTGAGTGGGGGCATCATATGCAATGAGTTTGCATTAGACTAGGATCGAGAAATAAGTCACTTTCCTTTATAACTTCGTTTATTGTGAAACTGACTATTTCATGCGATGACCTAGGTAACTCGATCTTAATCCTAAGCTAACTATGAACACTCCTGTTTATTTGAGATTATCCTTTGATTTGCATGGGTGAGAGTGACCCATCATTGCCGACTCAATAAGTCTACCATTTTGGGGATAAGACCGGGTAGATAGCTGGGGACATAGTCTCGCAAGATGGAATTCACTCCTACCCGCCGGTAGAGATAGAAGAGGCTGTTGAAAGGGTGAAGTACATCATAGCGGAGACAATTTGGATCGAAAGCCTCTCAATTTCAATTAATTTTAGGATTAAAAACATGTCAATAACCGAGCAAAAAACAGAGCAGAAAATTACCAACCTTTTGGTGAGAAATTCTTGTAATCCGTGGATGAATTCTTTGCACAAATCGGTCGTAGACGACCACGAGAGTCTTCCTCGCTAATCTTCGGACTTAGAACGAGTTGTGCGACTGAATTGGTGATGAATTTTGGAGGAGAACTGTGTGAGAGAGAGTTTTGGAACTTCTGCTTTTGTTCTTCAAAGTACAACAATATCACGTGAATTGCCAACCTCTTAATCAGATTTGCTTCAGCTATTTAAAGAGAAAACGTCATGCAACAACTTCATCTTATGAAGACACCATTACGTTCAAAGATAGGTGTTTTAATTTCAAGCAATTGAGATTGCTTTGTAATGGGTTTATGTGTCAAACACACATAATTAACCTCTTGAGTTTAATAACTCAAAATTAAAATTAAATTCAGTTTTCGATGAACTCAAAAAACTGAATTTAAATTTAATTTCTAAATTAATTTTGTATAAAACTAATTTTTAAATAAAATTAATTTTAAATTAATTAAACCATTTAATTAACTTATACATTAATTTAATATTAAATATTAAATTAATTCTTTAAACCAATCTCAAATTTTTCTCATAACTGGTCACTCGTATATGAATCCATATTCATTCGACCAATATTTAAATCATATTTAAATATTTATAACTTTCTCAACTATAGTTTAATTCCAATTAAACTATTATGCCAAATAAAATACTTGAGTTACTTTCATAAATAGAATTTGAACGTTTCAAATTCTTTCATCACACTTTTCTTAGGTTTATTCCGTATGAGCTAGCAGGGGGACGTAATGGACCTCCAGATCATGGGCTCCAACGATCTGAGATTAACTGGTTAAACACTTTTAATCCTAGTTAATCAACATTTGTTAACTACCAGGACACTCCACTATAGCCCGATAGTTGAACTCCCTCACTGTAGATATATTTCTGTTCATCCGATATAACCATGATCAGTAAGTCGACCCTTCACAGGTTGTTTGTAACTAGAGTCCCTAATGAACAATTGGTTTGTGGTCCCACCACTAAACTTAAAACCTCTCGGGCCAATGAGAGGGCGGGATCCCTTTGTTCACGTCCCAGAGTCAACGCTTAAGGGAACAACCTCTATACTATCCCTAAATTGGGTAGGAGCGAATTCTGTCTTGTAGGACTATGTCTCTAGCTATGTACCCGTTTCTGTCCCTAAAATGGGGGGTTTATTGAGTCGGCGATGATGAGCCATTCTCACCCATGCAGATCTAAGTATAAGCCCGAATAAACAAGAGTTCATAGTTAGCTCAGGATTAAGATCAAGTTACCTAGGTCATCACATTGAAATAGTCAATCTTGTCAGTAAATGACGTTATAAAGCAAGAGTGACTTGTTTCTTTGTCCTGGTCTTATGAAAACTCATTTGCATAGGACGACCCCACTCACATGTCTCTACATGAACGATTTAGGATCTCGTCGTTTGTACTACAACAAAGTGGGTCGCGTCACATAGTTTTCCTAGGATAAGGTACCCAGTCTTATACCTATATTATAGGCTGTTTAGGCTATTACTTGAACTTGATCCACTCTTATGTCACTACATATAGTTCAAGTATTCATATCATAGCCAAGGATTCTAGTTTATTGGATTTTGGTTATTTAACGTGCAATTCACTCTAACTCGAGTGAACAAAAACTCCATAACAACTTTATCAAACAAGTATATAACTATTTGTTTCATTCATTATCTACGAGTTTTAGGGCACCAACCCCAACAATCTCCCACTTGCACAAAAACTCTAGTTTAGTGGGATGTACAATAATCTATAGCAGCAGTGAGGGAATCAATACTTGTATTAATAACAATTTACAATCAATACTTGTATTAATAACAATTTACAAATACAATAAACTAGGGCATAACAATACCCAGTATGTCATGGTATTGAATATTGGTTACAATACTCCCACTTGCCCTAGATTATTTTCCTGTACATATCTTGCAGACCCACACCCTCTAGATGACTCTCGAACACTTTAGCCGTGAGAGCCTTTGTGAATTGATCAACAATGTTGTGCTCCGACACTATCTTTGTGATGATCACGTCTCCTCGGTGCACTATCTCCCTAATGAGATGATATTTTCTTTCAATGTGCTTGCCTCTTTTGTGGCTTCTAGGTTCTTTCGAGTTTACAACTGCACCGCTATTATCATAGTAAAGAGTGATGGGCATATGCATATTTGGAACGACATCCAAATCACTCAAGAACTTTCTGACCCATACCGCTTCCTTTGCTGCTTCACATGCAGCTACGTTTTCGGCCTCCATGGTCGAATCTGCTATGCATCATTGTATGATGCTACGCCATACTATTGCTCCTCCATTTAGAGTGAATACTGAACCCGGTGTGGATTTCCTCAAATCCTTATTGGTTTGGAAGTCAGAATCAGTGTATCTATAAGGATCAAATCCTTATCACCATACACGAGCATATAGTCCCTCGTTCTCCTAAGATACTTGAGGATATTTTTCACGAGAGTCCAGTGATGGAATCCTGGATTTGATTGATACCTACTGACAATCCCTACTACATAACAAATGTCAGGCCTTGTACACAACATGACATACATTAGGTTGCCTACTGTAGAGGCATAGAGAATACATCTCATATCCTCAACTTCTTGAGGTGTCTTAGGACATTGTTCCTTCGACAAAGTAATTCCATGCCTGAAAGGTAACGAGCATTTCTTGGAATTTTGCATCTTATATCTAATCAATAACTTATCTATATAAGACGTCTGAGACAGAGCTAGCATTTTGTTCTTTCGGTCCCGAATAATTTGGATCCCTAGAACATATTGCGCCTCACCCAAATCCTTCATTTGGAATTGAGTTTCTAGCCATCGTTTAATGTCAGTTAGATAGCCTACATCATTCCCAATGAGTAGGATATCGTCTACATACAAAACTAAGAAAGCTACTGAACTTTTGATGGTCTTTTTATACACACAAGGCTCGTCAACATTCTGTTCAAAGCCATAAGACTTGATCGCAGTATCAAATCTTATATTCCAGGATCTTGATGCTTGTTTCAATCCATAAATGGATCGTTTGAGCTTGCAAACCTTTTGCTCTTGACCCTGGGCAATGAACCCTTCAGGCTGAGACATAAAGATACTTTCTTCAAGATTGCCGTTCAAAAATGCAGTCTTGACATCCATTTGCCATATCTCATAATTATAGAAAGCAACAATGGATACAAGTATCCTTATCGACTTTAACATGACAACCGGGGAGAAGGTTTCTTCATAGTCAATACTCTCCCTCTGGGTAAAACCTTTTGCCACAAGTCGTGCTTTAAAGGTCTGTACCTTTCCAGCAGCGCCTCATTTTCTCTTATAGATCCATTTGCAACCTATAGGCCTAACCCCTTCAGGTTGATCTACAAGGTCCCAAACTGAATTAAAGTACATGGATTCCATTTCAAGGTCCATAGCTTTAATCCATTCGTTTTTGTCAACGTCATTCATTGCCTGTCTATAGGTCAATGGATCCTCAACCCCGTCATCAGGTATGACTGGAGTTTCTGCTAAACCCAAATAGCGATCAAGTTGTCTAATAACCTTCCCACTACGTCGAGTCTCTCGTATATTTTGAGAAGGACGTGACTGATTTGAGGTGTCGGCTTCATCAACGACCCTCATAGATGTTTCCGTAGCTTCGTTCGATAATTCACTTAAAACAACTTTACTCTGTGGCTTGTGATTCCTAATGTGATCTTCTTCTAAAAATGTATCATTTGTCGATACAAATACTTTATTTTCTTCAGGATCGAAGAAGTAACCACCTATCGTCTCTTTGGAATAGCCTACAAATAGGCAAAATCTTGAACGAGGTTCTAATTTCTTCGGATTTGCCTCAAGCACGTATGTCGGGCATCCCCAAATTCTGAAATGACATAAACTTACTTTGCGTACTTTCCAGAGCTTAAACGGTGTTTCTGAAACACTCTTTGAGGGAACCATGTTAAGGATGTAAACTGCAGTCTCTACTGCATAACCCTAAAATGAGTTAGGTAATTGAGCATAACTTATCATTGAGCGAACCATGTCTAACAGGGTTCTGTTACTCCTTTTCGATACACAATTCTGTTGAGGTGTACCAGGGGCTGAGAGTTGGAATTTGATTCCATGTTCTATCAAGTAGTCTTGGAATTTTGAGTCCATATACTCTCCACCTCGATCTGATCAAAGTGTTTTAATCATCTTACCTAACAGGTTCTCAACCTTAGCCTTATACTCCTTGATTTTTTCAAGGGCGTCGGACTTATGATGCATTTGGTAGAGATAGCCATACCTTGAATAGTCATCAATGAAATTGATGAAATATTCGTACCCTCCTCAAGCTCTAACGTTCATTGGTCCACAGAGATCCGAATGTATGAGCTCTAAGGGCTCTTTGGCACGATAACCTTTTCCGATAAAAGGTCGCTTAGTCATCTTGCCCTGAAGGCATGATGGTGACCGCAAAGTGCACGGGCC
Organism: Luffa acutangula; assembly: GCA_036850905.1. Taxonomy (NCBI): domain Eukaryota; kingdom Viridiplantae; phylum Streptophyta; class Magnoliopsida; order Cucurbitales; family Cucurbitaceae; genus Luffa; species Luffa acutangula. The sequence continues at coordinate 28,958,743 of CM072092.1, forward strand.
GCAAGTAATATAAAACGGTAGTAATACCGAGTATCGAATCCTCAGGGAAATTGAATTAATTCCATTAAGTACCAAGAATCATCATGTTTTAATTTTATTTAGAAGATCAACTCGAATGATAGTGCGAAAATTAAAGGAATTGATAAAAATAAACATGTAATAATGAAATGAAAATAACCAAATAAGGGAACTTGACCTAGGGTGTTATCTAGCTTTCTTGGATTTGTAGCTCAATTACATGGATGTATGTAACTAATAATCTTCAATTCCATAAATCTAGAAGTAATTTTAAGCGGATTTCTCTTTCAAGCTCCTCCACCTCTCATACTAACATAACTAATTTATGTGTCCATCTCCTTAGTTAATCATAGTATGCCATTAAGCAACTTCATAATCAATTTCTAACAATTCTCTTTCACTCTCGTGTTCCAAGCAATCGTTAGCCATGCAATTAGGATCTAATCTAATTTCTCTCTGTCGAGTATCAATTTAGACCATCATAACAATTAATCCGTGATCAAGAGATTAAAAGCATTAAGCAAGAATTGCATAGATGAAATATGAAGAATTTCATTACATAATCCAAGTAATTGCGCTACAATATCTAGAATAACGGCCCTAGGTCTCAAGATCTACTCACAAATGGAAATAATTTTGCCAAAATGATCTTGATCCATAGGCCTAACTCAAATTACAACAAGGAATTTATAAAGAAGTAAGGAAGAAATAACCGATAAGTTGATCCCAAGCTCCCGCTACGATCATCTCGGATCTTGAGCCTTGGAATCTCGCTCAATTCCACCTTTTTCCTCACAATTCTTCTCACTTTTTCTCTCTATTGAGCTAGGGGAGAGCTCCCCCAAATTTGGGATGATTTGAACCAAAGGGAAGGGGCCTTTTTATAGTGCAAGGGGCTGGAAATTTCTTGCTGAACAAGTCGACAGCGTCTCGACGCTGTGACGTCATGTTGTCTTGGGGTAGAAGTTGTCGCAGCGTCGCGACGCTACGCAGACAGCGTCGCGACGCTGTCGCGATTTTTGCACGCGCTAATCGGACCACCTAGCGTTGAGACACTACGGTCCTAGCGTCTCGACGCTAGGCCTTCTAGAAGCCTGATTTATGGATTTTAGCCTCCTTTCTTTAATCTTTTGAGCTTTTTGGGCTTTCCCACTTCAATTGTCTTTTCTTCTTGGACCTTGGGGCTTGGATCTTCAATGGTTATTCTTCAAATTGCCCAAAAAGTCTCTAAATTCACACAAATTCTCTTAAAATCTCAGTTTTGCTGTCCGTACTCGGTTTTCTGTAAAATCAATATAAAAATTCATTAAAGCTCACAATTTATGCACAAAACTAGCTAAAATTAATAGGAAAATGATGACATTTTTGCATGTCATCACACCCCCAAACTTAAAGTTTTGCTAGTCCCGAGCAAAATCAAGTGATACATATGAATCATAACTTGCATGCTAACAACTCTATCTTCAATGCTTCTAGCCATGAATGCAAACTATTGAAACAAATAAGTAAGCATGAACAAACATCAAGAAGTTTTAAAATTTAATCCAATCCTCCCTTGCAACAATGAATCATCAATTGCCTTATCACAATTTTTACTTGCCCGGAATCATTTATATACTCCTCCATTCATCTTCCCCCTACACTGGCACTAAAGCTCGCCCTTTTAGCCATCATGCTTATCTAGCAAGCACTACCTTACTAAGGTGCTCATGATTCTTGAGGTGTCCCCCAAACTTTTTTTTTTTTTTTTTTTTTGCATAGATGATCCTTTTAGATGTAGCGCCTTCGTTCTGGCTTGCCAACATTGGTGATGAAAGCATCCAACTACGAGCGCCTCATCTTTCAGGTTGCCGAGGCATGCTCATTTCTTTCCAATGTTTTCATGCAAAGGCAAACGATGGGTGTCATGAATGCCCCTGGCTACTAACGCTCTCAAGAAAGTGGAGCAATTATTATTATTATTCTTATTATTCTTGAGCAAATCATTTCTTTTTCCCAAAGCTCAGTATTACTAACTATTACGCAAGAAAGCTATCTAGACAAACTTTACACCTATCGGAGTGACAACAAACTTCCAAAGCATATAACTTTCATCTAGGCTTTCAAAATCATAATAAAACAAGTGAATCATCATACTTTGCAAGGGGATCAAAGAAAAATTTTAAATTTTCTTGAATTTAGACATGCTTCCAAATTTGCAACAATAAGAGAGAATCATGGCTAAAAGCAAATCATCAGACGTCATCATCATCAACATGCATTTAATTCATCATAGGCATTACTTTGTTTACGCAAGACCTAAGCAGAGCGAATCTCCCCCCCAAACTTAAAATATACATTGTCCCCAATGTATGAACATTTAATCAGATAAAGAGAGATCGATACTGCCCTGAAAAAGCGAGAGAGTCTGAAACGTCTTGAATTTTCGTCCGAAGAGAGAATGAGCGGATAGGTGTCATTTCACGAGTTCCCTGCTCAAAGATCAATCTCAAGGGAGCATTAGGATAAACACAAAAATGAAATCTAAAAACTTAAACAGCTTGGGTTGCCTCCCAAGAAGCGCTTGTTTAACGTCTTGAGCTAGACGGGATTCGGTCACCCTGGATCCGTTAAAATCATTTTTTCGACCTTGCGTTCTTCGAATCCACAATAGTGCTTCACTCTTTGAGCATTGACTTTAAAAGTTAACCCACTGTTATCCATTAATTCAATTGGTCCATATGGGGATACTTCCTTGATTATGAATGGACCGGACCATCTTGACTTCAATTTTCCTGGGAATAATCGCAATCGAGAATTGAATAGAAGAACTTGCTGCCCTGGCTCAAAAGAACGCTTCTGGATTATATTATCATGCCATCTTGCGGTTCTTTCCTTATAGAGCTTTGCGTTTTCATATGCCTGGCTCCTGAATTCTTCCAATTCGTTGAGCTGCAGAAGACGTTGTTCCCCAGCCTTCTCCGCGTCCAAGTTCAGCTTCTTGATAGCCCAATATGCTTTGTGCTCAAGTTCTACAGGCAGGTGACAGGCCTTACCATACACTAATCGATACGGGGATGTACCGATTGGAGTTTTGAAAGCTGTCCGGTAGGCCCACAAAGCATCGTCCAACTTGTATGCCCAGTCTTTTCTGTTGAAACGAACTGTCTTCTCTAGAATTTGCTTAATCTCCCTGTTAGAAATCTCAGCTTGCCCGTTAGTCTGGGGATGATAAGCTAAAGAAGTCTTATGCTTGACACCATATTTCCTCAGTAATGATTCAAACAATTTATTGCAAAAATGAGACCCCTCATCACTAATTATAGCTCGTGGTGTGCCAAATCTAGTGAAAATATTTTTATGCAAGAAACGTAACACAACACGAGCATCATTAGTCTTTGTGGCTACTGCCTCTACCCATTTAGATATGTAATCAACAGCAACTAGGATGTACGAGTATCCATTGGAAGAGGGAAAAGGGCCCATAAAGTCCATGCCCCACACATCAAAAAGTTCAATTTCGAGGATAGGGGTTAAAGGCATTTCATGGCGTCTAGAAATATTTCCTGTCCTTTGACATCTATCACATGTTCTCACGAAGGTATAACAATCTTTAAATAAAGTAGGCCAATAAAAACCAGATTGAAGTACCTTCGCTGCAGTACGAGTTGGTCCAAAATGACCACCATAAGGAGCGGCATGACAATCATGAATAATCTTACCTACTTCTTCTGCCAGAATGCACCTTCGAATGATTTGGTCAGAACATACTTTAAAGAGAAATGGGTCATTCCACAGATAAGACTTCACATCATGGAAAAACTTCTTTCTTTTCTGAGCATTTAAGTCTGGAGGTATTTCTTTTCCTGCAAGAAAGTTCACAAAATCGGCGTACCAAGGAAAAGAAGTTTTAACAGCATATAACCTTTCATCAGGAAAAACTTCTTTAATAGGAAAGGTTGCAATGTTCTTTTCATGCTTTATCCGAGACAAATGATCTGCGACTACATTCTCGCAACCTTTCCTATCCTTGATCTCATAGTCAAATTCTTGCAATAACAGAATCCATCTTATGAGTCTGGGCTTGGAATCCTTTTTACTACTCAAATAACGAATAGCAGCGTGGTCAGTATGCACTATAACCTTTGTACCGAGTAAATAGGGCCTGAACTTATCGAAAGCGAACACAACAGCAAGCATCTCCTTCTCTGTAGTGGTGTAGTTTTGCTGAGCACTATCTAAAGTTCTGCTTGCATAATAGATTTCCCTAAAGAACTTATCTCGTCGTTGCCCTAAAACAGCTCCTAAAGCATAATCACTAGCATCGCACATGATTTCAAATGGTTGACTCCAGTCAGGGACAACAATGATGGGTGCAGAAATCAATTTTTCCTTCAAAAGATTAAATGCTAGCAAACACTCTTTTGAAAACACAAATGGAGCATCCTTTTCAAGCAAGTGGCACAGGGGTTTAGCAACTTTTGAGAAATCTTTTATAAAACGTCTGTAAAACCCTGCGTGGCCTAAGAAACTACGAACTCCTTTAACATTAATGGGCGGAGGAAGTTGTTCAATAGCAGAAATCTTGGCTTTATCAACCTCCAAACCTTTTTCAGACACCTTGTGACCTAGGACTATCCCTTCTTTTACCATAAAATGGCATTTTTCCCAATTTAAAACAAGGTTAGTCTCTTGGCATCTTTGCAAAACACGAGAGAGATTATGCAAACAGTTATCAAAGGATGAACCAAAAACCGAGAAGTCATCCATAAATACTTCCATGATCTCTTCTACAAAGTCTGAAAATATGGCCATCATACAACGTTGAAAGGTAGCCGGAGCATTACATAGTCCAAATGGCATACGCCGAAAAGCATATGTGCCATAGGGACACGTAAATGTTGTTTTCTCTTGGTCTTCGGGTGCAATCGCGATTTGATTATAGCCTGAATAACCATCAAGAAAACAATAATATGGATACCCAGCTAGCCTATCAAGCATTTGATCAATAAAGGGGAGGGGGAAATGGTCTTTTCTGGTGGCTTTATTTAACTTCCTATAATCGATACACACACGCCAACCGGTGACTGTCCTAGTAGAAATGGATTCATCTTTCTCATTCTTAACAACAGTCATTCCCCCTTTCTTAGGCACAACTTGAACAGGACTCACCCAAGGGCTGTCAGATATAGCATAAATAATTCCTGCATTTAATAATTTTAACACCTCGGCTTTTACCACTTCCTTCATTGCTGGATTTAATCTCCTTTGGTGTTCTACTGTAGGATTAAAGGCATCTTCCATTAAAATTTTATGCATGACAATTGAAGGACTAATACCCTTAATATCACTGATGGACCATCCTAAGGCAGATTTATGCTTTTTCAAAATATCCAACAATTTTTCCTCTTCTACTTTACTTAAATCGGCAGAAATGATAACGGGAAAAGTAGAAGAGTCTCCTAAGAATGCATAGCGCAAGTGGGCAGGCAATTGTTTTAATTCAGGGGAAGGGGCATTAACTTGAGCACACATATCTAATGTCAACGTTTCTTCCCTTCCTAAAGATCTATCAATAAGAGCATTTTTCTGATCAACATCTAATAATTCATCTCCGAATACGTCAGGCATGCTTATTTCATAATGATCAACAGGAGACTCTGACTCTACACATGTATTGATAATAGCGTCAACTGAATCAATCGAGAAGCAGGAGCTAACCTCTTCTGGATGTTTTAATGCATTAAAAAGGTTGAACACTACCTCGTCGTCTTCCACTCTGAGAGTCAGGGTTCCTTCTTGTACCTCAATTAGAGCACGAGCGGTTGCCAAAAATGGTCTCCCAAGAATGATCGGGACTTCAGGGTCTTCTTCCATGTCTAAAACTATAAAGTCTACAGGGAATATGAATTTGTCGACTTTGATCAGAACATCTTCTAACACACCTTTGGGGTATGTTATTGAACGATCTGCCAATTGCAAGACAATTGTGGTCGACTTCAATTCCCCCAAACCCAGTTTCCTGTAAACACTGAATGGCATTAGGTTTATGCTTGCCCCTAAATCACACAGAGTTTTTTTTATGAACAAACTACCAACAGTACATGGAAGAGTAAAACTCCCTGGATCTTTTAATTTTGGTGGTAGATGTTTCTGGATTATGGCACTGCACTCGGCTGTCATATTCACTGTCTCATGGTTCTCGAATTTCTTTTTCTTTGACAATATTTCCTTCATAAACTTGGCATAGTGTGGCATCTGTTCCAAAGCATCAGTAAAAGGAATGTTAATATGAAGCTGTTTAAAAATATCAAGAAACTTTGAAAATTCAGCATTCAACTTTTTCTTTTGAAATCTCTGAGGATAAGGAATCTGGTTAAGAACTAAAGGAATAGAATTAGAAGACTTATCTGGCACTGATGGTGCTGACTCTTCCTCTGGTTTGTGTTCATCTTCCTCATCCACTATCCTTCTAGTGATGGGGTTTGCTTCTTCTTTTCTTACAATTTCTTTTAACTGTTTCCCACTTCTAAGAGATATGGCGGGGCATTGTTCGTGTGGGTCCATGGCGATGTCATTGGATAAATTTCCTTGCTGGATTTCCTTCATAAATATTGTCATTTGATCCATGACAATATCTACTTTGGCTTGAACCTTTTCATTCAAATTTCTAGTCTCATTCATGAAGTTTCTCAGCATTTCTTCCAAAGGGCTTTTCTTTTCTTTAAACTCTTCTTTTAATTCAGCTTTCGGCGAACTTGGAGTTTCTGATCCTGTGAGCTTGTTTAGAGCCTTGGTTAGAGCTTCGACTTGCAACCTTAAAGCACTCACTTCTTCATTTTCACATAGTTTCTCCTTAATTTTGGACTCTGGTTGCCATTGGTAACTTGTCAAAGCCAATTCTTCTACTATGGTTCGTGCCTCCTTGACAGTTTTGGCTAAAAAGTTTCCTCCAGCCGTAGTGTCAAGAATTGTCTTTAAATTCCTATTTAACCCACTGTAGAAAAGTTGAATTTGAAGCCAATCAGGATATCCATGCTGTGGGCATTTCCTTAACAAGTCCTTATATCTTTCCCAAGCTTCATATAATTGCTCTTCCTCAAATTGTTGAAATTTTCCAATTTCAGCTCTAAGCTTGGTGATCTTTTCTAATGGGAAAAATTTTGCAAGGAAAGCTTTGACTAAATCATTCCAACCAAGGATGCTATTTGAGGTTAACGAGTCTAACCAATCTCTAGCCTTGTCTTGCAAAGAAAATGGAAATAACTGCAACCGAATTGAGTCAGGGCTCACTCCTCCCATTTTTACAGTTCCACAGATATTTAAAAATGATCTTAGGTGATGGTGTGGATCTTCTGATGGATGGCCTTTGAAAGCATTCTCTCTTACCATTTGAATGAGACTAGCTTTGAGCTCAAAATTATCGACAGTGACTGGCTCGTAAGCTATTCCAGAATAGTTTAATGGAAATTCAGGCAAGAAATAATCTCTGATTGCTTTGTCTTCTGCCATGATTAAATCTCAAAAGAACAGATTATCCACCTTATAACTCCACAAAACTAAAAAAATAAAATGCAGAAAAATAAATTTCTAAATTAAAATCAAACACTTAATTCTCAATATTAACGGAAAAAAAATTACAATTTCCCCGGCAACGGCGCCAAAAACTTGGTGACCGCAAAGTGCACGGGCCGCAAGTAATATAAAACAGTAGTAATACCGAGTATCGAATCCTCAGGGAAATTGAATTAATTCCATTAAGTACCAAGAATCATCATGTTTTAATTTTATTTAGAAGATCAACTCGAATGATAGTGCGAAAATTAAAGGAATTGATAAAAATAAACATGTAATAATGAAATGAAAATAACCAAATAAGGGAACTTGACCTAGGGTGTTATCTAGCTTTCTTGGATTTGTAGCTCAATTACATGGATGTATGTAACTAATAATCTTCAATTCCATAAATCTAGAAGTAATTTTAAGCGGATTTCTCTTTCAAGCTCCTCCACCTCTCATACTAACATAACTAATTTATGTGTCCATCTCCTTAGTTAATCATAGTATGGCATTAAGCAACTTCATAATCAATTTCTAACAATTCTCTTTCACTCTCGTGTTCCAAGCAATCGTTAGCCATGCAATTAGGATCTAATCTAATTTCTCTCTGTCGAGTATCAATTTAGACCATCATAACAATTAATCCGTGATCAAGAGATTAAAAGCATTAAGCAAGAATTGCATAGATGAAATATGAAGAATTTCATTACATAATCCAAGTAATTGCGCTACAATATCTAGAATAACGGCCCTAGGTCTCAAGATCTACTCACAAATGGAAATAATTTTGCCAAAATGATCTTGATCCATAGGCCTAACTCAAATTACAACAAGGAATTTATAAAGAAGTAAGGAAGAAATAACCGATAAGTTGATCCCAAGCTCCCGCTACGATCATCTCGGATCTTGAGCCTTGGAATCTCGCTCAATTCCACCTTTTTCCTCACAATTCTTCTCACTTTTTCTCTCTATTGAGCTAGGGGAGAGCTCCCCCAAATTTGGGATGATTTGAACCAAAGGGAAGGGGCCTTTTTATAGTGCAAGGGGCTGGAAATTTCTTGCTGAACAAGTCGACAGCGTCGAGACGCTACGTCACAACGTCTCGACGCTGTGACGTCATGTTGTCTTGGGGCAGAAGTTGTCGCAGCGTCGCGACGCTACGCAGACAGCGTCGCGACGCTGTCGCGATTTTTGCACGCGCTAATCGGACCACCTAGCGTTGAGACGCTATGGTCCTAGCGTCTCGACGCTAGGCCTTCTAGAAGCCTGATTTGTGGATTTTAGCCTCCTTTCTTTAATCTTTTGAGCTTTTTGGGCTTTCCCACTTCAATTGTCTTTTCTTCTTGGACCTTGGGGCTTGGATCTTCAATGGTTATTCTTCAAATTGCCCAAAAAGTCTCTAAATTCACACAAATTCTCTTAAAATCTCAGTTTTGCTGTCCGTACTCGGTTTTCTGTAAAATCAATATAAAAATAGCATTAAAGCACACAATTCAAGCATAAAACTAGCTAAAATTAATAGGAAAATGATGACATTTTTGCATGTCATCACACCCCCAAACTTAAACCTTTGCTAGTCCCGAGCAAAGCTAAAACCATTTATATGAATCAACTATTGCAAATGCATGACTCTAAGCTCAATGATCCAAATAATGAACTCTAACAATTAAAGGAAATATTAAAACATATTCATTCATCACAAAATTTAAATTTAAACTCTTTATCCCTTGCGTGTGTGTGTGCGAGCTTCCTTATTAGGTCTTTACTAGCCTAGAAAAGGTTTATAAAATCCTCAGTTCATCTTCCCCCTTCACTGGCCTTAAGCTTTAATTATCCAGCTTCCCAACAATCAAGAAAGCAATATCTCACTAAGGTGCCTGAAACAACGGGGTATGCCTCCCCGAAACTTGCAATTTTTTTTTTTTTTAGATGTAGCGCCTTCGTTCTGGCTTGCCAACATTGGTGATGAAAGCATCCAACTACGAGCGCCTCATCTTTCAGGATGCCGAAGCATGCTCATTTCTTTCCAGCGCTTTCATGCAAAGGCAAACGATGGGTGTCATGAATGCCCCTGGTTACTAACGCTCTCAAGAAAGTGGAGCATTCTTTTTGTTTTCTTTTTTTTTTTTTTTTACCCTTTTTTTTCATATATATATATATATATTTTTTTTCATATATTTTTTTTTCACGCTTTTCTTTTTTTTTTTTTTGCAGGCTAATAAACATGATTTTTCTCCCAAGTAAAACATTACAGACTCTCATGTCGTTCATCTTTCAAATTAGATCTTAAGCCTATCGGAGTGACAACAAACATCTAGATAATATAATCCAGTTCTAAGCATTCAAAACCATATAAGTAGGCTAAGTGCTCAACATGTGCAAGGAAATCAAAGAAAAAATTTAAATTTACATGAATCTTGAACATGATTTGATATTTCACGAAAATTGAATAAAATTCATTATCTAGATCATATCATAGACCGTCCTCATCAAAACAGATGCAATAGAATCATCATGAAAAATTTTTGCTCAGATCAGAACAGCAAAGCCTCCCCCCCAAACTTAAATCATACATTGTCCTCAATGTATCAATTATTCAGACTAATTAAGCATGCTTAAGGACAATTAAAAAGATAAAGGGAGAACGGTACTGCCCTGAAGTGTGAGAGAAACCATGGATGTCAGCCTTCAACATTCATTGGGGTTGTTTTTGGAAGAAAATGTGGTCTCGAGCTCCTTCAAAAATTGATCAACGGGAACGAAAGATCAACATGCTCTAACTACAAAAAACTGAAAAACAAAGAAAAAGGAAATTAACGGAAAAATAAACTTGGGTTGCCTCCCAAGAAGCGCTTGTTTAACGTCTCTTAGCTAGACGAGTTTGTGCGGTCTTTCAAGGCACATAAAAATTCTCGTATCTCTTCGGGCCCTTCTTCCTTGAATCAATGAAGCAGACTATCGCTAGCAGACTTACTAGCTTTTCATGGGCCCCTGAAGCAGAAATATTTTTGGGATTTTCTTTTAATAAAAGCATAAAAGGAGAAAGATCAAAATAAAAAGACTCTGACTCTGACTCGTGAGAACAAGAAAAAGAACACTCATTATCAAGAGAGGATGGGAAGGATAGAACAGACAAAGGCCTTTCAACCTTAAACTCTATCTCTTGAAACTCCTCAAACACTATAGGCTCATTTTCTTTTTCTTCCTCACAAACTTGTTCTTGATGGGTGCTAGAACTATCCAATTCTTCTTCACTATCTATACAACTCACCCCTATGTGCTCATCTCTAGCCAAATCGAAAGAATTAGGCTCCTGAATGGGCGCTAATGAATCAGTGGCCACATAACTCACTAGACACTCTATGGAAGTGGATCCTACTTCCCTATCTTCCTTTTGGGTATTGAATCTCTCCATAGATTTTTCTAATTCTAAATTCATGGTTCTCGACTCTTGGATAAAATTTTCAAGCAAGCTCTCTAAGGAAGATTTTTCTTCGATGGAAGCGGATTGCACTTCACTCTCATCCTCTTGGGGATGGAATCTCCGTAGGGATTTTTCTAGAGCTAATTGAGTGGCTCTAGTATCCTGAATAAAATCTTGAAGCAAACTTTCTAGGGGAGATTTTTCTTCTAAAGGGGGATAATTTGAATAAAAAAAATTGGATGATGGTGTTGGTTCTTCGGGCTCAGATTCCCTAAAGGGCCACCCAAAACTATTAAAAGCCATTTAAAATAATTAAATCAACAATAATCAGGCTTTCAATCGGATGCAAACACCAATTAAATGCACAACAAGAACAATGGACCAGGATAAAAATAAAACAAAGAAAGCAAAATAAAACCTCTAATCTAAAGCAAGAAATTTCTTCACAATATTAATTGAATGAAATTAGCCAATCCCCGGCAACGGCGCCAAAAACTTGTTCATGCACGATTTTAATTTCCGCAAGCGTACGGGTCGTGACAAGTAATATAGTGATTTTGAGTATAGAGTATCGTCTCCACAGGGATTGGATTTATTCAATTAAGTACCACGAATAATCTTGCTTAGCTTTATTTAGAGAACAAAATCTAATGCCGAAAAGAATAATAAAAGAAAACTAATCTAGAAAGCAAAAGATAAATGGTGACACAATTTGATGGGATAATTCTAGAGTTGTTGATTTTATCAATTGGACCTTTAATCACTTAATCAATTAACTAATATGGATTAACAAATCATTTTATTCATAAGTCTAGAAGCCTAATAACAAGGACTCTCCTGTCGGTCTCCTCCTATCTCATACCGTTCAATAAAGAATCTCCTTTCAGTCTCATCTTTATTTACTTAGTATGGCATTACGACCCTTCAATACAACCTCTAACGTTATTTATTTTATCCCGTGTCACCCGGGTAAATAATCGTTAGTCATGCATTCAGTTCTAGTCTAAGCTTCTCTCCGTCGAGTTTCCACTTAGTAACGATTCATTTAATCAGTGATCAGTTGATTAAAAGCATTACGGACAAAATGCACAAATGAACAATAATGACAATTAAACCACATCAATTCATTAATTCAGCAGAGGTTCAACATATTAAATCAAACTCATAGAATTTAGGAATTAACTACTCATAATCACTAAAATTCAATAATTCCTAATCACAACAATTCTAGAAACTAAAACATAAAGGAAAAGGAAAGAGAAATGCTCATAAAAGTGTCGATCTCCTCGATCCCGCGCCGACCTCCTTCGATCCCGAGCTCCAAAGATCTTCAACAAAGCTCCAAAACTCTCCCAAAAATCCCCAATTTTAGAGTGGATTCTAGAATGGGGTGAAAACCCACAAATTAGCACACCAAATATGGATGCAAAAGGCTCCTTTTATAGGCTCCCAGCAGGCACAGCGTCGAGACGCTACAAGGACAGCGTCGAGACGCTCTGACGTCATCTTTTCTTGGGCTCCAAGACGTCTCAGCGTCGAGACGCTACTTTGGACAGCGTCGCGACGCTCTCGCGATTCTGGATCTTTCCACGCAGCTGCCTAGCGTCGAGACGCTCCAGGCTTAGCGTCGAGACGCTAGGCCCTGAATCTTCAATAAAGGCCCGATTTTGACTCAATTTTTGGGGCCTCCAACTTTCTTTTGGCCCAAATACTTCTTGTAATGGATTTTGGGCACTTTTCTTGACCCAAATTGATTAATTTTAAGGCTTGGACTTCATGAATTTGGGCTTCTAATTCATTCTTCTTGGCTTTTTGAACTCGGATCTTTAATGTAATTCTTCAAATTGCTCCAAAAGCCTCCAAAATCATCCAAAATCTCTCAAAATTCCGGTTTTGCTTCCTTGACTCGGTTTTCTGAAATTTAAACAGAAAATAGCATTAAAGCACACAATTCAAACATAAAACTAGCTAAAATTAATAGGAAAATGATGACATTTTTGCATGTCATCACATGACTCACAAGGAGGTAAGGCATTATCTTCTAACTTGTTTAGAAGTCCATTTTTAACCAATCTTCCAATCATATTGAGATTAATATGGCCTAACCTCAAATGCCAGAGGCAGGTATCTTTAGAAACTTTTCGTCTTTGAGTTCAGCGGTTTTAAACATCTCATGATTTAAAATAGCTTTAGACTCGATTGGTCTTAAAACATATAAATTATTCTCCATGTTTGCAGAGCAAACATCAATGCCTCTTTTAGTTATGAATGATCATTAACAGAGAAGGATATTGAATAACCTTGTTCCATTATGTAAGATAGACAAATCAAATTTCTTTTAATTTTAGGAACTATGTACACATTATTTAATATTATGTAACGTTCCTCCAAGAAGAATAATTTTATGTCTCATACTGCAGTAGTGTTGGGTTCCTAGAGTGAGTAAAATTATGATCTAAAAAGACTCTAGAATTCCTGTGCAAGTATACACAGTCCGCAGCAAGTAATAAGTATTTTTCAATCCAAGGTCTGAACTAGCTTCCACTCTATCTATTTTTGTATAAATCTTTGAATGGTTTCAAGGTAATAAAAATGATTGGGTTTTATAAGAATTATGCTGAAGCAAAGTAAATGACAGAAAAACAAGTAAACAAATAGGCAGACAGATTAGAGACAGGCGCTGGTTAAGTCTAGTAATTGTTTTAAAAGATGCTCTAGCAATATTATTGATCATGCAAACTCTCGCAGTATCATTAGCGGATTCCTCCCGGAACTCCGGATCTTTTGGAATGTGTTTCAACCCCAATGAAGTATGACTGATCAAGCACTAGGCAACTGGTTATCCCTAGCTCAGTCACTAGCGCTCACCAATACACAATGATCGTAGTGTGGTTAATTGCCACACACTCTCTAAATCATCCCTGAAACTAGAGAGAGGTATTCACACCAGTTGGCCAGGCGGGCATAAAATGGAAATAGGCACAACAATTAACCAAGATGAAATAATCAATAAATATTATTAGAGATGAAGCACGACAACTACATATTCCTTAACCAACGCCTAAAGCTACTTAGCTCATAATATGCATGGAGACACAAATTACAATCTGAGTAGGCATGTCCATAATCACAAGATAATAAAGAAAATAACAATCTCCTTAATCAGCTCGCGGATGATGGTCTTATAGTGGTCTCCAATCTCTCTATACTATTCGGCTTCCAAGGAAAAATGGAATCACTTTGACTTGGGCGGCTACTTCCTTTTATAGAAGGATAGGAGGCTTGAATTAGGTCAACTTGGACACGTGTAGGGCTCTCCTTGCTCCTTTATCCCGAAAATAACTCAACAGAAGTCGATTCATGAGGTTGGCTAACGAGTTGTGATGTGGCAGTTATGCTCCCAGTTTTGCTGCAGCACAAAATTTGCTCCCTCCAGTCGCCCAGCAGCATAATCTGCACAAAATGATTTCCAAAGCTTCCATTCTACCAAATGGGTTAAAACATGTAATATCTATCTACAGCCAACCCTATTAAGCACAAAAGACACACAAATCTCTATATAAATGAGGCCTAAATAACTACCTTTTGGGCAGTTATCACACCCCCAAACTTGAACTATTGCGCGTCCCGAGCAATGCTAACCAACCTTCCTTCACGAATTCAAAACATTAGACAAAGAATAGCTTAATCCAACCAGACAGTCCAACACTACCTTAGACCTTTACCTGAGCACTCTGCAAAACCGAGCTCTGCTGCAGCATAATGATTCCTCTGGCATGGACAAATAATCACCACTTTTAACTTAATTCTAAGAACTTACCACAACCTAGCTCTATTATCAAACATTCAAAACACATTTTCAAGGGGGTTTTTATTTTCGTTTTTCAGACTTTAAGCAGCCCTACAGTCATAAGCTCTTAACCATGGGATGACCCACTTTATGGTGCAGTATACCCTTGTCTCAAACTCATCACCAACTAGGCTCAATACTCTTTATAAAGCTAAAAAATCCTTAGTTATTCCATCTATTGCCCCTCAGAATGGCGACATTTTATGATGAAGCTCACCTAAGTTCTTGGAGACAGAAAAACTGCTGGATCATCATTCATCCTTCAAAACTTTTGCTCCATGAATTTTCTTAGCAAAATTTTCAACAAATAATAATTTTTTTTCAGCAAATAATAATTCTTTTCATTTTTCACATTTCTTAGGTCATCTTTTGACGCGAAGACAAACTTTGGGTATCACAAATGTCCCTGGTTACTCAATAACCTAACAAATTTTTACTTGAAGGAGAGGAATGCTCGAGCAAAACAATTGGAGTAGCAAAAAGTCCCCCAAACTTGAATTATTCATTGTCCCCAATGAATCATTAATTATTGCAATTATACCCCCAAACTTAAATTTTTCTATTTGAAGTTTTAAACTAAACGTGGGACTAGAACTACGCTTAAAGTGGATCATATAAGTCAACACTACCTCCAAAATCTTCTTTGTCGCAGCAACAGTCCAGGCTAGAAGAAATGCTCAAGCAAAAGGTTTCTGGAGATCAAAATACCTTGATCTAATTAATCGTAAACAGTCCAAGCTTCAAAAATTCAGAAGAAAATTAGTTAAGTTAGAGTTACTCAATGCTCATAGAACAGAAACATCTAGAAATTTCATTAAAAACATTTAGAAATTACAAAAAACAGAGATATATTTGATTAGCAGCAGAAAAATTAAAAAGAAAACATATTAGCAAGCGGGGTCAGATATGCACGAGCAATCAAAAGTACAGGAACAAAAATAATGCTCGCCGAAGATCATCTCATCCATCAATCTTCCTGACCCTGCTCTTCATCATCATTCTCTTCTCCTCTTTCAACAGGTGGGTGCGGAATCCAGGGGTTCAACAGATCGTCAGGGAATACGGGAAGGGTTGGATATGACTTGGAAAAATTCTCTTGAAGCGCCTTCCTTAAGTTGGCGTCTTGATTCTTAACATAGTTCCAGAAGGTTAATGTTTGCCTTTCAGCAAACTCCTGCCTACTGGCCGAAAGTGCCAGTTGTTCTAGAATCGTGTTGATGTCGTAGATAAGCCCACCTTGACGTACCTCCTACATGCGCTGGAGCCGTGCCAAATTGGGTGTGTCAATGATTCCCTTATCAAACAGAATCACATCTCCCTTATCCACTGGAACCCCTACTCTTCTGCAAAGCAACGTGATTGAGTTCGGAAAGAATAGTTTTCCCACTTTCTTTTTCCAACATCCTGAAATTTCACTAACAATGATCCTCCCTACGTCAATGTTGAGCGACCGCAAAATTGCAAAAGCTAGAAGAACTCATTCCCTAGAGATTGTCGAGTCGTGTGTCGTTGGAAGCAATCTTTGTCGGATAAATCCCATCCACGTGTTCGCTTCCCTTTTCAAATAAGCCAACTGGAATGTCCTCTTCTGAGTCTTGGATAGCTGCCACTATGCTCATTCAATGCCTACCTGTTGGGTTTTATGCCCTAAAGCTCGTAGATAGTGAATGTAACCATTGACCGGAAATTAATGAAATAATATTGATATATTTTTCCATTAATTGTTATTAGTTATTTTATATTTGTCTTTTCCTAATCATAACCCTAATCCAATAAACTAGACATCCAAGGTTGTAATATGAGTCTTGAACTATATGTAGCGACATACGGGATCATTGTTCAAGAAACAACCTAAAGGGTCTATAGTATAGGGATAAGACTGGGTGCCTTATCCTGGTGACACTATGGATACGACCCACTTTGTATTTGATACAAACGCTGCGATCCAACGCGTTCGTGTAGGAGACATGTGAGTGGGGGTATCCTATGCAATGAGTTTGCATAAGACCGGACCGCGAAATAGTAACCACTGGTTATAACACCGTTAACTAGTTGGTTTTCTATTTCACTAGGACGACCTAGACAACTTAGTCTTAATCCTGAGTTTATTATGGACTCCTGCTCATGACAGATTGTCCTTTGATTTGTATGGGTGAGAGTGGCCAATACGCCGACTCAATAAGCCTACCACTTTGGGGACAAGATCGAATGGGAAGCTGGGAACATAATCGTACAAGATGGAATTCACTCCTTCCCGACTTTAGGGAAGCAGATGAGTGTTCCCTTAAGTGGTTACTCCGAGTCTTGAACAAAGGGCCCTACCCTCTCAATGGCACGAGAGGGTTTTCTGTTTGATGATTGGACCACAAACAGGTTGTTCATTAGAGGAGAATTGGTACTTAAGGAAATAGAGGTAACCCAGGGGTAAAACGGTAATTTGACCCAACTGGTGTTACGGACACTCGTGAAGGACTAACTAGTCAATATTGGTCTATATCCGTGGACACAAAAAATATGTCTGCAGTGAGAAGAGTGTAACTGTGAGTCTATAGTGGAATGAACACACAGTTAACGAATATTGAATAATGTGGTTAATGAGTTTGACCAGTTAATCTCACATCGTTGGAGCTTCTGATCTGCAAGTCCATTAGGTCCCACTGGTAGCTCGTAAAGTAATTTGAGGCAACTAAGTAATAAAAGTAAATTGAAAAATGTTCAATTTATTAAGGGAAACAAATATAATATATATTGATATATTATTATGAGAGAAATTAATATTTGAAAAGTTCAAATATAAATTTATGGAAGTTTGAAATAGTTCAAATAATGAATTAATTAATTTAAGGCCTAAAATGTGTTTGGGCAAAATTAATTAATTCTAGGCTGGAAATTAAATATGTGATATTTAATTGGTGGTTACTTAATTAAAGAATTCATTAACCGGGAATTAATCAATTATGGAAATAATTTATCACTTAAGGAAGTGATTAATCATTTATGGAAATGATCTAATCACTTATGGAAGTAATTAGTCATTTGTGGAAAAGATTAATCAATTATGGAATTGATTGATCATGATTGATTAATTAAGGAATAAGATTGAATCAATTTTGGAAAAGATTGATTTAATTGAATATTTTATTCATGACCTCTCTTACATAAATAGAACACTAGACCTAATTGGTCATGACACTTGAAACTTTGCTCTTGCTCTTAGACTCTCAAAGACAAGACCTAGAATTCTCTCTAGCCTCCCTCTTAGAGAAAGACTCCCACAAGTCTTTTGCCTCTTAGACTTAGAGACATACCGGTGTAACCTATGTGGTTATTGTGTCATTCAAAGAAGGAATTTCCAGCGAAGAAAATCAAAGGCGGCTGCTGCGTTTTGATCGTTGGAGCATCGTTGGCGAAGAACGGTCAAGTCTACAACGGAGGTTTGTGACGGTTCTTCCCATTTTTTTTAGAAAAGCATGAAAATAAATTTAGATTTATTTTTAAGCATGTTTAAACTGAATTTCCAGCAACTTTAAAAGGAGTTTAAAGTTTAATTGAGTTTTTGTAACGGTATTTTAATGTTAATTAATATACGGCGTAAGGTCCAATCGATGCGCTTCCGCTGTGTGGGGACTTTTATTCCCTTCACTACCTCCCTTACAGCATCACTTAACTGCGCATTAGATGGCGCCACAACCATCTCATTATATGCCGCATGGGGGAAGTTGTGAAGATTGTATAGTGCGTTGATAGCACTAGGACTCCAATCTACCTCGACTCCTCGGACAATCACCTGGAATCCATCATCCTTGTTAATGTTAGCATAAAATTCACGTATCATCTGTGCGTTTACAGACTCAGGCTTCACACAAAATAACGTCCAGCCATGGTCTGCAATACCAGTCCTCAGAAACTGTGGGAGATCACCGCTGAATCCCCTCTCAAATAAAAAATCTCTTATCAGAAGCTCAGCGTATTTTGCTCTGGCAAAATTATTGATGTAGGGATCAAACGGTAACTGTTGTTCCTCTATTTCATCGTGTTCCTCCGATGCTTCAACAATATTTTTTCCCTTTTCAGCCCTTCGCTTGAGCAACTGTTCTTCCTCAGCCTTCTTCTCTATTTCTTCTCTCTCTTTTTTCTCAGCC
The DNA here is from genome assembly GCA_036850905.1 of Luffa acutangula. NCBI lineage: Eukaryota > Viridiplantae > Streptophyta > Magnoliopsida > Cucurbitales > Cucurbitaceae > Luffa > Luffa acutangula. Next base: position 28,977,716 of record CM072092.1, read on the forward strand.
TCTTTTTTCTCTCGTTCCTCTCGCTCTGCATTGTCCCTCTCAGAATCAGTAATTGGAGGCGAGGGGGTATCAGTTCGGACTACCTAAATTCGGCCAGCTTTTCGCTTAATGCAGCAACGCTTAGGTACCTCCGGCATGATCACCTCCACTCGAGCCTCCTGAACTGGATCATTTTCAGTTTCTTTGGCAGGCATAGCCACTGTCTCTTCCTCTTAAACCTCGTCAGTCTGTGTTTCTTGATTTTCCTCAACATTTTCTTTGTGAACCGTACCTGGGACTATCGATTCTTCCTCAGGATTTTGAACTTCTTCCGTATCTGGGTCATTCACTGCTTCTTCTTGGATAGCTTCTTCCTCCGCAACCCTCTGCTGCCTTCTCCTTCGTTTAACTTCTTTCTCTTCTGGCGTTCTCTTCTTCTTGGTTTTACCTTTTTTCACTTCCCGAGTAACCGGTACCTCCTCCTCCTCATTCTCTCTTTCCTTCCTCGCTCTTGTTTTTGCCATTGAAGGATTCAAAGGGGTGGTTGCAAGGAGAAAGGATAATAGTAACGAAAACAGAGGAATGCAAATAGCAAGATAGAAACAAGAAGTTGGAGTGAAAGAAAAAACTTACCAGGGTCCCCAAATAAATACAACTGCAGCAAATTAAATTCTTAACCGAAAAGATTCGCTCCCATTAAATAAAATTACCGTTCAAAACCATCTACAATTTTTCAAATCTGTCAACGGTAAATTCCTGATTTCAAATCGCCCATTGAAAATAATTATGCATCGTCAAACAGCTAGACCGTTGGATCATCCCTGCATGACACGTGGCTGCACCCCTACAACATACCTGCCACAGAAAATTCAAAATTCCAAACGGTTAAAAGTAATTAATTCGCAACAAAACCCTTCTTACTCGGACAAATTGCTCCAGCCGGAACTTTGCTGCAACAACTTGAAGAATCTTAGATACGAAATTCAAATTTTCAAAATAAGCAAATCAACTCCTTTAAATTTAAATTACTTTAACCGATCAAATCAAATCTTATCTTTTATTTTCAAGAGACGCCGAATAAGTTAGAGAAAATCTTATTAATTCAAACTAAACAGAATTAAAATAACTGAAACTAAAATCTAGATCTAATCTAATAAAATCTAATTAATTCAAAGATAATTCAAAGATAATCCAAATAAATGACCTGAAAAATAAAATTAAATCAAATTCAAAACGAAATAGATAAAATCTAAACTACCAAAAATAATAAAAATTCTTAAAGATAAAATCTAATAAATCATGCAAAATCAAATCACTATTCGGCTTCTAAGGAAAAATGGAATCCCTTTGACTTGGGCGGCTATTTCCTTTTATAGAAGGATAGGAGGCTTGAATTAGGTCAACTTGGACACGTGTAGGGCTCTCCTTGCTCCTTTATCCAAAAAATAACTCAACAGAAGTCGGTTCATGAGGTTGGCTAACGAGTTGTGATGTGGCAGTTCTGCTCCCAGTTTTGCTGCAGCACAAAATTTGCTCCCTCCAGTCACCCAGCAGCATAATCTGCACAAAATGATATCCAAAGCTTCCATTCTACCAAATGGGTTAAAACATGTAATATCTATCTACAACCAACCCTGTTAAGCACAAAAGACACATAAATCCCTATATAAATGAGGCCTAAATAACTACCTTTTGGGCAGTTATCAAGTAGCCGAGATGGTTTCTCCTGTTCCTACTTTAAGAGTCATCTCTGATGCATAATTGGCTAATCGTAAGTGTACGAGCCAAGTTATAATATAGTGAATTTTAATTCGAATGTCGTCCTCTGGATTGGGTTTCTAATCAAATTAATTACCGAAAATACTCAAGTCAAATTTTATATAGGGAACCTTACTTAGTGAAATAAAGAATGAAAATTAACACAAAGGTAAAAGTGTGACAATCAATTGATGGAAAAATTCTTAGGGAGTTCATTTCACCAATTGGGATTATGGATTAATTAATGGATAATTAACATGCTATGATTCATAAACCAAGGAAAACTACAATCATACATACCTCTCCCGATCATACATAATCCTCTAACATGCAATGAACCCGATATCCCTATCTAAATTCATTAACATGCAAGGCTTTAAGGTTAGTCCTTTTTAACGATTTCTAGAATTATCTATTATCTCCCGATCTCAAGATTAATCCTAGTCATGCATAACGATTTCTAAGCTAAATCCTCTCTCTCGAGCAAGATTCAAACACAATCATCAATCAATTTATGGTCGGTAAATTGATAGCATTAACAACACATTATGCATAAATGAAAGCATGAAATACATCCATAACTCAATCCAAAATTGCCCAACGGCTACATCAATCCCTAAGATTAAAAACTTAGCTACTCATACAACGCGTTACGATATAGCAAAAGTCTAAAACAACCATTAAAACTAACTAAAATAAAGAGGGAAAAGACATTAAACGCTAAATCGTTGAAACCGCACGTCCCCGTCATGATGTCCAACTTGCTTCAGCTCCCACATAAAGTATTAGTCGAGTTTGTTGTAGTACTTGCATCAAAAGAGGCCCCTTTGGCCAACCCTAATCGCAATGTATTTCTAGGAAAAAAAAATCGACAGCGTCGCGACGCTGCCGCGATACCGCCCATTCTGTTTAGGAATTATTCGAGAGCGTCGAGACGCTATTGACAGAGCGTCGAGACGCGGTGTCTTCTTCCGCCCAAACTAGAGAAGGAAAGTGTGCAGTATCGTGACGCCCAGAAACCAGGGTCTCGACGTTGGTCCTCGGTTTACATTAATTCAATAAGCTTCCAACTCGATCCAACTTCGTTTCTTTTGCCCTTTTTCACATCACGAACACCCGATTAACTCCATTTTCTCGATTTAGCTCCAAAACATATTTCCTACAAATAAAACACTAAAATGCATAAATTTGGCCAATTGAATATCGAAGACTAGCTAAATTAATTAGGGAAAAAATAGCTAGCTAAGCTCGCTATCAAACACCCCCAAACTTAAGCTTTTGGTAGTCCTCGAGCAAACTAAAAAAATCAAGCAACAGTTGAAGAATGGATGCAACAAACATGACTCAATCCTCAAGGCTCAAAAGTCAATAAACAAGCAATCAAGAGACATGCACAAGCGAGATCTAACTTAGCTAGATTAGACTCTAATAGACCGAGATTGGATTACTAAACGCTCAACTCATCTTCCCTCTACAATGGCACTAAGGATTTACTAACGAGTCAATGGAACAAATTAGTTTGTTTTCATCCATACTTATATGCTTTAAATTGAAATTAAATCAGACATTTATAAGTGGCACTAGATTTCACACCTATTGCACGGACCCATAACCCGAGTTTTACTCTTGGTTGGTCTAACTGATCACAACAGGGGTGGCTCTTTTTGCCTCAAACATTATTACACATTGCATTTTGAGCTCATATGACGTCATTATATTTTTTTTTTCTCAAAAGTAAAGACAATAATGATTTTTCTTTCATGATCATGATAAGCATAAGCTCTTTTCTTTCCTCCTAGGCAATATTAAACATGCTAATTTGCAAAAAAAAAATAACTCTTTAGCTCTTCCCTACACCTACCGAGGTGACAACAAGCATATGAACCTAATAATTCGCTCCTATGCATTCAAGTCCAATTCTAACCAAGGAAAATACTCTACTCATGCAAGACATCTCCTAGAGAAAGTTTAAAAAGTCTCCCTTTTTTAGCACTCATGCTTAAAACTCTTCAAAAGCTTGAAAATTGACAAGAAAGTCTATCCTAGGAAATCATAGTCATGAAAAAATAGCATCCACAAGACAACCATATGCTAAATTCAAAGAAAACTCAAAAAATTTAGCCCAAACTCAGAGGCTCAAGGGCTTCATAAACATAACATTCCACCCCCAAACTTAAAACATGCATTGTCCTCAATGCAAAAAATCACTAAAGCATACTCAAACATGAGAACAATAAAATAATGAAAGGAGTGAATAATACTGCCTTGGAATGACGATGACCTCTTTATGGAAGCTTGCAAGCACAGAAGAAATTGGAACCAAGACCTACAAAAAAAAAAAAAAAAAAACAAATCAAAAGCAAAAAGAAAAGTACAACTGAACTTACTTGGGTTGCCTCCCATAAGTGCTTGTTTAACGTCATTAGCTCAACGTGATGATCGAATAGGCAATATGATGGTCTAATATCTGGTGTTCCATCAATGGTGCACTTCCTAGCACCTTTCCTGTAACCCACCAACATGGTCTCTTATGTGTTTTGAGGGTCTTCAAAAGCTTTTAGGATCTCTTTCTCCTGTTTGACTCTAATGATCAACTCCCTGCGCTCAATATCAATTATAACTCTCCCTGTAACAAGGAATGGTATCCCTAATATGATAGGTATGACAGGATTCTCTTTGATATCAAAAACAAAGAAATCAACAGAAAGGAAAAATCTACCTACTTTAATCAGCACATTCTCCACAATTCCATATGGGCTAACCACAGATTGGTCAGCCAACTAGAGCCTAACAGTAGTAGATTTTATTTCTCCTATATTTAGCTTTTTTCACAATGATAAAGGAATTATATTTATGCTTGCCCCTAGATCACATAATGCTCTACAAGAATATGTACCAAAATTACAATGAATAGTAAAACTCCCTGGATTAGTTAATTTCTCTAGTACTTTCTGCTGAATGCGAGCACTGCATGTTGATGCAAGGTACACTTTCTCCATCTACTTCTCCTTCTTCTTGATGAGCCATTCCTTCATGAACTTCCTTTAGTGAGGCATCTGCTCCAGTGCATCTGCAAAAGGAATATTAACATTCAAACCCATAAAAGCATCTAGAAAATTTTCAAACTGAGCCTTAGAATTCTTCTTTTTCTTTTTCTTTAACTTAGGAACTAAAACAGTAAGAGAATGGATAGAGGGCTCAGGATTATGCTTTTTAGCTTTGTTTGAGGTGGTGCCCTCTTCAGCTTCTTTAGTAAGATCCTTTGGTTCAGTAGTCTCCTACTCCTCAGGTACTTGAATTTCCTCCTCGTGATGCATGGACATGGCCCTGCAGTACTCCAAATGAGATTTCTTATGTTCAGCTGGGGCCTTACCTTTGTTCATGGTGTTGACAACATTTACCAGTTGTCCCAACTGAGTTTCAATGTTCTTTATTGCTGCAGAATGATCATTAACAGTGGTGTTTATAGCAATCATGGCCTCCTCTAGTTTGTTCGTCCTGTTACTAGATTCTACAATAAAAACTCGAACAAGATCCTCTAAAGACTGTTTATTTTCTTGCTTAGGAGGGGTAAACCAGGAGGATTTAACACATTTTTTATTATTAGCATAGGATAAATTCTCATGATTTCTATTGCTAGGGTGATAATGTGTAGCTGTAGAATTATTATTACACCCCCTAGAATTAAAATTTGAAACATACTGAACTTGCTCTAAATTCTCCTCCTAAAACAGAGATGTAAGGGCAGCTGCAGACTCGATCGATTGAGCACTCCCTGTACTTGAAAATTTCAGAAAAGCATTAGCAAGGGAAGACATCTAGGCCTGAAGTGCACTTACATTGTTAATCTCGAACACTCGAGCAGCAATCTTTTTCGGTACAGACCGCTTAGATGGTCACTGATAGCTGTTGGTGGCCATATCCTCTAGTAATGTGTGCGCGTTCTCCACAGTCTTGAACAATAGAGTCCCACCTACAGCTGCATCAACTATGGTTTTAGTTCTAGGGCCAATACCGTTATAAAAGAGTTGGATTTGTAACCAGTTCGGATAACCATGCTGAAGGCACTTCCTCAACAACTCTTTGTAATGCTCCCAAGCCTCAAACAACTGCTCATCAAACTGCTGCTGGAACGTCCCATTCTCGGTCCTCAGCTTGACCATCTTAGCAGGAGGAAAGAATTTCTTCAAGAATGCTTGGACCAAAGCATCCCAGGTGGTAATGCGCCCAGGTGGAATCGATTGCAACCAGTCACGAGCTTTATCTTGCAAAGAGATAGGAAATAAACGTAAGCGAATGGCATCTTTAGAAACTCCATTTAACTTTACCGTCCCACAGATGTCTAGGAAGGATTTCAAGTGAGAGTTTGGATCCTCCGTGGGTGACCCTCTGTAAACACAGTCTCGAGCTATTTGAATGAGACCCCTTTTCAGCTCAAAATTATTTGCATTGATCGGGGCATAGACAATCCCCGATTGTTGTTCGTGAAAGACCAGCTGAAAGTAGTCCTTAATCAGCTTAGGCTCCTCAGGATTAGGATTGACCATTTGGATATGATTTTCTTGATTCTCCCTTCGAAGTCTATTATAAGTTCTCTCTATCTCCGGGTCAAAGGGAACTAAGGCCAACTCCCTAACCTTTCGCATGCACAAACTAATCTAACCTAAAAAGTAAAATAAAAGAAAAGGAAAGAGATTAAATAAAGAAAGAAACTAGAAAAGGAAATAATTAAATCTAAATCCGAAAAATATAATCTATAAAAGGAAAAGAAAAACAAACATGGCAAAAACAATTTAGGAAACTAACAAATAAGAAAAAGATTAATCTAAAAATGAAAGATCTAAAAAAGGAAAAACTGTCTATAGAAAATTTAAACAAAAAAGGAAAAACTAAATATGGAAAGAAAGCAAAAGAAGGAAAAATGCAATCTACCTATCAATAAAAATAAAAAAAAATAAAAATACACCCTAAATTAAGACCGGAAAATTTTTCTACGATATTAAATTGATTAAATATGCCAATCTCTGGCAACGACGCCAAAAGCTTGATGCGCAATTTGCTAACCGCAAGTGTACGGGCCAAGTTATAATATAGTGAATTTTAATTTGAATGTCGTCCTCTGGATTGAGTTTCTAATCAAATTAATTACCGAAAATACTCAAGTCCAATTTTATTTAGGGAACAAAACTTAGTGATATAAAGAATGAAAATTAACACAAAGCTAAAAGTGTGACAATCAATTGATGGAAAAATTCTTAGGGAATTGATTTCACCAATTGGGATTATGGATTAATTAATGGATAATTAACATGCTATGATTCATTAACCAAGGAAAACAACAATCATACATACCTCTCCCGAGCATACATAATCCTCTCACATGCAATGAATCAAATATCCCTATCTAAATTCATTAACATGCAAGACTATAAGGTTAGTCCTTTTTAACGATTTCTAGAATTATCTATTATCTCTCCATCTCAAGATTAATCTTCGTCATGCATAACGATTTCTAAGCTAAATCCCCTCTCCCGAGCAAGATTCAAACACAATCATCAATCAATTTATGGCCGGTAAATTGATAGCATTAAGAACACATTATGCATAAATGAAAGCATGAAATACATCCATAAATCAATCCAACATTGCCCAACGGCTACATCAATCCCTAAGATTCAGAACTTAGCTACTCATACAACGCATTACGATATAGCAAAATTCTAAAACAACCATTAAAACTAACTAAAATCAAGAGGGAGAAGAGATTAAACGCTAAATCGCCAAACCGCACGTCCCCGTCACGATCTCCACAACCCGAGCCTTCGAATCCCGCTCCTCCAACTTGTTTCACCTCCCACAAAAAGTATTAGTCGAGTTTGTGGTAGAAATTGCATCAAAAGAGGTCCCTTTGGCCAACCCTAATCTCAATGTATTATAGAAAAAAAAATTGACAGCGTCGCGACGCTATAGGGGCAGCATCACGACGCTGTCGCGATACCGCCCATTCTGTTTAGGAATTCTTCGAGAACGTCGAAACACTATTGACATAGTGTCTCGACGCTGTGTCTTCTGCCTCCCAAATTAGAGAAGGACAGTGCAACGTCGAGACGCCCAGAAACTAGGGTCTTGACGCTGGTCCTTGGTTTGCACTAATTTAGTAAGCTTCCAACTCTATCCAACTTCATTTCTTTGGCCCTTTTTCATGTCCTGAACACCCGATTAAATCCATTTTCTCAATTTAGCTCCAAAACATATTTCCTACAAATAAAACACTAAAATGCATAAATTTGGCCAATTGAATATCAAATACTAGCTAAATTAATTAGGGAAAAATAGCTAGTTATGCTCGCTATCAATCTCGCCAGCTTGTAATTGTGTCCAGGAACTTATTTATGGAAATGAAGAACATACGTGATCAATGGCACTTGAATCGAGTATCCAAACTGAACTATCGTTTTCCACTATACACGATTCCAAGACTAATAAATCTGATTTAGAGTAGTGGATTATGTTCCTTTTGGCTAAGCAGTTTGTCTGAGGACATTCCTCAGTTAAAACCATACCTAAATTGTTTGCCATGTGTTTTAAGTTTTTCTTAGTCGTATGTTTTGAACCGTTTAATTTGATGTTTGACAAATCACATACATAATTCAACATTTTGCTGAAATAAACAAATAACTTGTATTAAAACCTTGCACTAAACCCATTACACATATTATCCAATAAAATTTAGCAAAAGCAATCATTGACCCAAGTATATTATTTGATATATTTTGAAACAATACTTTAGAGGTTTAGAATAACCGCTTCCGTAGGGCAGTCAGTTACTCATCCTCTGAATCGAGACAATCTCAACAATTTACTATTGCCAAAATAACTCTTTATTCCAATAGTTCTTAGCTATCGTCTGTTCGGTAAAGACAATCTTGTAAGTGTGACCCGCCATTTTCAGATTCCAGAGGACGACCCTAACAATGCCACCGTAGGGAAGAGCTAATGTTAGGAATGTCCCTAAGAAACCCTATCCATTTCTGGAGTTTGCGTTGTTTTGAATTCCATGTGTCAATCCTCCGTAGGGTGATCGCTCCTAGGGCGACTCGCAAGCGGCGCATAGGAATCTCACGACGCAAACTAATGGAAGAGACCACAGCACACGTTGACACGTTTCCTTCACCCACTTACTATGAACACTTTCCTCATTCACCTTGTTATTGACCCGTGCAAACACCATCTAGGGGGACGCTCCTAGGGCGCCTCAAGGTCAAGCATGGATCTCACGATGTGAACATAAGGAGGACGTGAGAGTAAAAAATTGATATTAACATCTGGTTTTTATACTTTTTCTCCCACTAAAGTATTCTAAAATTTTAGGGTCTTTTTATGAAGGGGATGAAAGCCCCTACGCAGCGGAAGCGCATCAATTGGCACTACAACAAATACTGCTTTTCATAGCATGTAATTATAGCATTAAGTAAAATAAGCTATTAAAAAATGAAGGCACGCTAGACACGCCAAGCGGACAAAAAAAAAAAAGCGGTAAACAAAAAGTTGAAAATCTTTGGGTGCGTTACAGAAAAAAAATCTTGTATTTTTTTTCTTTATTCAACAATCACTTCCCACAAACCCTTCATCATCCGCTTGTGATATTCTCCAGTCCTCCAATTTTTCTCTTACACAACCCTCTTTCCTTTAATCTCTTACTTCGCCAACCCTCAATCTCTCTCACTTTCTCCTGCCCAATCTCTCTCACTTTCTCCTGCCCTTCAATCTCCATGTCACCGATTCTTCATCCCTTCAATCTTCGTTTTACGCATGGATCTCCCTCTCGCGCATCATTTTCTCTTAAATTTTCGAATTCAGAAACAATCTTCGTCGAACATTTCTTATCCGTCCAAATTGTCTTCTGGTCGTAAGTTGGAGCCACTACGGTCATTGGAACTGGCATTTGCGCAGAATAAGCAGTGGTGAGAAGCGCCAGGTCAGTATCACCATTAAAATTCTCACGAGACCTCGATTTCTCCTCCTCGACGAACCAACCAGTGGACTCGATAGATAGGTCAAAACCCTAACCCTAGAAATCAAATCACCATGGAAATTGCTTAATTTATGATGTCGATTATGAGATTTCAGTAGTGTTTTTGCATTATGCTACTCAAACGTTGAGAGCTCTGTCGAAAGATGGAAGAATAGTGATTTCCAAGATTCACCAGCCAAGTAGTGAAGTTTTTGAGCTATTCGATCAACTTTACTTGCTTTCAGGAGGGAAAATTTTGCGTTTTGGTCAAGCTTCAAAGGCTTATGAGGTGACAATTCTGCCATTTTTGATGTAATGTGAGTTACAGAGACGAGGTGTTTCGACATTGTTGGAGGTTTCTGATCTTGAATTGTTGATTTGTGCAGTTCTTTGCTCAAGTTGGCTTTCCTTACCCTGCTTTGAGGATTATTTTCTTAGATGCATCAATTTAGACATTGATGCATCTATGTCTCATATCCGTGTATATACTTCTAAAGTAGGATGTGCATCCTGAGTATTGTTTTTTTTCTTTTTTTTCAAGCACCATGATTTCAGTGATTCCATTGGCCTTCGACGTTTATTTTTAGTGCATCATTAAAACTGGGTTCAGTTTAAAGACCACTTCTTATCGCAACGAAATTCAGACTTTCTTTGTAAACAAGTACAATATAATAAAGTGTTGGAAGTCACAATGATTTTTATTGTTTATTTTCTATTTAAGAGGAAGTGACAATGTTAATAGCTAGGATGTTGAAGTTTTCAATTCAGTTGTATACAAACTCTTCTTTCTTTGTTGATTATGCAATTTTGCTGAAATATTGTATCAAATCAACGTAGTTGTGTCGTTCCTTATACTCATTTTCCTTTTGAATGTGTTGCCTTAGCGAGAAAACGGGACTTGCAAGTTATCACTCAATACTAGGACTATTTTATTGGTACCCTCGTACGCATGAAGGCTCTAGTCTTTCAGATGTGCGTACTTCATATTTTCCACTTCATAGGCATTTTTTCGTCAAGGCCACTCTCAAAGGTTCAATGAAACTCAAGGTACAATTTTTTTGTCTGGTTTTTTAATGTACCCTGCAAGTTTGTTTGTCATGGTAAAACATGTTTTGTTTTATTTTTTTTAAATTATTGTTTTATTTTTTTAAAATTAAGGGTGAAAGAAGCAAACACTTTCATTTTCCGAAGAGATTCAAAGATAAAGTTGTTGAGATAAAAAGTAAATAAAGATTTTGCAGTGGCTACACCTCTTTTGAGGAATCAAACATGTTGGAGCCACTTTTCTTACTTCTTTTGGGTTTCGTCGCTTTAGTCTACTTCTTTCAAGGGTAATCGAATCTTTGGTGACTTTCAAATATTCCTCCCCTTCTCTTATTGTAAACAAAAAAAAAATATATCAAGTGAAATTTCTTAGATTGGTGTGGTAGCTAAAATAGTTAAAAGTAGCGCAATGTTGATTAATGAAATCAACTTTTCTTACCAAAGTTTTGTAGACTAACAAAGTGGCTCATGAATTGGCAGGGCTTGCTTCCATAACAGAGAAAGGGGTGAATATGGATACAGAGCTATAGAATATATACTACTGATGCTTGAATAGAGTGATTATGTCAATGAGTGATTATGTCAATGATGCAATTGTTCAAATGATGCTTCAACCTAGCTCTATGGATGGGAGTTAAAAAATCAATTTGAGATACGGTAGGCATAAAGATGATGTTGGCTTGTGGTCTCTTTATTTAAAAACCTCTTTTAGTTTTTAGTTTCATCAAGAAGCTTCATTTTGTGTTTCTTTGCAATCAATATTTTGTTTCAAATTATTAGAATACTCGATTCTTTCTCTCCCCCAATTTCTTTCTTAAGAATTTATCTAAGAGTCTTTGAGTTTCTCTATTTCAATAATTGTTTTGACAGACCATTGGATATGCTTCAAGATTACTAACACCAAAGGTTCAAGCTAAAAAATTGTCATATTATTTGAAGCAGCGAGGCATACTATCCACCTTGTCTTTTTAAGGTTCACTTTATACTTCCTGATGTCTATAGAACCTACTTGTGGATTGATGCTTTTAAATATATTAGAAAAGAATTCCTTGATTTATGCTCTCAATTATCTTTCAAAAAACCTTGCCTTTGATTGACAAAATCTCCTTAACTAGGAAGATCACAAAAATTTTCCTTCAAATAAGAGCTCGATAAGTTTTGTCTCTTTCACTTTCTTCTTGAATTCATTAATTAAAGTAGACTTTCTTGTGTTATAAGCACCAACTACTCACCCATTTGCACATTCACTGACATATTTTCTTGTTAAAAGACATTAAGACAAGATATTTCTCATCGAATGATCTTTACGAGTACTTATCAAATTGCTTAGCGTGAGTGATGTTTGTGACAGGAGCTCAACTTTTCTATCCTAGAGAACAAGTTGTAGAAGTCCTTCAAGGGCAACCAACTTTGTTCTTTAAACTAAATGGCGAGAGTATTGTCCTAAGGTACTTCTTATGTTTAGCTTGAAGAAGTTCTTTAACTTTGAAGTGTTGTAAGTAATTAGTTGAAACAATTGAATGTGCAGTTACTGTAGCCATTTGGAGTCTGTTGGTATAGTGGTGAATTAACATTGGTGTTATTCAAAACTTTATCTTGTCAATATGTTGTTTTGTTGCTTTCTAGGGTCATGAATCATTTGCTTCATACGAAAGTTTATAGTAGCTTCATCGATTGATTAATATTCATTCTCGGTGTCATCTATGTTTCTTATAGCTTCATTGCCATTGTCTTGGCCATGATCAAGGTTGGCTTATCTCATATATGCCTTTGAACTCTTTTGTTTTGATTTTCATGACCTCTTGAAGCTTGTTTTTTTTTTTAGATAAATATATGGTTGGAGAACATGGAAAAATGAGGCCAAGACTATAGTCACTCAGAACACACAAGGTAAATAACATTGCACCAAATCATTCTTCTAGTTCCTAAGAAATGGTGAAAATCACTTTTGTCATGTTCGAAATCATTCCGAAACATGTCCTTAATCATTCAAAATCATCAAAATTGACTTTGAATTATTAAAGGCATGTTTCAGAGTGATTTTGAATATGACAAGTTTAGATCACTAAGTTTTTTGAAGCCTTTTGTATTATGATCAGCAAATTCTAGTAAGCTTGTTGGTTCATTTGGTGTAGTCCAATAAGGTTTCTGAAGCCTATTGTATTATGTTTAAGCCCTGAGTTAGTTAATCATTTTCTTGCTTCACGTTGTACATAGTTTAATAAATTAAGATTGATAGAACATGGATAGTTAAAGGATCTCTTTTGGTTGTTGTATTTAAATTATATTTGATGTGAGACCTGACTCGCTTTATTTTGTGGAAGTTCGTAGTTTGTTTGTTGACCTGAAGTGTTGTGAAAATTTATAGTTGAACAATTTTGAATATAGAAGTGTGTTCTTTTGTTTAGCAAGTGTTAATAAAATTTTGGGTTAGCCATATGTATGTTGTTATGCTGTTGAACTTTTCAGAGCATTCGGTTAGAATTAGGATAGATGCTTTAGTAATGTAGGTTAGGTATAGAATCCCGGAGCATTACATTTGTTACCAAAAAATTGTGATATTTCAATTTTTGTGAGGCTAGTGATTGAATGTTCTTTTTAGTTCTTTGTGGGTATTTCACGTTTTGTATTCTTTTGCTCTTAATAGGGGTTTACATGATTCTCATTATGTATTTTTTTCAAGTCTAACTTTTGAGAACGTGCATGAAAAGTTTTGTTTGCTTATCAGGAAAAAATTATCTTCACTTGTTACATTGTCCCTTGTTTTCAGACATATCCCAAATAATTTAACTCTAATACTTGAGCAATGTCACAAAACTTTTCTACAACCTCATAAAGGGTTGGTAATTGATAGATGATGGTGCAAGTTTTAAATTTTATTTTGAACTTTTGACATATAGAAGTTTCAAAAGAATTTGTATATATAATTTTTTTGTAATTTGTTTTTGTAGATGGATAAAATGTGACTTTACATATGGATGAAGATGACGACATCACTTGTTCTTGAAGGTTTTTTTTTTTTTTTTTCTGAACAACACTTGTTCTTGAAGTTTGTTCTCCATATTACTTTGAATGTAAACATTTGGTGCATTTTCTATTTTGTACTCACTTGTTAGAAATAACTTTGTGAATTTCTTTTATTGTGTTGGACACTAATTAAATATGTTATTTTGTGATGTAATGAATTACAAAATTTCAATTATGAGATGGAAGTTATGATATTTTAATTGTCATATAATAGTCTTGGTATGTTTATTTAGCTACAAAAAAGTTTTGTTAAGAATTATATCATTTGAGACATGATACTTGATCAATATGGTGAAACATATAATTATAAGACCACTATATAATAAAAGATGGTCATTAGGGAAATTCATAATATATCCTAAATGGAAAGAAAAAGTAATAAAAATTTGTGATAAAGTTTAAAAAACTATAATATCTCATAATAATATAAAAAATGCTATTAAAGATCAATCATAACGTTTTTTGCTAATGCTTTCCATATCATTAAAATTATGCAATCAAAAATAATTTTTTTATAGCATTTTCTATAGCATTGAAAAAATGCTATAAAAAGTTAGAGACTTTCAATAACATCGGCTACAACAACGTGGCAAAAAATGTTATGAAATGTCTTTTATAGCATTATTTTGTGGCTATAAAAAACGCTATGAAAGAGAAACCATAACATTTTTTAAACGCTATGAAATGCTTCCACAACATTACAATAACGCAATAAATATAGACTTTCTACAGCGGTTTTGATAGCGGGAAAAAAACGCTATTAAAAGTCTCAGACTTTCAATAACATGGGCTACGACAGCGTTTCATAAAACGCTATCGTAGCCTTATAATAGCGTTTTTTCAATGCTATCGTATGTGATTTTTCCTATAGTGTGGACCTTACGCCGTATATTAATTAACATTAAAATATCATTACGAAAAACTCAAATAAACTTTAAACATACTTTAAAGTTGCTGGAAAATTGGGATAAACATGCTGTAAAATAAATCTAAATTTTTTTTCATGTTTTTCTAAAGAAAAGGGAAAGAACCGTTACAAACCTTCGTTGTAGACTTGACCGTTCTTCGCCAACGACGCTCCAACGAACGAAAATGAAGCGATTCCTTCTTGATTTCTTCACTGGAAATTTCTTCTTCAAAGACACAATAACCACAAAGGTTACACTGGTATGTCTATAAGTCTAGGAGGAAAAAGACTTGTGGGAGTCTTTCTCTAAGAGGGAGGCTAGAGAGAATTCTAGGTCTTGTCTTGTGAGTCTAAGAGCAAGAGGAGAGTACTGAACCAATTAGATCTAGTGTTCTATTTATAGAAGAGAGGTCATGAATAAAATATTCAATTAAATCAATCTTTTCAAAAATTGATTCAATCTTATTCCTTATTTAATCAATCCATGATCAACCATATCCATAATTGATTAATTTTTTCCACAAATGACTAATTACTTCCATAAGTGATTAGATCATTTCCATAAATGATTAATCACTTCCTTAAGTGATTAATTATTTCCATAATTGATTAATTCTCGGTTAATGAATTCTTTAATTAATTAACCACCGATTAAATATCACATATTTAATTTTCGGCCTTGAATTAATTAATTTGCCCAAATACATTTTAGGCCTTAAAATTAATTAATTCATTATTTGAACTCTTTTAAACTTCCATAAATTTAATGTGACTCAAATTTATATTAATATTTGAATTTCTTCAAATATTAATTTCTCTCATAATAATATATCAATATATATTATATTGTTTCCCATAGTAAATTGAACATTTTCAATTTACATTTATTACTTAGTTGCCTAAAATTACTTTATGAGCTACCAGTGGGACCTAATGGACCTGCAGATCAGAAGCTCCAACGATGTGACATTAATTGGTCAAACTCATTAACCGCATTAATCAATATTCGTTAACAGTGTGTACATTCCACTATAGACTCACAGTTGCACTCTTCTCACTGCAGAAATATTTTTTGTGTCCACGGATCTAGACCAATATCGACTAGTTAGTCCTTCACGAGTGTCTGTAACACACGCTGGGTCAAATTAGCGTTTTACCCCTAGGTTACTTCTATTTCCTTAAGTACCAGTTCTCCTCTAATGAACAACCTGTTTGTGGTCCAACCATCAAACAGAAAACCCTCTCGTGCCATTGAGAGGGTAGGGTCCTTTGTACAAGACTCGGAGTAACCACTTAAGGAAACACTCATCTGCTTCCCTAAAGTCGGGAAGGAGTGAATTCCATCTTGTACGATTATGTTCTCAGCTCCCCACTCGGTCTTGTCCCCAAAATGGTAGGCTTATTGAGTCGGCGTATTGGCCACATGCAAATCAAGGGACAATCTTGTTGGGTTTTGTGCCCTAAAAATCGTAGATAGTGAATGTAACTGTTGACTGGATATTAATGAAATATTATTGATGTATTTTTCCATTAATAGTTATTAGTTATTTTATATATGTCTTTGCCTAATAATAACCCTAATCCAATAAACTAGACCTCCAAGGTTGTAATATGAGTCTTGAACTATATGTAGCGACATATGGGATCATTGTTCTAGAAACAGCCTAAAGGGTCTATAGTATAGGGATAAGACTGGGTGCCTTATCCTGGCGACACTATGGATACGACCCACTTTGTATTTGATTACTACTACAAAAATCACTTTTAATGACGGGCATTGCCCGTCATTAAAGACTTTTCATGACGGGCGGCGTCCGTCATCTATACAAGTGTCGTCAGAACAAGTTACAATGACAGACGTTTTTCATGATGGTCAATGCCCGTCATGAAAAGTCGTCCGTCATCAAAAGTGCGTCATTAAAAGGTATTTTCCAACCAACCAGATCTTTAATGACGGGCATTGCCCATCATTAAAAGCCGTCCGTCATGAAAAGTTAGTAATTAAAGGGTATTTTCCAACTAGCCAGATCTTTAATGACGGGCAATGCCCGTCATTAAAAAGACGTCTGTCATGAAAAGTCCGTCATTAAAAGGGTTTTTAAGAACCAAATGTCTGTCATTAAATGTCATTTTTTATGACAGTCATTGCCCATCATTATTTTGTTCATAATTTAATAAAAAAAAAAATTTGGTTGCCCGGTGGCAAACCAACCATATTTTCTTCATTTGTCAACCTGTAAAGAAAGTAATCTTAATTTTAAATGTGCAAAATTGTATAGAAATCAAATATTTTTCAAATTTCATTCCTATAAGCCAATGAACCAAATTTGTTCATACAATTTTTATTCATATAAGTTTGATATAAAAATAAAATTACAAACACTTACACTTAAAAGCCTCAAAATTACTAAACACCTGTGATTTAAACTCTACACCTACACTAAAAAACAAAAATTCTCGTACATGCCGCTTTCATTCTTGTCACCATAATCTTGTTCGTACATCAAACTTGAAGAATGTAAGAAAAAAAAATTGTAATTAGGTTCGATACACCGCCAAAATAAGAACTCACATAACAAACATATGTCCAACAACTCGAAGAACCTAAGAAAAACAAATTTAGTTAACAATAAAATACACAAAAAAAAAACCAATCTCGATGAGTATCGAAAAAAATTGTTAGAAACCCTAATAAACTCCAAAAGCGTACAAACTTCAAGATATCAAGTTTAACCCCTTCAGAGAACCTGTAATGCTCTAGGTTTCTATACTTAACCTAGAGACATTACTAAAACATTTATCCTAATTTTAATCGGTTGCTCTAGAAATTTCGACAGCATAACGACGTACATATGACTAACCCAAAAATTTTTAAACCTGTTAAACAACAGAAACACACTTCTATATGAAAAAAATCACCCAACTATAGTCTCACAACACTTCAGGTTCATAACAAGACCCCAAATATCCTAAAACTAAGCAAGTTAGTTTTAACATGAAAAACTAATAAGTGACAGACTTTTAATGACGGTAAAACTATAAATATCCATCACCTTACAACCGAAACAAGGAATCCTACACTTAAAAGAAATGAGCTTAACATTGAAACTAATAAGTGTACAACCAGAACAAGCACATCTTACAGTTAATAGAAATGAGCTTAACATCGAAACTAATCAGTGGAGTTACAAAACTCTCCAAAGTAGCACAAGTAAATGAAAGATCATAGTTACAAAAGCTCTATGCAAGAACTTCTTAAATTAACACGATATCAGATAGAAAGATGCCATAAACAGAAAATAATGAAATACTTTGCATTCTAACCTTGATAGGGTGCTCAGCTACATGTAAAAACAACCCCACTTGATCTTTCACTTCCAAATACAAGATATCCATGCACAAGTTAGGTCTTGCATCAAGCACAATCAAAATCTAAACAATCATTAAAAGACATTGCAAGAAAGGAGATCACAATTCGAAGAAGAAATATTAGATGTCAAGTGTCCCTTTTGAAAAGAACAACTATCCATTTTGCTTTTCTCCCATGTTTGTCTTATGTCTGTTTGTCTTTATATTCTAGCTATTTTTGTAGTTCTGAGAAGAAAAGGACATTTAGTTCATTTTATCAATATATGTTTCTATTTCGTAGCTAAAATTTTCGCCAATTGTACAAAATTCCCAAATATCTATTTCAAGTATTTGATCAACTACCTTGGCTATATATCAAAGTAATGGAAATACAGCCTCATCTACAAAACCTTGTTCATAATATTTGATTCTTCAAGACACAAATGTTATGAATTCACCACGGTTAGCATTGTATTGGCATAGACATTTCTGCTGGACTGTGCAATATATGTTCCCTTGCTTGTTATTCGACTGTCAAGATCAATCCCAAAATTCAGATTCTTAAACAATATGGGTCTACCTGGATAGCCAAATGATGCATCACTGCATTCACGAAGAAGAAACATCAGTACTCAGAAGAATTAATAAGCAACAATCGTCTAAACAAGGATAATTGTGCCACCTCTTATAGCAACACATACAACCATACAGGGGTATGGTGACTCAAAATGAAATGCAATTGCATAGGTATCCATAAATCTCATAAAATATGTAAATTCAGATGATATAGGTACCACAAGGAGGCCATAACTTAACAAAATTACCTCTGGGAATAGTCAGAAAATTAGTGCATTTCAAATGGTGATTATGGAAAAAATATTGATTGCTTTTGTTAAATGTTACTTATATGGGGGGAAAATAAATACTATATTCAAATGTAGACAATAAGTTTTAGTGTGCCATATATGAAAGAGGGAAAAGGAAACACATTGAATTATGTAAAATATAATGCAGTTCTCTTTTGAATATCTTATAAGTTAAGATCACTAAGTGGTGACTATGGAAAAATGCTTACCATCTTCATCAGTTTCACCATCAGTTTGCCCACCTTGATAGTTGATACTCTTTCCTGTCTCCTTAATTTGAAGCTGGAAGATATTAGAAGAAGGCAGTCATCTCTAAACCTCCTCGACCACTTGGATGACATTTTCATCTGTTGAATCTCTGAGCCAGTAAAACCTATCCATGACATAGAAAAAAGGCCGTCACTTTTTTAATTCTTACCAAGTCTAAATGGAGTTATTTGATAATGATTTTGTTTCAATTTTCCATTTTTAACAATCACACAAATTTTTTAACATGTTACTTTATTTTTGTAATCTATCTTTCCAATACATTTTCAAAATCCTAGTCAAATTTTGAAAACTAAAAGAAAGTAGTTTTTAGAAACAAACTTTTTGTTTGTGTTCATAAAAAGAAAAAAGGTAAATGGAGAAAATATACATACAAATAGTTCTCCGAAACTTAATTTCAAAACAAAATCCTATAATAAGCTTCAAAACTGGCTCAAAATTCATCATTAATGATTAATCAATATCTAGAATAAGC
This sequence comes from Luffa acutangula, assembly GCA_036850905.1. Classification (NCBI taxonomy): domain Eukaryota; kingdom Viridiplantae; phylum Streptophyta; class Magnoliopsida; order Cucurbitales; family Cucurbitaceae; genus Luffa; species Luffa acutangula. Next base: position 28,997,401 of record CM072092.1, read on the forward strand.
TTTTTGAGTTTGACTAATACTAATAAACCACAGGAAAATATGAGGAGACATACCTACAGTGAAGGAGTAAAGAAGGAAGAAAGTTCTCCCTTAGTTTATCTTCAATTAAAGTTTTTCCTATAGCTTGTCCCTGTTTTTTCCTCTATGCATCCACATGAAAATATCTCATTCAAGCATCAAAACAAGACCAACTTGAGAGAGTAATAATGCACATGCCTTGGGATCAAACTTCATGATTAATGGATGTGAAAAATTCATGTACTGTGCGTATCTATGGAACGAGCCAAAACAAGTCTCCACCGCGCCATTTACTTTTCCATCCATATCGATCTTCCACAAGCCAGTCAAGTCCTTCTAGACTACTATGTCATCATCCAAAAACAGAATTCTGTTCAGTTTTGGGTACATCTCAGGCAAGTAAAATCGCAAATGGTTCAAAATTGATAGATATTTGGGATTTCGGAACTTCATATTTGTTGTATCCTTCGTTGCATTTTCAACACTATTCTCAAAGTAAAACCTCTGTAAATTTGCAGACTCTAGTTGGCGAAGCACTGGAACATAGGAAGAATTCAAGAACTTGTAATCCTCTACTGCCTTGACTTCAATGTGAGCTCCATTATAGTCCTTCAGCTTCAACATAACTTGCATTGCCCCAAGATTCATCTTGTCAGTAACCACATGAAACACATGCTTCCATGGTTATTCAGCATTCTTAACAGCTGAATTAACGACAACCAAAGCAGCAACCACATTGTCTGAGAATATTGCAAAATGGTAAAGTTTTGGGTCCTCTATTTCTTGTGGCACTGGCTTCCCTACATCTTAATATTTATCTAGATGTGCAATTCTCTCTTCCATCAACCTCGTTGCAATGCAGTGCAAGCTTTTTGGAAGCGACTTTGTTGCAATTAAACTCGAGAAAGCACCTTGTTTCTTGGCTTTCGACAAAAGCTCATTCACTACAAAAATCGTATACTTCAATAACGCACACAATAAATATAACTTCCAAGTTGAATGAGGACATACTTTCCGAGTAACATTCATACACAAAATTTCATTTCACAACATTAAGCAATGCATTGGATACGGATACCTTGGAAGTTGTGGGACTAGCAATAGTGGTTAACTTCTCAGAAAGGGAAATGATGCAGGTTGTTGAAGAACCATTAGATGTTAGATAAATATCATAATGAAAAATAAATTATAGTGCAAATTCTAAAAAAAATAAAAAATCAATAACTCCACAAATGAACAACAGAGTTCTCTGGTTCCTAAGTTGTATAGCCAGAATATTAGACAACCATACACAACAAAAACAAAGCTATTAAATCTAATTGAATTAATAAAAAGGAAATGGACACTCCTACTTTCAAAATCTCGAAAAATTATCAAACTTAAATTAAATGAAGAAATATATATACCTTTTGAACGTTTAAGAAAAACCCACGAAGGCTAAGAATCGCAATGACCAGTGAACATCAAGGAGAAAATCACCTACGACCAGCAAGAAGAAAAACCCACGGTTCTTTGGACAAAAATCCTCGACAAGGAGAACAGCGGCAAAAAGAAAACACACAACGACGAGAACGGTGGTGGGGAGAAAACCCACGACGAGGAGAAAAACAACTCACACGAAAAAACACCCACGATGAACAAGAAGAACGACGATGGTGATAGTGAGAGAACAGAAAAGACTAGGCGAGGAGTACTTCAGAAGAATGGAGGTGCTCAGGGAGATGAATGGCGGAGAAAACTAAGAAGAGGGAAGAAGGAATAGGCTCGAGGAGAGAGAAAAAACCTAAAAATGAGTAAAGCTACAGAACTTTTAATGGCGGTCCTTGAGTAAATCTACAAAAATTTCGAACTTTTAATGACGGGCAATGCATGTCATTAAAAGTTCAAAATTTTTTTAAAACGCGCGTTCGACATTAAAAGGCCGTGCGTTTTTCGTCCGTCATTAAAAGGCCCGTGAATTTTTTTCTGTCCGTCATTAAAAGCCATTTTTGTAGTAGTGGATACAAACGCTATGATCCAACGCGTTCGTGTAGGAGACATGCGAGTGGGGGTATCCTATGCAATGGATTTGCATAAGACCGGACCGTGAAATAGTAACCACTAGTTATAACACCATTAACTAGTTGGTTTTCTATTTCACTAGGACGACCTAGACAACTTAGTCTTAATCCTAAGTTGATTATGGACTCTTGCGCATGAGGGACTGTCCTTTGATTTGTATGGGTGAGAGTGGCCAATACGCCGACTCAATAAGCCTACCATTTTGGGGACAAGACCGAATGGGGAGTTGGGAACATAATCGTACAAGATGGAATTCACTCCTTCTCGACTTTAGGGAAGCAGATGAGTGTTCCCTTAATTGGTTACTCCGAGTCTTGAACAAATGGCCCTACCCTCTCAATGGCACGAGATGGTTTTTTGTTTGATGGTTGGACCACAAACAGGTTGTTCATTAGAGGAGAATTGGTACTTAAGGAAATAGAAGTAACCCAGGGGTAAAACGGTAATTTAAGTCAGCTGGTGTTACGGACACTCGTGAAGGACTAACTAGTCGATATTGGTCTAGATCCATGGACACAGAAAATATGTCTGCAGTGAGAAGAGTGCAACTGTGAGTCTATAGTGGAATGTACACACAATTAACGAATATTGATTAATGTGGTTAATGAGTTTGACCAATTAATCTCACATCGTTGGAGCTTCAGATATGCAGGTCCATTAGGTCCCACTAGTAGCTCATAAAGTAATTTGAGGCAACTAAGTAATAAATGTAAATTGAAAATGTTCAATTTACTAAGGGAAACAAATATAATACATATTGATATATTATTATGAGAGAAATTAATATTTGAAGAAATTCAAATATTAATATAAATTTATGGAAGTTTGAAAGAGTTCAAATAATGAATTAATTAATTTAAGGCCTAAAATCTATTTGGGCAAATTAATTAATTCAAGGCCGGAATATTTAATTTGGTGGTTAATTAATTAAAGAATTCATTAACCGAGAATTAATCAATTATGGAAATGATTAATCACTTAAGGAAGTGATTAATCATTTATGGAAATGATCTAATCACTTATGGAAGTAATTAGGCATTTGTGGAAAAGATTAATCAATTATGGAATTGATTGATCATGGATTGATTAAATAAGGAATAAGATTGAATCAATTTTTGAAAAGATTGATTTAATTGAATATTTTATTCATGGTCTCTCTTCTATAAATAGAATACTAGACCTAATTGGTCCATGACACTCTACTCTTGCTCTTAGACTCTCAAGACAAGACCTAGAATTCTCTCTAGCCTCCCTCTTAGAGAAAGACTCCCACAAGTCTTTTGCCTCCTAGACTTTGAGACATAGCGGTGTAACCTCTGTGGTTATTGTGTCTTTAAAGAAGAATTTCCAGCGAAGAAATCAAGAAGGAATTGCTGCGTTTTCGTTCGTAGAAGCGTCGTTGGCGAAGAACGGTCAAGTCTACAACGAAGGTTTGTAACGGTTCTTCCCATTTTCTTTAGAAAAGCATGCAAATAAATTTAGATTTATTTTTCAGCATGTTTAAACAAATTTTCCAGCAACTTTAAAGTATGTTTAAAGTTTGTTTGAGTTTTTCGTAATGGTATTTTAATGTTAATTAATATACGACGTAAGGTCCAATCGATGCGCTTCCGCTGCGTGGGGACATTTATTCCCTTCAATCGACATCAGAGCCATCGTTGTCCCTATTAATTAATATTAAAAGTTGTGATAGGCTCTAATAGGTGGGATTTATGCATAATGCATGTTTGGTTTGCGTTGAACTGTTTAGGTTAATTTTATGGCAATAGATTTTATTTTTATGTGATTTTTATCATGTAAGGCCTGGTGTTTCGGGTATTTTATGTAAAATTGAGTCCTATGTAAGTTCGGGTCTAGAATAGGTTTTTATGAGATGAAAATCAGAGAAATCGAAAGAAAAATCGAAGAAACGATGCTGCCACTACCCAGATTCTGCCTCCAGACGCTGTCTCGATACCGCAGGCGGTCGGTAAGGAAAGTGCACAGCGTCGGGACGCTGTGTTGATAGCATCTCGACGCTGTCACGATGGCGGCGCTCGTTAGGGCTTCATCAGGCGCGGTTCAAGAAGAGGGTGGTTCGATTCAGACCGGTTCGGCTGGGCTAGGACCTATTTTGTCCGGTTCAGCCAATTTTTGGCATGGTTCGTGATTTTGGAGGCCGGTTCGAGGTGGTTCGGGGCGGTTCGTGCTGTCTCGACCAACTTTTGGAGCTGCAGAAGGATTTTAGGATAGAATTTAGCTAAAATTATTGTAATTTAATGCTTTATTTTATCCTAGGGGCCAAAATTAATCGGTTCAATTGCTATTTATATGCTTTATGGATGTCATATAGAATATTTAATCCCACCTTAGGTTATAAACATGCTCATGCATTTATTTATATATTATAAATTGTTATAATGTATGTTTTAAATGCATGGAATTGTTTTCATATTTTTTAATATAAGTGTATATTAATTATATGAAAAATTGGAAAGCATGAAGCATGTCATTACTTAAATTAAATATAAATAGTTATGTTTAATGTGATGAATGAAGCATGCTTGATTGATTTTCTTGATTAGCTTATAATTGTTATATTAAAAGAAAATCAAATTGCGTGAAGCATGAAACATCCATAGTTAATAATATAATTGTTATATTATTCATGCAATATTGCATGCTTTAATTATTTAATTTGAATGATATTGTTGAATGAATTAAACCCTAGATTCTTGATTATAGGATTAATCATTAAAATTTGAAATAGTTCTTTAATATTAATGATTAGAAACCGTCAATCTATAATCAAGATTTGCATGCAAACATAAGATCATAGGATAAATTGGATTAATTTTAAATTGTTTAAAATTAATTAGACCTAGATCAGTTTCTAATAGGATTAGAATTTTTTCTTACTTAGAATTAAAAATAGTTTAATTGACTAAGTAGGAAAAACATCGTTGTGATTATAAGGGAACTCCACCGGTAATGTTCTGTGTAAGGCTGGGGGTATTTAAGTTGACGGTTTACAGAACACCTCCTACCTGGGAACTGACCTGGAATACCGGAGTTGAATTAATCATAGTTAAATGTTAGCATGAAATGTCACTAGGTTTATTAAAAGTGTTTAATGCACCTAGATCTTTAGAGTAAAGACCTTACATTACTGAGGTTATAAGGGAACTCTCTCGGTAAAGTTCTGTCTAAGGATGGGAGTATTTAAGTTGACGGTTTACGGAACACCTCCAACCTAGGAACTGACCCGAACATTGAGTTGAATTAACCATAGTAATGTTGACTTGCAATGTTGGGTTTATTAAAAGAAGTTTAATTCACCCAAAAGATTGTAGTTGAATCCTTTCCATAATTGTTATAATAGGATCAGACTTAGATAAATTGACTTAGTCGAATACTATCTAAGTTAAACAACCCTATATTAACCATAGGACATTTTTCAGTAGGAGGAAAATTACAAAACGAGATTTAAATCAAGTTTTGCTCCTACGTCCCTATATTCACAACGTGAGATTCATGCTCGGCTTCGAGTCGCCTTAGGAGCGGCCTCCCTTCGGAAAGTGTTTGCATGAATCAATATCAAGGTGAATGGGAAAAATGTCTAGAGTAAGTGGGAGCGGGACACGTGTCAACGTATCCCTCGGTCTCCGCCCATAGTTCACACCGTGAGAGTCCTATGATCCGCCTGCAGGTTGTCCTGGCGCAACCATCCCTTCGGAGGGCCTGATCCTAAGATTCGGAACATCGTGAACTCCTGAATATGATAGGAGCTCTTAGGCTAATCGCCAACAGTTGTCTTTCCCTTCAGTAGCCTGTTGGTGCGTGCCTCTGAGATCTGAAAGTGGGAGGCTTACACTTACGAGGATGAGTTAAAAGTGTTAACAAATCCTTGACCGAACAAGGGTGGCTAATGTCTATAGGAATATGAGTTATTCTGGAATTAGAATTAGCTGAGAGATGTCTCATTTCAAAGGAGAAGTGCATGATCACCCTTCGGTGGCTGATATTCTAAACCTCTGAAACATCGTTGCAAAACTAAATCAATAGTTTTAGGGTTCTGTGATTGTTTGTTTTGCTAAATTTATTGGATTGTGTGCAATTGTTTGCTTGTATAATGGGTTAAGGCAAAGATAACTAATACGATCATTGTTTGTTTAAATTTCAGCAATGTCTTCCTCAATTGTCTCTGTGCTTAAAAATGAGAAATTAACCGGAAAAAATTACGCTACGTGGAAGTCGAACCTGAATACGATTCTTGTTGTCGATGATCTGCGGTTCGTCTTAACGGAGGATTGTCCTCCAGCCCCTGCTCGTAATGCATCCCAAGCAGTTAAGGATGCTTATGACCTCTGGACAAAGGCCAATGATAAGACTCGTGTCTATATCCTAGCCAACTTATCTGAAGTTTTGGCTAAAAGGCACGAGGGCATGGTAACAGCGAGGGAGATCATGAACTCTCTCCAGAAGATGTTTGGAAAACCGTCCTGCCAACTCCACCATGACGCTTTCAAATACGTTTATAGCTGCCGCATGAAAGAGGGGAAGTTTGTTTGGGAGCATGTCCTGAACATGATGGTCCAATTCAACGTGGCAGAAGCAAACGGGGCGGTCATAGATGAGCGTAGTCAGGTTGCATTCATCTTAGAATCTCTTCCGAAGAGTTTTCTGCAGTTTCGAAGCAATGCAAAGATGAATAAAATAACATTCAACCTAACTAGCCTCCTGAATGAGCTACAACTCTATCAGTCTCTTCTTAAGAACAAGGGACAGATAGAAGGAGAGGCAAACGTTGTTCACTCTAAAAGAAAGTTCGAGAAGGGTTCATCCTCTGGAACTAAACCTGTAGCCACTTCTTCAAAGAAAACTCAGAAGAAGAAAGGAAACAAGGGGAAAGCTCCCGGTACTACTGCTAAAAGCAAGGGAAAAACCAAAGTTGTGGCAGACAAGGGCAAGTGCTTCCACTGCAATGTAGATGGACATTGGAAGAGAAACTGCCCAAAGTACCTCGCTGAGAAAAAGAAGGAAAAGGAAGGTAAATTTAATTTACTAGTTTTAGAAACATGTCTAGTAGAACATGATGAGTTTACCTAGATACTTGATTCTGGAGCAACTAATCATGTTTGCTCTTTTTTTCAGGAAAATAGTTCCGTTCGGCAGTTGAACGATGGGGAAATGACACTCAGGGTCGGAACTGGAGAAGTCATTTCAGCTAAAGCAGTGGGAGCTGCGAAGTTATTTTTTAGAAATAGATTTTTACTTTTAGAAAGTTTGTTAATCGTTCCCAAGATTAAGAGGAACTTAATTTCTATTTCATGTTTGATTGAACAATCTTATACAATTACTTTTGATATGAATGAAGGGTTCATTTATAAGAATGGTGTACTTATTTGTTCAGCCAAATTAGAAAATAACTTGTATGTATTAAGACCAACGGAAAACAAAGCACTTTTAAATCACGAATTATTTAAAATTGCGAAACTCAAAGAAAAAGGCAAAATAATTCTCCAACAAGTAACAATACTTATCTTTGGCATCTTAGACTTGGTCATATAAACATCGATAGGATCAATCGTTTGGTAAAGAATGGACTTCTAAGCAAGTTAGAAGATGATTCACTACCACCTTGTGAATCTTGTCTCGAGGGGAAAATGACCAAGAGACCCTTTACTGGAAAAGGTTACAGAGCCAAAGAACCCTTAGAGTTAATACATTCGGATCTATGTGGTCCAATGAATGTAAAAGCTCGAGGAGGGTACAAATATTTCATCTCATTTATAGATGATTATTCAAGATATGGTTACTTGTACGTAATGGGACATAAGTCTGAAACCCTTGAAAAGTTTAAGGAGTTTAAGACTAAAGTTGAAAACCTATTAGGTAAATCTATTAAAGTACTTTGATCTGATCGAGGAGGGGAGTATAAGGATCAAAGATTCCAGGATTATATGATAGAACATGGAATCCAATCTCAACTCTCAGCCCCTGGTACACCTCAGCAGAATGGTGTGTGTCAGAAAGGAGAAATAGAACCTTGTTGGACATGGTTCGATCAATGATGAGTTATGCTCAATTGCCTAGCTAGTTTTGGGGGTATGCAACAGAGACTGCAGTATACATCTTGAACAATGTTCCCTCGAAAAGTGTTTATGAAACACCTTTCGAATTATGGAAGTGGCGTAAACCTAGTTTGCATCACTTTCGCATCTGGGGTTGTCCAGCACACGTGCTTGTGACAAATCCTAAGAAACTGGCACCTCGTTCAAAACTGTGCCAATTTGTTGGTTACCCTAAAGAAACGAGAGGTGGTTATTTCTACGACCCACAAGAAAATAAGGTGATTGTATCGACAAACGCCACTTTCTTAGAGGAAGACCACATGAGAGATCATAAACCACGCAGCAAAATAATATTAGAAGAAGATATAGAAGAATCACCAAGAGTTGTTGATAAAGCTGGACCTTCAACCAGTGTTGATGAAGGAACTAATTCTTCAGATCCATCCCGTCCATCTCAAACGTTGAGAGTGCCTCGACGCAGTGGGAGGGTTGTATCAAAACCTGATCGCTACTTGGGTTTAACTGAAACTCAGGTTGTCATACCTAATGATGGCATTGAGGATCCATTATCTTATCGACAGGCAATGAATGACGAAGATAAGGATGAATGGGTCAAAGCCATGAACCTTGAAATGGAGTCAATGCACTCCAATTCTGTATGGGAACTCGTAGATCTACCAAATGGGGTAAAACCCATAGGGTGCAAATGGATCTATAAGAGAAAAAGAGATGCAACTGGAAAGGTACATACCTTCAAAGGTAGACTAGTGGCAAAGAGTTATACCCAAAAGGAAGGGGTTGACTATGAGGAAACCTTTTCTCTGGTAGCCATGTTAAAGTCCATAAGAATTCTCTTATCCATAGCCACATATTATGGCTATGAAATATGGCAAATGGACGTCAAGACTGCCTTTCTGAATGGTAATCTTGAAGAGAATATCTTCATGTCTCAACCCGAAGGGTTCATAGCCAAAGGTCAGGAATAAAAGGTTTGTAAGCTCAATCGATCCATTTATGGATTGAAACAAGCGTTCAGATCTTGGAACATTAGATTTGATACTGCAATCAAATCTTTTGGTTTTGACCAAAACGTTGATGAGCCTTGTGTGTACAAGAAAGTCAACAAAAGGAAAGTAGCTTTTCTAATACTTTATGTAGACGATATCCTGCTCATTGGGAATGATGTAGGATACCTCACTAACATTAAGAAATGGCTACCAACCCAATTCCAAATGAAAGATCTGGGAGAGGCTCAATATGTTCTGGGAATCCAAATCATTAGGGATCGTAAGAACAAAACGCTAGCACTGTCTCAAGCAACGTATATTGACAAAATGTTGTCTCGATATTCGATGCAAAACTCCAAGAAGGGACTACTACCCTTCCGACATGGGGTACACCTGTCTAAGGAACAGTCTCCTAAGACACCTCAAGAAATTGAGAACATGAGACACATTCCCTATGCCTCAGCTGTAGGCAGCTGAATGTATGCTATGCGCTGCACTAGGCTTGACATATGTTATGCAGTGGGAGTAGTCAGTAGGTATAAGTCTAATCCAGGGTTGGACCACTGGGGAGCGGTTAAGAATATCCTCAAGTATCTTCTAAGAATGAGGGACTACATGCTTGTGTATGGAGCTAAGGATTTGATTCTTACTGGATACACTGACTCTGACTTTCAAGTTGTTAAGGATTCAAGGAAATCCACATCTGGGTCAGTATTCACCCTCAATGGAGGAGCAGTAGTGTGGAGAAGCATCAAACAAAGATACATAGCATACTCAACCATGGAGGCTGAGTATGTAGCAGCTTGCGAAGCAGCTAAGGAGGTAGTATGGCTTAAAAAGTTCTTGACTGATTTGGAAGTGGTTCCGAATATGAATGTGCCCATAACACTATACTGTGACAACAGTGGGACTGTAGCCAACTCAAAAGAACCTCGAAACCACAAACGGGGTAAACACATCGAGAGGAAGTATCACCTCATACGGGAGATTGTTCAACGAGGAGTTGTGATCGTCACTAAGATCGCTTCGGAGCACAACATCGCTGATCCATTTACGAAGGCTCTCACGGCTAAAGTGTTTGAGGGTCATCTAGAAGGTCTAGGTCTACAAGATATGTATGCCATCTAATCTAAGGCAAGTGGGAGAAATGTATAATGGGTATAAGGATGCCCTAGTTCATTGTATTATTTTAATATACATGACATTTCCAGCTTTAGATTATTGCATTAACATCCCACTATAATGGGTATAAGGATGCCCTAGTTCATTGTATTATTTTAATACACATGACATTTCCAGCTTTAGATTATTGCATTTACATCCCACTAACTAGTGTTTTAGTTCAAGTGGGAGTTTGTTGGATTTTGTGCCCTAAAACTCGTAGATAGTGAATGTAATTGTTGACCGGATATTAATGAAATAATATTGATATATTTTTCCATTAATAGTTATTAGTTATTTTATATTTGTCTTTGCCTAATAATAACCCTAATCCAATAAACTAGACATGCAAGGTTGTAATATGAGTCTTTAACTATATGTACCGACATATTGGATCATTGTTCAAGAAACAGCCTAAAGGGTCTATAGTAAAGGGATAAGACTGGGTGCCTTATCCTGGCGACACTATGGATACGACCCACTTTGTATTTGATACAAACACTATGATCCAACGCGTTCGTGTAGGAGACTTGCGAGTAGGGGTATCCTATGCAGTGAGTTTGCATAAGACCGGACCGCGAAATATTAACCACTGGTTATAACACCGTTAACTAGTTGGTTTTCTATTTCACTAGGACGAGCTAGACAAATTAGTCTTAATCCTGAGTTGATTATGGACTCCTGCTCATGAGGGACTGTCCTTTGATTTGTATGGGTGAGAGTGGCCAATACGCCGACTCAATACGCCTGCCATTTTGGGGACAAGACCGAATGGAGAGCTGGGAACATAATCGTACAAGATGGAATTCACTCCTTCCCGGCTTTAGGGAAGCAGGTGAGTGTTCCCTTAAGTGGTTACTCCGAGTCTTGAACAAAGCGTCCTACCCTCTCAATGGCACGAGAGGGTTTTTTGTTTGATGGTTGGACCACAAACAGGTTATTCATTAGAGGAGAACTGGTACTTAAGGAAATAGAAGTAACCCAGGGGTAAAACGGTAATTTGACCCAGCTGGTGTTACGGACACTCGTGAAGGACTAACTAGTCGATATTGGTCTAGTTCGTAGACACAGAAAATATGTCTGCAGTGAGAAGAGTGCAACTGTGAGTCTATAGTGGAATGTACACATAGTTAACGAATATTGATTAACGTGGTTAATGAGTTTGACCAATTAATCTCACATCGTTGGAGCTTCTGATATGCAGGTCCATTAGGTCCCACTGGTAGCTCATAAAGTAATTTGAGGCAGCTAAGTAATAAATTTAAATTGAAAATGTTCAATTTACTAAGGGAAACAAATATAATATATATTTATATATTATTATGAGCGAAATTAATATTTGAAGAAATTCAAATATTAATATAAATTTATGGAAGTTTGAAAGAGTTCAAATAATGAATTAATTAATTTGAGGCCTAAAATCTATTTGGGCAAATTAATTAATTCAAGGCCGAAAATTAAATATGTGATATTTAATTGGTGGTTAATTAATTAAAGAATTCATTAACCGGTAATTAATCAATTATGGAAATAATTAATCACCTAAGGAAGTGATTAATCATTTATGGAAATGATCTAATCACTTATGGAAGTAATTAGTCATTTGTGGAAAAGATTAATCAATTATGGAATTGATTGATCATGGATTGATTAAATAAGGAATAAGATTGAATCAATTTTGGAAAAGATTGATTTAATTGAATATTTTATTCATGGCCTCTCTTCTATAAATAGAACACTAGACCTAATTGGTCCATGACACTCTACTCTTGCTCTTAGACTCTCAAGACAAGACCTAGAATTCTCTATAGCCTCCCTCTTAGAGAAAAACTTCCACAAGTCTTTTGCCTCCTAGACTTAGAGACATACCGGTGTAACCTATGTGGTTATTGTGTCTTTAAAGAAGAATTTCCAGCGAAGAAATGAAGAAGGAACTGTTGCGTTTTCGTTCGTAGGAGCGTCGTTGGCGAAGAACGGTCAAGTCTACAACGAAGGTTTGTAACGGTTCTTCCCTTATTTTGTAGAAAAACATGCAAATAAATTTAGATTTATTTTTCAGCATGTTTAAACAAATTTTCCAGCAACTTTAAAATATGTTTAAAGTTTGTTTGAGTTTTTCATAACGGTATTTTAATGTTAATTAATATACGGCGTAAGGTCCAATCGATGCGCTTCCACTACATGGGGACTTTTATTCCCTTCAAATCTCTCATGAGCAGGAGTCCATAATAAACTCATGATTAAGACTAAGTTGTCTAGGTCGTCCTAGTGAAATAGAAAACCAACTAGTTAACGGTGTTATAACCGGTGGTTACTATTTCGTGGTCAGGTCTTATCAAAGTCATTGCATAGGATACCCCCACTCGCATGTCTCATACACGAATGCGTTGGATCATAGTGTTTGTATCAAATACAAAGTGGGTCGTATTCATAGTGTCGCCAGGAAAAGGCACCCAGTCTTATCCCTATACTATAGACCCTTTAGGCTGTTTCTTGAACAATGATCCCATATGTCGCTACATATAGTTGAAGACTCATATTACAGCTTAGGATGTCTAGTTTATTGGACTTGGGTTATTTTTAGGCAAAGACAAATATAAAATAACTAATAACATTTAATGGAAAAATATATCAATATTATTTCATTAATATCCGATCAACGGTTACATTCACTATCTACGAGTTTTAGGGCATAAAACCCAACAAACTCCCACTTGAACTAAAACACTAGTTAGTGGGATGTAAATGCAATAAACTAAAGCTGGAAATGTCATGTATATTAAAATAATACAATGAACTAGGGCATCCTTATACCCATTATACATTTCTCCCACTTGCCCTAGATTAGATGGCATACATATCTCGTAGACCTAGACCTTCTAGATGACTCTCAAACACTTTAGCCGTGGGAGCCTTCGTAAATGGATCAACGATGTTGTGCTCCGAAGCGATCTTAGTGACGATCACATCTCCTCGTTGCACAATCTCTCGTATTCCTCTCGATGTGTTTACCTCGTTTGTGGCTTCGAGGTTCTTTTGAGTTGGCTACAGTCCCACTGTTGTCACAGTATAGTGTTATGGGCACGTTCATATTCGGAACCACTTCCAAATCAGTCAAGAACTTTCTAAGCCATACTGCCTCCTTAGTTGCTTCGCAAGCTGCTACATACTCAGCCTCCATGGTTGAGTCTGCTATGCATCCTTGTTTGATGCTTCTCCAAACTTTTGCTCCTCCATTGAGGGTGAATATGTTCGTGTGTGTTGATACGATTATCCGCAAGCGCACGGGTCGTGACAAGTAATATAAAACGGTAGTAATACCGAGTATCGAATCCACAGGGAGGCGAAGCGAAACTTAAGCAAATAATTAAAATTGATTGAGCACTGAAAATACTTAGGCGAAATAATATTTAGGGACCACTTCATGCAATAAAAAGGATTTAAATTCAAGACAATTAACAAAGACAAATTGATTAATCGAAAATAAAATGTGGAGAAAGAGTTTTCTTTAAATGGGAAGAGGGGTCTTGAAAATCTATGATTAGCTAAATAATTGTTATAATTATCCTATCTCATTGCCCAACTAATTATAATCCTAGAATCTCCATTAATCACATAGGTTCTCCTGTTGGTTTCCCCTAATTGTAATTAATTCATTTTAACAACCTAAGTGTCCTTAGCGCTATTAAAAATCATTAATTATTACGCTCTGATTCATTTTAGGAATCTAAGTTTAATCAACTAATCTTGGTGTCACAACGGGCAATTAAACTAGTTGCATGGATTATGATCTATCCTAATTTCTCTCCGTCGAGTTTCCATTAAGAATCGAATCATTACACAATTGGCCAGATTGAGTAAAACATTAAGCACATCCATACAAATAATTAGGACATGGGCAAGAGACAAGGAATTATAACAATATTTGGACTATCATTTCATTTCAAGACCCCAAATTGGGGTTTAGCTACACATAATATCCACAATAATTACAAGGGAAAGCATATTAAAGAGCATAAAAGGAAAGGAATTGACCGTCGAAAAACCCCTCGCTGACGCTTGGAGCCCCGCTGACTACTCCTTGAGCCTTTTAGATGCTCCCCAAAATTCCCCAAAATGTTTCCCACTAAAGAATTCTCTCAAAAAGGCTAGAAAGCCTTGAGAGAGGCTCCAAAGGAGCCAAAGGAAGGAAAGAAAGGATTGAAGAATGATTTGATTGATGAGGAATGAGGCACCCAAGGGTGCCTTTTTATAGGCCTGGAATAGGGGTAGCATCGCGACGCTACCTTGCTCAGCGTCGCAACGCTGCTGCGCACGCGGCTTGGGCAACAAGAAAGGGCAGCGTCGCGATGCTGCCTTACTTAGCGTCTCGACGCTGTCCAAATTTCCAGATTTTTCAGCTTCCTTTTGGGCTGATTTTTGGGTCTTCTTCTTCATTCCTCTTGGTCTTTTCTTTATAGTTGGCTTCTTTGGGCTTCCAATTACATCAAGCTAGGATTTGGGCTTTTAATTGCTTCAATTTTGGCTCTTTTTCTCCAAAAATCACCAACTTAGCTCCTAAGGACCAAATAACAAAATTCATTAAATATATTCATTAAAAACACGATTAACGCACCCAAAAGCTTAATAAATTGAGACTAAAATAGCGACATTTCTGCTCGCTATCAGAATACTGACCCTGATGTGGATTTCCTTGAATCCTTATCAGCTTGAAAGTCAGAGTCAGTGTATCCAGTAAGAATCAAATCCTTAGCTCCATACACTAGCATGTAGTCCCTCGTTCTTCGAAGATACTTGAGGATATTTTTAACTGCTCCCCAGTGGTCCAACCCTAGATTAGAGTGATACCTATTGACTACTCCCACTGCATAACATATGTTAGGCCTAGTGCAAAGCATTGCATACATTAAGCTGCCCACAGCTGAGGCGTAGGGAATGTGTCTCATGTTCTCAATTTCTTGAGGTGTCTTAGGAGACTGTTCCTTAGACTAGTGTACCCCATGTCTGAAGGGTAGTAGTCCCTTCTTGGAGTTTTGCATCAAATATCGAGACAACATTTTGTCAATATACGTTGCTTGAGACAGTGCTAGTGTTTTGTTCTTACGATCCCTAATGATTTGGATTACCAGAACATATTGAGCCTCTCCCAGATCTTTCATTTGGAATTGAGCTGCTAGCCATTTCTTAAGGTCAGTGAGGTATCCTATATCATTCCCAATGAGCAGGATATCGTCTACATAAAGTATTAGAAAAGCTACTTTCCTTTTGTTGACTTTCTTGTACACACAAGGCTCATCTAGTTTTGGTCAAAACCAAAAGATTTGATTGCAGAATCAAATCTAATGTTCCAAGATCTGGACGCTTGTTTCAATCCATAAATGGATCGATTGAGCTTACAAACCTTTTGTTCCTGACCTTGGGCTATGAACTCTTCGAGTTGAGACATGAAGATATTCTCTTCAAGATTACCATTCAAAAAGGCACCCAGTCTTATCCCTATACTATAGACCCTTTAGGCTGTTTCTTGAACAATGATCTCATATGTCGCTACATATAGTTCAAGACTCATATTACAGCCTAGGATGTCTAGTTTATTGGATTAGGGTTATTTTTAGGCAAAGATGAATATAAAATAACTAATAACATTTAATGGAAAAATATATCAATATTATTTCATTAATATCCGGTCAACGGTTACATTCACTACCTACGAGTTTTAGGGCATAAAACCCAACATTTTATTACTTAGGTAAATTCCGACTAAATGAATCTATCTAAGTCTACGCCTTTTATAACTTTTTATAAAGGGCTTTATTCTAATGTCTATGTGAATTAAACCCTTTTAATTACTTAGTGACGTGTGCATGCTCATAAGACCGTGGTTAATTCAACTCAGGTATCAGACCATGTGCCGGGAGAGTTCCCTTATAACCGAAGTCTTATATCCTACTTAATTATATTTTAAAACAATTTAAAATACTAAGTAGAATGTTCTAATCCTATTAGAAACGTGATCTTAGGTCTATTGAATTTTAAACCGTTTTAAAATTAACTCAATCCTAAGATCCTATGTTAGCATGAAACTCTTTGTTATAGGTTTGACAGTTTTATTCATTAACTTTTATAACTATTATAATTTTTAATGAATTAGCCCTTTAACATGTTTCTAATGTTGATGAAAGCATATAACAATCAAGAATAAGGTTATATAAAGTACTATTTAGAAGCAACCTATGTCTAGGTGTGTATAACGCTTTATACTTGCGATGTCTAGGTGATAAACTCATTTAAACCTTACATCGCTCTCGCATGCTCATAAAACTTGGGTTAACCCAACTCAAGTACCGGTTCGATACCCAGGTAGGAGATGTTCCGTAAACCGTCAAGTTAAATACCTCCAACCTTAGACAGCTTACCGAGTGAGTTCTCTTGTAACATTAGCTTTACAAGATATCAACCTATTCTATGCAATTTGATCGAGTTTGTGGTTCGTTAACCCTAAGTGAGTGCATGCTTTTATCTTGTTATAGATTTGAATATCTGTCTCAATTTATAACACTTTATAAAGAACGATAAATCTATAACATTCATCTATGCTAAGGTGGTTTCATGTTGCATGCTTGTTCATTTTCGTTTATTAATATAATGCTTTATACTAATCGTACTAAACGAATTCAAAACATTCAACATGCATCTATCATGAAACCCTAAATCATGCATATCATTTTTATTACAACACTTATAATAAATTACTAATGCATGAAACATGCTTTCCTTTGGTGGGATTTTAAATCTATATGACATACTTTGTGCATATTATGATCTAATTTAATTTAAACATCCATTCATAATGCATAATAAATTAAACACACTAAAGTGGATCGGTTTGGCATCCTAAAGCAAGCTAATTAACTAAATTATTACAAGAATAATTCAAAAATTATGTTGAGTCGCTCTTGAACATTTGAAATGACCCAAACCGCTTCTAATTAGCTTGAACAAACACAATTGGGGTTGAACCGGTTGGAAAATTGAAGAAATTGAGCTGAACCGTAAAAAACAAGCCAAAACAGACCGCTGAAAGATAAAAACGGATCGAAAATGGACCAAACCCGCATGAACTAGACAAGGGCAGTGTAAACCGCGCAAATTTGTTGACCATTGACCTAGACTGCTGACGAAATGTCGCGAACCGCTTGCCCAGACACTCAAACTGCTAACCAAATGTCGAACTTGACAGAAAACCAAGCTGAACCGTGCGTGGTTTTTATCTTCAAATTCAGACCGCCCGTCATCTATTCTTTGCCCAGAAAAATTCCAGAAACATTGTGTTCTTCGTGCTCTGTTTTTCCACCAAGCGTACACTTCTCGAATTTCTTCAAATTGAAGGCCTTAATGGACTCTAATGACTCTCAAATTTTACAGACTTCATATGAACTCATTAGTGCCCATAAACATGTAGGCAATTACAATTAATTTCAACGAATTGAAGGTAAATTGATGCCAAACCGAAAATGAATCCACTTTAGCTCCAAACAGACATCACATGTATAAAACTACCCACCAAGCTAAAATTAATCAAAACTGAGGGCCCAAATTTGCTCTGATAACAATTGAAAGGGTGAAGAACACCATAGCGGAAACAATTTGGATCGAAAGCCTCTCAATTTCAATTAATTTTAGGATTAAAAAAATGTCAATAATCGAGCAAAAAATAGAGTAGAAAATTACCAACCTTTTGGTGAGAAATTCTTGCAATCCGTGGATGAATGCTTTGCACAAATCGGTTGTAGACGACCATGGGAGTCTTCCCTGCTAATCTCCGACCTTAGAACGAGTTGTGGGACTGAATTTGTGATGAATTTTGGTGGAGAAGAAGTGTGTGAGAGAGAGTTTTGGAACTTCTGTTATTGTTCTTCAAAGTACAACAATATCATGAAAATTGCTAACCTCATAATCAAATTTGCTTCAGCTATTTAAAGAGAAAATATCATGCAACAACTTCATCTTATGAAGACACCATTACATTCAAAGATAGGTGTTTTAATTTCAAGCAATTGGGATTGCTTTGTAATGGGTTTATGTGCCAAACACACATAATTAACTTCTTGAGTTTAATAACTCAAAATTAAAATTAAATTCAGTTTTCAATTAACTCAAAAAACTGAATTTAAATTTAATTTCTAAATTAATTTTATATAGAACTAATTTTTAAATAAAATTAATTTTAAATTAAATAAACCATTTAATTAACTAGTATATTAATTTAATATTAAATATTAAATTAATTCTTTACACCAATCTCAAATTTTTCTCATAACTGATCGCTCGTATATGAATCCATATTCATTCGATCAATATTTAAATCATATTTAAATATTTCTAACTTTCTCAATTATAGTTTAATTCCAATTAAATTATCGTGCCAAATAAAATACTTGACGTTAACTTCATAAATAGAATTTGAACGTTTCAAATTCTTTCATCACACTGTTCTAAGGTTTATTTCGTATGAGCTAGTAGGGGGATCTAATGGACCTACAGATCATGGGCTCCAACGATCCGAGATTAACTGGTTAAACCCTTTTAATCCTAGTTAATCAACATTTGTTAACTACTGGGACACTCCACTATAGCCCGATAGCTGAACTCCCCTCACTGTAGATATATTTTTGTCCACTCGATATAACCATGATCAGTAAGTCGACCCTTCACAGGTTGTTTGCAACTAGAGTTAGGTCAAATATCTGTTTTACCCCTGAAGTTACATTTTGTTCTTTAAGTCTCTACCGAGTCCTTAATGAACAATTGGTTTGTGGTCCCACCACTAAACCTAAAACCTCTCGTGCCAATGAAAGGGTGGGATCCATTTGTTCACGCCCTGGAGTCAACACTTAAGGGAACAACCTCCCTACTATCCCTAAATTGGATAGGAGTGAATTCCGTCTTGCAGGACTATGTCCCCAACTATCTACCCATTCCTATCCCTGAAATGGGGGGTTTATTGAGTCGGTGATGATGAGCCACTCTCACCCATCCAGATCTAAAGATAAGCCTGCATAAACTGGAGTTCATAGTTAACTTAGGATTAAGATCGAGTTACCTAGGTCATCGCATTGAAATAGTCAATCTTGTCAGTAAACGATATTATAAAGCAAGAGTGTCTTATTTCTTGGTCCTGGTCTTATGCAAACTCATTTGCATAAGACGCCCCCACTCACATGTCTCTACATGAACGATTCAGGATCACATTGTTTGTACTAAAACAAAGTGGGCCGCATCACATAGTTTTCATAAGATAAGGTACCTAGTCTTATCCCTATACTATAGACCGTTTACACTATTACTTGAACTTGATCCACTTTTATGTCACTACATATAGTTCAAGTATTCATATCATAGCCAAGGATTCTAGTTTATTGGATTTGGGTTATTTAACGTGCAATTCACTCATTTAATAACTTGGGTGAACAAAAACTTCATAACGACTTTATCGAACAAGTATATAACTATATGTTTCATTCACTATATCTACGAGTTTTAGGGCACCAACCCCAACAATTGTTCCCTTAAGTGCTGACTCCACGTCTTGAACAAAGGCGCACCGTCCTCTCCTGGCACGAGGGGATTTTTTGTTTGATAGTTGGACCATAAATAAATTGTTCATTAGAGGATCAGTGGAACTTAAGGAACAAGATATAACTTCAGGGGTAAAACAAACTTTTGACCCGCTAGAGTTACAAAAAACCTGTGAAGGGTCGACTTACTAATTATGATTGTATTAGGTGAATAGAAATATATCTACAGTGAGGGGAGTGCAGCTACGGGCTAAAGTGGAGTATCATGTTGGCTAACAAATGTTGGTTAACTAAGTCAATGAGATTAACTGGTTAATCTCGGATTGTTGGAGCCCATAATCTGTAGGTCCATTTGTTGGGTTTTATGCCCTAAAACTCGTAGATAGTAAATGTACATTTGACCGAACATTAATAAAGTGATGTATTATTCAATGTTTGTATTATATCTTGTCTTGCTAACCCTAATCCAATAAACTAAACATCCATGGCTAATAGAATGAGACTTGAACTAGTATGTAGGGACATGCGGGGATCAATGTTCAAGTTTTAGCCTAAAGGGTCTGTAGTATAGGGATAAGGCTGGGTACCTTATCCTGGTGACACTATGGATACGGTCCGCTTTGTATATTGATACAAACGTAGTGATCCAACACGTTCATGTGGTTGACATGCGAGTGGGGGTATCCTGTGCAATGAGTTTGCACAAAGACCGGACCGCGAAATAGTTAACCACTAACTATAACACCGTTGGTTAGCTCGGTTTCTATTTCACTAGGATGACCTAGGCAACTTGGCCTTAATCCTGAGTGGATTATGGACTCCTATCCATGAGGGATTGTCCTTTGATTTGTACGGGTGAGAGTGGCCAATTCGCCGACTCAATAAGCCTACCATTTTGGGGACAAGACCGAATGGGGAGCTGGGAACGTAGTCTTACAAGATGGAATTCACTCCTTCCTGATATGAGGGTAAGTAGAGGTGTGTTCCCTTAAGTGGTGTCTCCGGGTCTTGAACAAAGGGCCCTACCCTCTTTATGGCACGAGAGGGTTTTCTGTTTGATGGTTGGACCACAAACAGGTTGTTCATTAGAGGAGCACTGGTACTTAAGGATCAAGAGGTAGCCCAGGGGTAAAACGGTAATTTGACCTAGCTGGGGTACGAACACACGTGAAGGGCTAACTTGCTGTTGACGGTCGATATCCGTGGACACAGAAATATATCTGCAGTGAGAAGAGTGCAGCTGTGGTTCTTTAGTGGAGTGAACCACAGTTAACGAATATTGATTAACTTGGTTAATGAGTTTAGCCAACTAATCTCATATCGTTGGAGCTTCTGATCTGTAGGTCCATCAGGTCCCACCGGTAGCTCTATAAGTGCGTTGAGATAAAATTCTAAGGTTGAGTTAAGTATTCGAAGGGGTTCGAATATCAAACTAAAATATGAATTTGATTCATATTAAAACTATAGGTTATAATTAATGTGCATTGGATGTACATTAATACTATAGTTTCATGAGAGAGAATAATAATAATAATTGAGTACATGATGTTCAATTTTATTATTTTAAAGTTAATTAATTTTGAATTAGTTAATTATTCTAGTTTAATTAAATTTGATTTAATTGAACCATAAGATAAGAGGGATATTAATTTAAATTTGATTTAAATTAATGTTATTTAAATTAATATTGATTAATTAAAATTTAATTAATTTTAATTTAAAATTATGATTTTAAATTCTGATTAATTAAAAATATCAGGTAACTGATATTTCAGTTACCTGATATTAAGTGAGGTGGCATTCTCTTCTGAGGTTTAGGTTAAAAAGAAAGGGTCAAGAGGCAGTTACTTGATCCCTCATTCACGCCTCCCTCACGCTTTCCCTCTCGCTCTCTCTCGTGATTCTCTTCTCAATCTGTGATACAGAGAAGTTTTTTTCCAGAGAAAAAAAAAAAATCCTTAGTCTTTCAAGGTTCCCACACAACCACTCAACATATTCCTTTTGAGAATACCGGTGATTCTTCGTGGTGGTGTTCGTGTTTACTATCCAACAAAATCAAAGATTTCTTGCTGCTGTAATTTTGGTGTCAAAAGGTTTTTGGCGAAGCGGTTCAAGAAGTTCTTCAAGGGTGAGTTTGTTCTTGAACTAGGATCAATAGGATCCTTTTCTAGATTAGATCTAGAATTGTTTCTTTATTTTCAGCATGTTTTTCCTCTGTTTTACAGCATGTTAATTTTCCAGTTTCTTGCTGTAAACTTATCCTTTGTGATCCGTATTGGTTTTTTAATCTCGATTAAAAATTAGTGTGATTCTGATTGTTTCCGCTGCGCAAAGGGCTATTATCCCTTCACCATTAGGTCCCCCCTGCTAGCTCATATGGAATCAACCTTAGAACAAAGTGATGAAAGAATTTGAATCGTTCAATTTCAATTTTAGGGAATTAACGTTATTTATACACGATATACAAAACGTGTTATATTTAATTATGAATTGAATTATAAAAAAAGGTTGAAATATTTAAATAGGATTTAAATATCATTAAAATGTATACGATACGTATTTTGGATTAAATTTTAATAGTGATTCATATTCATTCTTTTTCAAAGAGATCGGGAGTGTATTTAATTTAATATTTGATATAGAATTAAAGAATTAATTAAAAATTTTAATTAATTATTTAAAATTAATTTTATTTAAATTAAGTTCTTTGAGTTAATTATCATAAAGGATTAATTGTGAAAATTTGATTTTAATTTTTGAAAATCAATTTCATGCATAAATTCATAACAAGCCACATAGGTTGGTGACTTTACATTCCCACTTCATTTTGTCTCCGAGGTACAAAAGCTTGAGTCTTGTTCTTTGTTAAGATGATGGAGTTTGTTGAAACTCAACATGCAAAATAGGCTTGAAAGCTCTCTAAAAAACTGTGGACTCCAACTTTTTCAAAACCCATTCTTTCTCCTTTTCAATTCATCACAATTTTACTCCCACAAGCTCGTTCTAATGCGATGAATGTGTTGGTTGCTAAAGTTGGATAATTTCGGGTTTGGCATCAAATTTCTCTTTCAATTATTGATAAAAATTGTAATCGCCTACATGTTTATGGGCGTTAATATGTTGGCTAGAGTCTGTATAAATTTGAAAGTCAATAGAGTCAAGATTAGGATGTAATCGATCGAAGAAGAAAAGGAGTACACTAGCCAAAGAACAAGGGATCGAGGAATTGTTACTGTTTGTATGCACAGTGTCAAGATGCTGTTCTTCAGTGAACGGTGTCTCGACGCTGGTGCGTTTTCAAACTGAATTCTGAGCGTGTGGTTTTCCTTCTAGCAGTGGTCGGCCCATACCAGTTCGGTTCATGCAGGTTAGACCTGTTCAGCCCTAATTCAACAATATTTGGACCGGTTCAGCCCATTTCAAACACATTTTGTTTGATTGAAGCAACATTGAGATGGTTCGAGTCGGTTTGAAGGGTGGTCGGGAGCGGCGTAACCTTATTTATTTATTTATGATTGTAATAATTTAGGTAGTTTAATTGCTTAGATGCCAAAACTGGTCCACTTTAGTGTGTTTTAATTAATTATGCATTTATTAATGTATGTTTAAATTAATTAGAAATTAGATATGCATATAGTACGTCATATAGATTTAAAATCCCACCATAGGAAAGCATGTTTCGTGCATTAGTAATATATTAAAAGAGTTATAATAAAATGAATGCATGTTAGGCTTTCATGTGAGGTGCATGTTGGATGCTGATAAAACCTAAATAGTCCTATTTTATCACCTCTAATTTAAGCTTGTTAGAGGAATTTTATGCTTTACTTGTCTTACTTATAGGTTCTTTGAGCTTAGGTAATGTCGGGAGCCAATCACGCAAAATTGGTATTAATTTGGGTTAATTATGGAGTTTTGGAGTCATCTTGGTGTCTTAGGCAGTGATCAATCTAATTTGTTATACACTTAGAATCTCCCAAATTTCTTATCTTAGTTGAATTTCTTGCGAAAAATGCTTTAAAATGAGTATAATATGTCTATAGGTCCTCACCGGAGCTTTAGAAGCAATTTGGGACTTAAACGAGCGAAATCGAAGCGTAAAATGACCATTATGCCCTTGGAGCCTCATCAGCGTCGAGATGCCCATCATCAGAGTCGAGACGCTAACAAAATAAGGAAACTACTTGGAGATCAATATGGCGAATAGCGTCCCGACGCTAGGGCAATCCGAGAGCAAGTTTCCAAAATTGAAGGGACAGGGTCATGACGCTAGGCAGATTTCCAGAATTTGATTTTTCCTTATTTGGTAGGTGATTTTCTCGAAATTTGAGGATCCTTTCAGCACCAATTTACCACAAATTGAAGGTCAAGAACTACTATAAATAGAGGCCTTTGGTGTAGGTTTAGAATCGTCCCATCATCCCACAATTCATCCATTACTACAATTTTGTAGCACTTTTCTCTCTAGTTTCAAAAGTTCTCTTATGCTTTCTTAGTCTAAGGGTCGGTTGATCGAACCTCGAGCTTGGAGGTGCTTGTCTCTAGCCAACTAAGCGCTCGGATCGTTGTAATCGAGACCTCGGTTTGTAAGTTTGATTCAATTTTATGAGATTTTCATTCTTAATTACTTAGTTAATTGTCTTTGTGATTTTAGTTCTTTGCATACAAATTTAGATTGTGGTAGGAAAAATCGACAACCTTGACCTTGCTCTGTCTAAATTTACTTGCTAAATCTAAGTATCAAATAGGTTGACGTTATGATATTACGCATGTGTCCCTATAACTAAATAATTTAATCAATTGTAATTGTTGTTTGTTGCCTGTTCCATGTGAATTAATTCGGCTAGATCCCATTGCGGTTTAGATTAGTTAATAGGCCAATTAGATAATTTAAATTATAATCAAACGTAGCGTTTGCATGTTTGTGATAGTTAGATCATGGCTTTCGGTTTGTTGTCGGATTACATCGGACTAAGATAGTTAATTAAACATCAATTGATAATCGATGAATGAAATTAATCAAACCTAACACCAATTTCAACCCCGACTATAGTGATCCTCGTGGTAAGATCAACTAACCCCGCCTTTACTTTCCTTGCATTTAATTTTCCTTATTTATTTTCCCGCCTTTACTTTATGTCTTAATCTTTCATCAATAAACCCCCCTTTTGGTTACCTCAAAAACACACAAGAATTTATAAATAAACCAATTGTTCACTGTGATCGACCCCGACCACTATTGCTACAAGTTAGCTTTAGGAATTGTGGATTATAAATTCATTGGACAAGAAACCGTGACAATCTCTTTTTTATGACGATGAGGAGGTGAAAAGATCCAAGTGTATTGAAGCGGGCCTAAAGAACGACCAAGAGCCAAAGATTGAAGCCCCGTACCGAGATGTAACGAGACAACAACGAGAAAAAAGACAACATGCTCAGATTAGGGATAGGTCAAGATGCTGCCCCTAGCGTCTCGACGCCGATGCGATATCGAAGCGGAATAAAAAGTTTGTAGCGTCAAGACGCCGAGCCTGGCGTCTCGACACTGCGAAATTTTCTATAAATATTAGGTCTCGATTTAGTCCACCGTGAGGTTAGAATTTTGGTCACTTTTCGATTTGTTTTGTCATCTTTACTTTCCAGCTGCTGTATAAATACTGTTAGGTCATATCTTATGCATTATTTTGTATTAGTTTGTAGCTTTACCTTGTTTATGAGTAGCTAAACGTCTTTGTATCGTTGGATTGGGATTATGCTTTGGTTGTTGTTAAACTTGCCTGAGTTTATGGTATTTCAATTCTATTCTTACTATATTTTTATTGAGTTTTGCATGTTAGGCTTGACGACCCTAGGAAATTACTACTTATGTATTCTATCAGTTATTTTTAGATAGCTACTAGGCTGAGGCAAGAAAATCTCTACGGAGTGACAATCGTTGATAGGCCTAGGATGCATGCTACAGGTTGTATGAATTAGATTTAAATTGAATTTAAATTTAGTTAATATGATTCTGAAATCACGAACCCAAAGCGGCTAGTTTAGGATGCATGCTAAAGGTTGTGAGATTGCTTATTTTAGATTAGTTAGATATAATTTAGTGGCTATTGTGAGGTCTCAGGTGGTTGCTACTTTATGCATGAGGGGTGGTGGTCGATAATGATAAAATTAATTAATCTTGTAATTGCAGAATTCTGGGGTTAACAGGTTAATTAAACACAGGTTAGTGTAGGGGGATCCTCTGAGTAACCAAGAAGCTAACCGAACTAATAAAAATCGGCTTAGAATGATATTCAGAGAAAACCGAGAAGCCAAGTGTACGGGTCAAGTAATAATATAGTGTTTTCGTGTAAAACGAGTGTCGTCCTTTGGATTGGTTTTCTAGCAAATTAAGTACCGTGAATACTTTTGTTCAATTTTATTTAAGGAGCAAAACTCAATGATAAAGATAAAAATAAAGACTAAAAGCATAAAAATAAAAGTGGAGACTCAAATGGAAAGACTCTTAGGGAATTGATTTCATTGATTAAGATTGAGGATTGATTAATAGGAATGAATTGACCGTGCAATTATTCTACAAGCCAAGGAAACTTTTATCACGATTACCTCTCCCGAGTATAATTGATTCTCATGCATATAAACTAACTTGATATCCCTGTCTAAGTTCATTAACATGCAAGGCATTATTCGGTTCGGTCCTTGCTACGCTTCTAAAGATATTCCAAATCCCGTCACAAACTTAGAATTTCTACTCTAGTCATGCAATTAAACAAAGTAAGTCTTAGGCCAAATCCTCCCTCCCGAGTTAGATTAAACACTTAAATCGTTCAATTAGTGATCAAGTAATTGAAAGCATCAAACAAAAGTGCATGAGTAAAATAAAAACACATTCATACCTAAAAATCAATCCAACAACTAAAACAATTACATCAATCCCTAAGACAAACAACTAGCAATTCATAGTCTTTAAACCACAAACACTAATTGCAAGGAAAACCATAAAAAACTACAAGAGTTAAGGGAAAAAGAAAGGAAAACTTGAATCCGCCGACACCGCACGTCCCCTTCACGATCTCCACGTCTTCTCGCTTGATTCCCACTCATTGGCCTTGCCTTTAGCTCCCACAAAATGTCTCTAGTCGAAATTAGGGCTAAAATCTCACCAATTGGACTCCCCCTGGCCGTAGCATGAAAAGATGAATTTATAGAAAATCTGGCGACAGCGTCGCGGCGCTGTGGCGACACCGCAATTTAGGAAAATTTTCCGATAGCGTCGCGACGCTATGATTTTTTTTTTTTTTTTAGGATTGAACTCCATTTGACTCCAATTGCTGAATTAAGCTTCAAACACATACTTCCTACAAATAAAACATAAAAATGCATAAATTTGGGCAAATAATTGTAAAAGACTAGCTTAATTAATCAGAGAAAAATAGCTAGCTATGCTCGCTATCAAAGCATGTTGCCCAAGAAATTGAGCCCTTTTAAAAAAATTTCTAGTACTTTTCTTGCAAGAGTAAACCTTACCATACCTAGGATTAGTTTGAAAGCTTAGGAGCGAATTATAGAGTCCATATGCTTGTTGGCACCTCGATAGTGTTGGTTTTTATGTCGTAAAACTCGTAGATAGTAAATGAAACAAATTAATCAATCTCAATAAAGCGTTATTTGAGTGATTCAGTTATTTAGTAATTGAATAATCGAGTTTGCATTAATAAACCCTAAATCCAATAAACTAAGATCCAAGGTTGTTTAAATGAAACTTGGACTAGTATGTACGGACATACGGGGATCGGTGTTCACGTAACAACCTAAATGGTCTATAGTTTAGGGATAAGGCTGGGTACCTTATCCTGGTGACACTATGTGATACGACCCACTTTGTATTCGATACAGATGCATTGATCAAAAGCATCCATGTACGAGACATGCAAGTAGGGGTATCCTATGCAATGAGTTTGCATAAGACCGGACCACAAAATAGTAACCTCTAGATGTAACGTCGTTGACTAGTTTAGGTTTCTATTTCAATAGGATGACCTAGGTATCTCAATCTCAATCCTAAGTCTGTCATGAACCCCTTTTCACAAGGGATTGTCCTTAGATTTGTATGGGTGAGAGTGGCTTGTTCGTCGACTCAATAATCCTACCATTTCATGGGCAAGACTGAATGGGGGTGGGAACATAATAGTACAAGATGGAATTCATTCCTTCCCCTACTCGGGTAAGTAGATGTGTGTTCACTTAAGGGCTGATTTCGGGGCTTGAACAAAAGCACGTTGTCCTCTCCTAGCCTGAGAGGGATTTCTATTTAGTGGTTGGACGCTAAACAGGTTGTTCATTAGAGGGATTAGTGGTACTTAAGGATCTAGAGGTAACCTAGGTGTAAAACGGTAATTTGACCTAGCTGGTGTTACGAACACTCGTGAAGGATTGACTTATTGTATTGGTCGATATCCGTAGACACAAAAATATTCTACAGTGAGAAGAGTGCAGTTGTGGGTCTTTAGTGGAGTGACCCACAATTAACGAATGTTGATTAACTTGGTTAATGAGTTTAGCCCATTAATCTCGCATCGTTGGAGCTTCTGATCTGTAGGTCCATTAGGTCCACTTGCTAGCTCGTAATGGATACTGAGATTATTTAGTCTTGAATTAAGTGATTGAATATAATGTATGAAGATACATTATAGTTTAAGTTTAATTAGAGAATTTAAACTTTATAATAAAATTAATTTTGGATGTGATTCAAAATTAATTAAAGAGAGAAAATGAATTTAATTAAATATGTGATATTTAATTAATTAGATAATTAATTAATTTTAATTTAATTTGGTTAAGTGTGATTTAATCAAATTAATACCATAGTTTATGTAGATTTAATGTGCATTAAAACTATAGGTTAAATGAGAGAGATAAACTTGAATTTTATTCAATGGTAATATTAATTAAGTATTTGATATTTAATTAATATGGGAATCAATTAATTGAGAATGAATTGAATGGCCAATTTAATTTAATTAAATATGATTTAAATTGAATTAAATACTTTATATTACAATTGATTTAATTAATATTGATTTAATTAAATTATAATTAATTAAGTAATTATTATTTAATTGATTGACGACCAGGATCATTTTGATCCATTCAACGCCTAAGATTGATCAGGGAGTTATGGGTAACTCCCATCCCATCTTTTACGTTAGTGGAGGTGGGGTGGTTTTGGATCAATTATTTTTTACTCTCTCTCACGCAAGAAACAAATCAGAGTTCTCTCTAAAAAATTTCTCTATTAACAAAAATAGAGCAACCTTACCTTGTTGAATTTTTTCCCTTCCAAGACGGATTTGGTTCCCACAAGCCAAAATCTAAATAATCCAAGAGAATAGTGGGTGATCCATTGTGGTGGTGTTCATTGGGAGAACAAAGAACGTGATTAGGAGCATTGTGCAACAATCTTCAAATCATGTAAGTACTCCAAATCTAAATCGTTAGCATGCTTAATCTAAACTTTGTAGAAATTTGTTTCTGTTTTAATGTTGCCAACGAACTAGTATTTTATTTCGTAATTAAAACGACGCTATCCCGTTTCTAACCCTAGGCCGTTTCTAACCCTAGGCCCATACGGCACGGCGTCAAGACACCATGCCCATCGTCTCGATGCCGCGATCAATTTTTCTATAAATACCCTCTTTTATTTCTGTCGTTTAGAGGAGTTTTTAGGGGTTTGTTTTTGGTCTTTATCTCGGTTCTCTCTGTCCTTCAAGACCAGATCTAAGAGGTGTAAGTTTTCTTATTGATTTTCTTTGTATTTTCTTGTTATTGTAGCATAGGGACGCGATTTTTAGCCTGCTTAATCGCCGTCTAAACCCGTTGATACCGATTGGATTATTATTGGGTTATAGAATGTATTTCTTTGTGAGTTTCATGTTCTTAATATCTATTTTGATTCATATTGCTATTGTATTTTGGATTCAATTTGTATTATTAGCATGCGCAGTAGGTTAGATTGACACCCTAACTCGCAGCTCGTATGTTAATAAATTGCTAAGAAATTAATTTCCAAGTAGCTAATGGAACATTGGTTTAATAGTTAGCGCATAGACTAATTCGTGGGCACGGGTCCCAAGAGCAGACTCTGACTTTGTTGCTTGATACGATAGGTTTAGAATAAAAAATAGCGTTAGAAGTTATCTAGGCCTAACTATTTTTAATGTCCTAATCAATCCACTAGACTTAAGGCAATTGGTTGATTGTTTAATTTGATAGTCCAATTGAATTAATTAATTAATCGATTAGTGTCTAATTCGATGGACGTTGTATGATCGGGTTAGATGGCTTAGGTGGCCTTTGGGTCTTTTATGGGTTCAGACTAGATCGATTGGACAATTAAGCAATTGAAACTAGCCTTTAATAGGTAGAGATTCAATGATCAAAGTAAATCATTCAACCCCAATAATCACTACAATCTGTGTCGCCTTATTTAATTAATTTTCTCGTTTGTTTATGGTTCTTGCTTATTTATATTTCTTCTTCCCTTTAATTTCTTGTCATTTAAATTCCTGCATTTTAAATTCCTTGCACGTTCATTTATCCAACTTTCCAATCCACTCTTTACTGCTTTCACAGCTCAAAATAATTAGAAATTAAGTAACCAACCGTCACTCCCTGTGATCGACCCCAACCACTACTACTGCAAGTAATTTAGTTTTCGTGGATTATAAATTTGCTTTGATTCGAACCTTCTACAAGTCCCATCAGTCGCACCGTGAGATTCTCATGATCCACTTACGTGTCGCCTTGGGAGCGACCATCCCTTCGGAGGGGCTAATCATAGGTTTCGAAACACCGCAAACTCCAGGAATGGATAGGTTCACTTAGGGTAATCACCAACAGTTGTCTTTCCTTTCGGTTCGGTAGCCTATTGGTGCGTCTCTCTGTGATTTGAAAGTGGGGGGGGGGTTACACTTACGGGGATGAGTTAAATTGTTAACAAAATCCTGGACCGAGCAAACGATAGCTAAATACTAACGGAATATGAGTTACTCTAGTCTTAGCGTTTGGTTGAGAATGTCTCAATTCAGAGGAGTAGTTGATCACCCTTCGGTGGTTGTTGCTCTAAACCTTTAAAGTATCATTGCAAAAGAATTATGATTCATAGGGTGCTTAATGTCGGTCATTGCATGACATTAAAAGTCGTCCATCATCAAATGTTCGTCATTGTAGGAGTAATTATGACTAAATGTTCGTCATTAAATGCCCGTCATTAAAGTTGCCCGTCATTAAATGTCTGCGATTAAAAGTGTGACATTAAATGTTTCAATTTTTTTTTAGAAGAAAAATGTACCAATTTATATAAAAATCAAATATTTGTCTAATTTTATTCCAATATGCCAATAAACCAAATTTGTTCATACAATTTTGATATAAGAAAGTAAAATTACAAAGCATCTACACTTAAAAACACCTATGATTAAAAGCCAACTTAAGAAAAACAAAAATTCTCGTTCATGCAACTTCCATTCTTTTCGGCATGATCTTGCTTGTGTACATCGCGATCTTGAAGAACCTAAGAAAAACAAACTTCAATTAGATCAAATTTGAAAATCCCTCGCTTTACAACCGAAACAAGAAGTCACATAACAAACATATGTCCAACAACTTGAAGAACCTAAGAAAAACAAATTTAGTCAACAATAAAATACAAAAAAAAAAAAAAAGGAATCAATCTCAATAAGTATCAAAAAAAATTTGTTAGAAAACCCAATAAACTCCAAAAGCTTAATTACAAACTTCAAGAAATCAAGTTTAACCCCTTCTAAGAACCTGTAACGCTCTAGGTTTCTATACTTAACCAAGCGATATTACTAAAACCTCCATCATAATTCTAACCGAATGCTCCAAAAATTTCGACAGCATAACAACATACATATGACTAATCCAAAAATTTTTAAACCTGTTAATAAACAAGAGAAACAAACTTCTCTATGAAAAACGACCCAACTACAGCCTCACAACACTTCAGGTTCAGAACAAGACTCCAAATATCCTAAAACTAAGCGAGTTAGGTCTCACATCAAGCACAATCTAAATCTAAACAATCATTAAAGGACATTGCAATCAAACAAACTTTATTAGACCTTAATCGTATCGTAGCCTAAAACACACACACCCTCTAGCTTGGGAAGCAAAGAAGTTGTATAAAGGTGATTCGAAAGCAAATAAGCTATATAAACTTGATTGTCTTCGGAGATATGACATTTCTTTTGTTTCAAACTCAAATGAGGAGAAGTAATTAAACATTCCAACTTTCTTCACTGTGTGCAAGAAAGTCAACAAAAAAGTAATATCAAAAACCATAACTAGAAACTTCAAAACAACAAAATACAAAAACAAAACAGACCACCCAAAACAGAATTTAGTATCATACAACACTAGCAAAGCCAAGTTAAATTCATATCACATGAAAGCAAAGTCATAAAAAGGGAATTGGTTTATCTAAATAGGAGAGCTATACAATACTAATGCATACAAACTGAAGACCATGCAAACATTACCATTGCCAAGTTAAACTGTACAGATACTCAATCACCATTGCCAAGTACTGATTTGTAAGGGAAGCAACACATAAGACAGAATTGATAAAAATGGTGCAAGAAATTTAAAAATTACCTTATAGCAAGACATACAACCATACAGGGGGTATGGTGACTCAAAATGAAATTCAATTGCATAGGTATCCATAAATCTCATAAAATATGTAAATTCAGATGATATAGGTACCACAAGGAGGCCATAACTTAACAAAATTACCTCCGGGAATAGTCAGAAAATTAATGCATTTCATATGCCAAAGGTGGGAGGGAAAGCCACAAAACAAAAACGGATGGCAATACCCAAATGAGGTGAGAAAATAATTACTTACCTTGGCAGTAAGCTCATCCAAGGCAGGATAAGCAGCCGTCTCCAGTTCAGTTGTCCGTGCAGCAAGAAATCTACATATAGCTTCCAAAGCTACCTGGAGCGCAAGAAATTCAAATGGTGATTCTGAAAAAAAAAATTGATTGCTTTTGTTAAATGTAATTTATATGGGGGAAAAATAAATACTATATTCAAATGTAGACAATAAGTTTTAGTGTGCCATATGTGAAAGAGGGAAAAGGAAACACATTGAAATATGTAAAATATAATGCAGTTCTCTTTTGAATATGTTATAAGTTAAGATCACTAAGTGGTGGCTGAGGAAAAATGCTTACCATCTTCATCAGCTTCACCATCAGTTTTCCCACCTTGATACTCTTTCCTGTCTCCTTGAATTTGAAGCTGGAAGATATTAGGAGGCAGTCGCCTCTGAACCTCCTTGACCACCGAGATGACATTTTCATCTGTTGGATCTCTGAGTAAACCCTATCCATGACATAGGAAAAAGGCCGTCACTTTTTTAATTGTTACAAAGTCTAAACGGAGTTATTTGATAATGATTTTGTTTCAATTTTACATTTTTAACCATCACACAAATTTCTTAACATGTTACTTTATTTTTGTAATCTACCTTTCCAATACATTTTCAAAATCCTAGTCAAATTTTGAAAACAAAAAGAAAGTAGTTTTTAGAAACCAATTTTTTGATTGTGTTTATAAAAAGCAAAAATGTAAACAGAGAAAATATACATACAAATAGTTCTCGGAAGCTTAATTTCATAACAAAATCCAAATGAAAAGTGAATTAAACTAATTGACTTTGGAAGGTTGAGCAAAAATAAGACTTTCCATAAACTATCCATTACGGTTTTAATTTTAACACAGTGTTAGAGTAGTTAGTCTCAAATTCATACTCCAACAACATCAATTCTTCATTAAAAACCATTTATATACTCTAATATTCAAGTCAACAAATGCTTATCTGATCTATCAACTTAAATTATTGATCTAGGGATAATTCAATGCTCATTGATGATGCTATTCCTGCAAGTCAACTCAATGAAACACCCATAGGCTTTTATTCTCAGACACAAAATAACAAGCATCAACACGTTAGTTGACTTGCACAGACATATTACTATTACACCGTCAATAAATAATCAAAACTGGCTCAAAATTCATCATTAATGATTAATCAATATCTAGAATAAGCTTTTTGAGTTTGACTAATACTAACCACAGGAAAACATAAAGAAACATACATAGAAAGGGAAGGAGTAAGGAAGGAAAAAAGTTTTCCTTTAGTTTATCTTCAATTAAAGTTTTTCATATAGCTTGTCCCTCTTTTTTCCTCTATGCATCCACATGAAAATATCGCATTCAAGCATCAAAACAAGACCAACTTGAGAGAGTAATAACAAAGAAGAACTGACGAATAGACTGACCAAAACCAATTGGCGATGGGAGGAGTGACCCTTGAAGCTTATATATTGTGAGGTCTCCACCAATCTTTTCGATGTGGGATCCTCAACATGCCCCCTCAAGATGGTGCCTCTTTGGGTTCACCATTCTTGGATCGAATCCCAATTTCTTTTTATTGGACCGAATACCCGTTTGGGTTTAATGGGCTCTGATACCATATTATATTATATGGGCTTCCATCTCAAAACCAATTGGCAATGAGTGGAGTGACCCTTGAAGCTTATATATTGTGAGATCTCCACCAATCTTTTCGATGTGGGATCCTCAACAAGTACCCACATGCGAACAAGAATCAAAAAGGTAAATTAAGAGCAATTCGTCAAAAAGAACTGAGAGGGACTGACTAAACAACAAAAATTCACCTCGAGATTAAGAACAATGGCCCTCTCACGCCCCAAAATCGTGGAGGGTCTCGAGCATGAATTTGAACTCGATGCATAATAGTATACTTGTCGACATCAAGGACGACCCCTTGGCCTGTACAATCCAGCAGAATCCAATTCCGAGAAGACTGCTTCTTCTTCTTCACAGTCAGCGCCGCCTGTGGATCCACCGTCACTACATGCCCGTCCCCATGAACTCTTAGGGTCCGTTTTGTTTAAGGTTTTATAGATGCCTGAGAATACATGATGCCTGAGAATACTATGCCTGAGAATAAGATTGCTGGGAATCAAAGATAACTATGTTTGGTTGTGCATGAGAATGTCATCCGGATTTTATGAGAACAAATTATGTCTGTATTTATTTTTTAGAATTAATCAGGTAAACTTCATGTAATTTTAATAAATAAATTCAAATTATTAATAAAAATTAATGAAATAATAATATTTTAATGGTATAAACCATGTTAATTTAACAAATTAAAATTATTTACTTAATTTTTTAATAAATATCTTTAACTACAATAATTTAATATATTGTATCCATAAAAATTAATTAGATAAATATTTAATAATAATATGATTATTTATTTATTATAAGGAATTCCAAAAAAGTAATTAATTGATTATAAATACTCGATAAGTAATTAATTATAAGTATTGAAAAATGATTTTTTATACTAAATTCATTTAAATGATTTTAATTCAATAATTAACTATATTTTCGATAATATTAACTAATTAATTATAATTTTAGTAAATATGTAATTACATCCCTTTAATAAACTTGGATTATGTATTTGTTTAAAAGTCCTAAAAAAATATTTTTTTAAAAAAAAATTGAAATTTTTGATAAATTATTATTTAATCTAATTAAATAATTTATTATATTATTTTTAATTTAATATTCATTAGTTAATTAATTAACTATATTCAAAATAAAATTGCATATAAAAATAAAAAAGAATGGATGGGAAAAGAGAAAACTCATGCTTTTGCAAGGGCATAGAAAACCCTTGCTTATGGGCATAAATGATGCCTGGGAATGCATTATTTCCTGGGCCCACCACAGAAATCTTGAAACAAAAGGGTATTAGAAACCTTTACCCATTCCCATCTCCAAAAACCTTGTACCAAACGGGCCCTTAGGGGTTGTTTGGCCCTTGGTTTGGATTGGATTGTATTGGATTGGAAAGGGAATACTACGTTTGGGAGGCCTGAAATGGTGTGGGTCTGGAATCAAATGGTGGGAATGTGGATTCCAACCCATTTCCACATTTTAGTGGGTCCCACTATTTATCTCTTCATTTTTCTTAATAATTTTGATGGGACCCACCATTTCTTTTTCTATTTTAACCACATTTTGGTGGGTCCCACTATTTATTTCTCCATTTTTCTTCATAATTTTGATGGGACCCATCGTTTCTTTTTCTATTTTCCTTATAATTTTGGTGGGTCCCACTATTTCTCCCTCCATTAATTCCAACTCAAATCCAATGCACCAAACACAGGCATGAGAATCATGATTCCAGCAAAATATTCTCATGGGAATCACATTCCATTCCATTCCAATCAAATTCTGGCTCACCAAACGACCCCTTAGAGTTTGAAGCAGTTAGATAAATATCAGAATGAAAAATAAATGATAGTGCAAATTCTCAAAAAAAAAAAAAAAATCATACCTCCACAAATGAACAATAACACTGATAATTTATCAGTATCCCTTCAGAGTTCTCTTGTTCCTAAGTTGTATAGCCAGAATATTAGACAACCATACATGACGGACGACTTCTCGAAGGTCGTGTCAAATAAATTTATAATCCACAACCTCTAAAGCTAACTTGTAACAGTAGTGGCCAGGGTCAATCACAAGGAGCGACGTAATTAATTAATTTAATTAGATTTCTAAATTAGTAACCAAAAGGGGGTTAAAATAACGGAAAAGTAAAGATATGTTAGCTAATCTCACCTCGGTATCGCACAATTGGTTATTCTAACTTCGATTTGGCAACTCAATCATTGACTCTAAAATTAACATAATTATTATTAATTACTCGACTATCATTGGAACCAATGATTGAAATCTCTAATCTTTCCAACTTGACCAATACATCAAAGCTAGAGTGTAATTAGAATTCATCAACATGAACCTAACCGCATTAAGTGAATGGATCGTTAAGGCATAAACTAGGAAGAACCTAAGTTTATACAATTCTAAGTTCAAATTCCTAAATCTATCATGAAATTATATTAATTGAGATAACACTCCATTCAACACAATCACACAATAAATCTATCACTAACCAATTTAGTTATGCAATTACTTTGAGTCAAGCAAATAGTTTGTCAAGCTATTCCATCAAAGCAATTATAGTTAAGAACAGGAATTTAAAGCATAACCAATAATAACTCATCCAAATCATAAACAAGGTCTCAAGAGTAGGCCAAACTTACATTAGAAGTTCCCAATTGTGACAATCTAAACTTAGCTAGTCATCGGAATGCTCCAACTAAGCTCCTCAGCTTGATTAACCATCCAAAAGTACAATAAAACTAACTAAAATTACAAAAGAATGCAAAGAAGTACAGAGGGAATGGGGAAGAAATCGGCTAGAGGAAGAAAAACCAAGAGAGAAAAACCTAAAATCTAAAAATTCCTATTTATATCCAGTCGCAGCGTCGAGATGCTATGAAAGTGGCCTCGGGTCTGCGAAGTGTCGAGACGCTGTTGCTCCAGCTTAAATTCCCAGATCTTTTCCTTATTTGCACGGTGTCCTGACGCTTCTTTGGAGGGTCTTGAAGCTGATGATGCTTCAGGGGCAGAAAGGTCATTTTACACTCCGGTTACGCTTGTTCAAGCCCCGAATTGCTTCCTAAGCTCTGGTGAGGACGTATAGACATATTATACTCATTTTAAAGCATTTTCGCAAGGAATTCAACTAAGGTAAGCAAATTAGGAGATTCCAATTGTATAACAAATTAGATCGATCAAATACCCTCATCCTAAACCTTGCTAGTCCTCGAGCAAGTTAAGATTATGTTGAGAGATTATTATGCAATGCAATATTCGTGACTGAATTTCTCAAAGATAAGCATGATCAATATTTAACTCAAGAGAATTAAATGCAAGCCTAGCATAATTGGAGACAAATTAAAGTTAACCAAATTCTTTCTCATGCATAAATGTGAGTTAAGTCTTCCCTAGAGATGTTTTAAAAAGTTCGAGAAGGACTTATAAAATTCCTATTCCATCTTCCCTCTACACTAGGCAAAGGCATAATGTTGGGTTTTATGCCCTAAAACTCGTAGATAGTGAATGTAACCGTTGACCGGATATTAATGAAATAATATTGATATATTTTTCCATTAATTGTTATTAGTTATTTTATATTTGTCTTTGCCTAATAATAACCCTAATCCAATAAACTAGACATCCAAGGCTGTAATATGAGTCTTGAACTATATGTAGCGACATATGGGATCATTGTTCAAGAAACAGCCTAAAGGGTCTATAGTATAGGGATAAGACTGGGTGCCTTATCCTGGTGACACTATGGATACGGCCCACTTTGTATTTGATACAAACGCTGCGATCCAACGCGTTCGTGTAGGAGACATGCGAGTGGGGGTATCCTATGCAATGAGTTTGCATAAGACCGGACCGCGAAATAGTAACCACTAGTTATAACACCGTTAACTAGTTGGTTTTCTATTTCACCAGGACGACCGAGACAACTTAGTCTTAATCCTGAGTTGATTATGGACTCCTGCTCATGAGAGACTGTCCTTTGATTTGCATGGGTGAGAGTGGCCAATACGCCGACTCAATAAGCCTACCACTTTGGGGACAAGATCGAATGGGGAGCTGGGAACATAATCGTACAAGATGGAATTCACTCCTTCCCGACTTTAGGGAAGCAGATGAGTGTTCCCTTAAGTGGTTACTCCGAGTCTTGAACAAAGGGCCCTACCCTCTCAATGGCACGAGAGGGTTTTCTGTTTAATGGTTGGACCATAAACAAATTGTTCATTAGAGGAGAATTGGTACTTAAGGAAATAGAGGTGACCCAGGGGTAAAACGGTAATTTGACCCAGCTGGTGTTACGGACACTCGTGAAGGACTAACTAGTCGATATTGGTCTAAGTTCCGTGGACACAGAAAATATGTCTGCAGTGAGAAGAGTGCAACTGTGAGTCTATAGTGGAATGTACACACAGTTAACGAATATTGATTATTGTGGTTAATGAGTTTAACCAATTAATCTCACATCGTTGGAGCTTCTGATCTGCAGGTCCATAAGGTCCCACTGGTAGCTCGTAAAGTAATTTGAGGCAACTAAGTAATTAAATGTAAATTGAAAATGTTCAATTTACTAAGGGAAACAAATATAATATATATTGATATATTATTATGAGAGAAATTAATATTTGAAGAAGTTCAAATATAAATTTATGGAAGATTGAAAGAATTAATTTAAGTCCTAAAAGTGTTTGGGCAAAATTAATTAATTCAAGGCCGGAAATTAAATATGTGATATTTAATTGGTGGTTAATTAATTAAAGAATTCATTAACCATGAATTAATCAATTATGTAAATAATTAATCACTTAAGGAAGTGATTAATCATTTATGGGAATGATCTAATTACTTATGGAAGAAAATTAGTCATTTATGGAAAAGATTAATCAATTGGGGAATTGATTGATCATGATTGATTAATAAAGGAATAAAGATTGAATCAATTTTGGAAAAGATTGATTTTATTGAATATTTTATTCATGGCCTCTCTTCTATAAATAGAACACTAGACCTAATTGGTCATGACACTTGACACTCTTGAAAGACAAGACCTAGAATTCTCTCTAGCCTCCCTCTTAGAGAAAGACTCCCACAAGTCTTTGGCCTCCTAGACTTAGAGACATACCGGTGTAACCTCTGTGGTTATTGTGTCAATCAAAGAAGAATTTCCAGCGAAGAATACCTTGAAGCGGCTGCTGCGTTTTCGTTCGTGGAGCTTCGTTGGCGAAGAACGGTCAAGTCTACAACGGAGGTTTGTAACGGTTCTTCCTCTTTTCTTTAGAAAAGTTTTAAAAATAAATTTAGATTTATTTTAGCATGTTTAAACCGATTTTACAGCGGCTTTAAAGTTAGTTTAAAGTTTTTGTTTGAGTTTTCGTAACGGTTTTTAATGTTAATTAATATACGGCGTAAGGTCCAATCGATGCGCTTCCGCTGCGTTGGGACTTTTATTCCCTTCAATCGGCATCAGAGCCATCGCTGTCCCTATTAATTAATTTTAAAAAGTTGCGATAGGCTCTAATAGGTGGGATTTATGCATATTGTATGTTCGGTTTGCATTGAACTGTTTGGGTTAATTTTATGGCCATAGATTTTATTTTATGTGATTTTGATCATGTAAGGCCCGGTGTTTCGGGTATTTTATGTAAAATCGAGTCCTATGTAAGTCCGGGTCTAGAATAGGTTTTTATGAGATAAAAATCGGAGCAATCGTCGCTGAAATCGAGGCCGAAATCGGAAAAATCGTTGCTGTTTTGCCCAGAATCTGCCTCCAGACGCAACAGCGTTGGGACGCTCCTTCAATAGCGTCTCGACGCTGTCTCGATACCGAAGGCGCTCGGTAAGGAAAGCACACAGCGTCGGGACGCTACCTCAACAGCGTCTCGACGCTGTCTCGATTACGCAGGCGCCAGATATGGAAAACGCACAGCGTCGGGACGCTAATCTACACAGCGTCTCGACGCTGTCACGATGGAGGCGCGCACTAGGGTTTCAACAGGCGCGGTTCAAGCAAGGACGGTCCGGTTCGGACCGGTTCGGCTGGGCTGGGACCTATTTGGTCCGGTTCAGCCAATTTTTGGCATGGTTCGTGATTTTGGAGGCCGGTTCGAGGTGGTTCGGGGCGGTTCGAGCTGTCTAGACCAATTCCGGAGCTGTACATGGATTTTTTAGGATAGAATTTAGCTAAATTAATGTAATTTAATGCTTTATTTTATCCTAGGGGCCAAAATTAACCGGTTCAATTGCTATTTATATGCTTTATGGATGTCATATAGATTATTTAATCCCACCTTATGTTATAAACATGCTCATGCATTTTTTATATATTATAAATTGTTATAATGTATGTTTAAATGCATGGATTGGTTTTCATATTTCTTAATATAAGTGTATATTAATTTATATGAAAAATTGGAAAGCATGAAGCATGTCATTACTTAAATTAAATATAAATAGTTATGTTTAATGTGATGAATGAAGCATGCTTGGTTGATTTTCTTGATTGGCTTATAATTGTTATAATAAAAGAAAATCAAAATTGCATGAAGCATGAAACATCCATAGTTATTAATATAATTGTTATATTATTCATGCAATTGATGTGGCTTAATTATTCAATTTGAATGAGATTGTTGAATGAATTAAACCCTAAATTCTTGATTATAGGATTAATCATTAAAATTTGAAATAGTTCTTTAATATTAATGGTTAGAAACCGTCAATCTATAATCAAGATTTGCATGCAAACATAAGATCATAGGATAAATTGAATTAATTTTAAATTGTTTAAAATTAATTAGACCTAGATCGATTTCTAATAGGATTAGAATCTTTTCTTACTTAGAATTAAAAATAGTTTTAATTTACTAAGTAGGAAAAACATTACTATGATTATAAGGGAACTCCACCGGTAATGTTCTGTCTAAGGCTGGAGGTATTTAAGTTGACGGTTTACGGAACACCTCCTACCTGGGAACTGACCTGGAATACCAGAGTTGAATTAATCATAGTTAAATGTTAGCATGCAATGTCACTAGGTTTATTAAAAGTGTTTAATGCACCTAGATCTTTAGAGTAAAGACCTTACATTACTGAGGTTATAAGGGAACTCTCTCGGTAAAGTTCTGTCTAAGGCTGGGGGTATTTAAGTTGACGGTTTACGGAACACCTCCTACCTGGGAACTAACCGGATTGAGTTAAATTAACCATAGTAATGTTGACTTGCAATGTTGGGTTTATTAAAAGAAGTTTAATTCACCCAAAAGATTGCAGTTGAATCCTTTCCATAATTGTTATAATAGGATCAGACTTAGATAGATTGACTTAGCCGAATACTATCTAAGTTAAACAACCCTATATTAACCTTAGGACATTTTCAGTGGGAGGAAAATTACAAAACGAGATTTAAATCAAGTTTTGCTCCTACGTCCCTATATTCACAACGTGAGATTCATGCTCGGCTTCGAGTCGCCCTAGGAGCGGCCTCCCTTCGGAAAGTGTTTGCATGGGTCAATATCAAGGTGAATGGGAAAAATGTCCAGAGTAAGTGGGAGCGGGACACGTGTCAACGTATCCCTCGGTCTCCGCCCATAGTTCACACCGTGAGAGTCCTATGATCCGCCTGCAGGTTGCCCTGGCGCATCCATCCCTTCGGAGGGCCTGATCATAGGATTCGGAACATCGTGAACTCCTGAAAAGGATAGGAGCTCGTAGGCTAATCACCAACAGTTGTCTTTCCCTTCGGTAGCCTGTTGGTGCGTGCCTCTGAGATCTGAAAGTGGGAGGGTTACACTTACGAGGATGAGTTAAAATTGTTAACAAATCCTTGACCGAACAACGGTGGCTAATGTCTATAGGAATATGAGTTATTCTGGAATTAGAATTAGCTGAGAGGTGTCTCATTTCAAAGGAGGAGTACCTGATCACCCTTCGGTGGCTGATATTCTAAACCTCTGAAACGTCGTTGCAAAACTAAATCAATAGTTTTAGGGTTCTGTGAATGTCTGTTTTGCTAAATTGATTGGATTGTGTGCAATTGTTTGCTTGTATGATGGGTTAAGGCAAAGATAACTAATACGGTCATTGTTTGTTTAAATTTCAGCAATGTCTTTCTCAATTGTCTCTCTGCTTAAAAATGAGAAATTAACCGGCGAAAATTATGCTACGTGGAAGTCGAACTTGAATACGATTCTTGTTGTCGATGATCTGCGGTTCGTCTTAACGGAGGATTGTCCTCCAGCCCCTGCTCGTAATGCATCCCAGGTAGTTAAGGATGCTTATGACCGCTGGACAAAGGCCAATGATAAGACTCGCGTCTATATCTTAGCCAGCTTATCTGAAGTTTTGGCTAAAAGGCATGAGGGCATGGTAACAGCGAGGGAGATTATGAACTCTCTCCAGGAGATGTTTGGACAACCGTCCTACCAACTCCACCATGACGCTCTCAAATACGTTTATAGTTGTCGCATGAAAGAAGGCACGTCTGTTCGGGAACATGTCCTGGATATGATGGTCCAATTCAACGTGGCAGAGGCAAACGGGGCGGTCATAGATGAGCGTAGTCAGGTTGCATTCATCTTAGAATCTCTTCCGAAGAGTTTTCTGCAGTTTCGAAGCAATGCAATGATGAATAAAATAACATTCAACCTGACTAGCCTCCTTAATGAGCTACAGCTCTATCAGTCTCTTCTTAAGAACAAGGGACAGATAGAAGGAGAGGTAAACGTTGTTCACTCCAAAAGAAAGTTCGAGAAGGGTTCATCCTCTGGAACTAAATCTGTAGCCACTTCTTCAAAGAAAACGAAGAAGAAAGGAAACAAGGGGAAAGCTCCCAGTACTGCTGCTAAAAGCAAGGGAAAAGCCAAAGCTGTGGCAGACAAGGGCAAGTGTTTTCACTGCAATGTAGATGGACATTGGAAGAGAAACTGCCCAAAGTACCTTGCTGAGAAAAAGAAGGAAAAGGAAGGTAAATTTGATTTACTTGTTTTAGAAACATGCCTGGTAGAACATGATGAGTTTACCTGGATACTTGATTCAGGAGCAACTAATCATGTTTGCTCTTCTTTTCAGGAAAATAGTTCCTTTCGGCAGTTGAACGATGGAGAAATGACACTCAGGGTCGGAACTGGAGAAGTCATTTCAGCTAAAGCAGTGGGAGCTGCGAAGTTATTTTTTAGAAATAGATTCTTACTTTTAGAAAGTTTGTTAATCGTTCCCAAGATTAAGAGGAACTTGATTTCTATTTCATGTTTGATTGAACAATCGTATACAGTTACTTTTGATATGAATGAAGCGTTCATTTATAAAAATGGTATACTTATTTGTTCAGCCAAGTTGGAAAATAACTTGTATGTTTTAAGACCAACCGAAAACAAAGCACTTTTAAATCACGAATTATTTAAAACTGCTGAAACTCAAAGTAAAAGGCAAAAGATTTCTCCATCAAGTAACAATACTCATCTTTGGCATCTTAGACTTGGTCATATAAACATCGATAGGATCGGTCGTTTGGTAAAGAATGGACTTCTAAGCAAGTTAGAAGATGATTCACTACCACCTTGTGAATCTTGTCTCGAGGGAAAAATGACCAAAAGACCCTTTACTGGAAAAGGTTACAGAGCCAAAGAACCCTTAGAGTTAATACATTCGGATCTATGTGGTCCAATGAATGTAAAAGCTCGAGGAGGGTACGAATATTTCATCTCATTTATAGATGATTATTCAAGATATGGTTACTTATACCTAATGGGACATAAGTCTGAAGCCCTTGAAAAGTTTAAGGAGTTTAAGGCTGAAGTTGAAAACCTATTAGGTAAATCTATTAAAGTACTTCGATCTGATCGAGGAGGGGAGTATATGGATCAAAGATTCCAGGACTA
This sequence comes from Luffa acutangula, assembly GCA_036850905.1. Taxonomy (NCBI): domain Eukaryota; kingdom Viridiplantae; phylum Streptophyta; class Magnoliopsida; order Cucurbitales; family Cucurbitaceae; genus Luffa; species Luffa acutangula. The sequence continues at coordinate 29,041,740 of CM072092.1, forward strand.
TATGATAGAACATGGAATCCAATCTCAACTCTCAGCCCCTGGTACACCTCAGCAGAATGGTGTGTCAGAAAGGAGAAATAGAACCTTGTTAGACATGGTTCGATCAATGATGAGCTATGCTCAATTGCCTAACTCGTTTTGGGGATATGCAGTAGAGACTGCAGTATACATCTTGAACAATGTTCCCTCGAAAAGTGTTTCTGAAACACCTTTCAAGTTATGGAAGGGGCGTAAACCTAGTTTGCATCACTTTCGCATCTGGGGTTGTCCAGCACACGTGCTTGTGACGAATCCTAAGAAACTGGAACCTCGTTCAAAACTGTGCCAATTTGTTGGTTACCCTAAAGAAACGAGAGGTGGTTATTTCTACGACCCACAAGAAAATAAGGTGATTGTATCGACAAACGCCATTTTCTTAGAGGAAGACCACATGAGAGATCATAAACCACGAAGCAAAATAATATTAGGAGAAGCTACTGAAGAATCATCAAAAGTTGTTGATGAAGTTGGACCTTCAACAAGGGTTGATGAAGGAACTAGTTCTTCAGATCCATCCCGTCCATCTCAATCGTTGGGAATGCCTCGACGCAGTGGGAGGGTTGTGTTACAACCTGATCGCTACTTGGGTTTAACTGAAACTCAGGTTGTCATACCTAATGATGGCATTGAGGATCCATTGTCCTATCGACAGGCAATGAATGACGAAGATAAGGATGAATGGGTCAAAGCCATGAACCTGGAAATGGAGTCAATGTATTCCAATTCTGTATGGGAACTTGCAGATCTACCATATGGGGTAAAACCCATAGGGTGCAAATGGATCTATAAGAGAAAAAGAGATGCAGCTGGAAAGGTACAGACCTTCAAAGCTAGACTAGTGGCAAAGGGTTATACCCAAAAGGAGGAGGTTGACTATGAGGAAACCTTTTCTCCTGTAGCCATGTTAAAGTCCATAAGAATTCTTTTATCCATTGCCACATATTATGACTATGAAATATGGCAAATGGACGTCAAGACTGCCTTTCTGAATGGTAATCTTGAAGAGAATATCTTTATGTCTCAACCCGAAGGGTTCATAGCCCAAGGTCAGGAACAAAAGGTTTGTAAGCTAAATCGATCCATTTATGGATTGAAACAAGCATCCAGATCATGGAACATTAGATTTGATACTGCAATCAAATCTTTTGGCTTTGACCAAAACGTTGATGAGCCTTGTGTATACAAGAAAGTCAACAAAAGGAAAGTAGCTTTTCTAATACTTTATGTAGACGATATCCTACTCATTGGGAATGATGTAGGATACCTAACTGACATTAAGAAATGGCTAGCAGCCCAATTCCAAATGAAAGATCTGGGAGAGGCTCAATATGTTCTAGGAATCCAAATCATTAGGGATCGTAAGAACAAAACGCTAGCTCTGTCTCAAGCAACGTATATTGACAAGATGTTGTCTCGATATTCGATGCAAAACTCCAAGAAGGGACTCCTACCCTTCAGACATGGGGTACACCTGTCTAAGGAACAATCTCCTAAGACACCTCAAGAAGTTGAGAACATGAGACACATTCCCTACGCCTCAGCTGTGGGCAGCTTAATGTATGCTATGCTCTGCACTAGGCCTGACATATGTTATGCAGTGGGAGTAGTCAGTAGGTATCAGTCTAATCCAGGGTTGGACCACTGGGGAGCGGTTAAGAATATCCTCAAGTATCTTCGGAGAACGAGGAACTACATGCTTGTTTATGGAGCTAAGGATTTGATTCTTACTGGATACACTGATTCTGACTTTCAAGCTGATAAGGATTCTAGGAAATCCACATCAGGGTCAGTATTCACCCTCAATGGAGGAGCAGTAGTGTGGAGAAGCATCAAACAAGGATGCATAGCAGACTCAACCATGGAGGCTGAGTATGTAGCAGCTTGCGAAGCAGCTAAGGAGGCAGTGTGGCTCAGAAAGTTCTTGACTGATTTGGAAGTAGTTCCGAATATGAACGTGCCCATAACACTATACTGTGACAACAGTGGGGCTGTAGCCAACTCAAAAGAACCTCGTAGCCACAAACGGGGTAAACACATCGAGAGGAAGTATCACCTGATACGGGAGATTGTGCAAAGAGGAGATGTGATCGTCACTAAGATCGCCTCGGAGCACAACATCGCTGATCCATTTACAAAGGCTCTCACGGCTAAAGTGTTTGAGGGTCATCTAGAAGGTCTAGGTCTACGAGATATGTATGCCATCTAATCTAGGGCAAGTGGGAGAAATGTATAATGGGTATAAGGATGCCCTAGTTCATTGTATTTCCAGCTTTAGATTATTGCATTTACATCCCACTAACTAGTGTTTTAGTTCAAGTGGGAGTTTGTTGGGTTTTATGCCCTAAAACTCGTAGATAGTGAATGTAACCGTTGACCGGATATTAATGAAATAATATTGATATATTTTTCCATTAATTGTTATTAGTTATTTTATATTTGTCTTTGCCTAATAATAACCCTAATCCAATAAACTAGACATCCAAGGCTGTAATATGAGTCTTGAACTATATGTAGCGACATATGGGATCATTGTTCAAGAAACAGCCTAAAGGGTCTATAGTATAGGGATAAGACTGGGTGCCTTATCCTGGTGACACTATGGATACGGCCCACTTTGTATTTGATACAAACGCTGCGATCCAACGCGTTCGTGTAGGAGACATGCGAGTGGGGGTATCCTATGCAATGAGTTTGCATAAGACCGGACCGCGAAATAGTAACCACTAGTTATAACACCGTTAACTAGTTGGTTTTCTATTTCACTAGGACGACCGAGACAACTTAGTCTTAATCCTGAGTTGATTATGGACTCCTGCTCATGAGAGACTGTCCTTTGATTTGCATGGGTGAGAGTGGCCAATACGCCGACTCAATAAGCCTACCACTTTGGGGACAAGATCGAATGGGGAGCTGGGAACATAATCGTACAAGATGGAATTCACTCCTTCCCGACTTTAGGGAAGCAGATGAGTGTTCCCTTAAGTGGTTACTCCGAGTCTTGAACAAAGGGCCCTACCCTCTCAATGGCACGAGAGGGTTTTCTGTTTAATGGTTGGACCATAAACAGATTGTTCATTAGAGGAGAATTGGTACTTAAGGAAATAGAGGTGACCCAGGGGTAAAACGGTAATTTGACCCAGCTGGTGTTACGGACACTCGTGAAGGACTAACTAGTCGATATTGGTCTAAGTTCCGTGGACACAGAAAATATGTCTGCAGTGAGAAGAGTGCAACTGTGAGTCTATAGTGGAATGTACACACAGTTAACGAATATTGATTATTGTGGTTAATGAGTTTAACCAATTAATCTCACATCGTTGGAGCTTCTGATCTGCAGGTCCATAAGGTCCCACTGGTAGCTCGTAAAGTAATTTGAGGCAACTAAGTAATTAAATGTAAATTGAAAATGTTCAATTTACTAAGGGAAACAAATATAATATATATTGATATATTATTATGAGAGAAATTTATATTTGAAGAAGTTCAAATATAAATTTATGGAAGATTGAAAGAATTAATTTAAGTCCTAAAAGTGTTTGGGCAAAATTAATTAATTCAAGGCCAGAAATTAAATATGTGATATTTAATTGGTGGTTAATTAATTAAAGAATTCATTAACCATGAATTAATCAATTATGTAAATAATTAATCACTTAAGGAAGTGATTAATCATTTATGGGAATGATCTAATTACTTATGGAAGAAAATTAGTCATTTATGGAAAAGATTAATCAATTGGGGAATTGATTGATCATGATTGATTAATAAAGGAATAAAGATTGAATCAATTTTGGAAAAGATTGATTTTATTGAATATTTTATTCATGGCCTCTCTTCTATAAATAGAACACTAGACCTAATTGGTCATGACACTTGACACTCTTGAAAGACAAGACCTAGAATTCTCTCTAGCCTCCCTCTTAGAGAAAGACTCCCACAAGTCTTTGGCCTCCTAGACTTAGAGACATACCGGTGTAACCTCTGTGGTTATTGTGTCAATCAAAGAAGAATTTCCAGCGAAGAATACCTTGAAGCGGCTGCTGCGTTTTCGTTCGTGGAGCTTCGTTGGCGAAGAACGGTCAAGTCTACAACGGAGGTTTGTAACGGTTCTTCCTCTTTTCTTTAGAAAAGTTTTAAAAATAAATTTAGATTTATTTTAGCATGTTTAAACCGATTTTACAGCGGCTTTAAAGTTAGTTTAAAGTTTTTGTTTGAGTTTTCGTAACGGTTTTTAATGTTAATTAATATACGGCGTAAGGTCCAATCGATGCGCTTCCGCTGCGTTGGGACTTTTATTCCCTTCACATAATGCATTAAAGGAACGAGACAAACTAACTTGCTAAGGATGCGGAAGGGGGACTCAGGCTTGCACGTAAATGATTTTTAAGGGGCACTAGCTTTCACACAACTAATGCAGGACCACATTTCCCGAGTTTAACCCTTGGACGGTCTAACTGATCACATTAGAGGCAGCTCTTTTTACCCCAACAAGCAAAATATTTTTTCTTTTTCTCGCATTCTTTTTCTTAATAAAGTAAATGATTTTTTTTCAAACTCACAAGGAAAGTATTCTTTTCCTCACTCCCCAAAGCATAAAACAAGCTATTTTGCAAAGATGTCCTCTAAACATGCTACATGTCCTATCAAGGTGACAACGGAGGTGTGAATCCTATGAAGCCATCTAGAACCAAAAAAATTATGCTAGGAAGGACTCATGCTCAATTTAGTCAAGAAAAATTTTGAAAATTTTTAATGAAGTCTCTAAAGATACTAGAATACATGCAATTCAACTACAAGAAAAATATATACTCATGTTTTTCTCATCCTAGCAATCTCATAATCAATCATAGAGCAAGACATACAATCTCATACTTTAAAAGCTCAAAATTTAAAATTTAAAATTGCTCAAAATAATAGGCCCAATGCTCAGGTGCATGGCCTCAATCCAATAAAGTATGAAGCAATCATAAAACATGCATATGTTCCCACCCCCAACCTAAACATTACATTGTCCTCAATGCAAACTAAGAATGCAACCTAAACGACAAAAAATAAAAAGGGAACAGAAAACCTCCCCTGAAGCTTTTGTTGGGATGGGAATGCTGTTGGGTTTTATGCCCTAAAACTCGTAGATAGTGAATGTAAACAAATTGTATACTTCTTTCAATAAAGTGTTATTGAGTTTCTACAATAAAGTGTTATTGTTAAATATTGCACAATTTTACCCAAATCCAATAAACTAAGATCACATGTTGTTTACATGTGACTTGAACTAGTATGTGGGTGAAGGGATAAAAGCCCTTACGCAGCGGAAGAATTTCACAGAACCAAACATTGTATTCAAAATTGTTTTAAATACCAATACAGAGGAAAATAATCACAACAGTAAAATTCACAATAAAACTACTGAATATGTTATTAAACATGCTTTATAAAGAATTATAAATCCTCTAGATCTAATCTAAAGGGGATTCTAACGATCCAAGATCGAGAACTACTTACTATAAGATGCGTTCTTGATCGTTTCGCCTTTTCTCCAATGGGATGCAGAAAATTCAGCAACCTCCAAGGTTTGATTTTGCTGGGTTTTGAGGACACAACCACAAAATCTTCACCAGTATTCTCACGAGGAACAATGCGCTGATTGCTTGTGGGAGCAAGGGAAATACTAGGGAATTTTCTTTTTGGTCTTTGTATCCTTGAGAGAAAACGCAGAGAACACCGTAACTGTCAGAGAGAGTTTTCGTGAGAGTGAATGAGAGAGTGAGAGTCTAACCCTAACTGAAGAGGTGAGTTTTCGTAAAATAACAAAATTCCCTCCTAATTTCCCTCTCAATCGTGCGTTATCCTAGGTTAGTGGGGAGACTACATCAGTTAAAATAACCGATCAATAATTAAATTAAATTAATAATCAAATTAATTAATTTAATTAAATTAACATTTAATTTAACCACACGATTCACAGGGTGGTAAAGATGTATCTTCTAAATCAGTTACTTAGAGGAGAAATCTTTTGCCTTTTGTTTTGAGTTTCGGTCGTTTTAAACATATTTAATGACTTAAAATAGCCTTAGCATCGGTAGGTCTTAACACAAATAAATTATTCTTACGCTGGGCAAAACAAATAAAAATACCATTTCTTGAAACAATAGCTTCATTAAACAGAAAAGAAATTGAGTATTCTTGTTCTAACAAAGCTGAAATGAAAATAAGGTTCCTTTTAATTCGAGGAACCAAATACAAGTTCTCCAAAATTAAATACTTATTTCTAAACAATAATTTTGCAAGCTCCCACTGCACGAGCTGAAACGACCTCTCCTGTTCCAACCTTGAGAGTCATTTCACTATCAACCAGCTGCTGGAAATCATTTCCCTGAAAAGAAGAGCAAACATGATTAGTGGCTCCCGAATCCAATATCTAGGCGAACTCATCATGTTCTACGAGACAAGTTTCTACTACCAGTAAATCGAATTTACCTTCTTTTTCTCTCTTCTTCTCAGCGAGGTAACGGGGATAGTTGCGCTTCCAGTGACCATCCACATTGTAGTGGAAGCATCTGCCTATGTCAGCCACGACCTTGGCCTTGCCCTTACCTTGCACAACTTGTGCAGGAGCCTTCCCCTTGTTTCCCTTCCTCATCTAGATTTGCTTCGATGAAGAAGCCTGAGGTACAAATTTCGTCCCTGAGGATGAACCCTTCATGAACTTCTTTTTGGAATGGGCCACATTGGCCTCCCTTTTACCATATTTTTGCCCTTACTTTTCTGCATGGACTCATAAATCTGTAACTCTGAGAGGAGGGTAGTCAGGTTGAACTGAATTTTGTTCATGCTCGCGTTCGTTCTAAACGACATATAGCTTGTAGGAAGCGAGTGAAGGATGAACGTAACCTGACTGCGCTCGCAGACTACCCCGCCATTCGCCTCAGCAATATTAAACTGGTTTATCATATCCAGGACATGCTCCCGGACAGACTGACCTTCTTGCATCTTGGAGTTGAAGATGTTCTTCAAGGCATCGTGGTGGAGCTAATAGGACGGGAGTCCAAAAATCTCCTGCAGGGAATTCATAATCTCCCTGGCAGTTTCCACGTTCTCGTAACGCTTGGCCAAGACTTCAGATAAGCTGACCAAAATATAGACTTTGACCTTTTCATTTGCCTTTGTCCAGCGTTCGTGGGCATCCTTTACTGCCTGAGTGGCAGTGCGAGAGGGAACAGGAGGACATTCCTCCGTCAAGACGAACCTAAGATCCTCTACCACGAGTATGGTGTTTAGATTCGATTTTCATGTTGGAAAATTCTCGCCAGTTAGTCTTTCGTTTTTAAGCAAGGAAATAATTGAGGAAGACATTGCTGAAAAACAAACAATTGACCGTATTAATTATCTTTGCCTTAACCCATCACATAAGCAATACATACAATTGCATCCATCCAATCAATTTTGCAAACAATCAATCAAAGAACCCTAATAAAACTATTGACTGTGTCTTGCAACGATGCTTTAGAGGTTTAGAAGAACAACCACCGAAGGATGATTAGTTGTTCCTCCTCTAAAATGAGATTCTTCTCAGTTAATCTCTAATCCTAGAATAACTCATATTCCATTGGATCACCGTTGTTCGGTCAAGGATTTGTTAATCAATTAACTCATCCCCGTAAGTGTAACCCTCCCACTTTCTAATCTCAAAGGCACGGACCAACAGGCTACCGTTAGGAAAGACAACTGTTGGTAATTAGCCTAAGCGATCCTATCCTATTCAAGAGTTCACGGTGTTCCGAATCCTATGATCAGGCCCTCCGAAGGGATGGTTGCTCCAGGGCAACATGCAGGCGGATCATAGGAATCTCACGTTGTGACCTAGGGGTGGAGACTGAGGGATACGTTGACACGCGTCCCGCTCCCACTTACTATAGTCACTTTCCCCATTCACCTTGGTATTGACCCATGCAAACACTTTCCGAAGGGAGGCCGCGCTAAAACGACACAAAGTCGAGCATGGATCTCACGGGGTGAACTATACAGGGACATAGGAGCAAAATTTGATTTAAAGTTTTGAAATTTTCCTCCCACTAAAGTAACCTATCGGGTATTTTAGGGTTTGATTAGACATAGATAAATCCGGCTAAGTCATTCATCTAAGTCTAGTCCTATTATAACTATTATAATAAGACCTAATGTCTAGGTGCATTAAACAAATTTAATTAACCTAGCGACATTATTCTAACATTAACCTGTGATTAATTCAACTCCGGTGTTCTAGATCAATTCCTAGGTAGGAGGTGTTTCGTATACCGTCAACTTAAATACCTCCAATCCTTAGACAGAACTTCACTGGTAGAGTTTCCTTATAATCTCAGGAATGTTTGTCCTACTTAGTTCATTAAAACTATTTTAAAACTAAGTTAGAATTTCTAATCCTATTAGAAAAGGATCTTAGGTCTAATTAATTTTAACTCATTTAAAATTAATTCATTTTAACCTAAGATCCTATATTTGCATGCATATGTTGATTATAGATTTACGGTTTCTAATCATAAATTTTAAACTATTTCAAAATTTTAATGATTAGCCCTATAACCATGCATACTATAGTTTTAAAAAACAATTAACAATCATATTCTAGTTAATGAAATTAAAACTATATAATAGCATCACATGATTTTAATATAACTTTTCTATTAAACTATGGATGTTTCATGCTCAATGCTCCTTTGATTTCCATTTTTAATAAATTAACAATTAATTATTGCCAAAAATGGTAAATCATAGTAGCATGTTGCAAACAATTCATTTTAAATATAACTCTTATACTTAAACTATGTAATTGCATGTATCATACTATTCCATTTTCATGATAATTATATAACTGAACTATATGTAAATCAATCATGAAAATAAACCTTGCATTATCATCCATACATCATAATCATATTATAACATACATAATGCATGAGCATGCCTTACAACCTAAGGTGGGATTAATAATCTAAATGACATCCATAAAACATTTAAATAGCTAATGAACCGATTAATTGGCCCCTAGGATAAAATTAAAACATAAAATTACATTAATTTTATAAATTTTTATCCTAATGAGTCTTCCGCCACTCTAGAATCGAAGAAAACAACCTGAACCACCTCGAACTAGGCCCAAAACAAGTGAACCGAGCCAATAACACAAAAAATCGGGCTGTTCCAACAAAAAACCAAACCAGATCGATTTCCCGGTCATGATCCCGGTCGCGAATTTCCCAGTCTCTATCCCAATCGGGATCCCGGTCGGGAAATTTTCCAGCAAACCCTACGATCGTCAATTCCTTTGTTATGCACTCTGTTTTTCTGATTTCCATTGCCATTCTGCACGATTTTCGCACAAAATCATCTTGATCTCCATCGAAAACAACCCTAAATCTAGACACGGACTTACAAAGACTCGATTTACATAAATTTGCCCAAAACGCAGGAGCCCTTACATGATTAGATCACAGAAAAAACGTAAATCTATTGGCCAATTTAACCAAAACAGTTCATAGCAAAACCCATACATTATGCGTTTAATCCCACCTATCAAGAAACCATCTGCAAATTTAAAACAATTTTTAAAGGGACAGAGATGGCTCTGATACCAATTGAAGGGATAAAAGCCCTTACGCAGTGGAATAATTTCACAGAACCAAACACTGTATTCAAAATTTTTTTAAATACCAATACAGAGACAAATAATCACAACAGTAAAATTCACAATAAAACTACTGATAGGTTATTAAACATGCTTTATAAGGAATTATAAATCCTCTAGATCTAATCTAAAGGGGATTTTAACGATCCAAGATCGAGAACTACTTACTATAAGATGCGTTCTTGATCGTTTTGCCTTTTCTCCAATGGAATGCAGAAAATTTAGCAACCTCCAAGGTTTGATTTTGTTGGGTTTTGAGGACACAACCACAAAATCTTCACCAGTATTCTCACAAGGAACAATGCGCTGATTGCTTGTGGGAGCAAGGGAAATACTAGGGAATTTTCTTTTTGGTCTTTGTATCCTTGAGAGAAGATGCAGAGAACACTGTAACTGTCAGAGAGAGTTTTCGTGAGAGTGAATGAGAGAGTGAGAATCTAACCCTAACTGAAGAGGTGAGTTTCCGTAAAATAACAAAACTCCATCCTAATTTCCCTCTCAATCGTGTGTTATCCTAGGTTAGTGGGGAGACTACATCAGTTAAAATAACAGATCAATAATTAAGTTAAATTAATAATCAAATTAACATTTAATTTAACCACTTTTATATAAAACAATTTTATATAAATTAAACCACATAACCTATAGTTTTAATGTAGTTCAATTAATCGAATTTAATTAAACTAAATTAAAACAATAATTAATTAATTCTCTAATTAATTAATATTATAATTAAATATCACATATTTAATTACATTTTTCTCGCAAATAAACTATAGTATTAATGTACATCACATGTGCATTAATTATAAGCTATAGTTTTAATATGAATCCAATTCATATTTTAAATTTAACACTCGAACACCTTCGAATATCCAATTCCCTTAGAAGTTTACCTCAACGCCCTTAGTGAGCTACCGGTGGGACCTAATTGACCTACAGATCAGAAGCTCCAACGATGTGAGATTAATTGGCTAAACTCATTAACCAAATTAATCAATATTCGTTAACTGTGGTTCACTCTACTAAAGAATCACAACTGCACTTTTCTCACTACAAATATATTTTTGTGTCCACGAATATCGACCATCAACAACAAGTTAGCCCTTCATGTGTGTTTGTACCCCAACTAGATCAAATTACCGTTTTACCCCTAGGCTACCTCTTCATCCTTAAGTATCAGTGTTCCTCTAATGAACAGCCTGTTTGAGGTCCAACCAACAAACAGAAGTCCCTCTCGTGCCATAGAGAGGATAGAGCCCATTATTCAAGACCCGGAGACACCACTTAAGGGAACACACATCTACTTACCCTAATGTTGGGAATAAGTGAATTCCATCTTGTAAGACTATGTTCCCAGCTCCCCACTCGGTCTTGTCCCCAAAATTGTAGGCTTTTTGAGTCGGCGAACAGGCCACTCTCACCCGTACAAATCAAAGGACAATCCCTCATGGACAGGAGTCCATAATCAACTCAGGATTAAGGCCAAGTTGCCTAGGTCATCCTAGTGAAATAGAAACCAAGCTAACTAACAGTGTTACAGTTAGTGGTTAACCATTTCGCTGTCCGATCTTTGTGCAAACTCATTGCACAGGATACCCCCACTCGCATGTCAACTACATGAACGCGTTGGATCAATACGTTTGTATCAATATACAAAGCGGGTCGTATCCATAGTGTCACCAGGATAAGGTACCCAGGCTTATCCCTATACTACAGACCCTTTAGGCTAAAACTTGAACATTAATCCCCGTATGTCCCTACATACTAGTTCAAGCCTCATTCTATTAGCCTTGGATGTTTAATTTATTGGATTAGGGTTGATAAGACAAGATATATTACAAACATTGAATAATACATCACTTTTATTAATGTCCGGTCAAGTCTACATTTACTATCTACGAGTTTTAGGGCATAAAACCCAACAGTGGGGACATACGGGGATCAGTGTTCAAGTAACAACCTAAAAGGTTTATAGTACAGGGATAACATTGGGTACCTTATCCTAGTAACACTATGTGATACGACCCACTTTGTATTCAATACAGACGTATTGATCCAAGGCGTCCATGTAGGAGACATGCGAGCGGGGTATCCTATGCAATGAGTTTGCATAAGATCGGACCACGAAATAGTAAACCACTAGATGTAACACCGTTAACTAGTTAGGTTACTGTTTCAATAGGATGACTAGGTAACTCAGTCTTAATCCTGAGTGTGTCATGAACTCCTTCTCATGAGGGATTGTCCTTTGATCAGTATGGGTGAGAGTGGCTTGCACGCCGACTCAATAAGCCTACCTTCTTGGGAACAAGACCGAGTGGGGGGCTGGGGACATGACAACATAAGATGGAATTCACTTCTTCCTGCTTGTAGGAGAAGTAGATGAGTGTTCCCTTAAGTGGTGACTCCGGGTCTTGAACAAAGGGATCCGCCATCTCACTGGCCCGAGAGGGACTTTCTGTTTACTGGTTGGACCATAAACAGGTTGTTCATTAAAGGAGCACTGGTACTTAAGGAGCCAGAGGTAACACAGGGGTAAAACGGTAAATTGACCCTACTGTAGTTACGAGCAGTCGTGAGGGATTGACTTGCCGGTAGAGGTCTATATCCGTGGACAGAGAAATATTCTACAGTGAGAAGAGTTTAGTTGTGGGTCTTTAGTGGAATGACCCATAGTTAATGAATATTGGTTAACCTGATTAATGAGTTTAATCGGTTAACCTCATATCATTGGAGCTTTTGATCTGTAGGTCCATTAGGTCCCCATGCTAGCTCGTAAAGAGTAATTAGGAACAATTATATCTTGAGAGAATTTGAATAGTTCAAATTCATATTGGGAATTAAGTTAATTGTATGAGATTCAAATTAATATAATGTATAATGATACATTAAAATGTAAAGTCTAATTGGAAATTAAACTTTATTATTATGAGCGAAACAAATATTTGAAGAAGTTCAAATATTAATATGAATTTGATTCATATTAAATTTATAGGATATAAGAGAATTGGAAGGAATTCCAATTTTAATAAGAATTTTATTCATATTATAGAATTAATTAATTGAAGGCTTGCAATTAAATATATGATATTTAATTGGGTAATTAATTAATTAACTAATAGAAGGTCTGAAATTAAATATATGATATTTAATTGGTGATTAATTAATTAAAGAATTAATTAATTGGAAATTAATAATTTATGGAAATGATTTAATCACTTATGGAAGTGATCAATCATTTATGGAAAAGATTAATCAATTATGGAAGTGATTGGTTATGGAATTGATTAATTATGGAAAAGATTAAATCAGTTATGCAAATAATTGATTTTAAATGAATATTCTATTCATGGCCTTTATCCTATAAATAGAACACTAACCCTAGGGTTTAGGTACTACAACATAAGGCCACAAGAATGCACTCTTGCATTCTCTCTAGCCTCCCTCTCATATTCTCTCAAACCAAGAACTCTAGGGAGAATTTTCTCTCTAGAGTTTTTCCCATTCAAGATTAGGTAGTCCCACAACTACGTTCCTAATCTCAGAGTCATAGTGGGGAAGATCAATTGGTGGTGTTCCAATTGTTGACGTTTGGTCCCTATGAAATCAAGAAAGACGTTCTTGATATTTCAGAGACGACAACGACGATATGTTTGCTTCTCCCTTTTAGATTTAGATCTAATAATTTTTGTATGCTTAGCCTTAAGTTTGTATAGAATTTGTTCTATATTTTTTTGCCAATGTAATAGTATTTTTGGATAAACAAAATTAACTACGAATCGATCCCAATTACGCTTCCGCTTTAACGGAATTGGGGAATTCCAAATCCTTTCAATTGGTATCAGAGCCGATCGTAGATTTAATTTCGTTTCTCTAAAATTAGCATTGGTTCAATGGTGGGTATTTTAATTTCATATATGTGATATGTAGTTTAATTTACAAAATCGATTATTTAGGCATATTTGTTGGGATTAGATTTATACTTTTGATTAGATCAATTGTAAATTCCAAAAAGGAAAAGAATTGAAGACCAAGATATGTCTTGGATTTAAATTATTGTCATTTAAATTTCTTTTAATTTCTTAGGATATGCCAAATATGCCGGTCAATTTTGGTAGTTTTAATTTAATTATGCATGTGATGTATGTATTAAATTAATTGATTGTTGCATAAAGTATGTCATTTAGCTTAAAATCTCACCATAGGTTAAGCATATTCATGCATATTTATTATTATAAATGTTATAATGTATGAAATATGTATGATTTTTATTTTCATGAGTATTTAATATAAATTGTTATGATTAAATGGATGAAAATTGAGAAGCATTGCGCATGAAATTACTTTAGTAAAAAATATAAAAAAGTTATATTTATGAAAGTAATTTATATGCTTATTTATTTTAATGAGAAATTAATATAAAGTGTTATGTTAATGTATGAGAATGTGAATGCTTATTTTAATTTTCTTGGATAATTAATTTAAGAGTTAGATTAATTGAAGAAAATTAATTTCAATTGAGCATGAAATTACTTTAGTTTAATAATATATAAGAGTTATATTTATATAAGTAATTAACATGCTTAAATAATTTTCATGATATATTAATATAAAGTGTTATGTTAATGTATGAAAATGCGAATGCTTATTTTATTGGGTAATTAATTTAAGAGTTAGATTAATTGAAGAAAATTAATTTGCATTGAGCATGAAATTACTTTAGTTTAAAAATATAAGAGTTATATTTATATTGGTAATTTACATGCTTAATTTCCATGAGCTATTAATATAAATGTTATGTTAATGTATGAAAATGGTAATGATTAATTTTAATTTTCTTGTATAATTAATTTAAGAGTTAGGTTAATTAAAAGGAAATTAAATTGCATTGAGCATGACATTAACTTAGATTAATATAATTGTTATATTTTTGGTATGTCATGTATGTTAATGTATGGTTTTATAAATTAATTAGAATTTTATTGTTAATTTATTCACCATAGTAGCATGTTATATGGTTAATTCATTAAAATTTATAATAGTTATAAAATTAATGAATAGAAACGTTAACCTATAACAAAGAATTGCATGCAAACATAGGATCTTAGGATAAATGAATTAATTTTAAAATGTCTAAACCCTAAACCCTAAACCCTAAACCCTAAGATCACATTTCTAATAGGATTAGAATTATTCTTACTTAGAATAATTAAAATTAGTTTTAATTGACTAAGTAGGAAAAATATTGCTACGATTATAAGGGAACTCCACCGGTAAAGTTCTGTCTAAGGCTGGGGGTACTTAAGATGACGGTTTACGGAACACCTCCTACCTGGGAACTGACCCGAACCTTGAGTTGAATTAACCATAGTAATGTTGACTTGCAATGTTGGGTTTATTAAAAGAAGTTTAATTCACCTAAAACATTGCGGTTGAATTCTTTCCATAATTGTTATAGTAGGATCAGACTTAGATAGATTGACTTAGCCGAATTTTATCTAAGTTAGACAACCCTAAATTAACCTTAGGACATTTCCAGTGGGAGGAAAATTACAAAACGAGATTTAAATCAAGTTTTGCTCCTACGTCCCTATATTCACAACGTGAGGTTCATGCTCGGCTTCGAGTCACCTTAGGAGCGGCCTCCCTTCGGAAAGTGTTTGCATGAATCAATAACAAGGTGAATGGAAAAAATGTCTAGAGTAAGTGGGAGCGGGACACGTGTCAACGTATCCCTCGATCTTCGCCCCTAGTTCACACTGTGAGAGTCCTATGATTCGCCTGCAGGTTGTCCTGGCACAACCATCCCTTCGGAGGGCCTAATCATAGGATTCAGAACACCGTGAACTCCTGAATAGGATAGGGTCACTTAGGCTAATCACCAACAGTTGTCTTTCCCTTCGATAGCCTGTTGGTGCGTGCCTCCGAGATCTGAAAGTGGGAGGGTTAGACTTACGGGGATGAGTTAAATGTGTTAGCTAACCCTTGACCGAACAACGGTAACTAAACGCTAACAGGATATGAGTTATTCTGGTGTTAGAGTTTGGTTGAGATTATCTCAATTCAGAGGAGGAGTAGCTGACCACCCTACGATGGCTGTTGTTCTAAACCTTTGAAGTATCGTTGCAAAAACTAAATCAATAGTTTTATAGGGTTGTTCTCACTGGCCCGAGAGGGACTTTCTATTTACTGGTTGGACCATAAACAGGTTGTTCATTAGAGGAGCACTGGTACTTAAGGAGCTAGAGGTAACACAGGAGTAAAACAATAATTTGACCCAATTGTAGTTACAAACACTCGTGAAGGATTGACTTACAGGTATAGGTCTATATCCGTGGACACAGAAATATTCTACAGTGAGAAGAGTTCAGTTGTGGGTCTTTAGTGGAATGACCCACAGTTAATGAATATTGGTTAACCTGATTAATGAGTTTAATCGGTTAACCTCATATCATTGGAGCTTCTAATCTGTAGGTCCATTAGGTTCCTCTGCTAGCTCGTAAAGAGTAATTAGGAACAATTATATCTTGAGAGAATTTGAATAGTTCAAATTCATATTGGGAATTAAGTTAATTGTATGAGATACAAATTAATATAATGTATAATGATACATTAAAATGTAAAGTCTAATTTGAAATTAAACTTTATTATTATGAGTGAAATAAATATTTGAAGAAGTTCAAATATTAATATGAATTTGATTCATATTAAATTTATAGGATATAAGAGAATTGGAAGAAGTTCCAATTTTAATATGAATTTGATTCATATTATAGAATTAATTAATTGAAGGCCTGAAATTAAATATATGATATTTAATTGGGTAATTAATTAATTAACTAATAGAAAGTCTGAAATTAAATATATGATATTTAATTGGTGATTAATTAATTGGAAATTAATCAATTATGGAAATGATTAATCACTTATGGAAGTAATTAATCATTTATAGAAATGATTTAATCACTTATGGAAGTGATCAATCATTTATGGAAATGATTTAATCACTTATGGAAGTGATCAATCATTTATGGAAATGATTTAATCACTTATGGAAGTGATCAATCATTTATGGAAAAGATTAATCAATTAAGGAATTGATTGGTTATGGAATTGATTAATTATGGAAAAAAAATTAAATCAGTTATGAAAATAATTGATTTTAAATGAATATTCTATTTATGGCCTTTATCCTATAAATAGAACACTAACCCTAGGGTTTAGGTACTACAACATAAGGCCACAAGAATGCACTCTTGCATTCTCTCTATCCTCCCTCTCATATTCTCTCAACCCAAGAACTCTTGGGAGAATTTTCTCTCTAGAGTTTTTCCCATTCAAGATTAGGTAGTCCCACAACTACGTTCCTAATCTCAGAGTCATAGCGGGGAAGATCAATTGGTGGTGTTCCAATTGTTGACGTTTGGTCCCTATGAAATCAAGAAAGGCGTTCTTGATATTTCAGAGACGGCAACGACGATATGTTTGCTTCTCCCTTTTAGATTTAGATCTAATAATTTTTGTATGCTTAGCCTTAAGTTTGTATAGAATTTGTTCTATGTTTTTTGTCAATGAAATAGTATTTTTGGATAAACAAAATTAACTACGAATCAGTCCCAATTACGCTTCCGCTTTATCGAAATTGGGGAATTCCAAATCCTTTCAAATGCGCCATAATTCCTGGAATGCTATGTGATTCCCATAGTAGGCCATTCTAAGCGTGCGAGGACAGGAGGAGGGATATGTGCACGCTCACTGAATATCTTTAGCCTGTGTCCATTGACTTTGAGGGATTTGTTTGAATTCAAGTCTTTGATATCAAATGCACCATGAGGATAAATGTGAGTAATATTGAAAGGACCAAGCCATTTGGAGAGAAACTTACCTGCTCGTACCTTAAGGTGGGAGTTAAAGAGAACTTTATGACCAACACTGAATTGTTTCCTGGCAATCATGTTGTCGTGGAACAACTTAGTCTTTTCCTTGTATATTCTGCAACTTTAATCTCATCTCGTCGAGTTCCTGCAACTCCAGAAGTCTCTGCTCTCATGCTTTTTCCATGTCTAGGTTGCACTGCTAACTGCCCAGAAAGCCCGGTGCTTATCTCCACGGGATGATGGCATGCTTTGCCGAAAACCAACTTGTAGGGAGACATCCATATAAGAGTTTTATAGGTCGTACGATATGCCCACAGAGCATCATCTAACCTTAGACTCGAGTCCTTCCGTCCAGGATTTGCATCTTTCTCAAGGATGGACTTGACTTCCCGGTTTGAGAATTCATCCTCATCGTTTGACTGAGGGTGATAAGCTATGGCAACTCGATGTTGAACTCCATATTTCTTCATAAGGGCATCAATAGACAGATAACAAAAGTGAGTGCCCTGGTCGCTGATGATGGCTCGTGGAACTCCATACTTGCTGAAGATGTTAGTTTTCAAGAAACTTACAACAGTCTTAGAGTCGTCAACTCTGGTGGCTTTAGCTTCCACCCATTTCGAAACATAATCCACTGCCAAGATAATATAATGATATCCACTAGAGGATGGCAAAGGACCCATAAAATTAATACCCCAAACATAAAAAACTTCTACAACTAAGATTGGCATCTGAGACACCTCGTATCTACGAGTCCATGCTCCTACTCTTTGGCATCTATCACAGGCTCTACAATAATCTTGAGCATCCCTAAACAATGTAGCCCAATAAAGACCTGAATCCAAAATCTTCCTAGCAGTTCTCTTAGGGCCGAAATGCCCTCCACCTGCATGTTAATGAAAAAATGCTAAGACAAACTAAATCTCATCATCATGTATACATCTCCTAATAACTTGATCTGAACAGTACCTCCACAAATTAGGCTTTTCCCACACGTAAAACCTAGACTCACTTATCAATTTATCTCTCCTGAATTTACTATAGTCGTTAGGTATGCTCCTAGTAACTAAATAATTAAGAATGTCAGTGTACCAGGGGGTGTTATCTTGTAGTCTGAATAAGTGTTCATCAGGGAATTCATCGTTCAAAGGTAGATCATCCTCCTTCCTTACCAAACGACTAAGATGGGCAGCAAATGAATTTTTCATATCCCTTGCGGTCAACAATCTTCAAATCAAACTCTTGGAGCAGCAAGATCCACCGGATGAGGCGAGGTTTTGACTCTTTTTTCGTCATCAAATGTCATAAAGCTGCATGATCAGAATAAATAATAACTGGTGAGCCAAGAATATAAGAGTGAAACTTATCTAAGGCAAACATAACATCTAGAAGCTCTTTTTCTATTGTCGAATAGTTGCACTGTGAAGGATTCAGGGTGCACGAGGCGTAGTAAATGACATGGCTCCTTTTGTCAATGCGCTGGCCCAAAACGGCTCCCACAGCATAGTTACTTGCATCACACATGATTTCGAAGGGAAGGTCCCATCTAGGAGTATGGATAATCGGTGCACTGGTAAGCGTTTTCCTTAGAAGATCAAATGTTTCCTTGCACTCAGTTCCAAACTCGAAAGTGACGTCCTTCGACATTAGGTTCGTCGTGGGAAATGCAATCTTGTTGAAGTCTTTAATGAACCTGCGATAAAAACCTACATGGCCAAGAAAATATCTAACCTCCCGGACATTTGTAGGGTAGGGTAGGTTAGCAATAACGTCAATTTTAGCCTTATCGACCTCTATGCCTCGCTCAGAAATCACATGTCCCAAAAAAATTCCCTGGTCAGCCATGAAATGACATTTTTCATAATTAAGGACTAAATTAGAATCAATGCAACATTTCAAGACTTTAGCTAAGTTAGACAAGCAATCATCAAAAGACTCCCCGTAAACCGTGAAATCATCCATGAACAATTCGATGCACTTCTCAATATATTCAGAGAAAATGCTCATCATGCATCTTTGAAATGTACCTAGAGCATTACACAATCCAAAGGGCATCCTTCTAAAGGCAAACGTTCCAAAGGGACATGTAAAAGTTGTTTTCATCTGACCTTCCTGTGCAATAGGAATTTGATAGAAGCCTAAAAACCATCTAAAAAGAACAAAAAGGGTTTCTCGGCCAGTCTTTCTCACATTTGATCTATGAAAGGGATAGGGAAGTGGTCTTTCCTAGTGACAGTGTTAAGCTTCCTGTAGTCTATACACATCCTCCATCCATTTTGTACTCTCATGGGTACTAGTTCATCATTTTTATTCCTAACTACAGTCATGTCTATCTTCTTAGGAACTACATGAATAGGACTGACCCATTTACTATCAGATATGGAGTAGATAATACCTGCAGCGTGAAGCTTATCGATCTCTTTCTTTACCACTTCTCTCAGAACTGTATTCAGCCTCCTCTGTGGCTCCCTTGAGTGTTTTGTGTCCTCCTCTAACTGGATCCTATGCATGGAAGTGGCTGGGTTGATCCCACTAATGTCAGCCAAGGTCCATCCAATAGCTTTCTTATGCTCCCTCAGCACGCTCACCAGTCTTTCCTCATGTCCTGCAGTTAACCTTTTAGAAATAATAACTGGTAAGGTATTACCTTTCCCTAGATAAGCATACTTTAAATGTTATGGTAATGCCTTCAGCTCTAATTTAGGTGCCTGCACAACAATGGGCAAAATTTCACCATAAGTAACAGATATACCAAGATAAAAGGAAATAGAATCAGGGGAAGAATCAGAAACCATCTCCCCTGTTTCATCGAAGTCATTATCTTGGGTATCCTGCTCTAAACCCATGTCAACCTTTTCATTCACAACGACATCCTGCACTACGGAATTGATGTGAAATTTTCCTACCGCAAGTGTACAGGTCAAATAATAATATAGTGAATGTGATATTCGAATGTCGTCCTCTAGGTTGGTTTCTAATCAGTCTTAATTACCGAAAATAGTCTTGTCCAATTTTATTTAGGGAACGAAATGAAGTGAGAATGAAAGTAAAGCAAACACAAAACAATGCAAAAATTGACAATCCAATGGAAACAATAGTCTTAGGGATGTGATGTCACCAATTGAGATTATGGATTAATTAATGGATTAACAACATTTTACGATTCATAAATCTTGGTAAACTAAAATCACACATATCTCTGCCGAGCATACATGATTCTCCCGCATGCAATTGAACCCGATATCTCTATCTAAATTCAATAAACATACAAGGCAATAAGGATAACCTTTTTAACGATTTCTAAAATTAACTATAATCTCTCGAATTCTAGCTAAATCCTAGCTATGCAAAATGATTTCTAAGCTAAATCCTCTCTCTCGAGTTAGATTCAAGAATAAACATCAATCAATTTATGGCCGGTAAATTGAAAGCATTAAGGACACACATATGCATAAATGAAATCAATAGCATAAAACCGTACAATCAATCCATAACATGCCCAACGGCTTCATCAATCCCTAAGAACTCAACTTAGCTACACATAATCCCTATTACAACATAAACTAAGTATGAATCAGCCATAAAAACTAACTAAAATAAGGGATAAAGGAAATTAAACACTATGTAGGCCGAAACCGCACGTCCCCAAGATAATCCCCATGAACAATGCCTTCAATTCCCTTTTTCTCCACTTGCTTCAGCCCTCAAATCAGTCTATTTGCTCTGTTTTACAGCTCTAGAGTTTCCAAAAAGAAGTCTCCAATCAGCCCTAATCGAAAATTATAAATAGGCTGATTTTTTGTCGTAGCGTCTCGACGCTGAGGAGACAGCGTCTCGACGCTGTCGACTTATCGCAGAATCTGGAATGGAAAAACACACAGCGTCCAGACGCTAGGGTCACAGCGTCTACGCTGTGACCTGTTCGCGTCTAATCAGATAAGGAAACGCAACGTCGAGACGCTCAAGGAGCAGCGTCTCGACGCTGGTCTGCGGTTGACTTTAATTTGACTTCTTCTTCTTTGATCTCTTTTTCCTTCTTTAACCTCTTTTCGCCCCCGAACATCCAATTGGCTCCAATATTAATTTCCTACAAATACAACATGAAAATGCATAAAATTTGGCCAATAAATCATGAAAGACTAGCTAAATTAATTAAGGAAAAATAGTTAGCTATGCTCGCTATCAAACACCCCCAAACTTAAGCTTTTGCTAGTCCTTGAGCAAACTAAAAATCAAGCATACAGTAGAAGAATGGATGCAACAAACATGACTCAATCCTCAAGGCTCAAAGGTCAATAGTAAAGCAAGCAAGAGACATGCACATAAGGACCAATGAGGGAGACAAATTAAAAGTTTTCCAAAATTAACTTGCACAAGCGAGATCTAACTTAACGAGATCAGACTGTACTAGCCCGGGATTGGATTACTAAACTCTCAGCTCATCATCCCTCTACATTGGCACTAAGGTTTCACTAACGAGTTAATGGAACAAATTAGTTTGTTTTCCTCCATACTTAGGTGCTTATAATTGACAATTAAATTAGGCATTTATATGTGGCACTAGCTTTCACACACCTATTGCAGGGACCCTTAACATGAGTTTTCTCTGGTTGGCCTAACTGATCACAACAGGGGTAGCTCTTTTTGCCTAAAACTTTATTATTCATTGCATAACGTGCACAAGCCATGGCGTAATAATTTCTTTTCATTCAAAATTAACAACAAGAATGATTTTTCTTTCATGATCATGATAAGCATATATTCTTTTCTTTCCTCCTAAGCAAGATCAAACATGCTAATTTGCAAAAAAAATAACTCTTTAGCTCTTCCCTACACCTATCGAGGTGACAACAAGCATATGAACCTAATAATTTGCTCCTAAGCATTCAAATCCAATTGTAGCCAAGACAAATACTCTACTCATGCAAGACATCTCTTTTTGGGCACTCATGCTTACAACTCTTCGAAAGCTTGAAAATTGACACGAAAGCCTATCCTAGGACATCATAGTCACGCAAAAGTAGCATCCAGAAAACAACCATATGCTGAATTCAAAGAAAGCTCAAAACTATAGCCCGAACTCAGATGCTCAATGGCTCCACAAACATGATATTCCACCCCCAAACTTACAACATGCATTGTCCTTAATGTATAAAGAAAATAATGCATAATCAAGCATGAGAAAAAAAAAAAAAAAGAATAGGAGGAGTGAACAATATTGGCCTGGAAGGACGATGACTTCTTTTATGGAGGTTTGAAAGCAAATGAGAAACTGGAACCACGACCTACAAAACAAAAATAAAAAATCAAACTAAGAAAATCACAACTAAACTTACTTGGGTTGCCTCCCATAAGCGCTTGTTTAACGTCATTAGCTCGACGTGTTGACCGAATAGGCATCAAGGTGGTCTAATGTCAGGTGTTCCATCAACAGTGCTCTTCCTAGAACCTTTCCTATACCCCACCAACATGGCCTCTGATGTGTTCTTAGGGTCCTCAAAAGCTTTTAGGATCTCCTTCTCCTGTTGGACTCTAATGATTAGCTCCTTGTGCTCAATATCAATTATAACTCTCCCTGTAGCAAGGAATGGTCTCCCTAATATAATAGGCATGGCAGGATTCTCTTTAATGTCCAAAACATAGAAATCAACAGGAAGGAAAAATCTACCTACTTTAATCAGAACATTCTCCACAATTCCATAAGGACTAACCACAGATTGGTCAGCCAACTAGAGCCTAACAGTAGTAGATTTTATCTCTCCTATATTTAGCTTTTTGCACAATGATAATGGAATGATATTTATGCTAGCCCCTAGATAACATAGTGCTCTACAAGAATAAGTACTAAAATTACAAGGAATAGTAAAACTCCCTGGATCAGATAATTTTTCTTGTACGTTCTTTTGGACACGAGCACTGCATGTCGATGCGAGGTACACAGTCTCCATCTGCTTTTCCTTCTTCTTTTTGTTGAGCCATTCCTTCATGAACTTCTTATAATGAGGCATCTGCTCCAATGCATCTGCAAAAGGAATATTAACAGTCAACCCTGTAAAAGCATCAAGAAACTTATTAAACTGAGCCATATAATTTTTCTTTTTTCTATTCTTTGACTTAGGCACTAAAGCAGTAGGAGAAGGGATAGAGGGCTCAAGTATAAGCTTTTCAGCTTCGTTTGAGGTGGTGCCCTCCTAAACTTCTCTAGTGAGTTCCTCAGTCTCAGTAATCTCTTCTTCCTCAGCTACTTGAGTCTCCTCCTCGTGATGCACAATGACGGCCTTGCAGTACTCCAATGAAGATTTCTCCTGTTCAACTAGGGCGTTACCTTTATTCATGGTGTTGACAACATTTACCAGTTGTCCCAACTGAGTCTCTATGATCTTGATGGCTGTAGAATGACCATTGACAGTGGTTTTTATGGCAATCACGGCCTCCTCAAGCTTATTTGATCTGTTACTTGATTCTGCAATAAAAGCTCCAACAAGATCCTCTAAAGATTTTTTATTTTCTTGAGTTTGAGGGGCAAAACCAGGAGGATTAAGAACGTTCTTATTATTAGCATAAGAGAAAATTTCATGGTTCCTATTGTTAGGATGATAATGTGTAGGTGTAGAATTATTATTATATCCCCTAAAATTAGAATTAGAAACATAATGAACCTGTTCTATGGTCTCCTCCTGAGATTTAGATGCTAAAGCAGAAATTGATTCAATTGATTGTGCACTCCCTGTACCTGAAAATTTCAGAAAAAGCATTAGCCAGGGAAGACATCTGAGCCTGAAGTGTGCTTACATTGTCAATCTCGAACACTCCATCAGCAATCTTTTTAGGTGCAGACCGCTTAGATGGCCACTGGTAGCTGTTGGTGGCCATATCCTCAAGAAGTATGCGAGCATTTTCCACGGTCTTGGACAACAGAGTCCCACCTGTAGCTGCATCAACAATAGTTTTTGTACTAGGAGTTAAGCCATTATAAAATAATTGAACCTGAAGCCAGTCGGGGTAGCCATGCTGAGGGCACTTCCTCAGCAACTCTTTAAATTGCTCCCAAACCTCGAACAGCTGTTCATCAAACTGCTGTTGGAACGTTCCAATCTCGGTCCTCAGCTTGATCGTCTTTGCAGGGGGGAAAATTTCTTCAGAAAGGCTTGGACCAAAGCATTTCTAGGTGGTAATGCTTCCAGGGGGAATAAACTGCAACCAATCTCGTGCTTTATCCTACAAAGAAAAAGGAAAGAAGCGTAAGCGAATGGCATCTTCAGTGACCCCATTTAATTATACCGTCCCACAGATGTCTAGGAAGGATTTCAGGTGAGATTTTGGATCCTCCATAGGTGATCCTCTGTAAGCACAATCTCGAGCCATCTGAATGAGACCCGTTTTCAGCTCAAAATTGTTAGCATTGATTAGGGCATAGACAATCCCCCGGTTGTTGCTCCTGAAAGGCCGGCTGAAAGTAGTCCCTAATAGGCTTAGGCTCCTCAGGGTTAGGATTGGCCATTTGGATATGATTTTCTTTACTTTCCTTTCGAATTCTACTTAAAGTTCTCTCGATCTCCGGGTCAAAGGGAACTAAGGCCAACTCCCTAACCTTTCGCATACACCGACAAAACTAACCTAAAAAGGAAAATAAAAGAAAAGGAAAGAAAATAAATTAGGAAAGAAACTAGAAAAGGAAATAAATGAATCTACAATAGGAAACTATAATCTAAAAAAGGAAAAGATAAACAAATAAGGAATGCAAAAACAAATATGACAAAAAAAAAAAAACAAGGAAACTAGCAAATAAGGAAAACTAATCTAAAAAGAGAAAAAAAAATCTAAATATGGAAAATTCAAACAAATATGGAAATATCTAAATATGGCAAAGAAAAACAATAAAGGAAAAAAATGCAATCTAGCTAAAAACAAAAATTACAAAAACACATAAAAAATAAAATACACCCTAAACTAAGAACAGACAATTTTTCTATGATATCAAAAATTGACTAAATATGCCAATCCCCGGCAACGGCGCCAAAAACTTGATGTGAAATTTTCCTACCGCAAGTGTACGGGTCAAGTAATAATATAGTGAATGTGATATTCGAATATCGTCCTCTGGATTGGTTTCTAATCAATCTTAATTACCGAAAATAGTCTTGCACAATTTTATTTAGGGAACCAAATGAAGTGAGAATGAAAGTAAAGCAAACACAAAACAATGCAAAAATTGACAATCCAATGGAAACAATAGTCTTAGGGATGTGATGTCACCAATTGGGTTTATGGATTAATTAATGGATTAACAACTTGCTAGGATTCATAAATCTTGGTAAACTAAAATCACACATATCTCTCCCGAGCATACATGATTCTCTCCGAGACGATCCCCACGAACAATGCCTTCAATTCCCTTTTTCTCCACTTGCTTCAACCCTCAAATCAGTCTATTTGCTCTGTTTTACGACTCTAGAGTGTCCAAAAAGAAGCCCCAAATCAGCCCTAATCGAAAATTATAAATAGGTTGATTTTTTGTCATAACGTCGAGACGCTGAGGAGACAGCGTCTCGACGCTGTCGCCTTATCGCAGAATCTGGAATGGAAAAACACACAATGTCGAGACGCTAGGGTCACAGCGTCTACGGTGTGACCTGTTCGCGCCTAATCAGATAAGGAAAGGCAGCGTCGAGACGCTCAAGGAGCAGCGTCGAGACGCTGGTCTGCAGTTGACTTTAATTTGACTTCTTCTTCTTTGATCTCTTTTTCCTTCTCTAACCTCTTTTCGCCCCCTGAACATCCAATTGGCTCCAATATTAATTTCCTACAAATACAACATGAAAATGCATAAAATTTTGCCAATAAATCATGAAAGACTAGCTAAATTAATTAAGGAAAAATAGCTAGCTATGCTCGCTATCAGGAATCAACTATCTCCACATGGTAAAAAGAAGCAAAAATGTCAGGGTATTTAGCAACTTGTGGAATGTTAACTTTAACGATCTTCTCTTTATATTCTAAAGACTATACATCCCTATAAAGATATATCATGGTCCTAGCAGATTTTACAAACGCCCTCCCCAACAAAATAGATGCAGCCCTAGGGGAAAACCTCTATCAATATGCACAACATAAAAATCAACAGTAAATGTCACATCCCTAACTTGAACTAGGACATCCTCTACAATCCCTAAAGGATACATGTAACACCTATCAACCAACTGAAATACATTACCAGTAGTTCTTAGGTCATTCAATTTAAGATCTAGATAGACTAAGTAAGGCATGACATTAAAAGATGCACTCAGATAAAGCATGACATACTCTATACTCTTACTACCTATCACACAAGGTATGTAAAACAAACCTGGACCTCCAAACTTCTCTGGCATGTTACTTTGTAAAAGTGCTGAAATGGTCTTACTCACCTCGATTCTTCCTTGTTCCTTCGCCTCCCCTTTGGGATTACACAACTCATTCATAAACCTTGCATACCTAGGAATAGTTCCACTCCCTTCAGCAGAGGTATGTTGATTTCAAAGCCTCTGAAGAATTCTTTTACCTCATGCAGAAAATCTCTTTCCTTTTTTGCTTTTCAACGTGCTATAAATATTATCTTTAGGAACAAAATGAGAATACACATGAGGAACAACACATACCTGAGGTGTTGAGGTGGAATGCTTATCAATGTATGCCCCTGATTCGATCTCACACCCTCGTAATGATGCCCTAGATTGAAGCACATCTTGCTGAAAAGATGGAGTGGTTTCAACTATAGTCTTAACGAGATTTTCTAAGGAGTTACCTGACTGCTGATCCTGAAGGCAGTAGTCTGAGGAATTGCCAATGGTTGTACAATTGCTACAGATCTCTTCCACTTTAAGTCTACTTGCAAGAGAATGAACTAATTCAATTAGCACGTCTAATTTAGTCTCTAAATTCTTTACCTCTTTAGCTAAGGCTGCTATCTAGTCATCTTGTCTTATAACACTCTGGGGTTCACTCTCTGCAAGGTTGGCTATGATATCCCGCACCTCCTTTGGTGACTTGTTCATTATAGAGCCACCACTAGTTGTGTCGATCCACATCCTACTATTGGGAAGCATACCATAATAGATTCCTTGGAACAATAGGTGATCTGGAATCTGATGATAGGGGAAACTCGAGCACAAACGATCAAATCGCTCCCAATACTCGTCCAAATCCTCCTCCGATGCCTGAGTGATGCTATAGATCTTTTCCCGAATCTCTGAAGCTCGTGAAGGTGGGAAATATTTTTCAAGGAAAAGTTTCTTCATTTCTGTCCCCTTGGTTATAGAACCATGAGGGAGAAGGAAAAGCCACTCTCTTGCCTTACCCTTAAGGGACAAAGGAAACACCCCTAAACTGATAGGATCTTCGACCATTCCTCGGGTGGAACAAGCTAGGTAGAACTCTTTTAAATGCAAATAAAGGTCGTCACCTGCATTACCATAAAAGGTAGGGAGTAAGTTTATCAAACTAGCTCGAATATGAAAGTTACCTTCAATTTCTGGATAAACAATACACAAAGGTCACAAACTGAAATCAGAGGCCAACAACTCTTTCATTGTGCGCTCGACCATCATGGTAGAAATTAATTATCGGTCGAGGATATGCTAGATATGTCTCTGAAGCTCTCTTTCCTCTTTTTGCCTTTCTTCTTAGACTCGGTTTGTTCTTGGAAATATAGTGATCAACGAAGAATCCTACAAGATACAAACTAAAACAAAGAGACAAAACAAAGGCGAGAAATCTAAATTAAAGAAATTAATTGATCGTGCTCCCTGACAATGACGCCAATTTGACAGATGACTTGTCAAAGGTCGTGTCAAATAAATTTATAATCCACAACCTCTAAAGCTAACTTGTAGCAGTAGCGGTCGGGGTCGATCACAGGGGGCGGCGTAATTAATTAATTTAATTAGATTTCTCAATTAGTAACCAAAAAGATGGATTGATTAAGAACATAACATTGCAATAAATTAAAATAACAGAAAAGTAAAGATAAGTTAGCTAATCTCAGCTTGGTATTGCATAATTGGTTATTCTAACTTTGATTTGGCAACTCAATCATTGACTCTCAAATTAATAGAATTATTATTAATTACTCAACTATCATTGGAACCAATGATTAAGATCTCTAATCTTTCCAACTTGACCAATACATCAAAGCTAGAGTCTAATTAGAATTCATCAACATGAACCTAACCACATTAAGTGAATTGGATCATTAAGTAAATTTGCATAAACTAGGAACAACCTAAGTTTATACAATTCTAAGCTCGAATTCCTAAATCTATCATGCAATTATATTAATTGAGTATTATCACTAACCAATTTAGTTATGCAATTATGTTAAGTCAAGCAAATAGTTTGTCAAGCTATTCAATCAAACCAATTGTAGTTAAGAATGGGAATTCAAAGCATAACCAATAATAATTCATCCAAATCATAAACAAGATCTTAAGAGTATGCCAAACTTACATTAGAAGTCCCCAATTGCGATGATTTATACTTAGTCGGTCATCGGAATGCTCCAACTAAGCTCCTCGACATGATTAACCATCCCAAAATACAATAAAACTAACTAAAATTACAAGAGAATACAAAGAAGTACAGAGGGAATGAGGGAGGAAGAAATCGGCTAAGAGGAAGAAAAACCTAAAATCTAAATTTTCCTATTTATATCTAGTCGCAACGTCGAAATGCTATGTAATAGTGTCGCGACGCTGCCCTCTTCAGAATGGGAAAGTGGCCTCGAGTCTACATAGCGTCGAGACGCTAGGACTGCAGCGTCGAGTAAGATTCAATTTGTGATCGGTAAATTGAAAGCATTACAAACACATTATGCATAAATGAAATCAAGGCAATAATCCATACATCAATCCAAAATTTGCCCAACGACTACATGAATCCTTAAGATTAAAGACTTAGCTAATCATACAACGCGTTACGATATAGACCGAGTTTTAATTGACTGTCAAACACATATCGATTATCCATATCTGTCTGTGTAGACAATTGTGGTCGATCTTAATATCGAACATTTGCCACATTTTGCTCTATATTGACTGATTTTACTCTTAATGAGTTGGATCGATCAAAATAGAATTTGGAATTGATTTTTGAAGAAGTTACAGATGTAGTGGCCTTGAGGACATGAATTCCTTAACTTTTGAAGTCTCTGGTTCTTCTGAAAATTTTACTTCTACCGTTCCATCGGTATGTTCAACAATTTGAGCTAAATTTGAGTTCTTTTTTGGTGGGGTGAAAGCTTCGATGAGCTTCCATGTCGGATTTCTGGTGATTTGTTTCGAAGATCAACTTTTGGGAACAGTGAATTTTTCTATCATACTTAGTATTGAGATCAATTTTGATTCTTTCAGCGAAGTATATAGAAAGACCTTTAATGAATTGTTCCTTCTAGATTGGGGAAGAGCAATCGGCTCAAATTATAACTTTACTTAGGAACATGTCTTTGTACCACCTAAAGTCTCCTAAAGTTGGACATTAGAGATTTAAAAGAATTTCAACCTTTTTGGCTTGATATTGAGTTGGATTACCTACAAATGCATTTGTAATGGTATAAACGAGGGTATTGACAGCGTCTTCTACGCTTTCTTCTCTTTCAACGGTTTGAGGTAATTGCCCTTCGAGTTTGATTGTTTGTCTTTTCTTTTCAGTAGTAGTGTGGGTCAAGATATATTAACGATCACCTTCTATCAAATATTTATCCCACCATTGTTTTAATTGCCCTGTGAATCTTGCAACAAGCAGTTGGGTTATTTCATGGTCTCTCTTACTTCTTTGACGGTAAGCGTTTGCAACAATCAACATTTCATTGATCACAATGAGGATAAGATAATTGGATATACCATCTACATTCCATTCATGGATGGCTAATCCGTCGTAAGAGACTTGAGTCATTTGTGTTTTTTCTTCAAATTGGACATTTGGGAAGGAAGGTTGCAGATACCAATTTCGCATTACTGCATGTTTAGATGCTTTTGTTCCTATTTTTAGGAATTCGTTTGGTAGCTCGATTCTTTCTTCTTCTAGAGAAAGATCTCTAGTTTTTTTGAATGATTTGGTGAATAATGGAATCATTAATGACGTTGATTGTAGGAGTTGTCTTTGAAGTTGATGGTTTTGAAATATGAAGACTGTTTAGCTTTTCTTCGACCAAAGCTAAGGTTTCTTCTTCTTTGGTCATTATTTTAATTTTGTTGTCAATGACTGTGAGTTTGAATAAAGGAATTGACTCATCTATAGGAGGTATAAAGATTCCCTTATTTGAAAATGAAGTAATAGATGGTTTTGATATTTTTCCTTCAATCTTTTCTATTTGTTTGGCAATGGTAGAAAGAATTTTATTGAATTTTTTTTTTTGAAGCTGGATATTCTTTATATCCTTAAGATTAGGGGTGTTCTTTTCGTCTTTTTCACTGACATTTTTTAATGGACTAGCTTTGACCTTTTCTCCATAGATCGTTTCAAACTCAATTTCCTCTAGAGGAGGATGGGTAGAATGAATATTTCCTCTTTGAGTGGTTTTCCAGGATTCTTGAAGCAAATTGATTTCGTTTTCGGTTTCCTTCATCCAAGTAAAGAATGGAATATTTTGCTTCTTCCATGAATAAGTACCATCTTGATCTTATCTAAGATCTTTGGTCTTTATCATAATTTTGGAAAAAGGTTTTTCTTCTTGCTATGTTTTTTAGGGAAAGAAAGTCCTTTTTAGGGCCTCTTTATTTATTGAAAATCCTTCGATAAGGACATTTAATTGACTGGGAAACACAGATTGATTATCCATATCTATCTGTGTGGGCGATTGTGGCTGATCTTCATATCGAACATTTGCCACATTTTGCTCTATATTGACTGATTTTACTCTTAATGAGTTGGATCGATCAAAATAGAACTTGGAATTGATTTCTGAAGAAGTTACAGATGTACATGGCCTTAAGGACATGAATTCCTTGACTTTTTGAAGTCTCTAGTTCTTCAGAAAATTTGACTTCTACCGTTCCATTGGTATGTTCAACAAATTGAGCTAAATTTGAGTTCTTTTTTGGTGGGGTAAAAGCTTCCATGAGCTTCCATGTCAGATTTCTGGTGATTTGTTCCCAAGATAAACTTTTGGGAACAGTGATTGCAGATTTGTCTAGATTTGCTTCTAAGAGGACTGTGGATCCCTTTGGTGAAGATCTCAAAGCTCTTGGAGAGATGTTTGTATTCATGAGCTTGTAATAGATTCTAAAAATCATTACAGCAGAATGAGTCTCTTCTTGAAT
Organism: Luffa acutangula; assembly: GCA_036850905.1. Taxonomy (NCBI): domain Eukaryota; kingdom Viridiplantae; phylum Streptophyta; class Magnoliopsida; order Cucurbitales; family Cucurbitaceae; genus Luffa; species Luffa acutangula. Next base: position 29,073,635 of record CM072092.1, read on the forward strand.
ATTAAGATTTTGTGAATAAACATCAACTATTAGGGAAGATAAGATGTTTGGATCCTTTAATGATAGCGTAAAATTTGGATAACAATTGAAGAAGATAGGTCCTCCTTCAAGATTGGATTGAACAATCCCTAGAAGAGAGTTTGAGAAATTTAAATGCCTCTTATCTCTTAATGAGACAAGAATATGAATATCTAGACCGAGTTTGAATAAAAGTTTGATTGCTATTTGAACTAATCCTATGTGAAGATAGTTGAATTCTTCACGATGTTGAAGGATAAGCTTTTTTGAGAAAAGGTTTATTGTTTCACGATCATTGTTGATTGAAATGTTTTTCTCAGAGATTTTAATACAGTTTCTTTGAGAAAAATTGAATGTACTATGATAATAAATCGTTTTTGGATCTACCTTTGGAATGCTCCATTGATGGAGTTTGTCTTCTATTTTTGCTATTGACAATTCTCGATTCGTAGTGTCTGAGAGTTTTGATTCTGAATCACCTTTATGATCCTCATGATCATTGGAAATTGAAATCGCTTTCCCTTTGACTCTAGAACTAATCATCTTCTTTAAGAGTTTAGACACGATTATCTTCTTTTGTGCATATTTCAAAATAGAATAAAATAATTTTCTTTCTTTCTTCAAAGCTTTAAAAATACAGCAATTATATCAAGTACTAGTTACTGTGGAACAGGAGCTTACCAACGGACTTACTCTTACTGTCGGGAACACAACCTTTACCAACCAACGGACGACTAGCGGACGCAAGATATAATTGATGAGTTCTCAAAGTTTGGAAGATAGGTTGAAATTTATTTTTTTCTGGTAAGAGATATGTGGAAAAGAAGATAATTTTATTGAATAGAGGCTCTGATACCAATTGCTCCTCGGTAAACCGCAAAGAGAATTAGGATCGATTACAAGGGAGAATGGTAGTAGGAGAGCGTGTAAATGTTTCAAACTTCAAATGAAAGATCGAAAGTTTCTGATGCCCTTTGGTTACAACATAGAAGTCTTTTATAGACTATAGATTTGAAATTACAATTAAAAATGAAAAATTAAAGGATAAGAATCAATCCGACGGGACAAGACCCCTGACTGGATTGATATGACAAAAGATACAATAATTACAATAATAAGAAAAGACAAAAGATATGAAATATAATAATAATGATAAGAAAAAACAAAGGATACGAAAAGTAAAATCTACACTATTCTTACACACTCAATAATTTTACACTAAGACAAAAGGTACAAGGTACAATAATTTGACATACTATTCATGAAGGGATAATAACCCTAGCGCAGCGGAAACGATCAGAGAACCTTATCAGTTTAAATTTTGGTTGGGAAACCAATACGATAGCAAAGCAATTATACAGCATAAACCAGAAAAAATACATGCTGTAAAACTGAGATAAAACATGCTTAAACATATTAAATTTATAGATCTAATCTATAAAATTGGATCCTATTGATCCAAGTTCAAGAAAAACCTTACCCTTGAAGAAATCCTTGAACGTTTTGCCAAATCTCTCCGAATAACTCTGAAAACCAGCAGCAATCACACCTTGATCTTGCTGAAAAAATCACCACGAACACCACCACGTGGATTCACCGGTATTCTCGAATAGAATGTTGCGTTGGGTGCTTGTGGGAACCAAAAATTCTGAGGAAAATTTTCTGGATCAAGAACTCTGTCTTCTCTGAGAGAGAGCAGAACGAGAGAGAGGATGAGAGGGAGAGTGAGAGGCGTGAGACTGAGCGTGATTTTCTGCAACTTCCCACTGACCATGATATTAAAGAAAAATTAAGCCACCTCACGTATCATCAGGTAACTGAATAATCAGTTACCTGATAATTAATTACAAATTAATAAAAGAATAAATTGTAATTAATTAAATTTAATTAATCAAAATTAATTAAATCAATATTAATTTAAATCATATTTAAACTAATATCCCTCTTTAACCTATAGTTTAATTAAATCAAATTTAATCAAACTTAACCAATTAATTAATTCAAAATTAATTAATTAAGTAATAAATAAAATTGAACATCACATATTCAATTATTATTCTCTCTCTCAAAACTATAGTATTAATATACATCCAATGTACATTAATTATAACCTATAGTTTTAATATGAGTCAAATTCATATTTTTGTTTAATATTCGAACACCTTCGAATATTCAATCCATCCTTAGAATTTTACCTCAACGCCCTAAATGAGCTACCGGTGGGACCTAATGGACCTACAGATCAGAAGCTCCAACGATATGAGATTAGTTGGTTAAACTCATTAATCAAGTTAATCAATATTCGTTAACTGTGGTTCACTCCACTAAAGAACCACAGCTGCACTCTTCTCACTGCAGATATATTTCTGTGTCCACGGATATTGACCGTCAACAGCAAGTTAGCCCTTCACGTGTGTTCGTACCCCAGCTAGGTCAAATTATCGTTTTACCCCTGGGCTACCTCTTGATCCTTAAGTACCAGTGCTCCTCTAATGAACAACCTGTTTGTGGTCCAACCATCAAACAGAAATCCCTCTCGTGCCATAAAGAGGGTAGGGCCCATTGTTCAAGACCCGGAGACACCACTTAAGGGAACACACCTCTACTTACCCTCATATCAGGAAGGAGTGAATTCCATCTTGTAAGACTACGTTCCCAGCTCCCCACTCGGTCTTGTCCCCAAAATGGTAGGCTTATTGAGTCGGCGAACTGGCCACTCTCACCCGTACAAATCAAAGGACAATCCCTCATGGACAGGAGTCCATAATCCACTCAGGATTAAGGCCAAGTTGCCTAGGTCATCCTAGTGAAATAGAAACCGAGCTAACTAACGGTGTTAGAGTTAGTGGTTAACTATTTCGCGGTCCGGTCTTTGTGCAAACTCATTGCACAGGATACCCCCACTCGCATGTCAACCACATGAACACGTTGGATCACTACGTTTGTATCAATATACAAAGCGGGCCGTATCCATAGTGTCACCAGGATAAGGTACCCAGCCTTATCCCTATACTACAGACCCTTTAGGCTAAAACTTGAACATTGATCCCCGTATGTCCCTACATACTAGTTCAAGCCTCATTCTATTAGCCATGGATGTTTAGTTTATTGGATTAGGGTTAATAAGACAAGATATAATACAAACATTGAATAAGACATCACTTTATTAATGTTCGGTCAAATGTACATTTACTATCTACGAGTTTTAGGGCATAAAACCCAACAATTCATGCACACAATAATTTGAAATACTATTGATTAACACTCCTTCACCATCTTTTGTCGCATTACTTTATTAAAGTAGCTTTAATAAAGTTGATAATTATTGTCCTCGTCTGATGGGCTTCGAATATTATTTCATCTCACTTTATCAGGCGTGAAGGTAAGGTATGCTGACCAACGAATTTACTACTCATCTCAAGATTTACTATCGGGACCACACATCGCAACAGTCCTTTACTGCGAGCTATCATAATGTTCGTCGTCTAGGAGAGAAGGACATTGTCTTTTAGTACTCATGAGGAGCTGCTTGTAATTTATAATTTACAACATGCTTAATTTACATAAGTTGATAAATTTACACACCTTTTTTTTTAAAACAACAGACTCACATGGGTTGTGAATCTAAGAAAGGATCATTGAGATCATATTCATCTTCACCTTTTTCGTCTTCAATTTCAGAATTATGGTGAGAAGATGAGGATGCAATTGAGGTCGCTAGATTCAGAATTTTCTGAAAGTTTGCTTCAGTCGTTGTTTGCGCCAGAGCAGCTATCTTCTTTGATTTTGAATTTAGAAATTCAGCGTTTTTCCTTTCGGATAGGTCTTGAAGGTAGCCATTGTCGGCGAACCATTGTTTGATGGCTTTGATTTCTGCATGTGAGAACTTATACTTGTCCCACCATTTGATTTGAAGAATTTTAACAATTTGTTTAAAATAAGTATAGGTATTTGTCTGGAAATTCTAGCAGAAAATTCAGGGGATTTGAAAGTATAAACAAAAACGCATATTAAGAGGGAATGCATTTTTGTAAATGGTCTGATAAAATTCATCTTGTGTTGCCCTGTCCCTAACCCTCCACTCGGTCTTGTCCTCAACAGGGTAGGCTTATTGAGTCAAAGTACAGGCCACTCTCACCCATTCTTATCAAAGGACAATCCCTCGTGAGAAGGAGTTCATGACACACTCAGGATTAAGACCGATTTACCTAGGTTATCCTATTGAAACAGTAACCTAACTAGTTAACGGTGTTACAACTAGTGGTTGACTATTTCGTGGTCTAGTCTTATGCAAATTCATTGCATAGGATACCCCCGCTCACATGTCTACTACATGGACGATTTGGAGCAATACATTTGTATGAAATGCAACGCGAGTCGTATCTCATAGTGTTACCAGGATAAGGTACCCAGCCATATACCTGCACTATAGACCTTTTTAGGTTGTTACTTTAACATCGATCCCCATTTGTCTCCACATACTAGTTCAAGCTACATACAAACAACCTTGAAACTTATTTTATTGGATTTGGGTCATATTGTGCAATACTTAACAATAACACTTTATTATAGAAACTCAATAACACTTGATTGAAACAAGTATACAAATTGTTTACATTCACAATCTATGAGTTTTAGGGCATAAAATCCAACACCCATTACATACACTTGCCCTAGATTATCCTTTGTACATAACTCGTAGACGTAGACCATCTAGATGTCCCTCGAACACTTTAGCCGTGAGGGCCTTTGTAAATGGATCAACAAAGTTGTGCTTTGAAGTTATCTTCGTGACAGTCACAATTCTTTGTAGCACGATCTCTCGAATGAGATAATATTAATGCTTTATGTGTTTGCCTCATTTGTGGCTGTGAATTTCATATTTGGAACAACTTCCAAATCTCGTATGAACTTCCTAAGCCATATAGATTCCTTAATTTGCTTCATAAGTAGCAACATACTTGGCTTCGAAGGTGGCCTCCAATGAGCTTAGAATCCCTTGTTCTCCTAAGATACTTGAGGAAATTTTCACTCTAGTCTAGTAAGCTAAATTTTAGACTGAATTGGTATCAACTGACAACCCACACTACATACCATATGCCATGCCTAGCTGCCTATTGTTGAGGCATTGGAAATATCTCTCATGTCCTCAATTTTTTGAGGGGTCCTTAGGAGATAATTCCTCAGACAATTGAATTTCGTACCTGAAAGGCAACAAAACCTTTCTTTGATTTTGCATCTTATATCAAACCAACAACCTGTCGATATAAGAAGCTAGAGACAAGGCTAGCGTTTTTGTTCTTACGATTTCGAACGATTTGGATTCTATGAACATATAGAGCCTTTTCTAAATCTTGTATTTGGAACTGGGTTGCTAGCTACCTGTTATATTCAGTTAGATAACCTACATCATTCTTGATGAGTAGGATATCATCCATGTACAAAATTAAGAAAGCTACTGAGCTGTTGATTATCTTCTTGTATACACAAGGCTCATCAACGTTTTGTTCAAAACCATAAGACTTGAATAAAGTATCAAATCTTATATTTCACGGTCTGGACACCTGTTTTAAGCCATAAATTGATCGTTTTAAGCTTGCAAACCTTTTGCTCCTGATCCTGAGTAATGAACCCTTCTGGTTGAGACATGTAGATACTCTCTTCAAGATTACCATTCAGAACGACAGTCTTGACATTCATTGTCTATTTCCACGTCATCCATTGCATGTTTAAAGATCAATGGATCCTCGATATTGTCATCAGGTATGATAATCAGAGTTTCAGTTAAACTCAAATAGTAGTCATCAGGTTGAATAATAACCCTCCCACTACGTTGAGGCTTTTCCAACAATTGAGAAGGACATAACTGACTCAATGTGCCATCCCGATCAACAACTCTTGTCGATTCATTTGTAGCTTTACTAGATAACTTTAATTAACACAATCTAATTACGTGGTTTGTGATGTCTAACGTCGTCTTCTTCTAAGAAAGTTGCAGTTGTTGATACAAATAATTTATTTTCTTATGGATTGAAGTATCCACCTCTCATTTTGTTGGGATAACCTACAAATAGGCATATGTTGGAACGAGGTTCCAATTTATTCGGGTTTGTCTATAACACGAATGCAAGACATACTCAAAACTCTGAATTGATGTAAGCTTGCTTTATGCTTTCTCTAGAGCTCAAAAGGTGTTTCAGAAACACTCGTTGAGGCAATCATATTTGCAATAGAAACTGTAGTCTTTACTGAATAATCCCAAAACGAGTTAAGCAACTGAGCACAACTCATATCAAACGAACCATGTCTAATAAGGTTATATTTCTCCTCTCTGATACTTTATTTTGCTAAGGCGTATCGAGTGTTGAGAGTTTTGGGACGTAGTTCCATGTTCTATCAAGTAGTCTTGGAATTGTGAGTCCTTATACTCTCTACTGCGATCGAATTGAAGTATGTTTATTGTCGTACCTAATTTTTCTTAACCTCGGCCTTACACTCATTGAACTTTTCAAGGGCTTCAAACTAACGATGTATTAGGTAGAGATAGTGTACCTTGAATAATCATCAATTAAAACTAATGAATTTATTCATACCCTCCTAGTGTTTTGACATTATTGGACCACAAAGATCTAAAAATGTATGAGCTTGAAGGGTTCTTTCACTACTACAAAAATTGATTTTAATGACGGACGAAAAAAAATTCACGGACCTCTTAATGTCGAACGCCTGTTTAAAACATTTCAGACTTTTAATGACAGGCATTTACCGTCATTAAAAGTCTGAATTTTTTTAGGTTTACTCAAGGACTGCCATTAAAAGTTCTCTAGCTTTACTCATTTTTTAGGTTTTTTCTCTCTCTTTGAGCCTATTCTTTCTTTCCCTCTGCTTAGTTTTCTCCGCCATTCACCTCCCTCAAGCACCACCATTCACCTCCCTCAAGCATCTCCATTCTTCTGAACTCCTCACCAGGTCTTTTCTGTTCTCTCACTATCACCACCGTCATTCTTCTCTGTTCATGGTGGGTGTTTTTCTCGTGTGGGTCATTTTTCTTCTCGTCACTGTTCTCGTCATGGGTTTTCTCTCTGTCGTCGTTCTCATCGTCGTGTGTTTTCTTTTTGCCGCCGTTCTCATCATCGTGGATTTTTTTCCAAAGAACCGTGAGTTTTTGTCTTCTTGTTGGTCGTGGGTGATTTTCTTCTTGTCGTTGACCGGTCATCAGTCTAATTTGTTATACACTTAGAATCTACCAATTTGTTTATCTTAGTTGAATTCCTTGTGAAAAATTCTTTAAAGTGAGTATAATATGTCTATAGGTCCTTACCGAAGTTTGGGAAGCAATTCGAGGCTTAAACGAGCGTAGCCGGAGTGTAAAATGACCTTTCTGCCCCTGGAGCATCATTAGCAACGAGACCCTCCAAAGAAGCATCGAGACGCTGATAGTGAGCATAACTAGCTATTTTTCCCTAATTAATTAAGCTAGTCTTTTATATTCAATTGGCCAAAGTTATGTATTTTAGTGTTTTATTTGTAGGAATCATGTTTTGGAGATAAATCGAGAAATTGGAGCTAATTGGATGTTCGAGATGCGAAATGAGGCCAAAGGAACGAAGAGAATTGAAGTTGGATGGTATTTGAGTGTGCAATCTACAGACCAGCAATGAGACCCTTGGTTTTGGGCGTCTCGATGCTATGCTTTCCTCTTTTGAATCAGGCGATAAAAGGTCACAGCGTCTCGACGCTCTCGGTTAATTCCTAAACAGAATTTGCGATAGGCGATAGCGTCGCGATGCTGCCCCAATAGCGTCGCGACACTATGTCGATTTTTCGTAGGAATACAATACGATTAGGGCTGATTTGGGGAACTTCTTTTGAGGAAATTTTGGCCGAAAACTCACCCAAATAATCTGCTGTGGAGGCTATAGCAAGTGGAGAGGAGTGAGATTCAAGACTTTGTTTGTGGAGATCGTGACGGGAACGTGCGGTCTCGGCCTACCTAGCGTTTAATCCTCTTTCCCTTGTACTTTTGTAATTTCAATGGCTGTTTTAGACTCTTGTTATATCGTAACACATTGTATGATTAGCTAAGTCATTAATCTTAGGGATTGATGTAGCCGTTGGGCAAATTTTGGACTGATGTATGGATTATTGCCTTGATTTCATTTATGCATAATGTGTTTGTAATGCTTTCAATTTACTGGCAATAAATTGATTGATGTTTATATTTGAATCTTACTCGGGAGAGGGGATTTAGCTTAGAAATCGTTATGCATAACTAGGATTAATCTTGGGATCGGGAGATAATAAATAATTATAGAAATCGGTAAAAAGGACTAACCTTAATGCCTTGCAAGTTTAATGAATTTAAATAGGGATATTGAGTTCATTGCATGTGAGTGGATTATGCATGCTCGAGAGAGATATGTATGATTGTAGTTTCCTTGATTTATGAATCATAGCATGTTAATTATCCATTAATCAATCCATAATCCCAATTGGTGAAATCAACTCCTTAAGACTTTTGCCATCAATTGATTGTCTCACATTTTATTCTTTTAGTTAGATTTGCATTCTTTGTCACTAAAGTTTATTCTCTGGATAAAATTGGACAAGAGTATTTTTGGTAATTGAATTGATTAGAAACCCAATCCAGAGGACGACATTCGAATTAAGTTTCACTATATTATAACTTGGCCCGTACACTTGCGGTAAGCAATTCGTGCGTCAAGTTTTTGGTGTCGTTGCCGGAGATTGGCATATTTAGCTAGATTAATAATGTGGAAAAATTGTTCGGTCTTAATTTACGGTGTATATTTATTTTATAGGTAGATTGCATTTTTTTCCTTTCTTTTTTTGTTTTGTTTCCATATTTGTTGCTTTCCTATTTTAGCGATCTCCTTATTTGTTTGATTTTTTTCCTGAATTGTTGTTTTCCTTATTTTTTTTTTCATTTTTTGTTTTCTTTCCTTTTATGTTTGAGTCTTAAACCTTTGTTCTTGTTGTGCTATTATTTGGTGCTTGAATCTATTTGAAAACCTAATATTTGTTGATGCTTGAATTGATTTGAATGACTTATAACTTTGGGTGGCCCGATAGGGAATCTGTGCCCGAAGAACCAACACCATCTTCCAATTTTTCAACTTCAAGTTATACCCATTTGAAAGAAAATTCTTCCTTAAAAAGCTTAGTTCAAAATTATATTGAGGAGTCTAAAATTAGATGAAATTATAAAAGGACCTCAGACCCAAAGGGAAGTTAGTGAGGTGAGATCCACTTCTATAGGTTGCCTAGCCAGTCATGTGGTCGATGATTCATTGGCGCCCATTCATGATCTTAGTTCATTCGATCTTGCTAAGGATGAGCAATTATGAGTGAGTTGCATGAATAGTGAGGAAGAATTGGAGAGTGTTAGCACCAATCAAGAACATGTATGTGAGGAAGAAAAGAAAATGAGCTTGTACTGTCAGAGGAAGTTTAGGAGGTAGAGTTTGAGGTTGAACAACCTTCGTCCGTTTTATCTTATCCATCCTTTGTAGAATATGATTGTTCCTTTTTATATTCTCACGTGTCAGTTTTAGAGTCAGAGTCTTTTTATTTTGATATTTCTCCTTTATGCTTATTTTAATCTAAAATACCAAAAATAATTATGTTTCAGGGGACCGTGAGAAGCTAGTGAGTTTGTTAGCAATCGTGAGTTTTATTGATTAAAGAAAGAAGGGCCCAAAGAAATATGAGAATTTTTATGTGCCTTGACAGACTACACGAGCACGTCGAGCTAAAGACGATAAACAAGCGCTTATGGGAGGCAACCCAAGTTACTTTGTTATTTTTTTTATGTTGTTGTTGTTTTTGTTTTGTAGGAGTTCCCGTGTTCTTGCCTTTGCCAAGCATTCATGAAAAGGTCATCATTCCAGGGCAGTATTGTTCACCCCTTCCATTCTTCTCTTGTCCTCATGCTTGATTAGGCTTTTGTTTTCTATACATTGAGGACAATGCATGTTTTAAGTTTGGGGGTAGAATGCTTTGCTTGTTGAGCCCTTGACCATCTGAGTTTGGGCTATATTTTTTAGTTGTCTATGAATTTAGCATATGGTTGTTTTGTGGATGCTACTTTTTCATGATTATGATTTTGTAGGAGAGGCTTTCTTGTCAATTTTCAAGCTTTTGATGAGTTGTAAGCATGAGGGTCCAAAAAGGGAGACTTTTTAAACTTTTTATAAGAGATGTCTTGCATTAGTATAGTATTTTTCTTGGTTTAGAATTGGACTTGAATGCTTAGGAGCAAATTATTAGGTTCATATGCTTGTTGTCACCTCGATAGGTGTAGGGAAGAGCTAAAGAGTTAATTTTTTGCAAATTAGCATGTTTAATCTTGCTTAAGAGGAAAGAAAAGAACATATGTTTATCATCATCATGAGAAAAAAAAATCATTCTTGTCTTTACGATGAAGAAAAATTATGCCATGGCTTGTGCACAATATGCAATGTTTAATAATGTTTTAGGCAAAACTAGCTACCTCTGTTGTGATCAGTTAGGCCAACCAAGAGTAAATCGTTATGGGTCCCTACAATAGGTGTGTGAAAGCTAGTGCCACTTATAACTGCTTAATTCAATTTTAAATTTAAAGCACTTAGGTATGGATGAAAACAAACAAATTTGTTCCATTGACTCATTAGTAAATCCTTAGTGCCAGTGTAGAGGGAAGATGAGTTGAGAGATTAATAATCCACTCCCGAGCTATAAGAGTCTAATCTAGCTAAGTTAGATCTTTCTTATCAAGCTAATTTTGGAAAACTTTGGATTTGTCTCCCTCATTGGACCTTATGTGCATGTCTCTTGATTGCTCGTTTATTGAGTTGTGAGCCTTGAGAAGTGAGTCATGTTTGTTGCATCTATTCTTCAACCTATGCTTGATTTTTAGTTTGCTCGAGGACTAGCAAAAGCTTAAGTCTGGGGGTGATTGATAGCACGCATAACGAGCTATATTTCCCGATATATTTTAGTTAGTCTTTGAGTGGTTTTCAGCCAATTTGATGCACTTTCATGTTCTTTTCGTAGGAATTGATTATTGGAATCAAAATAGAGAAATTGGAGATAATGAGGTGTTCGGGCGCTAAAAAAGAAGCAAAGAAAATAAAAAAGGAAAGAATTTGGAGCTGCCCAACCCGAGAAGGCATTAGTCGTGAATCTAAGACAGCGACAGCATCTCGACGCTGCCTATAGCGTTGCAACGCTGTGACAAGAGCGTCTCGACACTATCAATATTTTCCTAAACAAAATGCTAGATTTTGAGGTAGCGTCGCGACGCTATCCATAGCGTCTCGACGCTGTCGTCAGATTTTCTATAAATTCAACACTTTCTTGCACAGCAAAGGGGAGTCCAATTGGTTAGATTTTAGACTTAATTTCAACTAGAGACCTTTGGTGGGAGTTGAAGCAAGGCCAAGGAGCGGGAATCAAGCGAGAAGACGTGGAGATCGTGATTGCAGGGACCAAAAGTGACCATCATTCAACCTCTGCTGCATCAAGTTTTTGGCGTCGTTGTCGGGGACCAAAAGTGAAACCAGTTTTGTTTATTTGAAATTACGATTTGATTGCGACCACATTTCTATCTCAAAGGGAATCTGACTTTGATTTGCAATTTTTCTCTTGCAGGTTGAGGTTAGTGTATCAACAAGGGGTGTCCACTCCTTGATATTGACCCTGAGATGGAAAGAACCTTTCGTCGTCTTAGGAAAGAGCAAAGACGAAAGAGAAGGGAACAACAAGACTTGAGCGCACAGGAACTTCTAGAAGAAGCTTCTTAGATACAAGAGTTTCCGATGGAACAACCTGGAGTCGATCCTCAAGTTAACCCACACAACCATGGAAGGGAACAAAATGGTGGGAGAATCCCACCAATTCCTCCAATTCCACCAGTGCCACAACAAGAAAATCCAATTTATATTGCTGAAGGTCGCAATAGAGCAATAAAGGACTATGCTTTCCCTGTCTTTCAGACTTTAAATCCAGGAATTTTGGAGCCACCAATAGATGTTCCACAGTTTGAACTCAAACCAGTGATGTTCCAAATGTTGAATACCATGGGCCAATTCCCTGGACTTCCAATCCACATAAACACATCAAGCTATTTTTTAGAGTTTGCAATTCTTTTAAAGTTACAGGAGTGCATGAAAATACTTTGAAACTAAAGTTTCTTCCATTTTCTTTGCAGGGAGATGCTGAAGCTTGGTTGGACTCATTCCGTCCAAACTTCATCACTTCTTGGAATGATTTGGCTGAGAAACTTTTAGAGAAGTTTTTTCCTTCTAATAAAAATGCCAAATATAGATGTGAAATTTTTGCATTTAGACAATCTTACAATGAACCTCTGGATGCAGCTTGAGAAAGATTTCAAAGGCTGGTTCGAAAGTTCCAACACCACGGATTGCCTGCTTGCATGAGTTTAGAGCATTTTTTAAAGTGGATTAGATCAAGCTTCGAAGGCACTAGTCAATGCATTTGGAAATGGATCTTTTCTAAAGAGGTCTACAAATGAGGCACATGCTATCTTGGACACCATAGTCACCAACAATAGACATTGGGGAGAAATTGAGCCAACAAAAATTTTGAAGAATCCAGCTAAAGCAGTAGAGACAGAGGTTAATTCTACCATGCCAGCTCAAATCAAGACTATCCATAGCACGATGATGGACATGACTATGAGCAACCAAGCGAACATAGCCCATGTCAATGCTATTTCTTCTCCCTGTAGTGAAATTTGTGGTGAGGAACATACTGTTGATAACTGTCCACTAAATCTCGCGTCTGTCTTTTATGTAGGTAAACAAGGAAACCAGAACAAATGGAATCCATACTCGGCCACGTACAACCCTGGTTGGAGACAACATCCAAACTTCTCTTGGGGAGGACAAGTCGGCTTAAGTAATTCCAATACAAATCAATTTGGGAAACCTCCTACACAACAGCAGCCGAAAAAGAACTTCCAACCAGTCCAAGTGCAAAGTCAAGAGTCAAATCTAGAGACTCTTATGAAGGAGTACATGGTAAGAAACGATGATGCAGTTAGAAATTTGGAAGTACAGATTGGATATATTGCTCAAGAAATTAAAAACAGACAACAAGGGACGTTGCCCACCAAGACTGAGATCCCTCACAGAGAAGGAAAAGAGCAGTGCAAGGCAGTCACCCTGAGAAGTGGATTAGAGTATGATGGACCAAAGTACCAAGTGAATCAAGAAGTAAAAATCCCAGAAGAAGCTCAAGAAAAGTTTTTTAGAAAAAAAAAAATCAGAAGTTACCTCAGAAGTTATACAGAATAAAGAGAATGAAGAAAAGACCAAGGAGCATGAAGCCTTGGAAGAAAAAAAAAAGAAAGTCCAAGTTTAGAGAAAAATCAGGGGAATGCGATCGCAAAACCTAAAAAGTTTGTTATAGATCAAGAATATAGACCACCACCTCCATACCCTAAAAAATTTAAACATGTTTCGCAGGATGCACAGTTTAAGAAGTCTTTAGATATTTTAAAGTAGCTACATATCAACATTTTATTAGTAGAAACACTTGAACACATGCCTAATTATGTGAAGTTCCTGAAGGACATTCTATCAAAGAAAATAAGGCTGGGAGCATATGAGACAGTTGCACTCACTGAATGTTCTAGTGCACTGGTCAAAAATGAGATTCCTCCCAAACTCAAGGACTCAGGAAGTTTCACCATTATTCCATGCTCCATTGGAGGAAGGAACGTAGGTAGAGCTTTATGCGATCTAGGAGCGAGTATAAACCTAATGCCACACTTAGTTTTTCAACAGTTGGGGATAGGAGAAGCAAGACCAACAATTGTAACCTTAAAGTTAGTTAACAGGTCACTAACACAACCTATTGGAAAAATTGAAGATGTGTTAGTCAAGGTTGACAAATTTTTATTCCCAGCAGACTTCATCATTTTGGATTGTGAAGCTGATAAAGACGTGCCAATCATTTTAGGGCGACCATTCTTAGCAACTGGCAGGACCTTAATTGATGTGCAGAAAGGAGAATTGACTATGAGGGTCAATGACCAGCATGTCACTTTCAATGTGATGAATGCAATGAAATATCCAGGAGATCTTGAGGAGTGTTCTATGATTGATGAAATTGATGAAGTTTCCCGATGTACACTTTAGGAAATGATGCAAGGAGAAACATTGGAAGATCTACTCGTAGAATAAGAAGAAAAAGGTGGGAAAAAGATTGAAGTAGAAGAAATCAATCAACCCATGAAAAGACAAAGAATCAAACCCTATTGGGAGAATTTCTTTGAAGATGAAGAAGCCCATGTCTCTATGATTGACCAGGTATCATTACTATCCTTGAAAAATTATTTTTGTATATTATGTGAATCTATGATGAATTAAAATAATAAATCAAAATAAAATAAAATATAGATAGGGACCCAAAATATCTAGACAAGAGTAAAAACTGTGTCTAGGAAAATCCTGTCCAGGAAAAGGTACTTAAGTTGACCGTAGGGAACACCTTTTCATGGGGATTTACCTAGGAGTTTGAAAAGTCCAAATTATTTTGTATCCATTTATTTTAAAAATAATAATAATAATAAAAATAAAATCATGATTACGCATGTGAACTTTCTAACATGTTTATGATTATTTCAGCAAATAAAAGAATGAAATGAAAAAGAAAAAAGTTAGAAAAAAAAACAAATAGTAAAAAGAGAAAACTGGGAGAAATGCGACCGCATTTTCCCCAGTACATTTGGAAATGCGACCGCATTCTCCAAAAGAAAGAGGACAGTCACAAAATTTTTTGATAAGCACGTGACTTAATTGAGAAACCTATAAATAGTTGACTTTAGTCTTTCCCTCTTCACCAACCACTCAAACCTTTTGCATTCAAGTCAAACTGAAGAACTTTCTATCTTCACTCATCTTGGAACTGAAACCCACAACAAAGAGACCATGAAGAACACGGCGAAATCCTCTTCATCTTGCAAGATCACTCGATCCCAGAGTGCTCAACATACCCACGCATCTGAATCAAGTGTTCGACGGCAAGAAGAACAACCTGCAACATCCATGCACGGCGCGAGAGGGGTGAGACCTACGGGTTTCTCGTCGGCGATCGTGGACCAAGGAACTGCCACTCACACTCCTTCTTCCTCGACAATGTCGGCCACCTCGAGGGAGAATCCGAGTTCATCTCAACCTCGGAGGTCCACACACACCAATCCCATCCATAAAACCCAAAAACCTACGAGCCAACTATTTAGAAAACACTCAAGGGAATGGTTTGGAATGATCTGGGAGATTGGAGCCCAAAGACATGTGACTCTTAAAGAAGAAGCAAGAAGATGGGATGAAGAAGAAGGCACCAAGGCAGGAGAGAGCTTTCAGCAACGAGAGGCTCTAACGGGTAAAACATTCGAACCTTCAACTAACCTTTCTTTGTCTTTTAGGGAAAAACCATTTCTTACATACAGTGCAAGAAAGAAGATTCCAAAGAAGGATGCACCCAAACAGCCACGTGTCATCGAGCCCCTCGAGACCGTGAGTATTGCCCCGGATTTGTTCGAGGACATAATCCGGCAAGCTGTGGCAAAGGCCCTCATTATAGCTGAGAAAGAGATGGAAAACCAGCACATGAGGGAAGAGGATGAATTCGCAAGAAAAAGAGACCTTGAAAAAGAAAGAAAAAGGAAGAGGAAAAGCAAGAGGCCGAGAGGGAAAAATTAGCTGAAGAAGAAGAAAGGAAATTAGGTGAAGACCTCAGGAGGGCAGCTGTTGAATTGCAACTCCTTGAGGAAGAAAAACAGAGAAGGGAAAATTTGAAAGAAGATGAGAAAAGAAGGAAAGAAGCCGAAGATTTCCTTGCAGCTTTTGAGCCACTCCACAAGGCTCAAAGTGAGGCTGAGTTGCTGCAAGGAAGGGAAGAAGAGGTCCTTCAGGGGCCAAATGAAGAAAATCAAGAAAAAGCGGATGAAGGCCAAAATGCAACCGCATATGGGCCGCAATCTAAAGAAGGCCAAGAAACGACCATAGAAGCACAACCAGCTGATGAGGCTTTGGATCCCCTGTTTGAGTATGATGTTAGAGGACCCTCACCAGCAGCTGATAGCACCTCTTCGAGAGAGAAGAGGAATGAAGACGAGAAAGAAAATGATGAGGCAGAGACCTCCAGTGATTCAAAAACAGAATCCAATTCAGAGATCAATGAATTGGATGATTTCCAAGTTCCTATCTCCGCAGCACTGAGGAAAAAGAGAAGAAGAGAAATTAGGCTGAAATGAGGACCAAGAACAGAAATGATTTGATTTTTGCCAAGAGGCCGAGGACAAGGTCCATGGACGCCTCTCCAGCAGTTCCTCCAACCGTCTCACCCACCAACCAAAAGCCAAATCACCGAAGGCTCCTAAAATTCCATTACCCGAAGTCTTTAGAGATGTAAATTTTTAGGAAAGGATGGAGATAATGAGAAAAGGAGATTTCCTCAATGAAAAGGGATTCTCTAATAGATCGAGAGCACTGCCAGAGTTTGTAACCAGAGTTATCTCACAGTACAAGTGGCAAGAGTTCTGCGCTCACCCTTAGGAGGCTGTGGTGCCTTTAGTGCAATAATTTTACGCCGACCTGAGGGAGGAGAGCATAAGTATGGCGGTGGTGAGAGGCATGATGGTTAGCTTCTCTTCAGTGGACATCAATAGGGTATACAAAATTAAAGCATCCTTACATCCAAGAGGAAATGATGCCATTAGGAACCCCTCGGCAAAGCAGATGAAAGATTCACTGAAAGTAGTGGCCAATAAGCGAGTTCAGTGGAAAGAGTCCCAAACGAAGGTGAAGACACTAGTGCCTACCGACCTAAAGCATGAATCTACAATATGGCTTCACGTTATCAAGAATCGATTGATGCCAACCACCCATGATAGCATCATCTTAGTGCAAAGAGTTATGCTCCTCTACTGTATTATGAAGGGGTTGAAGATCAACATTGGGAGCATTATCAGGGATGAGATTTTTGCATGTGGAAAAAAAAGAGCAGGAAAGCTTTTCTTTGGATCATTAATCACCCAGATTTGTTAGAGGGTGAAGATAGTCTTGGGTTTATGCCCTAAAACTAGTAGATAGTAAATGTACATTTGACCGAACATTAATAAAGTGATGTATTATTCAGTGTTTGTATTATATCTTGTCTTATTAACCCTAATCCAATAAACTAAACATCCAAGGCTAATAGAATGAGGCTTGAACTAGTATGTAGGGACATACGGGGATCAATGTTCAAGTTTTAGCCTAAAGGGTCTATAGTATAGGGATAAGGCTGGGTACCTTATCCTGGTGACACTATGGATACGACCCGCTTTGTATATTGATACAAACGTAGTGATCCAACGCGTTCATGTAGTTGACATGCGAGTGGGGGCATCCTGTGCAATGAGTTTGCACAAAGACTGGACCGCGAAATAGTTAACCACTAACTGTAACACCGTTAGTTAGTTCGATTTCTATTTCAATAGGATGACCTAGGCAACTTGGCCTTAATCTTGAGGGGATTATGGACTCCTGTCCATGAGGGATTGTCTTTTGATTTGTACGGGTGAGAGTGGCATGTTCGCCGACTCAATAAGCCTACCATTTTGGGGACAAGACCGAGTGAGGAGCTGGGAACGTAGTCTTACAAGATGAAATTCACTCCTTCCCGATTTTAGGGTAAGTAGAGGTGTGTTCCCTTAAGTGGTGTCTCCAGGTCTTGAACAATGGGCCCTACCCTCATTATGGCACGAGAGGGACTTCTGTTTGTTGGTTGGACCACAAACAGGTTGCTCATTAGAGGAGCACTGGTACTTAAGGACCAAGAGGTAGCCCAGGGGTAAAACGATAATTTGACCTAGCTGGGATACGAACACAAGTGAAGGGCTAACTTGCTATTGACGGTCGATATCCGTGGACACAGAAATACATCTGCAGTGAGAAGAGTGCAGCTGTGGTTCTATAGTGGAGTGAACCACAGTTAACGAATATTGATTAAATTGGTTAATGAGTTTAGCTAATTAATCTCATATCGTTGGAGCTTCTGATTTGTAGGTCCATTAGGTCCCACCAGTAGCTCATTAGGACCGTTGAGGTAAAATTCTAAAGGGGTTTAGAACATTCGAAGGTGTTCGAATGTTAAGTTTAATTATGAATTGGATTCATAATAAAAACTATAGGTTATAATTAGTGCACATTTGATGTACATTACAACTATAGTTTATGAGAGAAAAATATAATTAAGTATATGATATTTAATTATAATATTAGTTAATTGATGAATTAATTAATATTATTTGGTTTTAATTTAATTTAATTAAATTTGATTTAATTACTTTAGATTAAAACTATGGGTTATGTGGGAGGATGACATAAATGTGATTTATGGATTTCTTAATTAATTATTATTAATATAGTAATTAATTTAATAATTAATATTTTCTCATCAGTTAATAATAACTGATAAGAATTAATCCCACCCACTCATGCTGCAGTACACACGATGTGGAGTAAGATTAAGGAGTTTTTTAGTAACTGAGTGATTCAGTTAGGGTTTAATCCCAATTTGGTCTCTGAGATCTCTGGCTCTCCCTCAGTCGTGTGTATCTCTCCCTCTCTCTGAAGCTTTCTCTGTGATTTTCCTCTCCAGTGAATTCACAGAACTCCTCCCAAAATTCCTAGAATTTACTTGGTTCCCACAAACCTCTGAACTCCATTCTCTAAGAAAATATTGGTGCATCCCTTTTGGTGGTGTTCACAAGAGTTTTGCTGCGAAAAAGCAGACCTTTAGTTACTGGATTTTTCTGCAAACATCAAGGAAACAAGGCGAAACACATCAAGAACGTCATACAAAGTAAGTGTTCTTGATCTAGGATCATTCGGATCCATTTAGATTAGATCTAGATTTTTTCTAATGAGTTTTAGCATGTTTTATAATTAATTTACAGCATGTTTTAAAGTATTTTTCTGCTGTGATTTAATTTGCTAACGTATGGTATTTTAATTCAAATTAAATAAGAGTTAAAGTTCTGTTCGTTTCCGCTGCCAAGGGCTTTTATCCCTTACAATTGGTATCAGAGCCTTCTGTGTAATTTAATTTGTGAATTAAAATTTGCGTTGGTTTTAGGTGGGATTTAATTGCATAATGTATGTTAATTTGCTATGAACTGGAGGTTAATGTGCCTTAGATTTACAATTTTTGATGCGATCATATGTAAAGGCCCCTGCGTTTGTTGGGCAATTAAATTGTAAATCGAGTCTCTGTAAGTCCAAGTCTAGTTTAGGCTGAAGAACGATGAAGATTGGGACCAAAATTTTCCAAAAACGGCGGAAAACGGCGAAGAATTGCGGCTGGAACAATGCAATTTTTTTCCAGAATTTTCAAAAAAAAAAAATCGAAAAAACGGACGGATTCACGCGTGCAGACGAGGGCTGACGTCATCATGGAGGACGCTGACGTCATGAGGCGCGGTCCAGGGAGCGGTCCAGTTCGCGTCGCCCGGTTCTTCGGATAGGCGCGGTTCGTCGTTTGGTTCACTGGTTTGTTGACTTTCCTATCCGGTTCGTTGACTGGTCCGCCTGGTTCGTTGACTTTCTGCCTGGTTCGTTGACTGGGCGATTTTTTACGCTGGTTTCGTGGTTTTTCGGTCCGGTTCGAGCGGTTTTGAGCTGGTTCAAGCGGTTTTGGCAATTTTAAAGCAATTTTGATCCGGTTCGGGGCTGCAGCAGGCTGTAATAGGATAGAATTTTGCTTTATTATTGTAATTTAGCTTTAATTTTATCCTAGGGGCCAATTAATCGGTTCATATGCTATTTTATATGCTTTATGGATGTCATATAAAATTAGAAATCCCACCTTAGGTTATAAAGCATGCTCATGCATTTATGTATGTTATAATTAGATTATAATATATGATTGAAATGCATGGTTTGTTTTTCATGAGTTTTTAATATATAGTTGAGTTATATTAAATTCATGAAAATGGAAAAGTATGATTCATGCAATTACATAGATTTAATATCAGAGTTATATTAAAATGAATTGTTTGCAGCATGCTGCTATGATTTACCATTTTTGGGCAATAATTAATTGTTAGTTTATTAAAAAATTGAAATCAAGTTGCATTGAGCATGATACATCCATAGGTGAATATAAAAGTTATATTAATTTTCATGCAGTGCAAAGTTCTTTAGTTTTAATTTCATTAACTTGAATATGATTGTTAATTGTTTTTAAAACTATAGTGTGCATGATTATAGGGCTAATCATTTAAAATTTTGAAATAGTTTAAAATTTATGATTAGAAACCGTCAATCTATAAACCATATATGCATGCTCTCATAGGATCTTAGGTTAAAATGAATTAATTTTAATGAGTTAAAATTAATTAGACCTAAGATCATTTTTTCTAATAGGATTAGATATTCTTACTTAGTTTTAAAATAGTTTTAATGAACTAAGTAGGACAACATTCCTGTTATTATAAGGGAACTCTACCAGTGAAGTTCTGTCTAAGGATTGGAGGTATTTAAGTTGACGGTATACGGAACACCTGCTACCTGGGAACTGATCTGGATCACCGGAGTTGAATTAATCTTAGGTTAATGTTAGAATACTGTCGCTAGGTAAATTAAAATGGTTTAATAAACCTAGACATTAAGTCTTATTATAATAGTTATAATAGGACTAGACTTAGATAAATGACTTAGCCGGATTTATCTAGGCCTAATCAAACCCTAAAATACCCGATAGGTTACTTTAGTGGGAGGAAAATTACAAAACTTGATTTAAATCGAGTTTTGCTCCTGCGTCCCTGTACAATTCACACCGTGAGATCCATGCTCGGCTTCGTGTCTTCGTAGAGCGGCCTCCCTTCGGAAAGTGTTTGCATGGGTCAATACCAAGGTGAATGGGGAAAGTAACTATAGTAAGTGGGAGCGGGACGCGTGTCAACGTATCCTTCGGTCTCCACCCCTAGGTCACAACGTGAGATTCCTATGATCCGCCTGCGTGTTGCCCTGGAGCAACCACCCCTTCGGAGGGCCTGATCATAGGATTCGGAACACCGTGAACTCCTGAATAGGATAGGGTCGCTTAGGCTAATTACCAACAGTTGTCTTTCCTAACGGTAGCCTGTTGGTCCGTGCCTTTGAGATCTGAAAGTGGGAGGGTTACACTTACGGGGAGGAGTTAATTTGTTAACAAATCCTTGACCGAACAACGGTGGTTAATATCTAATGGAATATGAGTTATTCTGGTATTAGAAATTGACTGAGAAGAGTCTCATTTTAGAGGAGGAACAACTGATCACCCTTCGGTGGCTGTTCTTCTAAACCTCTAAAGCATCGTTGCGAAACACAATCATAGTTTTATTCGGGTTCTTTGATTGTTTGTTTGCAAAATTGATTGGATGTATGCAATTGATTGTATTGCTTGTGTGATGGGTTAAGGCAAAGATAACTAATACGGTCACTTGTTTGTTTTTCAGCAATGTCTTCCTCTATTATATCCCTACTTAAAAATGAACAACTTACCGACAAAAACTTTCCACAATGGAAATCGAATCTTAACACTATACTCGTGGTAGAAGATTTAAGGTTCGTCTTAACGGAGGAATGTCTTCCTGTTCCCCCTCGCATTGCCGCTCAGGCAGTAAAAGACGCCTACGAACGCTGGACTAAGGCCAATGAAAAGGTCAAAGTCTATATACTGGTCAGCTTGTCTGATGTATTGGCCAAGCGTTACGAGAACGTGGGAACAGCCATGGAGATTATGAATTCCCTACAGGAGATGTTTGGACTTCCGTCCTACCAGCTCCACCATGACGCCTTGAAGAACGTCTTCAATGCCAAGATGCTAGAAGGTCAATCTGTTCGGGAACACGTCCTGGACATGATTAACTAGTTCAACATAGCTGAGGCAAATGGCGTGGTTGTCTGCGAGCGCAGTCAGGTTGCGTTCATCCTTCACTCGCTCCCTGCGAGCTATTTGTCTTTCATGACGAACACGAGCATGAATAAGATTCAGTTCAACCTGACTACCCTCCTCTCGGAGTTACAGATTTATGAATCCTTGCAAAAGAGCAAGGGAAAAAATGTGGTTAAAGGAGAGGCCAATGTGGCCCATTCCAAGAAGTTCCTGAAGGGTTCATCCTCAGGGACTAAATCTGTGCCCCAGGCTTCTTCATCAAAGCAGATCCAAAAGAGAAAGGGAGATAAGGGGAAGGCTCCTGCACAAGCTGTGCAAGGGAAGGGAAAGGCCAAGGTCGTGGCCGACAAAGGCAGGTGCTTCCACTGCAACGCAGACTGCAACGCAGATGGTCATTGGAAGCGAAACTGTCCCCGTTACCTTGCTGAGAAGAGAAGAGAAAAATAAGGTAAATTCGATTTACTTGTAATAGAGACTTGTATTTGGTTCCTAGAATTAAAAGGAATCTTATTTATGTATCTTCTTTACTTGAACAAGGTTATAATATTTCATTCTTACTTAATGAAGCTTTGATTTCTCGGAATGAAATTTATGTTTGTTCAGCCAAGCGTGAAAATAATTTGTTTGTGTTAAGACCAACTGATGCTAAGGCTATTTGAAGTCATGAAATGTTTAAAACGGTCGAAACGCAAAATAAAAGGCAAAAAGTTTCTCCTTTAAGTAACAACACGTATCTTTGGCACCTTCATCTTGGTCTTATTAACATCGATCGGATCGATCGTTTGGTTAAAAATGGACTTCTAACTGATATAGAAGATACATCTTTACCACCCTGTGAATCGTGTCTCGAGGGTAAAATGACCAAGAGGCCTTTTACTGGAAAAGGTTATAGGGCAAAAGAACCACTTGAACTAATACATTCGGATCTTTGTGGTCCAATGAATGTAAAGGCTCGAGGTGGTTATGAATATTACATCTCTTTCATAGATGATTATTCTCGATACGGTTACTTGTACCTGATGGACCGTAAGTCTGGGGCTCTTGAAAAGTTCCAAGAGTTTAAGGCTAAGGTAGAAAACCTGTTAGGTAAAACAATTAAAACACTTCGATCAGATCGAGGTGGAGAGTATTTAGATCAGCGATTCCAAGACTATATGATAGAACATGGAATCCAATCACAACTCTCAGCACCTGGTACACCTAAGCAGACTGGTGTATCAGAAAGGAGAAATAGAACCTTGTTGGACATGGTTCGATCTATGATGAGCTATGCTCAATTGCCTAGCTCGTTTTGGGGGTATGCAGTAGCGACTGCAGTAAATATTCTTAACATTGTTCCCTCAAAAAGTGTTTCTGAAACTCCTTTTGAGCTCTGGAAGGGGCGTCAACCTAGTTTGCGTTACTTCCGTATCTGGGGTTGTCCTGCACATGTGTTGGTGACAAATCCTAAGAAATTGGAACCACGTACGAGAATATGCCAATTTGTTGGGTACCCGAAAGAAACGAGAGGTGGTCTTTTCTACGACCCTCAAGATAATAAAGTATTTGTATCGACAAATGCAACTTTCTTGGAGGAAGACCACATTCGAGATCATCGACCACGAAGTAAGTTAGTGTTAGGAGAAGCTAGAGAAGGATCATCAAGGGTTGTTGATGAACCTGGTCCTTCAACAAGAGTTGTTGGAGAATCCAGTTCTTCTCGTCAGTCTAGTCCTCCTCACGTAGTGGGAGAGCTTCGACGCAGTGGGAGGGTTGTGATGCAACCTAACCGCTACTTGGGTTTAACGGAAACACAAGTAGTCGTACCTGATGACGGCGTAGAAGATCCATTGTCTTATCGTCAGACAATGAATGACGTAGATAAGGACGAGTGGGCCAAAGCTATGGACCTTGAGATGGAGTCTATGTACTTCAATCAAGTTTTGGAACTTGTAGATCTACCTGAAGGGGTCAAACCCATTGGGTGCAAATGGATCTATAAGAGGAAAAGAGATGCTGCTGGGAAAGTACAGACTTTCAAAGCCAGACTCGTAGCAAAAGGTTATACCCAACGAGAAGGGGTGGACTATGAAGAAACCTTTTCTCCACTTGCTATGCTAAAGTCCATAAGAATTCTCTTATCCATTGCCACATTTTATGATTATGAGATATGGCAAATGGATTTCAAGACAACTTTTTTGAATGGCAACCTTGACGAGAGTATTTTTATGTCTCAACCCGAAGGGTTCATAACCCAAGGTCAGGAGAAAAAGGTTTGCAAATTGAATCGATCCATTTATGGGTTGAAACAGGCCTCCCGATCTTGGAATATTAGGTTTGATACTGCGATCTAATCTTTTGGTTTTGACTAGAATGTTGATGAGCCTTGTGTATACAAGAAGATCAACAAGAATAAAGTAGCTTTCCTCGTACTGTATGTTGACGACATCCTACTCATTGGGAATGATGTAGGGTATCTGTCTGATGTAAAAGAATGGCTAGCAGCTCAATTCCAAATGAAAGATTTGGGTGAGGCCCAGTATGTTCTTGGCATCCAGATTATTCGGGATAGAAAGAACAAATCGCTAGCTCTGTCTCAAGCAACGTATATCGACAAGATGTTGGCTCGATATTCGATTCAGAACTTCAAGAAGGGCTTGTTGCCTTTCAGGCATGGGGTTCACTTGTCTAAGGAACAGTCTCCTAAGACACCTCAAGAAGTTGAGGATATGAGACGGATTCCCTACGCCTCTGCAGTGGGTAGCTTAATGTATGTCATGCTATGCACGAGGCCTGACATTTGTTATGCCGTAGGGATTGTCAGCAAATATCAGTCGAATCCAGGGTAAGACCACTAGACCGCCGTTAAAGGAATCCTCAAGTATCTTAGGAGAACGAGGGATTACATATTTGTGTTTGGGGCTAAAGAGTTAGTTCTTACTGGTTACACCGACTCTGACTTCCAAACTGACAAGGATTCTAGGAAATCTACGCCAGGGTCAGTTTTCACCCTTAATGGGGGAGCTGTAGTTTGGAGGAGTATAAAGCAAGGATGCATAGCAGACTCCATGATGGAGGCTGAGTATGTAGCTGCTTGTGAAGCAGCTAAGGAAGCTGTTTGGCTGAGGAAGTTCTTGACAGATTTGGAAGTTGTTCCAAATATGAACTTGCCCATTACGTTATACTGTGACAACAATGGGGCTGTAGCCAATTCAAAGGAACCTCGCAGCCACAAAAGTGGTAAACACATTGAGAGGAAGTATCATCTGATTCGTGAGATTGTGCAAAGAGGAGATGTGGTCGTGACCAAGATCGCTTCCGAGCACAACAGTGCAGCTGTGGTTCTATAGTGGAGTGAACCATAGTTAACGAATATTGATTAAATTGGTTAATGAGTTTAGCTAATTGATCTCATATCGTTGGAGCTTCTGATATGTAGGTCCATTAGGTCCCACCAGTAGCTCATTAGGGGCGTTGAGGTAAAATTCTAAAGGGGTTTAGAACATTCGAAGGTGTTCGAATGTTAAGTTTAATTATGAATTGGATTCATAATAAAAAAACTATAGGTTATAATTAATGCACATTTGATGTACATTACAACTATAGTTTATGAGAGAAAAATATAATTAAGTATATGATATTTAATTATAATATTAGTTAATTGATGAATTAATTAATATTATTTGGTTTTAATTTAATTTAATTAAATTTGATTTAATTACTTTAGATTAAAACTATGGGTTATGTGGGAGGATGACATAAATGTGATTTATGGATTTCTTAATTAATTATTATTAATATAGTAATTAATTTAATAATTAATATTTTCTCATCAGTTAATAATAACTGATAAGAATTAATCCCACCCACTCATGCTGCAGTACACACAATGTGGAGTAAGATTAAGGAGTTTTTTTTAGTAACTGAGTGATTCAGTTGGGGTTTAATCCCAATTTGGTCTCTGAGATCTCTGGTTCTCCCTCAGTCGTGTGTATCTCTCCCTCTCTCAGAAGCTTTCTCTGTGATTTTCCTCTCCAGTGAATTCAGAGAACTCCTCCCAAAATTCCTAGAATTTACTTGGTTCCCACAAACCTCTCAACTCCATTCTCTAAGAGAATATTGGTGCATCCCTTTTGGTGGTGTTCACAAGAGTTTTGCTGCGAAAAAGGAGACCTTTAGTTGCTGGATTTTTCTGCAAACATCAAGGAAACAAGGCGAAACACATCAAGAACGTCATACAAAGCAAGTGTTCTTGATCTAGGATCATTAGGATCCATTTAGATTAGATCTAGATTTTTTCTAATGAGTTTTAGCATGTTTTATAATTAATTTACAGCATGATTTAAAGTATTTTTCTGCTGTGATTTAATTTGCTAACGTATGGTATTTTAATTCAAATTAAATAAGAGTTAAAGTTCTGTTCGTTTCCGCTGCCAAGGGCTTTTAACCCTTACAGATAGTTCGTGGTAAGGATGGGGAGCGTCACTTATTCAGGCCGACCATCGACCTATCCTTGATCGGGAAGCTTCAACAGAATAGCATCCAAAGGAAAGACAAAGCCTCCACATCTCAAGCCACTCCACCATCAGCGCTGAACACGACTTCTCCATCCTAGCACACTTCTTTTTTAGGGCCCTCACCGTCATCTTAAGCCCTAGAAATTTCCTACCGACAACTGGATCAAATCAGGGACAACCTGAGGACTTATTGGGCATATGCCCAGGAGAGAGATGAAACCATTAGAGAGTTCTACCTCTATATCGCCCCGAGTATTGCTCCTACCTTTCCTAATTTCCCTCAATCATTGCTGCCTCAAGAAGATATGGATTCTGATGATGAAGAAGATGAATAGAAAGAGAGTTCCTCGAACAAGGACTAAGGGAGTTTTCTGACCCCTTCGCATGCTGTTTTTTTTTATATTATACTATTTCTGTGTTTAGTTGCTTGCTGTTTTTTGAGTTTTAGCATGATTAAATTCTGTTTTTAATTGTTTGAGTTGCTGTTTTTATTGCTTTGGTTGTTTAGTTTGTTGATAGCTATGTTCATATAATAGTTTTAGATAGCTTGTTGATAGAATATATTAGGTAAACTTGGGTTTTCAATCTTTTCTTAAAAAAATCTGCTTGCTATTTTTGTGTTAAACCTATGGAATCTCTTTGAAAATCAACTTTAATGGAAAATGATTGCATAAAAAAAATGTTTTGGAAAGGCATGTTTTCAAATAAGTTTTCTTTTAAGCCCGTGATGATGATAACGAGAGCATTGTTCTATCTCAAAAGTGTCACCGTCACAACTGAATTGTTTTCTAGTCATAGGCTTTCCATTAGTCTTTTTCTTTACAAAATTTTCTTAAGTCTAAACTTCCTCGTGTTTAACCTTTCTGACACCCTAGGAGAGTTTAGCCTTAAATTTTTTTAAAAACAAAAAAGCCTTATGCAAAGCCCATGCCTAAAAAACAAAGCGAATGAGGACATTGTCTAACATTAAGTTTGGGGGGGTGCTTTACTTTGTAAATATTTATGCTATTTTTTTTTTTTTGTAAATATGTACTGCTGGAAAAGAATATGTTCTCAGTATATATCATTTAAACATATGAAAAATAAAAAATCGAGAGTTACTCCTCCTTCCTAGAGTTTACTGAGTAACCAGGGGCATTCATGACACCTATGGTTTGCCACTACATGAAACGTTTACTTAGGGAAGTGAGTATTATTCCAAGCTTGTGAA
Source organism: Luffa acutangula (assembly GCA_036850905.1). NCBI lineage: Eukaryota > Viridiplantae > Streptophyta > Magnoliopsida > Cucurbitales > Cucurbitaceae > Luffa > Luffa acutangula. The sequence goes on from CM072092.1 coordinate 29,101,313, forward strand.
CTTTGCTCGTAGCTAGATATCTTCACCAAGAAGTGTCGATAAGCCATAACGAAAGTAAAAATGACAGCAAGGATACTCTTGGGAGAAAAAGAAGTTGAATAAAAAGAGCACCAACAGTCAAATAAGTTTGGGGGAGATAGGAAAAGGTCTAGTAACTCATGTATGCTCAAGGAACCTCAAGTTTTGTGTTTTTTAACTAAAAGGACTACACTAGGCTCAATGAGTATAAGTTAGGTAGTTTAAACACATTGGTTAGGATGGACTAGGGAGAGTTTTGCTTTGAAAAAGAACAATAGAAATCTTCATGCCTAGGAAACTCAGACGTAATGACTGGCACTAAAGTAGAACCCTCTCCTGAAAGGTAAACTTTTTAGAAAACGATCTTCAGAAACATGTTTACTTGATTCCATGTCACTTGATTTGCAATTAAAAGTTGATGTTAGGACCATGATTGACAATTACATATGATCCAAAACGTTTTGGTTTGCAATTAGTATTGAGCTCTCATATGTATATAGAGAGAGATTTTTTTTAATTTCTATAAATTAAGAACTAATTAATTACGAATAATTAAGAATCTCCATTTTTCAATTTCTTCATAGAATGGATTCACGAGTTTCACACTTCTTCGAGTACCAAGGACTCATAAAAAATCATTAAAAAGATTTAATTGATTGAAAATTTTCTACCTCAATATTAGTATTTGAATAAAGTTTTGTAATAAAAAAGGATTTATTACATTTTATTATCATAAATAAATGGATATTCAGATTAACCCATCAATGATTTGAAACAAATAGTTAGATCAAAAATAAAAATCTTTTTCACAAAACTGCTGATTAGAAATTTAAAATTTGATCCCTAACATTCTAATTTGTTATTGCTAGAGGACAAGCAATGATTTGAGTTTGGAGGTGTGATAAGGGTAAAAAATATACCTATTTTACCCTTATATTTAACTCATTTCCTTGTCAAAAGTTGCATGTTTAGATCAATTTTACTATTCTCGAGCTCAAATTAGGGAGTTCAGAGTTACATTTGTCAAATTATGCTTATTTGTGCCTAAAAAGACTCAATTTTTTAGGAAATTGACTAAGTTTGTTGTTGTGCAGAAAAAACAGAGGAAGCTGGAAAACTGCCCAGAAATGCAACTGCGTTTCTGGCATGGAGAAAACGAAATGTGACCGCATTTCTGGAAAATTAGAGGTTGTTCCGAGTTCGTCACGGGTCATTTTGATCGAGGCTTTTACGCACCTAACCGGCCGTTTTGACCCTGAAAATGACTGCGCTACCTATCAGCACCTATTTCGTGGCTCCTCAACCACTTCCAACACTATATAAGCTCGTGATTTGAAGTCAAATTCAAGAAAAACTCACTGGGAAGTAGAGGGTGGTGACAGAACCCTAGTAGACACCCATGAGTAGGAATGCCCGAGGTCCTTCTTAGAAGACTAAATTCTAACCGTAGTTAGACATCAAACCTTAGGGTTTGTAGGGATTTTCACCCATTCCTACTTGTAAAATCGAGAGAGTGGAGTGTCGAACGAACTCTTGAAGGATTAGATAAAAGAGAAAAAAAATCCTACCATGAGTAGCTAAATTCCGTTGAGGGGTTCAATGTAGTGATTTCCTTTATGGTTCAATAGCTTGAAAGTATTTATTTGCTTAAGTTTCGATTCAATGCATGCCATTCTTTATTGATTATCATTCTGATCTAGCTGAGTTTAAATTGATCACTTAGACTTTGCATGCTATGTGAGTTTGATCTCGAAAGGGACAGACGATATCAGTTCACATAAAGGTGATATAGGAGAAAAAGCTCGAAAGAGATTGTTCGGTGGTATAGGGAAAGTTGCGTAAGGGACCCTATATAACCTATAGGGTTATAGATTGCATTCGTGAATTATCTATGTCGGAGTCGAGTCACGGAAATGTGCATAACGATACTCGCTTAGTGTTGGGCTCCTAGAGTGAGTAAAAATATGATATGAAATACTCTAGAATTCCTGTGCAAGTATACACAGTCTGCAGCAAGTAATATTATCAATCCAAGGTCTGAATGAGTTTCCACTTTACCTATTTTGTATAACTTTCTAATGGTTTCAAAGATAATAAAAATGTTGGGTTTTATCGGAATTATGCTGAAGCAAAATAAATGACAGAACAACGAGTAAACAAATAGACAGACAGATTAAAGACAGGCGCTGCTTAGGCTTTAGTGATTGTTCTAAGATATGCTCTAGCAATATTATTGATCATGCATCTCTCGCAGTATTATTAGCGGATTCCTCCCGGAACTCCGGATCTTTTGGGATATGTTTCAAACCCAATGAAGAGCGACCGATCGAGCACTAGGCAACTGGCTATCCCTAGCTCAGTCACTGGCGTTCACCAATACACAATGATCGTAATGTGGAGAATTGCCACACACTCTCTAAATCATCCCTAAAACTAGAGAGAGCTATCCATACCGGCTGGCCAGGCGGGCATAAAATGAGAATAAGCACAACAATTAACCAAAATGCAATAGTCAATTTATTACTAGAGTTGAAGCACAGTAATCACATTATTCCTAACCAACACCTTAAGCTACTTAGTTCATAATAGGCATAGGAATACGAATTACAATCTGAGTATGCATGTCCATCACTACAAGTTAAATAAGAAGGTAAACTCCCTAATCAGCTTGCGGTTGATGGTGTTCTTGATGATCTTCAATCTCCCTATACTATTCGGCTTCCAAGGGAAAACATGGAATACTTTTGACTTTGACGGCTACTTCCTTTTATAGAATGATGGGAGGCTTGAATTAGGTCAACTAGGACACGTGTAAGGCTCTCCTTGATCCTTTATCCCGAAAATATCTCAATAGAAGTCGGTTCATGAAGTTGGCTAACGAGCTGTGATGTGGCAGTTTCTGCTCTCAGTTTTGCTACAGCATAGAATTTGCTCCCTCCAGTCGCTCAGCAGCATAATCTGCATAAAGTGATTTCCAAAGCTTCCATTCTTCCAAATGGGTTAAATCATGTAATATCTCTCTAAAACCAACCCTATTAAGCATTAAAGACACACAAATCCTTTATAAATGAAGCCTAAATAACTACCTTTTGGGCAGTTATCATACCCCCAAACTTGAACTATTGCGCGTCCCGAGCAATACTAACCAACCTTCCTTCAAGAATTTCAGAACATTAGACAAAGAATTAGCTTAATCAAACCAGACAGTCCAACACTACCTTTAACCTTACTTGAGCACTCTGCAAAACCAAGCTCTGCTGCAGCAAAATGATTCCTTCAGCAGGGACAAATAATCACCACTTTTCAACTTAATTCTAAGAACTCACCACAGCCCAGCTCTATTATCAGACATTTCAAAACATATTTTTAAAGGGGTTTATAACATTATTTACCAGACTTAAAGCAGCCTTACAGTCATAAGCTTTTAAGCATGGGATGACCCACTTTATGGTGCAGTATACCCTTGCCTCAAGCTCATCACCAACTAGGCTCAATACTCATTATAAAGCTAAAGAATCCTTAGTTATTCCATCTCTTGCCCCTCAGAATGGCGACATTTTATGATGAAGCTCACCTAAGTTCTGGAAGACAGAAAACTGCTGGATCATTATTCATCCCTCAAAACTTTTGCTCTGTCAATTTTTTTCAGCAAAATCTTCAACAAATAATTTTTTTTTTTTTTTTAGCAAATCATTTTTTAATATTTCCTAGGTCATCTTTTGACGCGAAGACAAACTGTGGGTATCACAAATGTCCCCGGTTACTCAATAACCTAGCAAATTTTAATTTGAAGGAGAGGAATGCTCGAGCAAAATAATTGGAGTAGCGAAAAGTCCCCCAAACTTGAATTATTCATTGTCCTCAATGAATCATTAATTAAGCAATTATACCCCCAAACTTAAATTTTTCTATCTGAATTTTTAAACTAAACATGGGACTAGGATTAAGCTTAAAGTGGATCATATAAGTCAATACTACCGTCAAAAATCTTCTTGCCGCAGCAACAGTCCAGGCTAGAAGAAATGCTCAAGCAAAAGGTTTCTGGAGATCAGAATACCTTGATCTAACTAAGCGTAATCAGTTCAAGCTTCAAAAATTCAGAAGAAAATAGTTAAGTTAGAGTTACTCAGTGCTCATGGGATAGAACATCTAGAAATTTCATTTAAAAACATAAGAAAATTTTTAAAGCAGAAGAAATTAAAAAGAAACAAGGCAAGCAATCATATAAAAGATGGGGTCAGGAATGCGCCAGCAAACAAAATATTTCATCAAAAAGCTTGCGCGCTAAAATCTCTCTTCAATCTTCCTGACCCAGATCTTCCTCTTCATCTTCTTTCTCAGCAGGCGGCGGTGGAATCCAAGGGTTCAACAGATCTTCAGGGAATGTAGGAAGGGCTGGATACGGCTTGGAAAAATTCTCTTGCAGTGCCCTTCTTAAGCTGGCATCTCGATTCTTAACATAGTTCCAGAAGGTTAAAGTTTGCCTTTCAGCAAACTCCTGCCTACTGGCCGAAAGTGCCAGTTGTTCTAAAATCGTATTGATGCCGTAGATAAGCCCACCTTGACGTATCTCCTGCGTGCGCTGGAGCCGCGCCAAATTGGGAGTATCAATGATCCCTTTATCAAATAGAATTGTATCACTCTCCTCCACTGGAACCCCTGCTTGTCTGCATAGCATAGTAATTGTGTTCGGAAAGAACAACTTCCCCACCTTTTTCTTCCAGCAGCACGCAATTTCATTACAAATAATTTTTCCTACGTCAATACTGAGAGACCTTAAGATAGCAAAAGCCAAAAGAATTTGTTCCCTGGATACTGTCGAGTCGTGCGTTGTCAGAAGCAACCTCTGCCTGATGAAACCCATCCACGTGTTTGCTTCCTTGTTCAAGTAAGCCGATTGGAATGTCCTTTTCTGAGTCTTTGATAGTTGCCACTATGCCCCCTCAATTCCTACCTCCCGGACATCATTACTCAACTGCTCTTCAGATGGCGCGACTGCCCTTTCATTGAATGCCGCGTGGGGGAAGTTTTGAAGATGGTACAGTGCGTTGATCGCACTTGGACTCCAATCTATCTCGACTCCTCTAACAATTACCAGGAAACCTTCTTCTTTATCAATGTTGGCATAGAATTCACGCACCACCTGTGCGTTTACAACCTCTGGCTTAGCACAAAACAGCTCCCAGCCGTGGTCAGCTATGCCGGTCCTTAGAAATGGCGGAAGATCACCGCTGAAACCTCTTTCGAACAGAAAATCTCTTTTCAAGAGCTCAGTGTATTTTGCTCTAGCAAAATTATTGACGAAGCGATCGTATGGCACCTGTCGCTCTGTTATTTCATCGTGCTCTTCGGATGCTTCAACAATCTTTTTGCCCTTCTCTTCTCTCTGCTTCAACAACTGTTCCTCCTCTGCCTTTTTATTTTCTTCTTCTCGCCTTCTTTCCTCAACCTCTTTTTTCTCTCGTTCCTCTTGCTCGGCCTTCTCCCTCTCGGAATCTGATGATGGAGGCGATGGGGTATCAGTCCTGATTACTGGAATGCGCCCAGCCTTTCGCTTAATGCGGCGTCGTTTCAGAGGTTCAGGTATGATAACCTCCACCCGAGCCTCCTGAACTGGCTCTCTGTCTTTTTCCTCCGTTTGCATAACCTCACTCTGTTCCGCATGAATTTCCTCTCGAGCCTCTTCTTTAGTTGCCACTTCCTGTCCATCCTTTTCTTGATTCGGTTTGTCAGATTCTTTTGGGTCTTCATCTTCTTTTGCCACAACCTCCTCCTCTCTCGCTCTTTCTTGTTCTTCAACTCTCTGCTGTCTTCTTCTTCGCTTAGCCTCCTTCTCTTCTGGCGTTCTCTTTTTCTTAGTTTTTACTTTCTGAACTTCCGGTGTGACCGGTACCTCCTCCTCTTCACTCTCCCTCTCTTTTCGAGCTCTTGTTTTAGCCATGGAAGGTATAATAGGGTTTTGACAGAGAAGGTAAAGAAAGAAAGAATAATACACGCACAAAGATTCAAGAAGACGAAGTGAAACGTGCTTACCAGAGATTGCGAATAAATAGAGCTGCAGCAAACAAGAATCCTAACCGAAAAGATTTGCCCTGTCATAACTAATATTACCGTTGCAATTAAAAAAAATGCAAACTTGAAATTCAAAAATTACCAACGGTAAAATGGCGAATTCCAAACGGCCATGGTAAAAATTAATGCTCTGTCATCATTGAAGCCGTTGGATAATTTCTCTGCGCCACGTGGCCTCATCAGACAATGCACGCACATTTACCTGCAAGAATTCAAAGCCAAATCCAACGGTAACAATAATAAATTCCAACGGAAACCCTTCTGACTCGGAATATTTTGCTCCAGCAATATTTGTGCCGCAACAATCTTCCGAACCTGAAGAATCTTAGATACGGAATTCGAATCTCAAAATAGACAAATCAAATCTTTTTTAATTTAAATTAAACCAATCAAAGCAAACTTAACCTTGTTATTCTCAAAAGAAACTGAATAAGTGATAGCGAGCATAGCTAGCTACTTTTACTTATTTAATTTAGCTAGTCTTTTATGATGTTTGGGCCATTTTATTGTGCTTTATTGTTTATTTTGTAGGAAATGGTTGATTGGAGCTATAATGCCATATTAGAGTTAATCGGGTGCTCGGGGCGTGAAAAGATGCAAAGGAATGAAAAGAGTAAAAGTGGAAAAAATTCAAATCTCGGTCAACAGCAGGCTAGCGTCTCGACGCTAGCTCTTGAGCGTCTCGACGCTCACATTCCATATCAGATTAGGCGCGTAAAGCTCACAGCGTCGAGACGCTATGATAGGAAGCGTCCCGACGCTACTGTTTTTCCTTATTCAGAACGCGCGTATAAGAGGCAGCGTCGCGACGCTAAGACGAAAAATCAGAATAAAAGCTTATTTTCGGCTAGGTTTTTGGGGGGATCGATTTGGGACCTTTTGGAGCCGTAATCAGGGCAGAACAGAGCACTTGGAGGCTGAAAACAAAGGGAGAGACTTGGAAATCAACCCATTGTTCGTGGGGATCGTGATGGGGACGTCGGGACTCGGCCTACATTGAGTTTTCTTTTCCCTTTTCTTCCTTTAGTTAGATTTATGGCTTTCACATGTTTAGTTGAGATTGTATTTACATTCATGAGTAGCTAAACTTGTAGCTTAGGGATTGATGTAGTTGATTAAGTTTATGGATTGATTTATGATTTAAGTTGTGCAATGTTATTGTGTTTGTAATCTTGATTTAATGCTTTCAATTAATTGGCCATTAGTTTGATGATTTAAGTTTCGAATCTAGCTCGGGAGAGGGGATTTGATCTAGACTTACTCAAGATTGCATGAATAAAGTTTACTTTATAATTCTTGACGGTTTTAGATTAACTTTAGAATTGGTTAAAAGATCTCATTGCCTTGCATATTAATAAACTTAGATAGGGATATCAAGTTGGTTAATTTGCATGAGAATCAATTATACTCGGGAGAGGTAGTTGTGATTAAAGGGTCTTTGGCTCATAATTTCATTGTGCATAATAACTTAGTCTTTAAAATCAATCCTAAACGAAATCGGCGAAATCAATTCCCTAAGTAGTTTTCCCAATTGAAATTTCATACTTTTTACTTGCTTTGATTTGTTTTTATCATCACCTATTCATCACTTTTTGATCCCTAAATAAAATTGGGCAAGATAATTCGCAATACTTGATTTGCTTAAAAATCCAATCCAGAGGACGACATTCAAATTTACTATTCACTATATTATTACTTGACCCGTGCGCTTGCGGTTAGGAAAAGTCAACATCAATAAGTTAGAGAAAATCTCTATTTAATTAAAACTAGAATTCAAATAACTGAAAATAAAATCTAGATAAAATAAAATCTATCTAACTAAAAGATAATTGCAAGATAATTTAAATAAATAACCCGGAAATAAAATAAAATCAAATCTAACCTACCAAAAAAAAATACTTAAAAGATAAAATCTAATAAATCATGCAAAATTAAATCTAACCTAATCGAAATTAAAATCAAATTAACGGAAAATAAAATCAATTCAAATCCTGGGAGCTCAAAATTTTGCTCTGTAAAATGCTCACGCAAAAGTCCTGCTCTCTCAATCATCAACCAATCGTAGGGAAGGATATTTCGACTGAAATTCCTCACCCCAATAATGCTTCACACGCTGTCCATTCACCTTGAACATTCTCCCATCTTTTTCATCCTGCAAAGTAATTGCTCCATTGGAGAAAACCTCAATCACAATAAACGGTCCTGACCATTTAGATTTTAATTTTCCAGGAAATAATTTTAATCTAGAATTATAAAGCAAAACTTTCTGACCCTTGACAAACTCCTTAGATTTAATTTTTTTGTCATGCCACAGCTTAGTCTTTTCCTTATACATTTTCGCATTTTCGTAAGAAAATTGACGAAATTCTTCTAACTCATTAAGCTGTAGCATTCTGATTGCTCCTACACGACTTAGATCAAAATTTAACTTTTTCAAAGCCCAAAACGTCTTATGCTCTAGCTCTAGTGGTAAATGGCAAGCTTTCCCATATACTAACCTATAGGGAGACATACCTAAAGGAGTCTTATAAGTTGTCCTATAAGCCCAAAGAGCCTCATCCAACCTAAAGGACCAATCCTTTCTAGATGGATGGACTACTTTCTCTAAAATAGCTTTAATTTCCCTATTACTAATTTCAGCTTGACCATTTGCTTGTGGGTGATAAGGGGTAGCTATCCTATGCTTAATCCCATACTTAGCTAAAAGCTTAGTTAAGATATTATTAACAAAATGTGTACCCTCATCACTCACTAGAGCCCTAGGTGTCCCAAACCGCGCAAAGATGTGCGATTGAAGAAACCTTGCTACTGTCTTGGCATCACTCTGATGGCATGCGATGGCCTCCACCCACTTGGACACATAATCAACTGCCAATAAGATAAAAACATTGCCATTAGAAGGGGGAAATGGTCCCATAAAGTCAATACCCCATACATCAAATAATTCAACTTCTAAAATATAAGTAAGAGGCATTTCATCTCTAGGCCCCAAATTTCCTCTCCTTTGGCAAGCGCCACATTGCTTGTAGAACCAATGGGCATCCTTAAATAACGTAGGCCAGAAAAATCCGCAATGCAAAATCCTCATAGCCGTCCTCTGTCCGCTGAAATGACCTCCATACGGCGAAGAGTGACATTGCTCCAGGATTTCTTTTGCTTCAGCACCTGAAACACACCTACGAATAATACCGTCAGAGCATTGCTTATACATAAACGGCTCATCCCAAAAGAAAAATTTCGCATCATGCTTAAACCTTTTCTTCTGCCTCCAATCCATATCAATAGGGGTGACTCCCTTTACTAAAAAGTTGGAAATATCAGCATACCAAGGGACATCCCTGACTTCCTTTACCTGAACAGCAAAAAGCTGCTCATCTGAAAAAGAATCGGAAATGGCATATTGCTCCAGCAAAAATGATGATGGATCAAGACGAGATAAATGATCTGCAACGACATTCTCTGATCCCTTCTTGTCCTTTATCTCCAAGTCAAATTCCTGCAGTACACTATGCCCTCCTTCACCATGAAGTGGCACTTCTCCCAATTAAGTACTAGATGGGTATCCTCACATCTTTTTAATACCTTTCCTAAATTATCTAAACAACTCTGGAAAGACCCTCCAAAAACTGAAAAATCGTCCATAAAGACTTCAACAGTACATTCAATCATATCAGAAAAAATTGCTAGCATACACCGCTGAAATGTTGTTGGAGCATTGCAAAGGCCGAAAGGCATTCTCCTAAAAGCGAATGTCCCATAAGGGCAGGTGAAAGTGGTTTTCTCATGATCTTCAGGAGCAATAGTAATCTGGTTATACCCAGAATAACCATCCAAGAAACAGTAATAGGCCTGACCAGCCAATCGATCCAACATTTGGTCGATAAATGGTAGAGGGAAATGATCCTTTCGGGTGACTTTATTAAGCCTTCTGTAATCCATACAAACCCTCCAGCCAGTTACTGTCCTTGTGGGGATCAACTCATTATCTTTATTGCTCACCACAGTGACACCTCCTTTCTTAAGAACACATTGGACTGGGCTTACCCAATTGCTATCGGCAATTGGATAGATGATCCCAGCATCCAACCATTTAATTACCTCCTTTTTAACAACCTCTTTCATTGCAGGGTTAAGCCTTCTTTGTTGCTCAATACTCCTAAAGGATCCCTCCTCTAGAGTGATTTTGTGCATACAAAAAGATGGGCTAATCCCTTGAATATCAGCCAATGTCCAACCTATAGCTTTGCGGTATTGCTGCAGCAATTTTATTAAGGCCTCCTCATGCTCCGACATTAAATCTGATGCAACAATAATGGGCAACGTATCACTCTCCCCAAGATACACATACTTTAGATGATCCGGTAAAGGTTTCAAATCTAAAGTGGGTGCCTCAATTAGGGATGGCTTAATTGGGGGAGCCTTTCTTTGATCTAAATCTAAAGACTCAAAAACATCTTCACACCTAAACAATTCTTTTTCATTTTTTCTATCTAAAGAAAAAAACTCAAAATCTGCTATACTAACCTCTCCATGCTTTTCTGAATGCTTATCAGCCGAATCCTGTATTGCTATCTCAATAACTGTGCTCTCCAGAATCTTGATGAAGGAGCAATCCTCCATTTCATCTGGATATTTCATGGCTTTAAACACATTAAATTTCACTTCCTCATTACAGACTCTCATTGTTAATTCTCCTTTTTGAACATCTATTAATGCCCTACCAGTAGCCAAAAATGGACGACCTAGAATAATTGGGACATCTTTATCAGCCTCATAGTCTAAAATAATAAAATCAACAGGAAATATGAATTTATCAACTTTTACTAAGACATCCTCAATTTTACCCTCTGGATATGTGATAGACCTATCAGCTAATTGGAGTGTAACTGTGGTAGGTCTAGCTTCACCAATACCTAACTTCCGATAGACTGAAAGGGGCATAAGGTTAATGCTTGCACCTATATCACAGAGTGTTCTACCTAATTCCTTTCCACCTATAGACACAGGTATAGTAAATGACCCTGGATCCTTAGCCTTGGGGGGTAGCCCATTCTTAAGAATAGCACTACACTCCTCAGTAAGAGATACAGTTTCGATCTCACCTAACCTTTTCTTTTTAGTCAAAATATCCTTAAGAAATTTAGCATAATTAGGCATTTGCTCAATAGCTTCTACTAAAGGGATATTTATATGCAACTGCTTAAGAATTTCTAAAAACTTTTTAAATTGACCATCCTGATTCTTAGGCTTTTGCCTTTGTGGAAAAGGTAGAGGTGGTACATAAGGTGGGGGCGGCACATATGGTGGTTCTACATCTGGCGCAAAACCAGATGCTCCAGCATTTTCTTTGCTGCCTCCAGCACCCTGACCAGACTCCAACTCTTTTTCAACAATAACAATATTATCACTATTACTATTTAAATCCTGGCTCTTTCTAGACTCTTCTAATGGCTTACCACTCTTAAGAGTTACTGCCTTTACCTGCTCCTTACATTCCGTTCGCGGGTGTTCAGTATCCGAAGGAAGTTTCCCTTGAGGCCTCGCCTTTAGCTCATTAGCCAGCTGACCCACTTGCAATTCCAGGGCCCTCATCGAAGCTTGATTACTTTGAATCGCGGCGTCTGTGCGAGCCATAAATTCTGTCATCATTGCCTCGAGAGAATTTCCTGAATTTTGTTGGGGCAAAGCCGGCTTATTTTGCTGGGGCATTACCTGCGTTTTAGCAAATCCTGGCTGGTTCATCTTCTGTTGCGCTTGTACGTTATTTCCTTGACCTCCCCATGAGAAGTTGGGGTGGTTGCGCCAACCTGGATTATAAAAGTTAGAATAAGGGTTGTTCCTCTGATTACCTACAAAAAACACAGAAGCTGGATTGCTGGGGCAAAACTCGTAGTTGTGATCTTCACCGCAATAGACACATGCTTCGTCCGTGACTTGGTTCACCACTGCTGCAGGCTCCATAGCTGGTGGCTGCTGATGACTAATCACTGTCACATTCTTAAGAGCATTAGCAATCATAGCAAGATCAGCCCTAATGGTGGACACACCATCAACCTCTAGCACACTCTTAACCTTTTTATTTGTGCCTCTAACATCCGACCACTAGCAACTATTAATAGATATTCTTTCTAAAATTTCATAGGCTTCATCAAAAGTTTTTGCCAAAAGGGCCCCTCCAGCCGAAGCACCGACCATACTTTGGGTTACTCCATTCAAACCATTGTAAAATGTTTCCATTTGAATACAATGAGGTAACCCATGGTGGGGACACTTTCGCAAAAGCTCCTTTTCATCTGGATATTTCATGGCTTTAAACACATTAAATTTCACTTCCTCATTACAGACTCTCATTGTTAATTCTCCTTTTTGAACATCTATTAATGCCCTATCAGTAGCCAAAAATGGACGGCCTAGAATAATTGGGACATCTTTATCAGCCTCATAGTCTAAAATAATAAAATCAACAGGAAATATGAATTTATCAACTTTTACTAAGACATCCTCAATTTTACCCTCTGGATATGTGATAGACCTATCAGCTAATTGGAGTGTAACTGTGGTAGGTCTAGCTTCACCAATACCTAACTTCCGATAGACTGAAAGGGGCATAAGGTTAATGCTTGCACCTAAATCACAGAGTGTTCTACCTAATTCCTTTCCACCTATAGACACAGGTATAGTAAATGACCCTGGATCCTTAGCCTTGGGGGGTAGCCCATTCTTAAGAATAGCACTACACTCCTCAGTAAGAGATACAGTTTCGATCTCACCTAACCTTTTCTTTTTAGTCAAAATATCCTTAAGAAATTTAGCATAATTAGGCATTTGCTCAATAGCTTCTACTAAAGGGATATTTATATGCAACTGCTTAAGAATCTCTAAAAACTTTTTAAATTGACCATCCTGATTCTTAGGCTTTTGCCTTTGTGGAAAAGGTAGAGGTGGTACATAAGGTGGGGGCGGCACATATGGTGGTTCTACATCTGGCACAGAACCAGATGCTCCAGCATTTTCTTTGCTGCCTCCAGAACCCTGACCAGACTCCAACTCTTTTTCAATAACAACAATATTATCACTATTACTATTTAAATCTTGGGTCTTTCTAGACTCTTCTAATGGCTTACCACTCCTAAGAGTTACTGCCTTTACCTGCTCCTTACCTTCCCTTCGAGGGTGTTCAGTATCCGAAGGAAGTTTCCCTTGAGGCCTCGCCTTTAGCTCATTAGCTAGCTGACCAACTTGCAATTCCAGGGCCCTCGTCGAAGCTTGATTACTTTGAATTGCGGCGTCTGTGCGAGCCATAAATTCTTTCATCATTGCCTCGAGAGAATTTCACGAATTTTGATGGGGCAAAGCCGGCTTATTTTGCTGGGGCATTACCTGCGCTTTAGCAAATCCTGGCTGGTTCATCTTTTGTTGCGCTTGTACGTTATTTCCTTGACCTCCCCATGAGAAGTTGGGGTGGTTGCGCCAACCTGGATTATAGAAGTTAGAATAAGGGTTGTTCCTTTGATTACCTACAAAAAACACAGAAGCTGGATTGCTGGGGCAAAACTCGTAGTTGTGATCTTCACCGCAATAGACACATGCTTCGTCCGTGACTTGGTTCACCACTGCTGCAGGCTCCATAGCTGGTGGCTGCTGATGACTAATCACTGTCACATTCTTAAGAGCGTTAGCAATCATAGCAAGATCGGCCCTAATGGTGGACACACCATCAACCTCTAACACACTCTTAACCTTTTTATTTGTGCCTCTAACATCCGACCACTGACAACTATTAATAGATATTCTTTCTAAAATTTCATAGGCTTCATCAAAAGTTTTTGCCAAAAGGGCCCCTCCAGCCGAAGCACCGACCATACTTTGGGTTACTCCATTCAAACCATTGTAAAATGTTTCCATTTGAATACAATGAGGTAACCCATGGTGGGGACACTTTCGCAAAAGCTCCTTAAACCTCTCCCAAGCCTTACTAAAAGTCTCATCTTCAAGTTGCCTAAACCCTACTATTTCACTCCTTAATTTAGCATTTCTATTAGGTGGGAAATATTTACTCAAAAAATTTTCAGCTAACTCATCCCATGTCCTAATTGATCCTGGAGCAAAAGAGTTTAACCATGACTTTGCTCCATCTCTAAGAGAATACGGGAACAAAGTTAATCTAAGAGCATCTCTCGGCACTCCTTGAATTACAAAAGAATCACTAACTCCTAGAAAAGACTTAAGATGTAAATGAGGGTCTTCAGATGACAAACCATGGAATTGCCCCACGGTTTGCAACATCTGATACATTACCGGTTTCATTTCAAAATTCGCCGCTTGGATTTGGGGACGTGCAATCCCTGGATTCAACTCATTAAACATCGGGACAGCATATGCTCGAATGGCTCTGGTCCTATCGTTCGCTATCAAGATAGGATTCTCAGCCTGATTATCTCACTGCTCATTTTGCTCAAACAGTGGGTTTTGCTGCAGCAACGGATTCTGCTGGGGGTTCACTGCTACTGGACCTTCAGGAACCTGCGGGAGTTGCGGCACGTTCTCCATCTGGTTTCTGCGCTGCTCCCTCCTTCTGTTCCTAAATGTCCTTTCAAAATCTGGGTCAAGCTCAAACCGTACCCCAGGCAGATCGCTCATGCACCAAAATCACACATGCAAAAACAAAAGAAACAATCAAAAAGTTCTAGCACCAAACCACTAAAACACATACACAAAACAGATCAGATAAAAACTTATTCAAGTCCCCGGCAACGGCGCCAAAAACTTGATGGGCTCCTAGAGTGAGTAAAAATATGATATGAAATACTCTAGAATTCCTGTGCAAGTATACACAGTCTGCAACAAGTAATATTATCAATCCAAGGTATGAATGAGTTTCCACTTTACCTATTTTGTATAACTTTCTAATGGTTTCAAAGATAATAAAAATGTTGGGTTTTATCGGAATTATGCTGAAGCAAAATAAATGACAGAACAACGAGTAAACAAATAGACAGACAGATTAAAGACAGGCGTTGGTTAGGCTTTAGTGATTGTTCTAAGATATGCTCTAGCAATATTATTGATCATGCATCTCTCGCAGTATTATTAGCGGATTCCTCCCGGAACTCCGGATCTTTTGGGATATGTTTCAAACCCAATGAAGAGCGACCGATCGAGCACTAGGCAACTGGCTATCCCTAGCTCAGTCACTGACGTTCACCAATACACAATGATCATAATGTGGAGAATTGCCACACACTCTCTAAATCATCCCTGAAACTAGAGAGAGCTATCCATACCGGCTGGCCAGGCGGGCATAAAATGAGAATAAGCACAACAATTAACCAAAATGCAATAGTCAATTTATTACTAGAGTTGAAGCACAGTAATCACATTATTCCTAACCAACACCATAAGCTACTTAGTTCATAATAGGCATAGGAATACGAATTACAATCTGAGTATGCACGTCCATCACTACAAGTTAAATAAGAAGGTAAACTCCCTAATCAGCTTGCGGTTGATGGTGTTCTTGATGATCTTCAATCTCCCTATACTATTCGGCTTCCAATGGAAAACATGGAATACTTTTGACTTTGACGGCTACTTCCTTTTATAGAAGGATGGGAGGCTTGAATTAGGTCAACTAGGACACGTGTAAGGCTCTCCTTGATCCTTTATCCCGAAAATATCTCAATAGAAGTCGGTTCATGAAGTTGGCTAACGAGCTGTGATGTGGTAGTTTTTGCTCTCAGTTTTGCTGCAACATAGAATTTGCTCCCTCCAGTCGCTCAGCAGCATAATCTGCATAAAGTGATTTCCAAAGCTTCCATTCTTCCAAATGGGTTAAATCATGTAATATCTCTCTAAAACCAACCCTATTAAGCATTAAAGACACACAAATCCTTATATAAATGAAGCCTAAATAACTACCTTTTTGGCAGTTATCACTTAGCCTTTTAACGGTTCTTGGGATCAAGGCCAAATAGAAGTTAAATCGGACCCAATGCATTGATTAGGCTTAAGTTGAATATTCTATAATTAAAGTTATTTGCCTTTGGGATGAAACTATATTGAATACCTTGTTTGATTTATCATTGTTATTTCTTTATTTATTTGTTTTATTTATCTTCCAAAAACCAATCAACAACTATTTCCTTGGTTACCTATTTTAAGCAATCGTTTGAGTTGTTTATTCTTCAAATATGAATTTCCAATTTAGTCCTCGTGGGATCGATACCCTTGGAATACTTCTAAGGTTTCAATTAATACGTGGGATAGTGTATACTTGCACTATGGTTGGCTGAATTTATCTTTATTATTATCTATAATCTTATCTCATATCCATCATTCAGCCTTTACCGCACCAGTTGGATTTAGACTTGAATGCTTAGGAGCAATTTATTAGGTTCATATGCTTGTTGTCACCTCAATAGGTGTAGGGAAGAGCGAAAGAGTTAATTTTTTTTCATGTTTTTCATGCTCATGAAGAAATATCATTCTTGTTGTTACATTTGAAAGAAAAGTAAAGTCATGACTTATGTGCGCAAAGCAATGTTTAATAATGATTTAGGCAAAAGGAGCTACCCCTGTTGTGATCAGTTAGGCCAACCAAAGGTTAAACTCGGGTTATGGGTCCCTACAATACGTGTGTGAAAGCTAGTGCTACTTATAAATGCTTGATTCAATTTTAATTTTAAAGCATCTAAGTATAGGTAAAAAAAAACTAATTTGTCTAGTGGCTCATTAGTAAATCCTTAGTGTCAGTGTAGTGGGAAGATGAGTTGAGAGTGTAATAATCCAATCCCGAGCTAGTAGAGTCTAATCTAATTAAGTAAGACCTCTCTTGTGCAAGTTAATTTAGGAAAAAATTTGATTGGTCTCCTTCGTTGGGCCTTATGTGCATGTCTCTTGATTGCTTGCTTATTGAATTTTGAGCCTTGAGGATTGAGTTGTGTGTTGTTGCATCCTTTTACAACCGGTGTCTAAATTTTTAGTTTGTTCGAGGACTAGCAAAAGCTTAAGTTTGGGGGTGTTTGATAGCGCGCATAGCGAGCTATATTTCCTGATATTTTATTGTTAGTATTTGAGTAATTCGTAGTCATTTTATTGCACTTTAATGTTTATTTTTTAGGAAATTGTTTATTAGAGCTAAAATGAAAATTAGGAGTTGATCGGATGTTTAGGACACTAAAAGAGGCCAACGAAGCAAAAAGAATCAAAGTTGGAGGCTTAAGTTTGAGTCAAACCCAAGAGCTAGCGTCGAGGCGCTGCTTTCTGGGCGTCTCGACGCTTATTTTACTTTTCTGTTTTTGGTGGTGACAGGGGCAGCATCGCGACGCTACAAAACAATTTTCCTATATATACAATCTTTTGTGCTACGGATTAAGGGAGTCTTATTTGAGAGAATTTAGCCCTAATTTCAACTAGAAACCTTCTGTGGGAGCTGAAGCAAGGCCAAGGAGCGGGAACCAAGCTTGAAGGCATGGAGATCGTGACAAGGACGTGTCGGTTTCAACGACTTTGATGGAAGAGATTGTCGAGGTCTTTTATCAAATAAATTTATAATCCACAACCTCTAAAGCTAACTTGTAGCAGTAATGGCCGGGGTCGAACACAGGGAGCACAATTATAACTTGTTTATCTTAGATTTATTGTGATGACCGTAATGGGGGGTTTTTATATTTTGAAAAAAAAGTAAACAAGGAAAGAAAACTAATTATGGAAAATATTGCAAAAGGAAACTAAGAAAATCAAATTAAGGAAAGGAATCAATACCTCAAAGATCATGTAACCTGGTTAGTCATGGCAAGGTCAATTCAATTAAATCATTAATTTCACTAATATGACAAAACAAATTTAAGTCTGGCGTATTCCGGCAACAAACCGAGAATCATGATCCAACTATCACGAACATGCAAATGCTAAGTTTGATTCTAGTTTAAATTAATTAATATGCCTATTAACTAATCTAAACCGCAGGATCTAGCCGAATTAATTCACATGCAACGGGCAAAAAACCACAATTACAATTAATTAAATCATTTAGTTCTAGGGATGCGAGCGTAAAGACATAACGTTAACCTATATGCTACTAAGATTTAGCAGGTAAATTTATAGAGGGCGCGATCAAGGTTGTCAATCTTTCCTACCACAATCTAAACTTATAGAAAAAGAACTAAAATCACATAAACATGGTTTGATAATTCAAACAAGAAATTTCATTAATAGAATATGAACTTACTCTTGACACCCCAGTTACATGAATGAAGAATCTAGCCTCTTATGGAGCAAGAACAAGCTTGATACATAAAGGAAAGCAAGAAAAACAAAGAAGAATGGTGGAAAGGGGGAGAGAGATGGACTACAATATTGTAGTGAATTGTGTATTGAGGGATGATTCTAAACCTACACCAAAGGCCTCTATTTATAGGGATTCTTGGCCTTCAATTCGTGGTAAATTGGTGCTAAAAAGGGCCTCCAAATTTGGGAAAAACGCCAACCAAAATATAAAAAAATAAAATCTGGAAAACTGCCTAGCGTCACGATGCTATGCCTTCAAGTAAGGAAATGATTCTGCGGATCTCGTAGCGTCGCGACGCTATGGTGAGAGCGTCATGACGCTACCGCTTCAGCTACGCGCCAATGCCTTTTTTCCTTATTTGAGCAGCGTCCCGACATCTAGGTTGAAGGATCTCAACGCTGTGACGCCTCCAAGGGCAGAATGATCATTTTACGCTCCGGTTTCGCTCGTTTAAGCCTCGAATTGCTTCCAAGGCTCCGGTGATGACCTATAGACATATTATGCTCATTTTAAAGCATTTTTCCGCAAGGAATTCAACTAAGATAAGCAAATTGGGAGATTCTAAGTGTATAATAAATTGGACTTATCAAATACCCCCAACCTAAACCTTGCTAGTCCTCGAGCAAGCTAATATTATAATGAGAGAGAGATTATTATGCAATGCAATATTCATGACTCAATTTCTCAAAGACAAGCATGATCAACATTTTACCCAAGAGAATTAAATGCGAGACTGGCATAGTTAGAGACAAATTAAAATTAGCCAAATTCTTTCTTATGCAAAATATGAGATAAGTCTTCCTTAGAGATGTTTTGAAAAGTCCGAGAACGATTTTTAAAGTTCCCTATTCCATCATTCTTCTACACTGGACAAAGGCATAATCCATTAAAGGAAAGGGACAAACTAACTTGTTTAAGGATGTTTCTCCAATCCAACACCATTCTACAACAAAGGCGTGAATCTTAAGAAACAATCTAAAACCAAAAAAACTAAGCTAGGAAGGACTCGAGCTCAGTTTAGTTTAAGGAAGATTTCGAAAAATTTTAATGAAGTCTCTAAAGATGCTAGAATGCATGCAATTCAACTATAGGAAAAATATATACTCATGCTTTTCTCATCCTAGAAATCTCTTAATCAATCTTAGAGCGAGGCATACAATCTCAAAATTATAGTGCTCAGAACGATCAGACCTTCAAAATGATAAGCAAAATAATAAAACGTGCTTATGCTCCCACCCCCAACCTAAACATTGCATTGTCCTCAATGTAAACTAAGCATGCAACCTAAGGACAAAAAGTAAAAAGGGAACAAAAAACCTCCCCTGAATCTATTGTTGGGATGGGAACGTGCCATAATTCTCGGAGGGCTACGTGACTCACTTAATAGGGCATTCTAAACGTGCAAGGACAGGAGGAGGAATATGTGCGCGCTCACTGAATATCTTTAGCCTGTGTCCATTGACCTTGAGGGATTTGTTTGAATTTAAGTCTCGCAGCTTAAGGCGGGAGTTAAAGAGGAGAACTTTCTGACCAACACTGAATTATTTCCTGGCAATCATGTTGTCGTGGAACAACTTAGTCTTTTCCTTGTAGATCCTGGAGTTCTCATATGCATCTAATCCCATCTCTTCGAGTTCCTGCAACTCCAGAAGTCTTTGTTCTCCTGCTTTTTCCATGTCTAGGTTGCACTGCTTAACTGCCCAAAACGCTTGATGTTCTATCTCCACGGGGAGATGGCATGCTTTACCAAAAACCAACCTGTAGGGAGACATTCCTATAGGAGTTTTATAGGTCGTGTGATATGCCCATAGAGCATCATCTAACCTTAGACTCCAGTCTTTCAGTCAATGATTTACAACCTTTTCGAGGATGGACTTGACTTCCCAATTTGAGAGCTCAGCCTAGCTGTTCGACTAAGGGTGATAAGTTGTGGCAACCCGATGCTGGACTCCATATTTCTTCATGAGGGCATCAACAGACCGATTGCAAAAATGGGTGCCCTGATCGCTAATGTGGAGGGCATCTCATATCTACGAGTCAATGATCCTACTCTCTGGAACCTATCACAAGCTTTACAATAATCATGAGCATCCCTAAACAATGTAGCCCAATAAAGACCTGAATCCAAAATCTTCCTAGCAGTCCTCTTAGGGCCAAAATGCCCTCCACATGCATGCTCGTGACAAAACGCTAAGACGGATTGAATTTCATTATCAGGTATACATCTCCTAATAACTTGATCCGAACAATATCTCCACAAATTAGGCTTATCCCACACATAAAACCTAGACTCACTTATCAATTTATCCCTCATGAATTTACTATAGTCGTCAGGTATGCTCTTAGTCACTAAATAATTAACAATGTCAGCGTACCAGGGGGTGTTATCTTGCATTATGAATAGGTGTTCATCAGGGAATTCTTTGTTTAGAGGCAAGTCATCCTCTTTCCTTACCAGGCGACTGAGGTGGTCGGCAACTGAATTTTCTGATTCCTTTCTGGTCCACAATCTTCAAATCAAACTCTTGGAGCAACAAGATCCACCGGATGAGGGGAGGCTTCAATTCCTTTTTCGTCATCAAATTTTGTAGAGTTGCATGATCATAATAAACAATAACTGGTGAGCCAAGAATATAAGAGCGAAACTTATCTAAAGCAAACACAACAGCTAGAAGCTCATTTTCTGTCGTTGAATAGTTGCACTGTGCAGGGTTCAGAGTGCGCGAGGCGTAGTAAATGATGTGGCTCCTTTTGTTAATGTGTTGGCCCAAAACAACTTCGACAACGTAGTTGCTTGCATCACACATAATTTCGAAGGGAATATCCCACCTAGGAGGATGGATAATCGGTGCACTAGTAAGCATCTTCTTCAGAAGATCAAATGCTTCCCTGCACTCTGTCCAAAACTCGAAGGCGACATCCTTCTGCAGAAACCTGCATGGCCAAGAAAAGATCTAACCTCCCGAACGTTCGTAGGGTAGGTATTGGGTTCCTAGAGTGAGTAATAATATGATATGAAATACTTTAGAACTCCTGTGCAAGTATACACAGTCTGCAGCAAGTAATATTATCAATCCGAGCCTTGAATTAGTTTCCACTCTGCCTATTTTTGTGTAACTTTCCAATGGTTTCAAGAATAGTAAATGATTGGTTTTATCGGAATTATGCTGAAGCAAAATAAATGACAGAACAACAAGTAAACAAATAGATAGACAGATTAAAGACAGGGGCTGGTTAGGATTTAGTGATTGCTCTAAAAGATGCTCTAGCAATATTATTGATCATGCATTTATCGCAGTATTATTAGCGGATTCCTCTCGGAACTCCGGATCTTTTGGGATGTGTTTCAACCCCAATGAAGTACGACCGATCAAGCACTAGGCAACTGACTATCCCTAGCTCAGTCACTGGCGTTCACCAATACACAATGATCGTAGTGTGGATAATTGCCACACACTCTCTAAATCATCCCTGAAACTAGAGAGAGCTATCCATATCGGCTGGCCAGGCGGGCATAAAATGAGAATAAGCACAACAATTAACAAAAATGCGATAGTCAATATATTACTAGAGATGAAGCACAATAATCACATTATTCGTAACCAACACCTTAAGCTACTTAGTTCATAATAGGCATAGGAATACGAATTACAATCTGAGTAGGCATGTCCATAACCACAAGTTAATAAAGAAAATAAACTCCCTAATCAGCTTGTGGAAGATGGTGTTTTTTATAATCTTCAATCTCTCTAAAATATTCGGATTCCAAGGGAAAACATTGAATACTTTTGACTTGGACGGCTACTTCCTTTTATAGAAGGATAGGAGACTTGAATTAGGTCAACTTGGACACGTGTAGGGCTCTCCTTGCTCCTTTATCCCGAAAATAACTCAACAGAAGTTGGTTCATGAAGTTGGCTAACGAGTTGTGATGTGGCAGTTCTTTTTCCAGTTTTGTTGCAGCACAGAATTTGCTCTCTCCAGTCGCTCAGCAGCATAATCTGCACAAAATAATTTCCAATGGGTTAAAACATGTAATATCTATCCAAAACCAACCCTAATAAGCATAAAGGACACACAAATCCCTATATAATTGAAGCCTAAATAACTACCTTTTGGGCAGTTATCAGTAGGGTAAGTTAGCAATAATGTCAATCTTAGCCTTATCAACTTTTATGCCTTGCTAAAAAATCACATGTCCTAAAACAATTCCTTAGTTAGCCATGAAATGACATTTTTCATAATTAAAAACTAAATTAGAATTGATGCAACATTTCAAGACTTTAGCTAAATTAGACTAACAATCATCAAAGAACTCCCCATAAACCGTGAAATCATCCATGAACACTTCGATGCATTTCTCAATATATTCAGAGAAAATGCTCACCATGCATCTCTGAAACGTACCTGGGGCATTACACAATCCAAAGGGCATCCTTCTAAAGGCAAATGTTCAAAAGGGACATGTAAAAGTTGTTTTCTCCTGGTCTTCCTGTGCAATAGGCATTTGATAGAAACCTGAAAAATCCGTCTAGAAAGCAGAAAAAAGGTTTTCCAGCTAATCTTTCTAGTATTTGATCTATGAAAGGAATAGGGAAGTGGTCTTTCTTGGTGACAGTGTTCAACTTCCTATAGTCTATACACATCCTCCATCCATTTTGTACTCTCATGGGTACTAGTTCATTGTTCCTAACTACAATCATGCCTGTTTTCTTAGGAACTACATGAATATGACTTACCCATTTACTATCAGATATGGAGAAGATAATACCTGCATCATGAAGCTTATCGATCTCTTTCTTTACCACTTCTCTCAAAATTGGATTCAGACGCCTCTGAGGCTCCATTGACAGTTTTGCATCCTTCTCCAACTTAATCCTATGCATGCAAGTGTTTGGGCTGATCCCACTGATGTCAGCTAAGATCCACCCAATGGCTTTCTTATGCTCTCTCAGCACGTTTACCAGTCTTTCCTCCTGACCTGCAGTTAACGTTTTTGAAATAATAACTGATAATGTATTACCTTCCCCTAGATAGGCATACTTTAAATGCTCTGGTAACGCCTTCAGCTCCAACTTGGGTGCCTGCACAATAGAGGGCAACATTTCACCGGAAGTAACAGATATACCAAGATCAAAGGAAATAAGATCAGGGGAAGAATCATGAACCAACTCCTCTGTTTCATCAATGTTGTTGGGTTCCTAGAGTGAGTAAAAATTGTTGGGTTTTATGCCCTAAAACTCGTAGATAGTGAATGTAAACAAATTGTATACTTTTTTCAATAAAGTGTTACTGAGTTTCTACAATAAAGTTTTATTGTTAAATATTGCAAAATTTGACCCAAATCCAATAAACTAAGATCCAAGGTTGTTTACATGTGACTTGAACTAGTATGTGGGGACATACGGGGATTGGTGTTCAAGTAACAACCTAAAAGGTCTATAGTACAAGGATAAGGCTGGGTACCTTATCCTGGTAACACTATGTGATACGGTCCGCTTTGTATTCGATACAGACGTATTAATCCAAGGCGTCCATGTAGGAGACATGCGAGCGGGGGTATCCTATGCAATGAGTTTGCATAAGACCGGACCACGAAATAGTAAACCACTAGATGTAACACCGTTAACTAGTTAGGTTACTGTTCAATACGATGACCTAGGTAACTCAGTCTTAATCCTGAGTGTGTCATGAACTCCTTCTCATGAGGGATTGTCCTTTGATTATCATGGGTGAGAGTGGCCAATACGCCGACTCAATATGCCTTCCTTTTTGGGGACAAGACCGAGTGGGAGGCTGGAGACATGACAACACAAGAAGGAATTCACTCCTTCCCACTTCTAGGAGAAGTAGATGAGTGTTCCCTTAATTGGTGACTCCGGGACTTGAACAAAGGGATCCCATCCTCTCACTGGCCCGAGAGGAACTTTCTGTTTAATGGTTGGACCATAAACAGGTTGTTCATTAGAGGAGCGCTGGTACTTAAGGAGACAAATGTAACACAGGGGTAAAACGGTAATTTGACCCAGCCGTGATTACGAACACTCATGAAGGATTGACTTACCAGCATAGGTCTACATCCATGGACACAGAAATGTTCTACAGTGAGAAGAGTTCAACTGTGGGTCTTTAGTGGAATGACCCACAGTTAATGAATATTGGTTAACTTGATTAATGAGTTTAATCAGTTAACCTCATATCATTGGAGCTTCTGATCTGTAGGTCCATTAGGTCCCCCTGCTAGCTCGTAAAGAGTAATTAGGAACAAATATATCTTGAGAGAATTTGAATAGTTCAAATTCATATTGGGAATTAAGTTAATTGTATGAGATACAAATTAATATAATGTATAGTGATGCATTAAAATATAAAGTCTAATTTGAGATTAAACTTTATTATGTTGAGAGATTGATATATTTGAAAGAGTTCAAATATATGTCTAATTAAATATATGGTATTTAATTAGAAGATGAATTAATAAATTATGAATTAATTAATTATTCAATTTAGTTTGAATTAAATGAGATTTAATTAAACTATAGTCTATGAGAGAAATAAATATTTGAAGAAGTTCAAATATTAATTTGATTCATATTAAATTTATATGATATAAGAGAATTTGAAGGAGTTCAAAATTTAATATGAATTTGATTCATATTATAGAATTAATTAATTGAAGCCCTGAAATTAAATATATGATATTTAATTGGGTAATTAATTAACTAATAGAAGGTCTGAAATTAAATATATGATATTTAATTGGTGATTAATTAATTAAAGAATTAATTAATTGGAAATTAATCAATTATGGAAATGATTAATCACTTATGGAAGTAATTAATCATTTATGGAAATGATTTAATCACTTTTGGAAGTGATCAATCATTTATAGAAAAGATTAATCAATTGTGAAATTGATTGGTCATGGAATTGATTAATTATGGAAAAGATTAAATCAGTTATGGAAATAATTGATTTTAAATGAATATTTTATTCATGGCCTTTCTCCTATAAATAGAACACTAACCCTAGGGTTTAGGTACCACAACATATGGCCACCATAAGGCCCTCTCATATTCTCTCAACCCAAGAACTCTAGGGAGAATTTTCTCTCTAAGAGTTTTTCCCATTCAAGATTAGGTAGTCCCACAACTACGTTCCTAATCTCAGAGTTATAGCGGGGAAGATCAAATTGTGGTGTTCTTCGTTGTTGCAGAGCAATCAAGAAAGACGTTCTTGAAGAATTCAGAGTCGTCAACGAAGGTATGTTTCTCATCGCTTAACCTTTTGCCAATGCATTAGTATTTTGTAAAACAAAATTAATTTACGAACGGTCCAATTGCTTCCGCTGTAACGGAATTGGGAATTCCAATCCTTCAAAAATATGATATGAAATACTCTAGAATTCCTGTGCAAGTATACACAGTCTGCAGCAAGTAATATTATCAATCCAAGGTCTGAATGAGTTTCCACTTTATCTATTTTGTATAACTTTTCTAATGGTTTCGAAGATAATAAAAATGTTGGGTTTTATCGGAATTATGCTGAAGCAAAATAAATGACAGAACAATGAATAAACAAATAGACAGACATATTAAAGACAGGCGCTGGTTAGGCTTTAGTGATTATTCTAAGATATGCTCTAGCAATATTATTGATCATGCATTTCTCGCAGTATTATTAGCGGATTCCTCCCGGAACTCCGGATCTTTTGGGATGTGTTTCAAACCCAATGAAGAGCGACCGATCAAGCACTAGGCAATTGGCTATCCCTAGCTCAGTCACTGGCGTTCACCAATACAAAATGATCGTAGTGTGGAGAATTGCCACACACTCTCTAAATCATCCCTGAAACTAGAGAGAGCTATCCATACCAGCTGGCCAGGCGGGCATAAAATAAGAGTAAGCACAACAATTAACCAAAATGCAATAGTCAATTTATTACTAGAGATGAAGCACAGTAATCAAATTATTCCTAACCAACACCTTAAGCTACTTAGTTCATAACAGGCATAGGAATACGAATTACAATCTGAGTATGCATGTCCATAACTACAAGTTAAATAAGAAGGTAAACTCCCTAATCAGCTTGCGGTTGATGGTGTTCTTGATGGTCTTCAATCTCCGTAACTATTCGGCTTTCAAGGGAAAACATGGAATGACTTTGACTTTGACGGCTACTTCCTTTTATAGAAGGATGGGAGGCTTGAATTAGGTCAACTAGGACACGTGTAAGGCTCTCCTTGATCCTTTATCACGAAAATAACTCAACAGAAGTCGGTTCATGAAGTTGGATAACGAGCTGTGATGTGGCAGTTTCTGTTCCCCGTTTTTGCTGCAGCATAGAATTTGCTCACTCCAGTCGCTTAGCAGCATAATCTGCACAAAGTGATTTCCAAAGCTTCCATTCTTCCAAATGGGTTAAATCATGTAATATCTCTCTAAAACCAACCCTAATAAGCACAAAGGACACACAAATCCCTATATAATTGAGGCCTCAATAACTACCTTTTGGGCAGTTATCATACCCCCAAACTTGAACTATTGCGCGTCCCGAGCAATACTAACCAACCTTCCTTCAAGAATCTCAAAACATTAGACAAAGAATTAGCTTAATCAAACCAGACAGTCCAACACTACTTTTAACCTTTACCTGAGCACTCTGCAAAACCAAGCTCTGCTGCAGCAAAATGATTCCTTCAGCAGGGACAAATAATTACCACTTTTCAACTTAATTCTAAGAACTCTCCACAGCTTAGCTCTATTATCAGACATTTCAAAACATATTTTTAAAAGGGGTTTATTTCTTTATTTATCAGACTTTAAGCAGCCTTACGGTCATAAACTCTTAAGCATGGGATGACCCACTTTATGGTGCAGTATACCCTTGCCTCAAGCTCATCACCAACTAGACTCAATACTCATTATAAAGCTCAGAAAATCCTTAGTTACTCCATCTCTTGCCCCTTAGAATGGCGACATTTTGTGATGAAGCTCACCTAAGTTCTAGGAGACAGAAAAACTGCTGGATCAACATTCATCCTTCAAAACTTTTGCTCTGTCAATTTTTTTCAGAAAAATCTTCAACAAATAAATTTTTTTCAGCAAATAATTTTTCTCATCATTTTTTCACATTTCCTAGGTCATCTTTTGACGCGAAGACAAACTGTGGGTATCACAAATGTCTCCGGTTACTCAATAACCTAGCAAATTTTAATTTTGAAGGAAAGAAATGCTCGAGCAAAATAATTGGAGTAGCGAAAAGTCCCCCAAACTTGAATTATTCATTGTCCCCAATGAATCATTAACTAAACAATTATACCCCCAAACTTAAATTTTTCTATCTGAATTTTTAAACTAAACATGGGACTAGGATGAAGCTTAAAGTGGATCATATAAGTCAATACTACCGTCAAAATCTTCTTGCCGCAACAACAGTCCAGGCTAGAAGAAATGCTCAAGCAAAAGGTTTCTGGAGATCAGAATACCTTGATCTAATTAAGCGTAATCGGTCCAAGCTTCAAAAATTCAGAAGAAAATTAGTTAAGTTAGAGTTACTCAGTGCTCATGGAATAGAAACATCTAGAAATTTCATTAGAATCATAGAAAAATATTACAAAGCAGAGATATATTTTTAAAGCAGAAATATTAAAAAGAAACAAGACAATCAAATATTTTTAGCGAAATGGGGTCAGATATGCTCGAGCAAACAAAATGATAAGACAAAAATAATGCTCGCTGAAGATAATTCCATCCATCAATCTTCCTGACCATGGTCTTCATCATCATTCTCTTCTCGTTCAACAGGCGGGGGTGGTATCCAAAGATTAAACAAATCATCGGGAAACACTGGAAAGGCCGGATACGGTGTTGAGAAATTGGTTTGCAAGGCCCCCCTGAGCGCATCATCTCTCCTTTTAGCATAAGTCCAGTAGGTCTGAGCTTGCCTTTCAGCAAACTCTAACCTACTGGTCAACACAGCCAGTTGCTCTAGGATCTGATTAACGCCATACTGATAACTGCCCAAAAGGTAGTTATTTAGGCTCCATTTATATAAGGATTTGTGTGTCTTTAATGCTTAATAGGGTTGGTTTTATACAGATATTACATGATTTAACCCATTTGGAAGAATGGAAGCTTTGGAAATCACTTTGTGCAGATTATGTTGCTGAGCGACTGGAAGGAGCAAATTCTATGCTGCAGCAAAACTGGGAGCAGAAACTGCCACATCACAGCTCGTTAGCCAACTTCATGAACCGACTTCTATTGAGATATTTTCGGGATAAAGGATCAAGGAGAGCCTTACACGTGTCCTAGTTGACCTAATTCAAGCCTCCCATTCTTCTATAAAAGGAAGTAGCCGTCAAAGTCAAATTCATTCCATGTTTTCCCTTGGAAGCCAAATAGTGTAGAGATTGAAGATCATCAAGTACACCATCATCCGCAAGCTGATTAGGGAGTTTATTTTCCTTCATAAATTGTGGTTATGGACATGCATACTCAAATTGTAATTCGTATTTCCATGCCAATTATGAACTAAGTAGCTAGGGTGTTGGTTAGGAATAATGTGATTCCTATGCTTCATCTCTAGTAATAAATTGACTATAGCATTTTGGTTAATTGTTGTGCTTATTCTTATTTTATGCCCGCCTTGCCAGCTGGTATGGATAGCTCTCTCTAGTTTCAGGGATGATTTAGAGAGTGTGTGGCAATTCTCCACATTACGATCATTGTGTATTGGTGAACGCCAGTGACTAAGCTAGGGATAGCCAGTTGCCTAGTGCCTGATCGGTCGCACTTCATTGGGGTTGAAACACATCCCAAAAGATTCAGAGTTCCGGGAGGAATCCGCTAATAATACTGCGGGAAATGCATGATCAATAATATTGCAAGAGCATATTTTATAACAATCACTAAAACCTAACCAGCGCCTGTCTTTAATCTGTCTATCTATTTGTTTACTCGTTGTTCTGTCATTTATTTTGCTTCAGCATAATTCCGATAAAACCCAACATTTTTATTATTTTTGAAACCATTAGAAAGGTGTACAAAATAGATAAAGTGAAAACTCATTCAGACCTTGGATTGATAAATATTACTTGTTGCAGACTGTGTATACTTGCACAGGAATTCTAGAGTTTTTTTATACTATATTTTTACTCACTCTATGAACCCAACAAGTTTTTGGCGCCGTTGCCGGGAACTTGAATAAGTTTTTATCTGATCTGTTTTGTGTATGTGTTTTAGTGGTTTGGTGCTAGAACTTTTTGATTGTTTCTTTTGTTTTTGCAGGTGTGATTTTGGTGCATGAGCGATCCGCCTGGGGTTCGGTTTGAGCTTGATCCAGAAATTGAAAGGACATTTAGGAATAGAAGGAGGGAGCAACGCAGAAACCAGATGGAGAACGTGTCGCAACTCCCGCAGGTTCCTGAAGGTCCAGTAGCAGTGAACCCCCAGCAGAATCCGTTGCTGCAGCAAAACCCACTGTTTGAGCAAAATGAGCAGCGAAATAATCAGGCTGAGAATCCTATCTTGATAGCGAACGATAGGACCAGAGCCATTCGAGCATATGTTGTCCCGATGTTTAATGAGTTGAATCCAGGGATTGCACGTCCCCAAATCCAAGCGGCGAATTTTGAAATGAAACCGGTAATGTTTCAGATGTTGCAAACCGTGGGGCAATTCTATGGTTTGTCATCTGAAGACCCTCATTTACATCTTAAGTCTTTTCTAGGAGTTAGTGATTCTTTTGTAATTCAAGGAGTGCCTAGAGATGCTCTTAGATTAACTTTGTTCCCGTATTCTCTTAGAGATGGAGCAAAGTCATGGTTAAACTCTTTTGCTCCAGGATCAATTAGGACATGGGATGAGTTAGCGGAAAAATTTTTGAGTAAATATTTCCCACCTAATAGAAATGCTAAATTAAGGAGTGAAATAGTAGGGTTTAGGTAACTTGAAGATGAGACTTTTAGTGAGGCTTGGGAGAGGTTTAAGGAGCTTTTGCGAAAGTGTCCCCACAATGGGTTACCTCATTGTATTCAAATGGAAACATTTTACAATGGTTTAAATGGAGTAACCCAAGGTATAATCGATGCTTCGGCTGGAGGGGCCCTTTTGGCAAAAACTTTTGATGAAGCCTATGAAATTTTAGAAAGAATATCTATTAATAGTTGCTAGTGGTCGGATGTTAGAGGCACAAATAAAAAGGTTAAGAGTGTGCTAGAGGTTGATGGTGTGTCCACCATTAGGGCTGATCTTGCTATGATTGCTAATGCTCTTAAGAATGTGACAGTGATTAGTCATCAGCAGCCACCAGCTATGGAGCCTGCAGCAGTGGTGAACCAAGTCACGGACGAAGCATGTGTCTATTGCGGTGAAGATCACAACTACGAGTTTTGCCCCAGCAATCCAGCTTCTGTGTTTTTTGTAGGTAATCAGAGGAACAACCCTTATTCTAACTTTTATAATCCAGGTTGGCGCAACCACCCCAACTTCTCATGGGGAGGTCAAGGAAATAACGTACAAGCGCAACAGAAGATGAACCAGCCAGGATTTGCTAAAACGCAGGTAATGCCCCAGCAAAATAAGCCGGCTTTGCCCCAACAAAATTCAGGAAATTCTCTCGAGGCAATGATGACAGAATTTATGGCTCGCACAGACGCCGCGATTCAAAGTAATCAAGCTTCGATGAGGGCCCTGGAATTGCAAGTGGGTCAGCTGGCTAATGAGCTAAAGGCGAGGCCTCAAGGGAAACTTCCTTCGGATACTGAACACCCGCGAACGGAATGTAAGGAGCAGGTAAAGGCAGTAACTCTTAAGAGTGGTAAGCCATTAGAAGAGTCTAGAAAGACCCAGGATTTAAATAGTAATAGTGATAATATTGTTATTGTTGAAAAAGAGTTGGAGTCTGGTCAGGGTGCTGGAGGCAGCAAAGAAAATGCTGGAGCATCTGGTTTTGCGCCAGATGTAGAACCACCATATGTGCCGCCCCCACCTTATGTACCACCTCTACCTTTTCCACAAAGGCAAAAGCCTAAGAATCAGGATGGTCAATTTAAAAAGTTTTTAGAAATTCTTAAGCAGTTGCATATAAATATCCCTTTAGTAGAAGCTATTGAGCAAATGCCTAATTATGCTAAATTTCTTAAGGATATTTTGACTAAAAAGAAAAGGTTAGGTGAGATCGAAACTGTATCTCTTACTGAGGAGTGTAGTGCTATTCTTAAGAATGGGCTACCCCCCAAGGCTAAGGATCCAGGGTCATTTACTATACCTGTGTCTATAGGTGGAAAGGAATTAGGTAGAACACTCTGTGATTTAGGTGCAAGCATTAACCTTATGCCCCTTTCAGTCTATCGGAAGTTAGGTATTGGTGAAGCTAGACCTACCACAGTTACACTCCAATTAGCTGATAGGTCTATCACATATCCAGAGGGTAAAATTGAGGATGTCTTAGTAAAAGTTGATAAATTCATATTTCCTGTTGATTTTATTATTTTAGACTATGAGGCTGATAAAGATGTCCCAATTATTCTAGGTCGTCCATTTTTGGCTACTGGTAGGGCATTAATAGATGTTCAAAAAGGAGAATTAAAAATGAGAGTCTGTAATGAGGAAGTGAAATTTAATGTGTTTAAAGCCATGAAATATCCAGACGAAATGGAGGATTGCTCCTTCATCAGGATTCTGGAGAGCACAGTTATTGAGACAGCAATACAGGATTCGGCTGATAAGCATTCAGAAAAGCATGGAGAGGTTAGTGTAGGAGATTTGGAATTTTGTTCTTTAGACAGAAAAAATGAAAAAGAATTGTTTAGGTGTGAAGATGTTTTTGAGTCTTTAGATTTAGATAAAAGAAAGGCTCCCCCAATTAAGCCATCCCTAATTGAGGCACCCACTTTAGATTTAAAACCTTTACCGGATCATCTAAAGTATGTGTATCTTGGGGAAGGTGAGACGTTGCCCATTATTGTTGCATCAGATTTAATGCCGGAGCATGAGGAGGCCTTAATAAAATTGCTGCAGCAATACCGCAAAGCTATAGGTTGGACATTGGCTGATATTCAGGGAATTAGCCCATCTTTTTGTATGCACAAAATCACTCTAGAGGAGGGATCCTTTAGGAGTATTGAGCAACAAAGAAGGCTTAACCCTGCAATGAAAGAGGTTGTTAAAAAGGAGGTAATTAAATGGTTGGATGCTGGGATCATTTATCCAATTGCCGATAGCAATTGGGTAAGCCCTGTCCAATGTGTTCCTAAGAAAGGAGGTGTCACTGTGGTGAGCAATAAACATAATGAGCTGATTCCAGCCAGGACAGTAACTGGCTGGAGGGTTTGTATGGATTACAGAAGGCTTAATAAAGCCACCCGAAAGGATCATTTCCCTCTACCATTTACCGACCAGATGTTGGATCGATTGGCTGGTCAGGCCTATTACTGTTTCTTGGATGGTTATTCTGGGTATAACCAGATTACTATTGCTCCTGAAGATCAGGAGAAAACCACTTTCACCTGCCCCTATGGGACATTCACTTTTAGGAGAATGTCTTTTGGCCTTTGCAATGCTCCAGCAACATTTCAGCGGTGTATGCTAGCAATTTTTTCTGACATGATTGAGTCCACTGTTGAAGTCTTTATGGATGATTTTTCAGTTTTTGGAGGGTCTTTTTGTTGGGTTTTATGCCCTAAAACTCGTAGATAGTGAATGTAAACAAATTGTATACTTGTTTCAATAAAGTGTAATTGAGTTTCTACAATAAAGTGTTATTGTTAAATATTGCACAATTTGACCCAAATCCAATAAACTAAGATCCAAGGTTGTTTACATGTGACTTGAACTAGTATGTGGGGACATACGGGGATTGGTGTTCAAGTAACAACCTAAAAGGTCTATAGTACAAGGATAAGGCTTGGTACCTTATCCTGGTAGCACTATGTGATACGGCCCGCTTTGTATTCGATACAGACGTATTAATCCAAGGCGTCCATGTAGGAGACATGCAAGCGGGGGTATCCTATGCAATGAGTTTGCATAAGACCGGACCACGAAATAGTAAACCACTAGATGTAACACCGTTAACTAGTTAGGTTACTATTTCAATACGATGACCTAGGTAACTCAGTCTTAATCCTGAGTGTGTCATGAACTCCTTCTCATGAGGGATTGTCCTTTGATTAGCATGGGTGAGAGTGGCCAATACGCCGACTCAATATTCCTTCCTTTTTGGGGACAAGACCGAGTGGGAGGCTGGGGACATGACAACACAAGAAGGAATTCACTCCTTCCCACTTCTAGGAGAAGTAGATGAGTGTTCCCTTAAGAGGTGACTCCGAGACTTGAACAAAGGGATCCCGTCCTCTCACTGGCCCGAGAGGAACTTTCTGTTTAATGGTTGGACCATAAACATGTTGTTCATTAGAGGAGCGCTGGTACTTAAGGAGATAGATGTAACACAGGGGTAAAACGGTAATTTGACCCAACCGTGATTACGAACACTCGTGAAGGATTGACTTACCGGTATAGGTCTACATCCATGGACACAGAAATGTTCTACAGTGAGAAGAGTTCAGCTGTGGGTCTTTAGTGGAATGACCCACAGTTAATGAATATTGGTTAACCTGATTAATGAGTTTAATCTATTGACCTTATATCATTGGAGCTTCTGATCTGTAGGTCCATTAGGTCCCCCTGCTAGCTCGTAAAGAGTAATTAGGAACAAATATATCTTGAGAGAATTTGAATAGTTCAAATTCATATTGGGAATTAAGTTAATTGTATGAGATACAAATTAATATAATGTATAGTGATGCATTAAAATATAAAGTCTAATTTGAGATTAAACTTTATTATATTGAGAGATTGATATATTTGAAAGAGTTCAAATATATGTCTAATCAAATATATGGTATTTAATTAGAAGATGAATTAATTAATTATGAATTAATTAACTTCAATTTAGTTTAAATTAAATGAGATTTAATTAAACTATAGTCTATGAGAGAAATAAATATTTGAAGAAGTTCAAATATTAATATGAATTTGATTCATATTAAATTTATAGGATATAAGAGAATTTGAAGGAGTTCAAATTTTAATATGAATTTGATTCATATTATAGAATTAATTAATTGAAGGCCTGAAATTAAATATATGATATGTAATTGGGTAATTAATTAATTAACTAATAGAAGGTCTAAAATTAAATATATGATATTTAATTGGTTATCAATTAATTAAAGAATTAATTGGAAATTAATCAATTATGGAAAAGATTAATCAATTATGGAATTGATTGGTCATGGAATTGATTAATGGAAAAGATTAAATCAGTTATGGAAATAATTGATTTTAAATGAATATTTTATTCATGACCTTTCTCCTATAAATAGAACACTAACCCTAGGGTTTAAGGTACTACAACATATGGCCACCATAAGGCCCTCTCATATTCTCTCAACCCAAGAACTCTAGGGAGAATTTTCTCTCTAGAGTTTTTCCTATTCAAGATTAGGTAGTCCCACAACTATGTTCATCAAGAATCATTCGTTGAAGTATTCAGAGTCGTCAACGAAGGTATGTTTCTCATCTCTTAACCTTTCGCCAATGTATTGGTATTTTTGTAGAACAAAATTAATTTACGAACGGTCCAATTGCTTCCGCTGTAACGGAATTGGGGAATTCCAATCCTTCAAATGGTATCAGAGCCGATCGTAATTTCAATTTTGTTTAACAAAATTTGCATTGGTTGATTGGTGGGATTAATTTATGCATTTGATGTATGAAATTTTGCTAGTAGATGTTCAAGGTTTTGGCATATAAATTTGCATTTTTTAATTGATTTGATCAATATAGGGCCCTTTGTTTTGGGTATTTTAATTGCAATCGAGTCTGTAAGTCCGTGTCAATGGTTTTTTGGTGAAATTCCATGAAGATTTGAAGAATTTGGGGCCAAAAATCGAAGAACATTGCCGCTGGAAATTGTATTTTCTGGGAAAACAGAGGGCTGCAATCGAATTGCAATAAATAAATAAATAAATCATTAATAGTGCGTGCGGTTGGGTGGTTTGGAGCAACGTCCTATGAAGTTCCAGGTCAGGGGTTCGAGACCGAACGCGTGCATTGAACAAATTGTTTTTTTTTTTTCGCGTGCTGTATTAAAAAAAAAAAAAAAAAAAGAGCGCTGGCCACGATTCGAACAACAGCGCACGCACCCGCATTAGGATTTGCAAGCACAGCATCAACCACTGAGGCGTCACCGGGTTTGTTATTACAATTAGCGGTTTTAAATATTATACAATTTGTCCGCGTGAGATGAGCCGGTTTCCAGCGGTTTATGACCGATTCTTGATCGGTTTGGCCGGTTTTCAACGATTTTCTCGAGAGTTGACCGATTCAGACGCGGTTCTTGACGGATTCAGCAAATTTTGACCGGTTCTCGAGTATTTTGACTATGTTTCTTCAGTTTTTGGACCGATTCTGCTGGTTTTAGGCCGGTTCAAGTGTATTTTGGAGCTGGTTCAGAATGTTTCAGGTGATTCAAGCTGTTTTGAGGCTGTTTCGAGGCGGTTCACGGCTAGATAGGGCATTTTTAGATTAATTATTGTAATTTTTCTAATTTATTGTCCTAGGATGCCAAAACCCGTCTACTTAGCTATTTATTTGCTTTATGAATGTCATATAGCTTAAAATCCCACCCTAGGTTAAGCATATTCATGCAATTTTTTAATTATAATTGTTATAATATAAGTATTATGCATGAATTTAATTTTCATGGGTATTTAATATAAATTGTTATGATTAATTGGATGAAAATTGAGAAGCATTGAGCATAAAATTACTTTAGTAAAAATATAAAAAGTTATATTTATGAAAGTAATTTATATGCTTATTTATTTTCATGAGGCATTAATATAAAGTGTTATGTTAATGTATGAAAATGCGAATGCTTATTTTAATTTTCTTATATAATTAATTTAAGAGTTAGGTTAATTAAAAGGAAATTAAATTGCATTGAGCATGACATTACCTTAGATTAATATAATTGTTATATTTTTGGTATGTTATGCTAATGTATGGTTTTATAAATTAATTAGAATTTGATTGTTAATTTATCCACCATAGTAGCATGTTATAGGGTTAATTCATTAAAATTTATAATAGTTATAAAATTAATGAATAGAAATCGTTAACCTATAACAAAGAATTGCATGCAAACATAGGATCTTAGGATAAATGAATTAATTTTAAAATGTTTAAAATTAATTAGACCTAAGATCATATTTCTAATAGGATTAGAATTATTCTTACTTAGAATTAAAATTAGTTTTAATTGA
The DNA here is from genome assembly GCA_036850905.1 of Luffa acutangula. NCBI lineage: Eukaryota > Viridiplantae > Streptophyta > Magnoliopsida > Cucurbitales > Cucurbitaceae > Luffa > Luffa acutangula. The sequence continues at coordinate 29,138,027 of CM072092.1, forward strand.
CTAAGTAGGGAAAACATTACTATGATTATAAGGGAACTCCACCGGTTAAGTTCTGTCTAAGGCTGGGGGTATTTAAGCTGACGGTTTACGGAACACCTCCTACCTGGGAACTGACCCGGAATACCGGAGTTGAATTAATCATAGTTAAATGTTAGCATGCAATGTCATTAGGTTTATTAAAAGAGTTTAATACACCTAGATCTTTAGAGTAAAGACCTTACACTACTGTGGTTATAAGGGAACTCTCTCGGTAAAGTTCTGTCTAAGGTTGGGGGTATTTAAGTTGACGGTTTACGGAACACCTCCTACCTGGGAACTGGCCCGAACCTTGAGTTGAATTAACCATAGTAATGTTGACTTGCAATGTTGGGTTTATTAAAAGAAGTTTAATTCACCTAAAACATTGTGGTTGAATCCTTTCCGTAATTGTTATAATAGGATCAGACTTAGATAGATTGATTTAGCCGAATTTTATCTAAGTTAAACAACCCTAAATTAACCTGAGGACATTTTCAGTGGGAGGAAAATTACAAAACGAGATTTAAATCAAGTTTTGCTCCTACGTCCCTATATTCACAACGTGAGGTTCATGCTCAGCTTCGAGTCGCCCTAGGAGCGGCCTCCCTTCGGAAAGTGTTTGCATGAATCAATAACAAGGTGAATGGGAAAAATGTCTAGAGTAAGTGGGTGCAGGACACGTGTCAACGTATCCCTCGGTCTCCACCCTTAGTTCACACCGTGAGAGTCCTATGATCCGCCTGCAGGTTGTCCTGGCGCAACCATCCCTTCGGAGGGCCTGATCATAGGATTCGGAACATCGTGAACTCCTGAATTGGATAAGAACTCTTAGGTTAATTACCAACAGTTGTCTTTCCCTTCGGTAGCCTGTTGGTGCGTGCCTCTGAGATCTGAAAGTGGGAGGGTTACACTTACGGGGATGAGTTAAATGTGTTAACTAATCCTTGACCGAACAACGGTAACTAAAAGCTAACGGAATATGAGTTATTCTGGTGTTAGAGTTTGGTTGAGATTGTCTCAATTCAGAGGAGGAGTAGCTGACCACCCTTCGGTGGCTGTTATTCTAAACCTTTGAAGTATCGTTGCAAAAACTAAATCAATAGTTTTATAGGGTTTCTTTGATTGCTTATTTGTTTTTGCAGAATTTGATTGGATTATTTGTAATGGGTTGGTGCAATTAATAATACAAGTAATTTGTTACTTCAACAATTATATAATAATTTTATGTGTGTTGTCTTACGTCTTTTTATAAATAACGGTAATACAACAAGCTTAAACGACAAATTGTGGTAAATAAGTCTAGGATTATTCTTAACTGAGGAATGTCCTCATGCCCCATATGTTTAATTCATTAAGAATTGTTCTTGGTGAATATGACATAGAACCCTGCTTAGCAAAAAGAGAACTTGTTCAAGACCGTAATTTTCATTTACCTGTCTTGAAAATATGATTAGTGAAGAATAGTGATTCTCCCTGAATACTTGATTCAGGGGCCACAAATCACGTGTGTTCTTCTTTTAAAGGAATAAGTTCCTGGCAAGAGTTTGCTGCTTGTGTAATAACTCTCAAAGTTAGAATTAGAGAGATTATTTTGGCTATATCAGTGGGGGACATTAAGTTATTTTTCTCAGTGGGAGAAAATACATATTATTAGATAATGTGTATGTAATTCCTAAGATCAAAAGAAATTTGATTTCTGTGTCTTATTTGCTGGAACAATGTTACTCTTTACCTTTCTCTGCTAACGCAGATTTGTTTCAAGAAAGGGAGTTGACATTTGTTTAGCTTTATTGGGAAGTAACCTAAATGTTTTAAGACTAATCAAGAGTAAGGCAGTCATGAACACTGGGTTGTTTAAGACTGCTACTACTCAATGTGAAAAGAGGCAAAGGATTTCTCCTAAAGGAAAATACCTTTCTTTGGTTCTAAGGTAGACCATATTAATCTCAATTTGATTGGGAGATTGGTCAAGAGTGAACTTCTAAGCGAGTTAGAAAATGACTCTCTACTACCTTGTAAGTCATGCCTTGTGGGCAAAATGACTGATAGATCTTTTACTGGAAAAGATCTAAGAGCCAAAGAGCCCTTGGAGCTTGTACATTTGGATCCTTGTGGTTTAATATGTTAAAGCAGTGGGAGGGCATGAATAATTCATCTCTTTTGGATGATTATTCAAAGGTATGAGTATCTTTACCTAATGCAACTTAAGTCTATAGCTCTTGAGATATTCGAAGGGGCTTAGGACTGAAGTTGGAAACTTGTTAGGTGAGATGATAAAAACACTTTGATCTGATCAAAGTGTTGAGTATAGGGATTTGAGATTCCAGAACTATTTGATAGTACATGGGATCACACCTTAAATCTCATATAGGAGAAATAGAACCCTATTGGATATGGTTCATTCCATGTTGAGTTATGCTAAATTGTTTGGCTCGTTTTGGGGTCATGTAGTGTTGACTGCATTGCATACTGTAGTAGGCAACCCCAAAGGAAACGAGAAGTTGATACTTCTTCAATTCACAAGAGAATAAAGAATTTGTATCGACAAATGCTAAATTCTCAGAAGAAGTTCACATAAAAAAAAAATCATAAACCACGGAGTAAAGTCGATTTAAGTAAGTTAACTAATGAAGCTACAGTAACATCCACAAGAGTTGTTGATGAGGTTGGCTGTTCAACAAAAGTTGTTGATGGATCAGTGCATCTAGTCAGTCACATCCATCTCAATAGTTGAGATTGCCTCAATGTAGTGGGAGGGTTGTTTGATAACCTGAACGTTACATGGGTTTGTTTGAAGCCTAGGTCATCATACCTGATGATGGCATAGTGGGTTCATTATCTTTTAGAAAGAAAATGAATGATGTTGACAAGGACCAATGGATTAAAGTCATGGACCTGGAAATGAAGTCTTTTGTATTTCACTTCCATCTGGAATCTTGTAGATCTGTTTGATGGGTAACACCTATTAGTTACAAGTGGATTTACAAGAGAAAACGAGACATTAAAGGTCTTAACCAGAAGGGTTCATACAGCAAGATCGAAAGCAAAAGGTTTTGCAAGCTTAAGTGATCCATTCATGGATTAACCTAAGCATTTCGATCTTGAAATATAAGATTTGATATAGAGACCAAATCTTTTGACTTTAATCAGAACATTAGAGTCTTGTGTTTACAAGTAATCATCAATAGTTCAGTAGCTTACTTAGTATTGTATATGATTGATATCCTAATCATTGGGAATGATGTAGGTTATCTTACTGACATTAAAGGAGCTAGCAGCTCATTTCCAAATGGAAATTTGGGAGAAGCTGAGTTTGTTATTGGGATCCAAATTGTTTACGAACCGTAAGAACAAAAGGCTAGCCTTGTCTCAAGTGTCTTATATCTACAAGATGTTAGTTAGATATAAGATGCAGAATTCCAATAAGGGTTCACTACCTTTCAGACATGAAATTCTTTTGTCTAAGAAAATGTTTCCTAAGACACCTCAAGAGGTTGAGGGCATGAGACGAATGCCCTATGCAGTAGGGATTGCCAGTAAGTATCAATCTAATCCAAGATTTAATCATTGGAAAACCGTTAAGAATATCCTCAAGTATTCGAGGAGAACGAGGAACTATATGCTCGTGTATGGGACTAAGGATTTGATCCTTACAGGATACACTGACACAGATTTTAAGACTGATAAGGATTTGAGGAAATCTACATCAGTATTTGTGGTCACTCTTTACGATGGAGCTATAGTATGACATAGTTACAGTCTTGACCGTATAGGCCGAAAAATTAGTTGTTTGTGAAGCAACGATAGAGACTGTATGTCTTAGAAAGTTCTTGATTGATTTGGAATGTGTTCCAAATGTGAACTTGCCGATCACATTTTATAGTGATATAGTGGTGTTGTAGCAAATTCAAAAGAACATTGCAACCTAAGACAAGTAGACACATTACATTGAATGAAATATTGCTGATTCATTTACAAAGACTCTCTCGGCTAAAGTGTTTGAGGGTCATCTAGAAGGTCTAGATCTACGAGATATGTACAAAGGTGTAATCTAGGGCAAGTGGGAGAAATGTAATGGGTATAGTGATACCATTATGTAATGGGTATAGTGATGCCCTAGTTTATTGTATTTGTACATTGTATATGTTTTATACATGTATTTATACACCCAATGCTGTATAGATTATTGTACATCCCACTAAACTAGAGTTTCAGTTCAAGTGGGAGTTTGTTGGGTTTTATGCCCTAAAACTCGTAGATAGTGAATGTAAACAAATTGTATACTTGTTTCAATAAAGTGTAATTGAGTTTCTACAATAAAGTGTTATTGTTAAATATTGCACAATTTGACCCAAATCCAATAAACTAAGATCCAAGGTTGTTTACATGTGACTTGAACTAGTATGTGGGGACATACGGGGATTGGTGTTCAAGTAACAACCTAAAAGGTCTATAGTACAAGGATAAGGCTTGGTACCTTATCCTGGTAGCACTATGTGATACGGCCCGCTTTGTATTCGATACAGACGTATTAATCCAAGGCGTCCATGTAGGAGACATGCAAGCGGGGGTATCCTATGCAATGAGTTTGCATAAGACCGGACCACGAAATAGTAAACCACTAGATGTAACACCGTTAACTAGTTAGGTTACTATTTCAATACGATGACCTAGGTAACTCAGTCTTAATCCTGAGTGTGTCATGAACTCCTTCTCATGAGGGATTGTCCTTTGATTAGCATGGGTGAGAGTGGCCAATACGCCGACTCAATATTCCTTCCTTTTTGGGGACAAGACCGAGTGGGAGGCTGGGGACATGACAACACAAGAAGGAATTCACTCCTTCCCACTTCTAGGAGAAGTAGATGAGTGTTCCCTTAAGAGGTGACTCCGAGACTTGAACAAAGGGATCCCGTCCTCTCACTGGCCCGAGAGGAACTTTCTGTTTAATGGTTGGACCATAAACATGTTGTTCATTAGAGGAGCGCTGGTACTTAAGGAGATAGATGTAACACAGGGGTAAAACGGTAATTTGACCCAACCGTGATTACGAACACTCGTGAAGGATTGACTTACCGGTATAGGTCTACATCCATGGACACAGAAATGTTCTACAGTGAGAAGAGTTCAGCTGTGGGTCTTTAGTGGAATGACCCACAGTTAATGAATATTGGTTAACCTGATTAATGAGTTTAATCTATTGACCTTATATCATTGGAGCTTCTGATCTGTAGGTCCATTAGGTCCCCCTGCTAGCTCGTAAAGAGTAATTAGGAACAAATATATCTTGAGAGAATTTGAATAGTTCAAATTCATATTGGGAATTAAGTTAATTGTATGAGATACATGAAGGGAATAAAAGTCCCCACGCAGCGGAAGCGCATCGATTGGACCTTACGCCGTATATTAATTAACATTAAAAACCGTTACGAAAACTCAAACAAAAAACTTTAAACTAACTTTAAAGCCGCTGTAAAATCGGTTTAAACATGCTAAAATAAATCTAAATTTATTTTTAAAACTTTTCTAAAGAAAAGAGGAAGAACCGTTACAAACCTCCATTGTAGACTTGACCGTTCTTCGCCAACGAAGCTCCACGAACGAAAACGCAGCAGCCGCTTCAAGGTATTCTTCGCTGGAAATTCTTCTTTGATTGACACAATAACCACAGAGGTTACACCGGTATGTCTCTAAGTCTAGGAGGCCAAAGACTTGTGGGAGTCTTTCTCTAAGAGGGAGGCTAGAGAGAATTCTAGGTCTTGTCTTTCAAGAGTGTCAAGTGTCATGACCAATTAGGTCTAGTGTTCTATTTATAGAAGAGAGGCCATGAATAAAATATTCAATTAAATCAATCTTTTCCAAAATTGATTCAATCTTTATTCCTTAATTAATCAATCATGATCAATCAATTCCCAATTGATTAATCTTTTCCATAAATGACTAATTTCTTCCATAAGTAATTAGATCATTCCCATAAATGATTAATCACTTCCTTAAGTGATTAATTATTTACATAATTGATTAATTCATGGTTAATGAATTCTTTAATTAATTAACCACCAAATTAAATATCACATATTTAATTTCCGGCCTTGAATTAATTAATTTTGCCCAAACACTTTTAGGACTTAAATTAATTAATTCTTTCAATCTTCCATAAATTTATATTTGAACTTCTTCAAATATTAATTTCTCTCATAATAATATATCAATATATATTATATTTATTTCCCTCAGTAAATTGAACATTTTCAATTTAATTACTTAGTTGCCTCAAATTACTTTACGAGCTACCAGTGGGACCTAATGGACCTGCAGATCAGAAGCTCCAACGATGTGAGATTAATTGGTTAAACTCTTTAACCACAATAATCAATATTCGTTAACTGTGTGTACATTCCACTATAGACTCACAGTTGCACTCTTCTCACTGCAGACATATTATCTGTGTCCACGGAACTTAGACCAATATCGACTAGTTAGTCCTTCACGAGTGTCCGTAACACCAGCTGGGTCAAATTACCGTTTTACCCCTGGGTCACCTCTATTTCCTTAAGTACCAATTCTCCTCTAATGAACAATCTGTTTATGGTCCAACCATTAAACAGAAAACCCTCTCGTGCCATTGAGAGGGTAGGGCCCTTTGTTCAAGACTCGGAGTAACCACTTAAGGGAACACTCATCTGTTTCCCTAAAGTCGGGAAGGAGTGAATTCCATCTTGTACGATTATGTTCCCAGCTCCCCATTCGATCTTGTCCCCAAAGTGGTAGGCTTATTGAGTCGGCGTATTGGCCACTCTCACCCATGCAAATCAAAGGACAGTCTCTCATGAGCAGGAGTCCATAATCAACTCAGGATTAAGACTAAGTTGTCTCGGTCGTCCTAGTGAAATAGAAAACCAACTAGTTAACGGTGTTATAACTAGTGGTTACTATTTCGCGGTCCGGTCTTATGCAAACTCATTGCATAGGATACCCCTACTCGCATGTCTCCTACACGAACGCGTTGGATCGCAGCGTTTGTATCAAATACAAAGTGGGCCGTATCCATAGTGTCACCAGGATAAGGCACCCAGTCTTATCCCTATACTATAGACCCTTTAGGCTGTTTCTTGAACAATGATCCCATATGTCGCTACATATAGTTCAAGACTCATATTACAGCCTTGGATGTCTAGTTTATTGGATTAGGGTTATTATTAGGCAAAGACAAATATAAAATAACTAATAACAATTAATGGAAAAATATATCAATATTATTTCATTAATATCCGGTCAACGGTTACATTCACTATCTACGAGTTTTAGGGCATAAAACCCAACAAACTCCCACTTGAACTAAAACACTAGTTAGTGGGATGTAAATGCAATAATCTAAAGCTGGAAATACAATGAACTAGGGCATCCTTATACCCATTATACATTTCTCCCACTTGCCCTAGATTAGATGGCATACATATCTCGTAGACCTAGACCTTCTAGATGACCCTCAAACACTTTAGCCGTGAGGGCCTTTGTAAATGGATCAGCGATGTTGTGCTCCGAGGCGATCTTAGTGACGATCACATCTCCTCTTTGCACAATCTCCCGTATCAGGTGATACTTCCTCTCGATGTGTTTACCCCGTTTGTGGCTACGAGGTTCTTTTGAGTTGGCTACAGCCCCACTGTTGTCACAGTATAGTGTTATGGGCACGTTCATATTCGGAACTACTTCCAAATCAGTCAAGAACTTTCTGAGCCACACTGCCTCCTTAGCTGCTTCGCAAGCTGCTACATACTCAGCCTCCATGGTTGAGTCTGCTATGCATCCTTGTTTGATGCTTCTCCACACTACTGCTCCTCCATTGAGGGTGAATACTGACCCTGATGTGGATTTCCTAGAATCCTTATCAGCTTGAAAGTCAGAATCAGTGTATCCAGTAAGAATCAAATCCTTAGCTCCATACACAAGCATGTAGTTCCTCGTTCTCCGAAGATACTTGAGGATATTCTTAACCGCTCCCCAGTGGTCCAACCCTGGATTAGACTGATACCTACTGACTACTCCCACTGCATAACATATGTCAGGCCTAGTGCAGAGCATGGCATACATTAAGCTGCCCACAGCTGAGGCGTAGGGAATGTGTCTCATGTTCTCAACTTCTTGAGGTGTCTTAGGAGATTGTTCCTTAGACAGGTGTACCCCATGTCTGAAGGGTAGGAGTCCCTTCTTGGAGTTTTGCATCGAATATCGAGACAACATCTTGTCAATATACGTTGCTTGAGACAGAGCTAGCGTTTTGTTCTTACGATCCCTAATGATTTGGATTCCCAGAACATATTGAGCCTCTCCCAGATCTTTCATTTGGAATTGGGCAGCTAGCCATTTCTTAATGTCAGTTAGGTATCCTACATCATTCCCAATGAGTAGGATATCGTCTACATAAAGTATTAGAAAAGCTACTTTCCTTTTGTTGACTTTCTTGTATACACAAGGCTCATCAACGTTTTGGTCAAAGCCAAAAGATTTGATTGCAGTATCAAATCTAATGTTCCATGATCTGGATGCTTGTTTCAATCCATAAATGGATCGATTTAGCTTACAAACTTTTTGTTCCTGACCTTGGGCTATGAACCCTTCGGGTTGAGACATAAAGATATTCTCTTCAAGATTACCATTCAGAAAGGCAGTCTTGACGTCCATTTGCCATATTTCATAGTCATAATATGTGGCAATGGATAAAAGAATTCTTATGGACTTTAACATGGCTACAGGAGAAAAGGTTTCCTCATAGTCAACCCCCTCCTTTTGGGTATAACCCTTTGCCACTAGTCTAGCTTTGAAGGTCTGTACCTTTCCAGCTGCATCTCTTTTTCTCTTATAGATCCATTTGCACCCTATGGGTTTTACCCCATTTGGTAGATCTGCAAGTTCCCATACAGAATTGGAGTACATTGACTCCATTTCCAGGTTCATGGCTTTGACCCATTCATCCTTATCTTCGTCATTCATTGCCTGTCGATAGGACAATGGATCCTCAATGCCATCATTAGGTATGACAACCTGAGTTTCAGTTAAACCCAAGTAGCGATCAGGTTGTAACACAACCCTCCCACTGCGTCGAGGCATTCCCAACGTTTGAGATGGACGGGATGGATCTGAAGAACTAGTTCCTTCATCAACTCTTGTTGAAGGTCCAACTTCATCAACAACTCTTGATGATTCTTCAGTAGCTTCTCCTAATATTATTTTGCTTCGTGGTTTATGATCTCTCATGTGGTCTTCCTCTAAGAAAGTGGCGTTTGTCGATACAATCACCTTATTTTCTTGTGGGTTGTAGAAATAACCACCTCTCGTTTCTTTAGGGTAACCAACAAATTGGCACAGTTTTGAACGAGGTTCCAGTTTCTTAGGATTTGTCACAAGCACGTGTGCAGGACAACCCCAGATGCGAAAGTGATGCAAACTAGGTTTACGCCCCTTCCATAACTCGAAAGGTGTTTCAGAAACACTTTTCGAGGGAACATTGTTCAAGATGTATACTGCAGTCTCTACTGCATACCCCCAAAACGAGCTAGGCAATTGAGCATAGCTCATCATTGATCGAACCATGTCTAACAAGGTTCTATTTCTCCTTTCTGACACACCATTCTGCTGAGGTGTACCAGGGGCTGAGAGTTGAGATTGGATTCCATGTTCTATCATATAGTCCTAGAATCTTTGATCCATATACTCCCCTCCTCGATCAGATCGAAGTACTTTGATAGATTTACCTAATAGGTTTTCAACTTCAGCCTTAAACTCCTTAAACTTTTCAAGGGCTTCAGACTTATGTCCCATTAGGTATAAGTAACCATATCTTGAATAATCATCTATAAATGAGATGAAATATTCGTACCCTCCTCGAGCTTTTACATTCATTGGACCACATAGATCCGAATGTATTAACGCTAAGGGTTCTTTGGCTCTGTAACCTTTTCCAGTAAAGGGTCTTTTGGTCATTTTTCCCTCGAGACAAGATTCACAAGGTGGTAGTGAATCATCTTCTAACTTGCTTAGAAGTCCATTCTTTACCAAACGACTGATCCTATCGATGTTTATATGACCAAGTCTAAGATGCCAAAGATGAGTATTGTTACTTGATGGAGAAATCTTTTGCCTTTTACTTTGAGTTTCAGCAGTTTTAAATAATTCGTGATTTAAAAGTGCTTTGTTTTCGGTTGGTCTTAAAACATACAAGTTATTTTCCAATTTTGCTGAACAAATGAGTATACCATTTTTATAAATGAACGCTTCATTCATATCAAAAGTAACTGTATACGATTGTTCAATCAAACATGAAATAGAAATTAAGTTCCTCTTAATCTTGGGAACGATTAACAAACTTTCTAAAAGTAAGAATCTATTTCTAAAAAATAACTTTGCAGCTCCCACTGCTTTAGCTGAAATGACTTCTCCAGTTCCGACCCTGAGTGTCATTTCTCCATCGTTCAACTGCCGAAAGGAACTATTTTCCTGAAAAGAAGAGCAAACATGATTAGTTGCTCCTGAATCAAGTATCCAGGTAAACTCATCATGTTCTACCAGGCATGTTTCTAAAACAAGTAAATCAAATTTACCTTCCTTTTCCTTCTTTTTCTCAGCAAGGTACTTTGGGCAGTTTTTCTTCCAATGTCCATCTACATTGCAGTGAAAACATTTGCCCTTGTCTGCCACAGCTTTGGCTTTTCCCTTGCTTTTGGCAGCAGTACTGAGAGCTTTCCCCTTGTTTCCTTTCTTCTTCGTTTTCTTTGAAGAAGTGGCTACAGATTTAGTTCCAGAGGATGAACCCTTCTCGAACTTTCTTTTGGAGTGAACAACGTTTGCCTCTCCTTCTATCTGTCCCTTGTTCTTAAGAAGAGACTGATAGAGCTGTAGCTCATTAAGGAGGCTAGTCAGGTTGAATGTTATTTTATTCATCATTGCATTGCTTCGAAACTGCAGAAAACTCTTCGGAAGAGATTCTAAGATGAATGCAACCTGACTACGCTCATCTATGACCGCCCCGTTTGCCTCTGCCACGTTGAATTGGACCATCATATCCAGGACATGCTCCCGAACAGACGTGCCTTCTTTCATGCGACAGCTATAAACGTATTTGAGAGCGTCATGGTGGAGTTGGTAGGACGGTTGTCCAAACATCTCCCGGAGAGAGTTCATAATCTCCCTCGCTGTTACCATGCCCTCATGCCTTTTAGCCAAAACTTCAGATAAGCTGGCTAAGATATAGACGCGAGTCTTATCATTGGCCTTTGTCCAGCGGTCATAAGCATCCTTAACTGCCTGGGATGCATTACGAGCAGGGGCTGGAGGACAATCCTCCGTTAAGACGAACCGCAGATCATCGACAACAAGAATCGTATTCAAGTTCGACTTCCACGTAGCATAATTTTCGCCGGTTAATTTCTCATTTTTAAGCAGAGAGACAATTGAGGAAGACATTGCTGAAATTTTAAACAAACAATGACCGTATTAGTTATCTTTGCCTTAACCCATCATACAAGCAAACAATTGCATACAATCCAATCAATTTAGCAAAACAGACAATCACAGAACCCTAAAACTATTGATTTAGTTTTGCAACGACGTTTCAGAGGTTTAGAATATCAGCCACCGAAGGGTGATCAGGTACTCCTCCTTTGAAATGAGACGCCTCTCAGCTAATTCTAATTCCAGAATAACTCATATTCCTATAGACATTAGCCACCGTTGTTCGGTCAAGGATTTGTTAACAATTTTAACTCATCCTCGTAAGTGTAACCCTCCCACTTTCAGATCTCAGAGGCACGCACCAACAGGCTACCGAAGGGAAAGACAACTGTTGGTGATTAGCCTAAGAGCTCCTATCCTTTTCAGGAGTTCACGATGTTCCGAATCCTATGATCAGGCCCTCCGAAGGGATGGATGCGCCAGGGCAACCTGCAGGCGGATCATAGGACTCTCACGGTGTGAACTATGGGCGGAGACCGAGGGATACGTTGACACGTGTCCCGCTCCCACTTACTCTGGACATTTTTCCCATTCACCTTGATATTGACCCATGCAAACACTTTCCGAAGGGAGGCCGCTCCTAGGGCGACTCGAAGCCGAGCATGAATCTCACGTTGTGAATATAGGGACGTAGGAGCAAAACTTGATTTAAATCTCGTTTTGTAATTTTCCTCCCACTGAAAATGTCCTAAGGTTAATATAGGGTTGTTTAACTTAGATAGTATTCGGCTAAGTCAATCTATCTAAGTCTGATCCTATTATAACAATTATGGAAAGGATTCAACTGCAATCTTTTGGGTGAATTAAACTTTTTAATAAACCCAACATTGCAAGTCAACATTACTATGGTTAATTCAACTCAATCCGGTTAGTTCCCAGGTAGGAGGTGTTCCGTAAACCGTCAACTTAAATACCCCCAGCCTTAGACAGAACTTTACCGAGAGAGTTCCCTTATAACCTCAGTAATGTAAGGTCTTTACTCTAAAGATCTAGGTGCATTAAACACTTTTAATAAACCTAGTGACATTGCATGCTAACATTTAACTATGATTAATTCAACTCCGGTATTCCAGGTCAGTTCCCAGGTAGGAGGTGTTCCGTAAACCGTCAACTTAAATACCTCCAGCCTTAGACAGAACATTACCGGTGGAGTTCCCTTATAATCATAGCAATGTTTTTCCTACTTAGTAAATTAAAACTATTTTTAATTCTAAGTAAGAAAAGATTCTAATCCTATTAGAAATCGATCTAGGTCTAATTAATTTTAAACAATTTAAAATTAATTCAATTTTTCCTATGATCTTATGTTTGCATGCAAATCTTGATTATAGATTGACGGTTTCTAACCATTAATATTAAAGAACTATTTCAAATTTTAATGATTAACCCTATAATCAAGAATCTAGGGTTTAATTCATTCAACAATCTCATTCAAATTGAATAATTAAGCCACATCAATTGCATGAATAATATAACAATTATATTAATAACTATGGATGTTTCATGCTTCATGCAATTTTGATTTTCTTTTATTATAACAATTATAAGCCAATCAAGAAAATCAACCAAGCATGCTTCATTCATACCATTAAACATAACTATTTATATTTAATTTAAGTAATGACATGCTTCATGCTTTCCAATTTTTCATATAAATTAATATACACTTATATTAAGAAATATGAAAACCAATCCATGCATTTAAACATACATTATAACAATTTATAATATATAAAAAATGCATGAGCATGTTTATAACCTAAGGTGGGATTAAATAATCTATATGACATCCATAAAGCATATAAATAACAATTGAACCGGTTAATTTTGGCCCCTAGGATAAAATAAAGCATTAAATTACATTAATTTAGCTAAATTCTATCCTAAAAAATCCATGTACAGCTCCGGAATTGGCCTAGACAGCACGAACCGCCCCGAACCACCTCGAACCGGCCTCCAAAATCACGAACCATGCAAACAATTGGCTGAACCGGACCAAATAGGTCCCAGCCCAGCCGAACCGGTCCGAACCGGACCGTCCTTGCTTGAACCGCGCCTGTTGAAACCCTAGTGCGCGCCTCCATCGTGACAGCGTCGAGACGCTGTGTAGATTAGCGTCCCGACGCTGTGCGTTTTCCATATCTAGCGCCTGCGTAATCGAGACAGCGTCGAGACGCTGTTGAGGTAGCGTCCCGACGCTGTGTGCTTTCCTTACCGAGCGCCTTCGGTATCGAGACAGCGTCGAGACGCTATTGAAGGAGCGTCCCGACGCTGTTGCGTCTGGAGGCAGATTCTGGGCAAAACAGCAACGATTTTTCCGATTTCGGCTTCGATTTCAGCGGCGATTCCTTCGATTTTCATCTCATAAAAACCTATTCTAGACCCGGACTTACATAGGACTCGATTTTACATAAAATACCCGAAACACCGGGCCTTACATGATCAAAATCACATAAAAATAAAATCTATGGCCATAAAATTAACCCAAACAGTTCAATGCAAACCGAACATACAATATGCATAAATCCCACCTATTAGAGCCTATCGCAACTTTTTAAAATTAATTAATAGGGACAGCGATGGCTCTGATGCCGATTGAAGGGAATAAAAGTCCCCACGCAGCGGAAGCGCATCGATTGGACCTTACGTCGTATATTAATTAACATTAAAAACCGTTACGAAAACTCAAACAAAAAACTTTAAACTAACTTTAAAGCCGCTGTAAAATCGGTTTAAACATGCTAAAATAAATCTAAATTTATTTTTAAAACTTTTCTAAAGAAAAGAGGAAGAACCGTTACAAACCTCCGTTGTAGACTTGACCGTTCTTCGCCAACGAAGCTCCACGAATGAAAACGCAGCAGCCGCTTCAAGGTATTCTTCGCTGGAAATTCTTCTTTGATTGACACAATAACCACAGAGGTTACACCGGTATGTCTCTAAGTCTAGGAGGCCAAAGACTTGTGGGAGTCTTTCTCTAAGAGGGAGGCTAGAGAGAATTCTAGGTCTTGTCTTTCAAGAGTGTCAAGTGTCATGACCAATTAGGTCTAGTGTTCTATTTATAGAAGAGAGGCCATGAATAAAATATTCAATTAAATCAATCTTTTCCAAAATTGATTCAATCTTTATTCCTTAATTAATCAATCATGATCAATCAATTCCCAATTGATTAATCTTTTCCATAAATGACTAATTTCTTCCATAAGTAATTAGATCATTCCCATAAATGATTAATCACTTCCTTAAGTGATTAATTATTTACATAATTGATTAATTCATGGTTAATGAATTCTTTAATTAATTAACCACCAAATTAAATATCACATATTTAATTTCCGGCCTTGAATTAATTAATTTTGCCCAAACACTTTTAGGACTTAAATTAATTAATTCTTTCAATCTTCCATAAATTTATATTTGAACTTCTTCAAATATTAATTTCTCTCATAATAATATATCAATATATATTATATTTATTTCCCTCAGTAAATTGAACATTTTCAATTTAATTACTTAGTTGCCTCAAATTACTTTACGAGCTACCAGTGGGACCTAATGGACCTGCAGATCAGAAGCTCCAACGATGTGAGATTAATTGGTTAAACTCTTTAACCACAATAATCAATATTCGTTAACTGTGTGTACATTCCACTATAGACTCACAGTTGCACTCTTCTCACTGCAGACATATTTTCTGTGTCCACGGAACTTAGACCAATATCGACTAGTTAGTCCTTCACGAGTGTCCGTAACACCAGCTGGGTCAAATTACCGTTTTACCCCTGGGTCACCTCTATTTCCTTAAGTACCAATTCTCCTCTAATGAACAATCTGTTTATGGTCCAACCATTAAACAGAAAACCCTCTCGTGCCATTGAGAGGGTAGGGCCCTTTGTTCAAGACTCGGAGTAACCACTTAAGGGAACACTCATCTGCTTCCCTAAAGTCGGGAAGGAGTGAATTCCATCTTGTACGATTATGTTCCCAGCTCCCCATTCGATCTTGTCCCCAAAGTGGTAGGCTTATTGAGTCGGCGTATTGGCCACTCTCACCCATGCAAATCAAAGGACAGTCTCTCATGAGCAGGAGTCCATAATCAACTCAGGATTAAGACTAAGTTGTCTCGGTCGTCCTAGTGAAATAGAAAACCAACTAGTTAACGGTGTTATAACTAGTGGTTACTATTTCGCGGTCCGGTCTTATGCAAACTCATTGCATAGGATACCCCTACTCGCATGTCTCCTACACGAACGCGTTGGATCGCAGCGTTTGTATCAAATACAAAGTGGGCCGTATCCATAGTGTCACCAGGATAAGGCACCCAGTCTTATCCCTATACTATAGACCCTTTAGGCTGTTTCTTGAACAATGATCCCATATGTCGCTACATATAGTTCAAGACTCATATTACAGCCTTGGATGTCTAGTTTATTGGATTAGGGTTATTATTAGGCAAAGACAAATATAAAATAACTAATAACAATTAATGGAAAAATATATCAATATTATTTCATTAATATCCGGTCAACGGTTACATTCACTATCTACGAGTTTTAGGGCATAAAACCCAACAAACTCCCACTTGAACTAAAACACTAGTTAGTGGGATGTAAATGCAATAATCTAAAGCTGGAAATACAATGAACTAGGGCATCCTTATACCCATTATACATTTCTCCCACTTGCCCTAGATTAGATGGCATACATATCTCGTAGACCTAGACCTTCTAGATGACCCTCAAACACTTTAGCCGTGAGGGCCTTTGTAAATGGATCAGCGATGTTGTGCTCCGAGGCGATCTTAGTGACGATCACATCTCCTCTTTGCACAATCTCCCGTATCAGGTGATACTTCCTCTCGATGTGTTTACCCCGTTTGTGGCTACGAGGTTCTTTTGAGTTGGCTACAGCCCCACTGTTGTCACAGTATAGTGTTATGGGCACGTTCATATTCGGAACTACTTCCAAATCAGTCAAGAACTTTCTGAGCCACACTGCCTCCTTAGCTGCTTCGCAAGCTGCTACATACTCAGCCTCCATGGTTGAGTCTGCTATGCATCCTTGTTTGATGCTTCTCCACACTACTGCTCCTCCATTGAGGGTGAATACTGACCCTGATGTGGATTTCCTAGAATCCTTATCAGCTTGAAAGTCAGAATCAGTGTATCCAGTAAGAATCAAATCCTTAGCTCCATACACAAGCATGTAGTTCCTCGTTCTCCGAAGATACTTGAGGATATTCTTAACCGCTCCCCAGTGGTCCAACCCTGGATTAGACTGATACCTACTGACTACTCCCACTGCATAACATATGTCAGGCCTAGTGCAGAGCATGGCATACATTAAGCTGCCCACAGCTGAGGCGTAGGGAATGTGTCTCATGTTCTCAACTTCTTGAGGTGTCTTAGGAGATTGTTCCTTAGATAGGTGTACCCCATGTCTGAAGGGTAGGAGTCCCTTCTTGGAGTTTTGCATCGAATATCGAGACAACATCTTGTCAATATACGTTGCTTGAGACAGAGCTAGCGTTTTGTTCTTACGATCCCTAATGATTTGGATTCCCAGAACATATTGAGCCTCTCCCAGATCTTTCATTTGGAATTGGGCAGCTAGCCATTTCTTAATGTCAGTGAGGTATCCTACATCATTCCCAATGAGTAGGATATCGTCTACATAAAGTATTAGAAAAGCTACTTTCCTTTTGTTGACTTTCTTGTATACACAAGGCTCATCAACGTTTTGGTCAAAGCCAAAAGATTTGATTGCAGTATCAAATCTAATGTTCCATGATCTGGATGCTTGTTTCAATCCATAAATGGATCGATTTAGCTTACAAACTTTTTGTTCCTGACCTTGGGCTATGAACCCTTCGGGTTGAGACATAAAGATATTCTCTTCAAGATTACCATTCAGAAAGGCAGTCTTGACATCCATTTGCCATATTTCATAGTCATAATATGTGGCAATGGATAAAAGAATTCTTATGGACTTTAACATGGCTACAGGAGAAAAGGTTTCCTCATAGTCAACCCCCTCCTTTTGGGTATAACCCTTTGCCACTAGTCTAGCTTTGAAGGTCTGTACCTTTCCAGCTGCATCTCTTTTTCTCTTATAGATCCATTTGCACCCTATGGGTTTTACCCCATTTGGTAGATCTGCAAGTTCCCATACAGAATTGGAGTACATTGACTCCATTTCCAGGTTCATGGCTTTGACCCATTCATCCTTATCTTCGTCATTCATTGCCTGTCGATAGGACAATGGATCCTCAATGCCATCATTAGGTATGACAACCTGAGTTTCAGTTAAACCCAAGTAGCGATCAGGTTGTAACACAACCCTCCCACTGCGTCGAGGCATTCCCAACGTTTGAGATGGACGGGATGGATCTGAAGAACTAGTTCCTTCATCAACTCTTGTTGAAGGTCCAACTTCATCAACAACTCTTGATGATTCTTCAGTAGCTTCTCCTAATATTATTTTGCTTCGTGGTTTATGATCTCTCATGTGGTCTTCCTCTAAGAAAGTGGCGTTTGTCGATACAATCACCTTATTTTCTTGTGGGTTGTAGAAATAACCACCTCTCGTTTCTTTAGGGTAACCAACAAATTGGCACAGTTTTGAACGAGGTTCCAGTTTCTTAGGATTTGTCACAAGCACGTGTGCAGGACAACCCCAGATGCGAAAGTGATGCAAACTAGGTTTACGCCCCTTCCATAACTCGAAAGGTGTTTCAGAAACACTTTTCGAGGGAACATTGTTCAAGATGTATACTGCAGTCTCTACTGCATACCCCCAAAACGAGCTAGGCAATTGAGCATAGCTCATCATTGATCGAACCATGTCTAACAAGGTTCTATTTCTCCTTTCTGACACACCATTCTGCTGAGGTGTACCAGGGGCTGAGAGTTGAGATTGGATTCCATGTTCTATCATATAGTCCTAGAATCTTTGATCCATATACTCCCCTCCTCGATCAGATCGAAGTACTTTGATAGATTTACCTAATAGGTTTTCAACTTCAGCCTTAAACTCCTTAAACTTTTCAAGGGCTTCAGACTTATGTCCCATTAGGTATAAGTAACCATATCTTGAATAATCATCTATAAATGAGATGAAATATTCGTACCCTCCTCGAGCTTTTACATTCATTGGACCACATAGATCCGAATGTATTAACGCTAAGGGTTCTTTGGCTCTGTAACCTTTTCCAGTAAAGGGTCTTTTGGTCATTTTTCCCTCGAGACAAGATTCACAAGGTGGTAGTGAATCATCTTCTAACTTGCTTAGAAGTCCATTCTTTACCAAACGACTGATCCTATCGATGTTTATATGACCAAGTCTAAGATGCCAAAGATGAGTATTGTTACTTGATGGAGAAATCTTTTGCCTTTTACTTTGAGTTTCAGCAGTTTTAAATAATTCGTGATTTAAAAGTGCTTTGTTTTCGGTTGGTCTTAAAACATACAAGTTATTTTCCAATTTTGCTGAACAAATGAGTATACCATTTTTATAAATGAACGCTTCATTCATATCAAAAGTAACTGTATACGATTGTTCAATCAAACATGAAATAGAAATTAAGTTCCTCTTAATCTTGGGAACGATTAACAAACTTTCTAAAAGTAAGAATCTATTTCTAAAAAATAACTTTGCAGCTCCCACTGCTTTAGCTGAAATGACTTCTCCAGTTCCGACCCTGAGTGTCATTTCTCCATCGTTCAACTGCCGAAAGGAACTATTTTCCTGAAAAGAAGAGCAAACATGATTAGTTGCTCCTGAATCAAGTATCCAGGTAAACTCATCATGTTCTACCAGGCATGTTTCTAAAACAAGTAAATCAAATTTACCTTCCTTTTCCTTCTTTTTCTCAGCAAGGTACTTTGGGCAGTTTTTCTTCCAATGTCCATCTACATTGCAGTGAAAACATTTGCCCTTGTCTGCCACAGCTTTGGCTTTTCCCTTGCTTTTGGCAGCAGTACTGGGAGCTTTCCCCTTGTTTCCTTTCTTCTTCGTTTTCTTTGAAGAAGTGGCTACAGATTTAGTTCCAGAGGATGAACCCTTCTCGAACTTTCTTTTGGAGTGAACAACGTTTGCCTCTCCTTCTATCTGTCCCTTGTTCTTAAGAAGAGACTGATAGAGCTGTAGCTCATTAAGGAGGCTAGTCAGGTTGAATGTTATTTTATTCATCATTGCATTGCTTCGAAACTGCAGAAAACTCTTCGGAAGAGATTCTAAGATGAATGCAACCTGACTACGCTCATCTATGACCGCCCCGTTTGCCTCTGCCACGTTGAATTGGACCATCATATCCAGGACATGCTCCCGAACAGACGTGCCTTCTTTCATGCGACAGCTATAAACGTATTTGAGAGCGTCATGGTGGAGTTGGTAGGACGGTTGTCCAAACATCTCCCGGAGAGAGTTCATAATCTCCCTCGCTGTTACCATGCCCTCATGCCTTTTAGCCAAAACTTCAGATAAGCTGGCTAAGATATAGACGCGAGTCTTATCATTGGCCTTTGTCCAGCGGTCATAAGCATCCTTAACTGCCTGGGATGCATTACGAGCAGGGGCTGGAGGACAATCCTCCGTTAAGACGAACCGCAGATCATCGACAACAAGAATCGTATTCAAGTTCGACTTCCACGTAGCATAATTTTCGCCGGTTAATTTCTCATTTTTAAGCAGAGAGACAATTGAGGAAGACATTGCTGAAATTTTAAACAAACAATGACCGTATTAGTTATCTTTGCCTTAACCCATCATACAAGCAAACAATTGCATACAATCCAATCAATTTAGCAAAACAGACAATCACAGAACCCTAAAACTATTGATTTAGTTTTGCAACGACGTTTCAGAGGTTTAGAATATCAGCCACCGAAGGGTGATCAGGTACTCCTCCTTTGAAATGAGACGCCTCTCAGCTAATTCTAATTCCAGAATAACTCATATTCCTATAGACATTAGCCACCGTTGTTCGGTCAAGGATTTGTTAACAATTTTAACTCATCCTCGTAAGTGTAACCCTCCCACTTTCAGATCTCAGAGGCACGCACCAACAGGCTACCGAAGGGAAAGACAACTGTTGGTGATTAGCCTAAGAGCTCCTATCCTTTTCAGGAGTTCACGATGTTCCGAATCCTATGATCAGGCCCTCCGAAGGGATGGATGCGCCAGGGCAACCTGCAGGCGGATCATAGGACTCTCACGGTGTGAACTATGGGCGGAGACCGAGGGATACGTTGACACGTGTCCCGCTCCCACTTACTCTGGACATTTTTCCCATTCACCTTGATATTGACCCATGCAAACACTTTCCGAAGGGAGGCCGCTCCTAGGGCGACTCGAAGCCGAGCATGAATCTCACGTTGTGAATATAGGGACGTAGGAGCAAAACTTGATTTAAATCTCGTTTTGTAATTTTCCTCCCACTGAAAATGTCCTAAGGTTAATATAGGGTTGTTTAACTTAGATAGTATTCGGCTAAGTCAATCTATCTAAGTCTGATCCTATTATAACAATTATGGAAAGGATTCAACTGCAATCTTTTGGGTGAATTAAACTTTTTAATAAACCCAACATTGCAAGTCAACATTACTATGGTTAATTCAACTCAATCCGGTTAGTTCCCAGGTAGGAGGTGTTCCGTAAACCGTCAACTTAAATACCCCCAGCCTTAGACAGAACTTTACCGAGAGAGTTCCCTTATAACCTCAGTAATGTAAGGTCTTTACTCTAAAGATCTAGGTGCATTAAACACTTTTAATAAACCTAGTGACATTGCATGCTAACATTTAACTATGATTAATTCAACTCCGGTATTCCAGGTCAGTTCCCAGGTAGGAGGTGTTCCGTAAACCGTCAACTTAAATACCTCCAGCCTTAGACAGAACATTACCGGTGGAGTTCCCTTATAATCATAGCAATGTTTTTCCTACTTAGTAAATTAAAACTATTTTTAATTCTAAGTAAGAAAAGATTCTAATCCTATTAGAAATCGATCTAGGTCTAATTAATTTTAAACAATTTAAAATTAATTCAATTTTTCCTATGATCTTATGTTTGCATGCAAATCTTGATTATAGATTGACGGTTTCTAACCATTAATATTAAAGAACTATTTCAAATTTTAATGATTAACCCTATAATCAAGAATCTAGGGTTTAATTCATTCAACAATCTCATTCAAATTGAATAATTAAGCCACATCAATTGCATGAATAATATAACAATTATATTAATAACTATGGATGTTTCATGCTTCATGCAATTTTGATTTTCTTTTATTATAACAATTATAAGCCAATCAAGAAAATCAACCAAGCATGCTTCATTCATACCATTAAACATAACTATTTATATTTAATTTAAGTAATGACATGCTTCATGCTTTCCAATTTTTCATATAAATTAATATACACTTATATTAAGAAATATGAAAACCAATCCATGCATTTAAACATACATTATAACAATTTATAATATATAAAAAATGCATGAGCATGTTTATAACCTAAGGTGGGATTAAATAATCTATATGACATCCATAAAGCATATAAATAACAATTGAACCGGTTAATTTTGGCCCCTAGGATAAAATAAAGCATTAAATTACATTAATTTAGCTAAATTCTATCCTAAAAAATCCATGTACAGCTCCGGAATTGGCCTAGACAGCACGAACCGCCCCGAACCACCTCGAACCGGCCTCCAAAATCACGAACCATGCAAAAAATTGGCTGAACCGGACCAAATAGGTCCCAGCCCAACCGAACCGGTCCGAACCGGACCGTCCTTGCTTGAACCGCGCCTGTTGAAACCCTAGTGCGCGCCTCCATCGTGACAGCGTCGAGACGCTGTGTAGATTAGCGTCCCGACGCTGTGCGTTTTCCATATCTGGCGCCTGCGTAATCGAGAAAGCGTCGAGACGCTGTTGAGGTAGCGTCCCGACGCTGTGTGCTTTCCTTACCGAGCGCCTTCGGTATCGAGACAGCGTCGAGACGCTATTGAAGGAGCGTCCCGACGCTGTTGCGTCTGGAGGCAGATTCTGGGCAAAACAGCAACGATTTTTCCGATTTCGGCTTCGATTTCAGCGGCGATTCCTTCGATTTTCATCTCATAAAAACCTATTCTAGACCCGGACTTACATAGGACTCGATTTTACATAAAATACCCGAAACACCGGGCCTTACATGATCAAAATCACATAAAAATAAAATCTATGGCCATAAAATTAACCCAAACAGTTCAATGCAAACCGAACATACAATATGCATAAATCCCACCTATTAGAGCCTATCGCAACTTTTTAAAATTAATTAATAGGGACAGCGATGGCTCTGATGCCGATTGAAGGGAATAAAAGTCCCCACGCAGCGGAAGCGCATCGATTGGACCTTACGCCGTATATTAATTAACATTAAAAACCGTTACGAAAACTCAAACAAAAAACTTTAAACTAACTTTAAAGCCGCTGTAAAATCGGTTTAAACATGCTAAAATAAATCTAAATTTATTTTTAAAACTTTTCTAAAGAAAAGAGGAAGAACCGTTACAAACCTCCGTTGTAGACTTGACCGTTCTTCGCCAACGAAGCTCCACGAACGAAAACGCAGCAGCCGCTTCAAGGTATTCTTCGCTGGAAATTCTTCTTTGATTGACACAATAACCACAGAGGTTACACCGGTATGTCTCTAAGTCTAGGAGGCCAAAGACTTGTGGGAGTCTTTCTCTAAGAGGGAGGCTAGAGAGAATTCTAGGTCTTGTCTTTCAAGAGTGTCAAGTGTCATGACCAATTAGGTCTAGTGTTCTATTTATAGAAGAGAGGCCATGAATAAAATATTCAATTAAATCAATCTTTTCCAAAATTGATTCAATCTTTATTCCTTAATTAATCAATCATGATCAATCAATTCCCAATTGATTAATCTTTTCCATAAATGACTAATTTCTTCCATAAGTAATTAGATCATTCCCATAAATGATTAATCACTTCCTTAAGTGATTAATTATTTACATAATTGATTAATTCATGGTTAATGAATTCTTTAATTAATTAACCACCAAATTAAATATCACATATTTAATTTCCGGCCTTGAATTAATTAATTTTGCCCAAACACTTTTAGGACTTAAATTAATTAATTCTTTCAATCTTCCATAAATTTATATTTGAACTTCTTCAAATATTAATTTCTCTCATAATAATATATCAATATATATTATATTTATTTCCCTCAGTAAATTGAACATTTTCAATTTAATTACTTAGTTGCCTCAAATTACTTTACGAGCTACCAGTGGGACCTAATGGACCTGCAGATCAGAAGCTCCAACGATGTGAGATTAATTGGTTAAACTCTTTAACCACAATAATCAATATTCGTTAACTGTGTGTACATTCCACTATAGACTCACAGTTGCACTCTTCTCACTGCAGACATATTTTCTGTGTCCACGAAACTTAGACCAATATCAACTAGTTAGTCCTTCACGAGTGTCCGTAACACCAGCTGGGTCAAATTACCGTTTTACCCCTGGGTCACCTCTATTTCCTTAAGTACCAATTCTCCTCTAATGAACAATCTGTTTATGGTCCAACCATTAAACAGAAAACCCTCTCGTGCCATTGAGAGGGTAGGGCCCTTTGTTCAAGACTCGGAGTAACCACTTAAGGGAACACTCATCTGCTTCCCTAAAGTCGGGAAGGAGTGAATTCCATCTTGTACGATTATGTTCCCAGCTCCCCATTCGATCTTGTCCCCAAAGTGGTAGGCTTATTGAGTCGGCGTATTGGCCACTCTCACCCATGCAAATCAAAGGACAGTCTCTCATGAGCAGGAGTCCATAATCAACTCAGGATTAAGACTAAGTTGTCTCGGTCGTCCTAGTGAAATAGAAAACCAACTAGTTAACGGTGTTATAACTAGTGGTTACTATTTCGCGGTCCGGTCTTATGCAAACTCATTGCATAGGATACCCCTACTCGCATGTCTCCTACACGAACGCGTTGGATCGCAGCGTTTGTATCAAATACAAAGTGGGCCGTATCCATAGTGTCACCAGGATAAGGCACCCAGTCTTATCCCTATACTATAGACCCTTTAGGCTGTTTCTTGAACAATGATCCCATATGTCGCTACATATAGTTCAAGACTCATATTACAGCCTTGGATGTCTAGTTTATTGGATTAGGGTTATTATTAGGCAAAGACAAATATAAAATAACTAATAACAATTAATGGAAAAATATATCAATATTATTTCATTAATATCCGGTCAACGGTTACATTCACTATCTACGAGTTTTAGGGCATAAAACCCAACAAACTCCCACTTGAACTAAAACACTAGTTAGTGGGATGTAAATGCAATAATCTAAAGCTGGAAATACAATGAACTAGGGCATCCTTATACCCATTATACATTTCTCCCACTTGCCCTAGATTAGATGGCATACATATCTCGTAGACCTAGACCTTCTAGATGACCCTCAAACACTTTAGCCGTGAGGGCCTTTGTAAATGGATCAGCGATGTTGTGCTCCGAGGTGATCTTAGTGACGATCACATCTCCTCTTTGCACAATCTCCCGTATCAGGTGATACTTCCTCTCGATGTGTTTACCCCGTTTGTGGCTACGAGGTTCTTTTGAGTTGGCTACAGCCCCACTGTTGACACAGTATAGTGTTATGGGCACGTTCATATTCGGAACTACTTCCAAATCAGTCAAGAACTTTCTGAGCCACACTGCCTCCTTAGCTGCTTCGCAAGCTGCTACATACTCAGCCTCCATGGTTGAGTCTGCTATGCATCCTTGTTTGATGCTTCTCCACACTACTGCTCCTCCATTGAGGGTGAATACTGACCCTGATGTGGATTTCCTAGAATCCTTATCAGCTTGAAAGTCAGAATCAGTGTATCCAGTAAGAATCAAATCCTTAGCTCCATACACAAGCATGTAGTTCCTCGTTCTCCGAAGATACTTGAGGATATTCTTAACCGCTCCCCAGTGGTCCAACCCTGGATTAGACTGATACCTACTGACTACTCCCACTGCATAACATATGTCAGGCCTAGTGCAGAGCATGGCATACATTAAGCTGCCCACAGCTGAGGCGTAGGGAATGTGTCTCATGTTCTCAACTTCTTGAGGTGTCTTAGGAGATTGTTCCTTAGATAGGTGTACCCCTTGTCTGAAGGGTAGGAGTCCCTTCTTGGAGTTTTGCATCGAATATCGAGACAACATCTTGTCAATATACGTTGCTTGAGACAGAGCTAGCGTTTTGTTCTTACGATCCCTAATGATTTGGATTCCCAGAACATATTGAGCCTCTCCCAGATCTTTCATTTGGAATTGGGCAGCTAGCCATTTCTTAATGTCAGTGAGGTATCCTACATCATTCCCAATGAGTAGGATATCGTCTACATAAAGTATTAGAAAAGCTACTTTCCTTTTGTTGACTTTCTTGTATACACAAGGCTCATCAACGTTTTGGTCAAAGCCAAAAGATTTGATTGCAGTATCAAATCTAATGTTCCATGATCTGGATGCTTGTTTCAATCCATAAATGGATCGATTTAGCTTACAAACTTTTTGTTCCTGACCTTGGGCTATGAACCCTTCGGGTTGAGACATAAAGATATTCTCTTCAAGATTACCATTCAGAAAGGCAGTCTTGACATCCATTTGCCATATTTCATAGTCATAATATGTGGCAATGGATAAAAGAATTCTTATGGACTTTAACATGGCTACAGGAGAAAAGGTTTCCTCATAGTCAACCCCCTCCTTTTGGGTATAACCCTTTGCCACTAGTCTAGCTTTGAAGGTCTGTACCTTTCCAGCTGCATCTCTTTTTCTCTTATAGATCCATTTGCACCCTATGGGTTTTACCCCATTTGGTAGATCTGCAAGTTCCCATACAGAATTGGAGTACATTGACTCCATTTCCAGGTTCATGGCTTTGACCCATTCATCCTTATCTTCGTCATTCATTGCCTGTCGATAGGACAATGGATCCTCAATGCCATCATTAGGTATGACAACCTGAGTTTCAGTTAAACCCAAGTAGCGATCAGGTTGTAACACAACCCTCCCACTGCGTCGAGGCATTCCCAACGTTTGAGATGGACGGGATGGATCTGAAGAACTAGTTCCTTCATCAACTCTTGTTGAAGGTCCAACTTCATCAACAACTCTTGATGATTCTTCAGTAGCTTCTCCTAATATTATTTTGCTTCGTGGTTTATGATCTCTCATGTGGTCTTCCTCTAAGAAAGTGGCGTTTGTCGATACAATCACCTTATTTTCTTGTGGGTTGTAGAAATAACCACCTCTCGTTTCTTTAGGGTAACCAACAAATTGGCACAGTTTTGAACGAGGTTCCAGTTTCTTAGGATTTGTCACAAGCACGTGTGCAGGACAACCCCAGATGCGAAAGTGATGCAAACTAGGTTTACGCCCCTTCCATAACTCGAAAGGTGTTTCAGAAACACTTTTCGAGGGAACATTGTTCAAGATGTATACTGCAGTCTCTACTGCATACCCCCAAAACGAGCTAGGCAATTGAGCATAGCTCATCATTGATCGAACCATGTCTAACAAGGTTCTATTTCTCCTTTCTGACACACCATTCTGCTGAGGTGTACCAGGGGCTGAGAGTTGAGATTGGATTCCATGTTCTATCATATAGTCCTGGAATCTTTGATCCATATACTCCCCTCCTCGATCAGATCGAAGTACTTTGATAGATTTACCTAATAGGTTTTCAACTTCAGCCTTAAACTCCTTAAACTTTTCAAGGGCTTCAGACTTATGTCCCATTAGGTATAAGTAACCATATCTTGAATAATCATCTATAAATGAGATGAAATATTCGTACCCTCCTCGAGCTTTTACATTCATTGGACCACATAGATCCGAATGTATTAACGCTAAGGGTTCTTTGGCTCTGTAACCTTTTCCAGTAAAGGGTCTTTTGGTCATTTTTCCCTCGAGACAAGATTCACAAGGTGGTAGTGAATCATCTTCTAACTTGCTTAGAAGTCCATTCTTTACCAAACGACTGATCCTATCGATGTTTATATGACCAAGTCTAAGATGCCAAAGATGAGTATTGTTACTTGATGGAGAAATCTTTTGCCTTTTACTTTGAGTTTCAGCAGTTTTAAATAATTCGTGATTTAAAAGTGCTTTGTTTTCGGTTGGTCTTAAAACATACAAGTTATTTTCCAATTTTGCTGAACAAATGAGTATACCATTTTTATAAATGAACGCTTCATTCATATCAAAAGTAACTGTATACGATTGTTCAATCAAACATGAAATAGAAATTAAGTTCCTCTTAATCTTGGGAACGATTAACAAACTTTCTAAAAGTAAGAATCTATTTCTAAAAAATAACTTTGCAGCTCCCACTGCTTTAGCTGAAATGACTTCTCCAGTTCCGACCCTGAGTGTCATTTCTCCATCGTTCAACTGCCGAAAGGAACTATTTTCCTGAAAAGAAGAGCAAACATGATTAGTTGCTCCTGAATCAAGTATCCAGGTAAACTCATCATGTTCTACCAGGCATGTTTCTAAAACAAGTAAATCAAATTTACCTTCCTTTTCCTTCTTTTTCTCAGCAAGGTACTTTGGGCAGTTTTTCTTCCAATGTCCATCTACATTGCAGTGAAAACATTTGCCCTTGTCTGCCACAGCTTTGGCTTTTCCCTTGCTTTTGGCAGCAGTACTGGGAGCTTTCCCCTTGTTTCCTTTCTTCTTCGTTTTCTTTGAAGAAGTGGCTACAGATTTAGTTCCAGAGGATGAACCCTTCTCGAACTTTCTTTTGGAGTGAACAACGTTTGCCTCTCCTTCTATCTGTCCCTTGTTCTTAAGAAGAGACTGATAGAGCTGTAGCTCATTAAGGAGGCTAGTCAGGTTGAATGTTATTTTATTCATCATTGCATTGCTTCGAAACTGCAGAAAACTCTTCGGAAGAGATTCTAAGATGAATGCAACCTGACTACGCTCATCTATGACCGCCCCGTTTGCCTCTGCCACGTTGAATTGGACCATCATATCCAGGACATGCTCCCGAACAGACGTGCCTTCTTTCATGCGACAGCTATAAACGTATTTGAGAGCGTCATGGTGGAGTTGGTAGGACGGTTGTCCAAACATCTCCCGGAGAGAGTTCATAATCTCCCTCGCTGTTACCATGCCCTCATGCCTTTTAGCCAAAACTTCAGATAAGCTGGCTAAGATATAGACGCGAGTCTTATCATTGGCCTTTGTCCAGCGGTCATAAGCATCCTTAACTGCCTGGGATGCATTACGAGCAGGGGCTGGAGGACAATCCTCCGTTAAGACGAACCGCAGATCATCGACAACAAGAATCGTATTCAAGTTCGACTTCCACGTAGCATAATTTTCGCCGGTTAATTTCTCATTTTTAAGCAGAGAGACAATTGAGGAAGACATTGCTGAAATTTTAAACAAACAATGACCGTATTAGTTATCTTTGCCTTAACCCATCATACAAGCAAACAATTGCATACAATCCAATCAATTTAGCAAAACAGACAATCACAGAACCCTAAAACTATTGATTTAGTTTTGCAACGACGTTTCAGAGGTTTAGAATATCAGCCACCGAAGGGTGATCAGGTACTCCTCCTTTGAAATGAGACGCCTCTCAGCTAATTCTAATTCCAGAATAACTCATATTCCTATAGACATTAGCCACCGTTGTTCGGTCAAGGATTTGTTAACAATTTTAACTCATCCTCGTAAGTGTAACCCTCCCACTTTCAGATCTCAGAGGCACGCACCAACAGGCTACCGAAGGGAAAGACAACTGTTGGTGATTAGCCTAAGAGCTCCTATCCTTTTCAGGAGTTCACGATGTTCCGAATCCTATGATCAGGCCCTCCGAAGGGATGGATGCGCCAGGGCAACCTGCAGGCGGATCATAGGACTCTCACGGTGTGAACTATGGGCGGAGACCGAGGGATACGTTGACACGTGTCCCGCTCCCACTTACTCTGGACATTTTTCCCATTCACCTTGATATTGACCCATGCAAACACTTTCCGAAGGGAGGCCGCTCCTAGGGCGACTCGAAGCCGAGCATGAATCTCACGTTGTGAATATAGGGACGTAGGAGCAAAACTTGATTTAAATCTCGTTTTGTAATTTTCCTCCCACTGAAAATGTCCTAAGGTTAATATAGGGTTGTTTAACTTAGATAGTATTCGGCTAAGTCAATCTATCTAAGTCTGATCCTATTATAACAATTATGGAAAGGATTCAACTGCAATCTTTTGGGTGAATTAAACTTTTTAATAAACCCAACATTGCAAGTCAACATTACTATGGTTAATTCAACTCAATCCGGTTAGTTCCCAGGTAGGAGGTGTTCCGTAAACCGTCAACTTAAATACCCCCAGCCTTAGACAGAACTTTACCGAGAGAGTTCCCTTATAACCTCAGTAATGTAAGGTCTTTACTCTAAAGATCTAGGTGCATTAAACACTTTTAATAAACCTAGTGACATTGCATGCTAACATTTAACTATGATTAATTCAACTCCGGTATTCCAGGTCAGTTCCCAGGTAGGAGGTGTTCCGTAAACCGTCAACTTAAATACCTCCAGCCTTAGACAGAACATTACCGGTGGAGTTCCCTTATAATCATAGCAATGTTTTTCCTACTTAGTAAATTAAAACTATTTTTAATTCTAAGTAAGAAAAGATTCTAATCCTATTAGAAATCGATCTAGGTCTAATTAATTTTAAACAATTTAAAATTAATTCAATTTTTCCTATGATCTTATGTTTGCATGCAAATCTTGATTATAGATTGACGGTTTCTAACCATTAATATTAAAGAACTATTTCAAATTTTAATGATTAACCCTATAATCAAGAATCTAGGGTTTAATTCATTCAACAATCTCATTCAAATTGAATAATTAAGCCACATCAATTGCATGAATAATATAACAATTATATTAATAACTATGGATGTTTCATGCTTCATGCAATTTTGATTTTCTTTTATTATAACAATTATAAGCCAATCAAGAAAATCAACCAAGCATGCTTCATTCATACCATTAAACATAACTATTTATATTTAATTTAAGTAATGACATGCTTCATGCTTTCCAATTTTTCATATAAATTAATATACACTTATATTAAGAAATATGAAAACCAATCCATGCATTTAAACATACATTATAACAATTTATAATATATAAAAAATGCATGAGCATGTTTATAACCTAAGGTGGGATTAAATAATCTATATGACATCCATAAAGCATATAAATAACAATTGAACCGGTTAATTTTGGCCCCTAGGATAAAATAAAGCATTAAATTACATTAATTTAGCTAAATTCTATCCTAAAAAATCCATGTACAGCTCCGGAATTGGCCTAGACAGCACGAACCGCCCCGAACCACCTCGAACCGGCCTCCAAAATCACGAACCATGCAAAAAATTGGCTGAACCGGACCAAATAGGTCCCAGCCCAACCGAACCGGTCCGAACCGGACCGTCCTTGCTTGAACCGCGCCTGTTGAAACCCTAGTGCGCGCCTCCATCGTGACAGCGTCGAGACGCTGTGTAGATTAGCGTCCCGACGCTGTGCGTTTTCCATATCTGGCGCCTGCGTAATCGAGACAGCGTCGAGACGCTGTTGAGGTAGCGTCCCGACGCTGTGTGCTTTCCTTACCGAGCGCCTTCGGTATCGAGACAGCGTCGAGACGCTATTGAAGGAGCGTCCCGACGCTGTTGCGTCTGGAGGCAGATTCTGGGCAAAACAGCAACGATTTTTCCGATTTCGGCTTCGATTTCAGCGGCGATTCCTTCGATTTTCATCTCATAAAAACCTATTCTAGACCCGGACTTACATAGGACTCGATTTTACATAAAATACCCGAAACACCGGGCCTTACATGATCAAAATCACATAAAAATAAAATCTATGGCCATAAAATTAACCCAAACAGTTCAATGCAAACCGAACATACAATATGCATAAATCCCACCTATTAGAGCCTATCGCAACTTTTTAAAATTAATTAATAGGGACAGCGATGGCTCTGATGCCGATTGAAGGGAATAAAAGTCCCCACGCAGCGGAAGCGCATCGATTGGACCTTACGCCGTATATTAATTAACATTAAAAACCGTTACGAAAACTCAAACAAAAAACTTTAAACTAACTTTAAAGCCGCTGTAAAATCGGTTTAAACATGCTAAAATAAATCTAAATTTATTTTTAAAACTTTTCTAAAGAAAAGAGGAAGAACCGTTACAAACCTCCGTTGTAGACTTGACCGTTCTTCGCCAACGAAGCTCCACGAACGAAAACGCAGCAGCCGCTTCAAGGTATTCTTCGCTGGAAATTCTTCTTTGATTGACACAATAACCACAGAGGTTACACCGGTATGTCTCTAAGTCTAGGAGGCCAAAGACTTGTGGGAGTCTTTCTCTAAGAGGGAGGCTAGAGAGAATTCTAGGTCTTGTCTTTCAAGAGTGTCAAGTGTCATGACCAATTAGGTCTAGTGTTCTATTTATAGAAGAGAGGCCATGAATAAAATATTCAATTAAATCAATCTTTTCCAAAATTGATTCAATCTTTATTCCTTAATTAATCAATCATGATCAATCAATTCCCAATTGATTAATCTTTTCCATAAATGACTAATTTCTTCCATAAGTAATTAGATCATTCCCATAAATGATTAATCACTTCCTTAAGTGATTAATTATTTACATAATTGATTAATTCATGGTTAATGAATTCTTTAATTAATTAACCACCAAATTAAATATCACATATTTAATTTCCGGCCTTGAATTAATTAATTTTGCCCAAACACTTTTAGGACTTAAATTAATTAATTCTTTCAATCTTCCATAAATTTATATTTGAACTTCTTCAAATATTAATTTCTCTCATAATAATATATCAATATATATTATATTTATTTCCCTCAGTAAATTGAACATTTTCAATTTAATTACTTAGTTGCCTCAAATTACTTTACGAGCTACCAGTGGGACCTAATGGACCTGCAGATCAGAAGCTCCAACGATGTGAGATTAATTGGTTAAACTCTTTAACCACAATAATCAATATTCGTTAACTGTGTGTACATTCCACTATAGACTCACAGTTGCACTCTTCTCACTGCAGACATATTTTCTGTGTCCACGAAACTTAGACCAATATCAACTAGTTAGTCCTTCACGAGTGTCCGTAACACCAGCTGGGTCAAATTACCGTTTTACCCCTGGGTCACCTCTATTTCCTTAAGTACCAATTCTCCTCTAATGAACAATCTGTTTATGGTCCAACCATTAAACAGAAAACCCTCTCGTGCCATTGAGAGGGTAGGGCCCTTTGTTCAAGACTCGGAGTAACCATTTAAGGGAACACTCATCTGCTTCCCTAAAGTCGGGAAGGAGTGAATTCCATCTTGTACGATTATGTTCCCAGCTCCCCATTCGATCTTGTCCCCAAAGTGGTAGGCTTATTGAGTCGGCGTATTGGCCACTCTCACCCATGCAAATCAAAGGACAGTCTCTCATGAGCAGGAGTCCATAATCAACTCAGGATTAAGACTAAGTTGTCTCGGTCGTCCTAGTGAAATAGAAAACGAACTAGTTAACGGTGTTATAACTAGTGGTTACTATTTCGCGGTCCGATCTTATGCAAACTCATTGCATAGGATACCCCTACTCGCATGTCTCCTACACGAACCCGTTGGATCGCAGCGTTTGTATCAAATACAAAGTGGGCCGTATCCATAGTGTCACCAGGATAAGGCACCCAGTCTTATCCCTATACTATAGACCCTTTAGGCTGTTTCTTGAACAATGATCCCATATGTCGCTACATATAGTTCAAGACTCATATTACAGCCTTGGATGTCTAGTTTATTGGATTAGGGTTATTATTAGGCAAAGACAAATATAAAATAACTAATAACAATTAATGGAAAAATATATCAATATTATTTCATTAATATCCGGTCAACGGTTACATTCACTATCTACGAGTTTTAGGGCATAAAACCCAACAATACAAATTAATATAATGTATAGTGATGCATTAAAATATAAAGTCTAATTTGAGATTAAACTTTATTATATTGAGAGATTGATATATTTGAAAGAGTTCAAATATATGTCTAATCAAATATATGGTATTTAATTAGAAGATGAATTAATTAATTATGAATTAATTAACTTCAATTTAGTTTAAATTAAATGAGATTTAATTAAACTATAGTCTATGAGAGAAATAAATATTTGAAGAAGTTCAAATATTAATATGAATTTGATTCATATTAAATTTATAGGATATAAGAGAATTTGAAGGAGTTCAAATTTTAATATGAATTTGATTCATATTATAGAATTAATTAATTGAAAGCCTGAAATTAAATATATGATACTTAATTGGGTAATTAATTAATTAACTAATAGAAGGTCTAAAATTAAATATATGATATTTAATTGGTTATCAATTAATTAAAGAATTAATTGGAAATTAATCAATTATGGAAAAGATTAATCAATTATGGAATTGATTGGTCATGGAATTGATTAATGGAAAAGATTAAATCAGTTATGGAAATAATTGATTTTAAATGAATATTTTATTCATGACCTTTCTCCTATAAATAGAACACTAACCCTAGGGTTTAAGGTACTACAACATATGGCCACCATAAGGCCCTCTCATATTCTCTCAACCCAAGAACTCTAGGGAGAATTTTCTCTCTAGAGTTTTTCCTATTCAAGATTAGGTAGTCCCACAACTACGTTCATCAAGAATCATTCGTTGAAGTATTCAGAGTCGTCAACGAAGGTATGTTTCTCATCTCTTAACCTTTCGCCAATGTATTGGTATTTTTGTAGAACAAAATTAATTTACGAACGGTCCAATTGCTTCCGCTGTAACGGAATTGGGGAATTCCAATCCTTCACTTTTCAGAGTTGTCTGGATAATTTAGGAAAGGTATTAAAAAGATGTGAGGATACTCATCTAGTTCTTAATTGGGAGAAGTGCCACTTCATGGTGAAGGAGGGCATAGTGTTAGGTCATAGGATTTCTAAAAATTGTCTAGAAGTTGATAGAGCAAGAGTTGAGGTTATTGAAAGGCTAGAGCCACCGAATTCATTGAAGGGAATTCGGAGTTTTTTAGGACATGCTGGATTTTATAGGAGGTTCATAAAGGATTTTTCCAAAATCAGTAAACCTCTTTGTAACTTATTGTGCACTGATCATGTTTTTGACTTTAATGCAGATTGCAGGAAGGCTTTTGAAACGTTAAAGGCTGCTTTAATCTCAGCACCCATTCTCTGCGTGCCTAATTGGAATTTGCCATTCGAGGTAATGTGTGATGCGAGTGATGTTGCGGTAGGTGCAATGCTGGGGCAAAAGCAGGGCAAATTTATTCATCCTATATATTATGCAAGCAAGGTTTTAAATGAAGCACAGGTAAACTACACAACTACTGAAAAGGAGTTGTTAGCTGTTGTGTTTGCTTTTGAGAAATTTCGACCATATTTGGTTGGATCTAAAGTCACGGTGTTCACGGATCATGCAGCAATAAGGTATTTAATGTCTAAAAAGGATGCAAAGTCGAGACTAATTCGTTGGATTTTATTACTGCAGGAATTTGACTTGGAGATAAAAGACAATAAGGGATCAGAGAATGTCGTTGCAGATCATTTATCTCGTCTTGATCCATCATCATTTTTGCTGGAGCAATCTGCCATTTCCGATTCTTTTCCAGATGAGCAGCTTTTTGCTGTTCAGGTAAATGTAGTCAGGGATGTCCCTTGGTATGCTGATATTGCCAACTTTTTAGTGAAGGGAGTCACTCCTATTGACATGGATTGGAGGCAGAAGAAAAAGTTTAAGCATGATGCAAAATTTTTCTATTGGGATGAGCCATTTATGTATAAGCAATGCTCTGACGGTATTATTCGTAGGTGCGTTTCAGGTGATGAAGCAAAGGAAATCCTGGAGCAATGTCACTCTTCGCCGTATGGAGGCCATTTCAGCGGTCAAATGACAGCTATGAGGATTTTGCATTGCGGATTCTTCTGGCCTACATTATTCAAGGATGCCCATTGGTTCTACAAGCAATGTGACGCTTGCCAGAGGAGAGGAAATTTGGGACCAAGAGATGAAATGCCTCTTACTTACATTTTAGAAGTTGAATTATTTGATGTATGGGGTATTGACTTTATGGGGCCATTTCCCCCTTCTAATGTCAATGTTTTTATCTTATTGGCAGTTGATTATGTGTCCAAGTGGGTGGAGGCCATCGCAGTCCATCAGAGTGATGCCAAGACGGTAGCAAGGTTTCTTCAATCGCACATCTTTGCGCGGTTTGGGACACCTAGGGCTTTAGTGAGTGATGAGGGTACACATTTTGTTAATAATATCTTAACTAAGCTTTTAGCTAAGTATGGGATTAAGCATAGGATAGCTACCCCTTATCACCCACAAGCAAATGGTCAAGCTGAAATTAGTAATAGGGAAATTAAAGCTATTTTAGAGAAAGTAGTCCATCCCTCTAGAAAGGATTGGTCCTTTAGGTTGGATGAGGTTCTTTGGGCTTATAGGACAGCTTATAAGACTCCTTTAGGTATGTCTCCCTATAGGTTAGTATATGGGAAAGCTTGCCATTTACCATTAGAGCTTGAGCATAAAACATTTTGGGCTTTGAAAAAGTTAAATTTTGATCTGAGTCGTGCAGGAGCAATAAGAATGCTGCAGCTTAATGAGTTAGAGGAATTTCGCCAATTTTCTTACGAGAATGCGAAAATGTATAAGGAGAAGACTAAGTTGTGGCATGACAAAAAAATTAAATCTAAGGAGTTTGTCAAGGGTCAGAAAGTTTTGCTTTATAATTCTAGATTAAAATTATTTCCTGGAAAATTAAAATCTAAATGGTCAGGACCGTTTATGGTGCTTGAGGTTTTTCCCAATGGAGCAATTACTTTGCAGGATGAAAAAGATGGGAGAGTATTCAAGGTGAATGGACAGCGTGTGAAAAATTATTGGGGTGAGGAATTTCAGGCGAAATATCCTTCCCTAAGGTTGATTGATGATTGAGAGAGCAGGGCTTTTGCGGGAGCATTTCACAGAGAAAAATTTTGAGCTCCCAGAAATTTTATTTTCCGTTAATTAATTTTATTTGTCGGTTAGGTTAGATTTAATTTCACATGATTTATTAGATTTTATCTTTTATATTTTTCTTTTTGGTAGGGTAGGTTTGATCTATTTTTTATTTGATTTGATTTTTGAGTTATTTATTTGAATTATCTTGCAATTATCTTTTAGTTAGATTTTATCTAGATTTTATTTTCGGTTATTTGAATTCTAGTTTTAATTAATAGAGATTTTCTCTAATTTATTCAGCTTCTTTTGAGAATAACAGGTTAGGTTTGCTTTGATTGGTTTAATTTAAAAGGATTTGATTTGTCCATTTTTAAATTCAAATTCCGTATCTAAAATTCTTCAGGATCGGAAGATTGTTGCGACAAAGATATTGCTGGAGCAAAATATGCCGAGTTAGAAGGGTTTCCGTTGGAATTTATTATTGTTACCATTGGATTTAACTTTGAATTCTCGCAGGTAAATGTGCGTGCGCTATCTGATGAGGCCACGTGTAGCAGAGTAATTATCCGAGGGTTTCAATGATGACAACACGTCAATTTTACCATGGGCGTTTGGAATCTGAAATTTTACCGTTGGTAAATTTTGAATATCAGGTTTGGATTTTTAATTTCTAACGGTAATATTAGTTATGGCAGGGCAAATCTTTTTGGTTAAGGTTCGTGTTTGCTAGAGCCTTATTTATTCACAAACGCTGGTAAGTTTCTCCCACTTTGTCTTCTTGATCAAATCTTCGCGTGAGTGTTATTCTTTCTTTCTTCGCACTCTCTGTCAAAACCCTTTTACATCTCCAATGGCTAAAACAAGAGCCCGAAAAAGAGAGAGAAGGTGAAGAGGAAGAGGTGTCGGTTACACCGGAAGTGCAGAAAGGAAAAACGAAGAAAAAGAGAACGCCGGAAGAAAAAGAGGCTAAACGAAGAAGGAGGCAGCAGAGGGCTGCGGAGCAAGAAACGATTCAAGAAGAGACGGTAAATGTCGCGGATACAGAGGGAACTACACATCCTGAGACAGGACCGATAATGTCTGTTGCGGTTCAAGAAGGGAATGTCGAGAAAAATCAAGAAACAGAGGGTGAAGAGCAGGTCGAAGGTGAGCTTGGCGAGGAGAAAACACCGGAGCAGGAGACTCATGTTGAAATCATTACGCCGGAGCCACCAAAACGCCCCCGCATCAAGAGGAAGGCGGGTCGCGTGAAGATGGTTCGGACCACGCCATCACCTCCGACGTCGGACTCTAAAAAAGAAAGAAGGGACGCTGAGAATAAGGAAAAAGAAGAAGAGGCGAGAAGGGCAGAGGAAGAGCATTTGTGCATCCTGAGAGAAAGCAGGGGCAAAGGAATTGCCGAAGCATCAGGAGAAATTGAGGAGCCGAGGGCGCCATTCATTCGCTTCGTCAACGATCTTGCCCGAGCAAAATACCAGGAGGTGCTGAAACGGGACTTCTTGTTCGAACGTGGATTTGGCAATGATTTACCTAGGTTTTTGGAGGCTGGAATAGTGAACCTCGGTTGGAGGCAATTCTGTGCGAAGCCAGAACCTGTGAATGCCAACATTGTTTGAGAATTTTACGCCAACCTTGACATTAAGAATGATTTTGAGGTCATCGTGCGAGGAGTGCCTGTACAGTGGAGCCCTGAGGCCATCAATGAAATGTTCGATCTCCAAGATTTTCCGCATGCTGTTTTTAATGAGATGGTGGTTGCACCATCTAGTGATCAACTGAGTGCGGCTGTCCGGGAGGTAGGCATTGAGGGGGCCCAGTGGAGGGTGTCGCAAACAAGGAAACATACATTTCAGGCTGCTTATTTAAAGAGTGAAGCCAACACTTGGATGGGCTTCATTAGGCTCCGCTTGCTGCCAACAACACATGACTCCACGGTATCTCAGGACAGGGTATTGCTTGCCTTTGCAATTCTTCGCTCGATGAGTATAGATGTAGGAAAGTTAATTTCTTCTGAGATTGTTGATTGCTGGAAGAAGAAGGTGGGGAAGCTGTTCTTTCCGAACACTATCACGATGTTATGCAGCAGGGCAGGAGTGCCCACGGTTCCAGAAGATATGATCATGGCTGATAAGGGAATCATTGACACACCTAATCTGGTGTGGCTTCAGCGTATGCAAGAGGTTCGCCAGGGTGGGCTTGTGTATGGCGTCAATCAAATCCTAGAGCAACTATCAGTGTTGACCAGTAGGTTAGAGTTGGCTGAAAGGCAAGCTCAGACCTACTGGACTTATGCTAAAAGGAGAGATGATGCGCTAAGGGGGGCCTTGCAAAGCAATTTCTCAAGACCGTATCGGGCCTTCCCAATGTTTCCCGATGATTTGTTTAATCTTTGGATACCACCCCCGCCTGTTGAACGAGAAGAAAATGATGATGAGGAGCAGGGTCAAGAAGAGTGATTGATCGGATGACTTGGAGCGAGCATTGCTTTTGTTTGCTCGCGCATAATTGACCCTGCTCATTGTTATAATTGCTTATCTTTCTTTATTTTTCTGCTTCTTTGACAAAAATATATATCTGCTTTGTAATATTTTTCTTGGATTTTAATGAAATTTTCTGAATGTTTCTATTTCATGAGCATTGACTGACTCTAACTTAACTATTTTCTTATGAATTTTTGAAGCTTGGACTGATGACGCTTAATTAGATCAAGGTATTCTGATCTCCAGAAACCTTTTGCTTGAGCATTTCTTCTAGCCTGGACTGTTGCTGCGGCAAAGAAGATTTTTGACGGTAGTATTGACTTATATGATCCACTTTAAGCTTAATCCTAGTCCCATGTTTAGTTTAAAAATTCAGATAGAAAAATTTATGTTTTGGGGTATAATTGCTTAATTATTATTCATTGGGGACAATGAGGGACTTTTTGCTACTCCAATTATTTTGCTCGAGCATTCCTCTCCTTCAAATTAAAATTTGCTAGGTTATTGAGTAACCGGGGACATTTGTGATACCTGCAGTTTGTCTTCGCGTCAAAAGATGACCTAGGGAATTTGAAAAATGAGAAATATGAGAAAAAAATTATTATTTGCTGAAAGATTATTTGTTGAAGATTTTGCTGAAAAAATTGACAGAGCAAAAGTTTTGAGGGATGAATGATGATCCAGTAGTTTTCTGTCTTCCAGAACTTAGGTGAGCTTCATCATAAAATGTCGCCATTCTGAGAGGCAAGAGATGGAATAACTAAGGATTTTTTAGCTTTATAATGAGTATTGAGCCTAGTTGGTGATGAGCTTGAGGCAAGGGTATACTGCACCATAAAGTGGGTCATCCCATGCTTAAGAGCTTATGACTGTAAGGCTGCTTTAAGTCTGATAAATAATGTTATAAACCCCTTTACAAATATGTTTTGAAATGTCTGATAATAGAGCTAGACTATGGTGAGTTCTTAGAATTAAGTTGAAAAGTGGTGATTATTTGTCCCTGCTGAAGGAATCATTTTGCTGCAGCAGAGCTTGGTTTTGCAGAGTGCTCAGGTAAAGGTTAAAGGTAGTGTTGGACTGTCTGGTTTGATTAAGCTAAATCTTTGTCTAAAGTTTTGAGATTCTTGAAGGAAGGTTGGTTAGTATTGCTCGGGACGCGCAATAATTCAAGTTTGGGGGTATGATAACTACCCAAAAGGTAGTTATTTAGGCTCCATTTATATAAGGATTTGTGTGTCTTTAATGCTTAATAGGGTTGGTTTTATAGAGATATTACAGGATTTAACCCATTTGGAAGAATGGAAGCTTTGGAAATCACTTTGTGCAGATTATGCTGCTGAGCGACTGGAAGGAGCAAATTCTATGCTGCAGCAAAACTGGGAGCAGAAACTGCCACATCACAGCTCGTTAGCCAACTTCATGAACCGACTTCTATTGAGATATTTTCGGGATAAAGGATCAAGGAGAGCCTTACACGTGTCCTAGTTGACCTAATTCAAGCCTCCCATCCCTCTATAAAAGGAAGTAGCCGTCAAAGTCAAAAGCATTCCATGTTTTCCCTTGGAAGCCAAATAGTGTAGAGATTGAAGATCATCAAGTACACCATCATCCGCAAGCTGATTAGGGAGTTTATTTTCCTTCTTAAATTGTGGTTATGGACATGCATACTCAGATTGTAATTCGTATTCCCATGCCTATTATGAACTAAGTAGCTAGGGTGTTGGTTAGGAATAATGTGATTACTGTGCTTCATCTCTAGTAATAAATTGACTATAGCATTTTGGTTAATTGTTGTGCTTATTCTTATTTTATGCCCGCCTGGCCAGCCGGTATGGATAGCTCTCTCTAGTTTCAGGGATGATTTAGAGAGTGTGTGGCAGTTCTCCACATTACGATCATTGTGTATTAGTGAACGCCAGTGACTGAGCTAGGGATAGCCAGTTTCCTAGTGCCTGATCGGTCGCACTTCATTGGGGTTGAAACACAACCCAAAAGATTTGGAGTTCCGGGAGGAATCCGCTAATAATACTGCGGGAAATGCATGATCAATAATATTGCTAGAGCATATTTTATAACAATCACTAAAACCTAACCAGCGCCTGTTTTTAATTTGTCTATCTATTTGTTTACTCGTTGTTCTATCATTTATTTTGCTTCAGCATAATTCCGATAAAACCCAACATTTTAATTATTTTTGAAACCATTAGAAAGGTGTACAAAATAGATAAAGTGAAAACTCATTCAGACCTTGGATTGATAAATATTACTTGCTGCAGACTGTGTATACTTGCACAGGAATTCTAGAGTTTTTTTATACTATATTTTTACTCACTCTAGGAACCCAACAGTGCTCCAGACCCATATCAATGATGTCACTCACTATGACATCATGTACTACTGAGTCAACTATCTCCACATGGTAAAGAGAAGCACAAACATCAGGGTATTTAGCTACTTGTTGAATATTAACCTTAACGATCTCCTCTTGATATTCTAAAGACAGAACATCCCTGTGAAGATTTATCATGGTCTTGGCTGGTTTTACAAATGGTCTCCCCAACAAAACAGATGCAACGCTTGGGGGGAAACCTTTATCAATTTGCATGACATAAAAATCAACAGTAAATAACACATCTCTCACCTGAACTAGGACATCCTCTACAACCTTTAGAGGGTGCATGTAAGATCTGTCAGCTAACTAAAATACATTACCAGTAGTTCTTAGGTCATTTAACTTAAGATCTAGATATACAGAGTAAGGCATGAAATTAAAAGGTGCACTCATATCAAGCATGGCATACTCTATACTCTTACTACCTATCACACAGGGTATGTAAAACAAACCTGGACCTCCAAACTTTTCTGGCATATTACCCTGTAGAAGCGCCGAAACAGTTTTACTCACCTCAACTCTTCCATGCTCTTTCGCCTCCCGCTTGGGACTACATAACTCTTTCATAAACTGCCTAGTTAGGAATACGCTCCACATCCTTTAGCAAGGGTATGTTGATTTCGAAGCCTCCAAAGAATTCTTTCACCTCCTTCTCAAAATCTCTTTCCTTTTTGCTTTTCAACCTGCCAGAAACATTATCCTTAGGGACAAAATGAGGGTACTGATGACCACAATGTGCACGGGCCGCAAGTAATATAAAACAGAAAGTATTCTAAGTATCGATCCTCAGGGAAATTGAATTAATTCCATTAAGTACCAAGAACCATCATGTTTTAATTTTATTTAGAAGATCAACTCGAATGATAATACGAAAATTAAAGGAATTAATAAAAATAAACATTCAATAACGAAATGAAAATATCCAATTAAGGGGGGCTTGACCTAGGGTGTTATCTAGCTTTTTTGGATTTGTAGCTCAAATACATGGATGATAACTAATAATCATCAATTTCATAAATCTAGAAGTAATTTTAAGCGGATTTCTCTTTCAAGTTCCTCCACATCTCATACTAACATAACTAATTCATGTGCCCATCTCCTTAGTTAATCATAGTATGGCATTAAGCAACTTCATAATCAATTTCTAACAATTCTCTTTCACTCTCGTGCTCCAAGCAATCGTTAGCCTTGCAATTAGGATCTAATCTAAATTATCTCTGTCGAGTATCAATTTAGACCAACATAACAATTAATCCGTGATCAAGAGATTAAAAGCATTAAGCAAGAATTGCATAGATGAAATATGAAGAAATTCATTACATAACCCAAGTAATTGCGCTACAATATCCAATTAACTAGAATAACGACCCTAGGTCTCAAGATCTATTCACAAATGGGAATAATTTTGCCCAAGTGATCTTGATCCATAGACCTAACTCAAATTACAACAAGGAGTTATAAAGAAGTAAGGAAGAAATAACCGATAAGTCGATCCCAAGCTCCTGCTACGATCATCTCGAATCTTCAGCCTTGGAATATCGCTCAATTCCAACCTTTTTCTCCACAATTCTTCTCACTTTTTGATGTGGACTTTTCCTACCGCAAGCGCACGGGTCAAGTAATAATAAAGTGTTCGTAAATACGAGTGTCGTCCTCTAGATTGGATTTTTAAGCAAATCAAGTATTGTGAATAATCTCGCTCAATTTTATTTAGGGATTAAAAAGTGATGAATGAATGATAATAAAACCAAATCAAAGCAAGTAAAAAGTATGGAATTTCAATTGGGAAAACGACTTAGGGAATTTATTTCGCCGATTTAGTTTAGGATTGATTTTAAGGAATAAGTTATTATGCACAATGGAATTATGAGCCAAAGACCCTTTAATCACAACTACCTCTCCCGAGTATAATTGATTCTCATGCAAATTAACCAACTTGATATCCCTATCTAAGTTTATTGACAAGCAAGGCAATGAGATATTTCAACCAATTCTAAAGTTAATCTAAAACCGTCATGAATTAGAAAATAAACTTTATTCATGCAATCTTGAGTAAGTCTAGATCAAATCCCCTCTCCCGAGCTAGATTCGAAACTTAAATCATCCAACTAATGGCCAATTAATTGAAAGCATTAAATCAAGATTACAAACACAATAACATTGCACAACTTAAACCATAAATCAATCCATAAACTTAATCAACTACATCAATCCCTAAGCTACAAGTTTAGCTACTCATGAATGTAAATACAATCTCAACTAAACATGTGAAAGCCATAAATCTAACTAAAGAAAGAAAAGGGAAAAGAAAACTCAATGTAGGCCGAGTCCCGACGTCCCCGTCACGATCCCCACGAACAATGGGTTGATTTCCAAGTCTCTCTCTTTGTTTTCAGCCTCAAAGTGCTCTGTTCTGCCCTGTTTACGGCTATCCAAGGTCCCGAATCGAACTCCCCAAAAACCTAGCCGAAAATAAGCTTTTATTCTGATTTTTCGTCTTAGCGTCGAGACGCTGTCAAGACAGCGTCGCGACGCTGCCTCTTATACGCGCGTTCTGAATAAGGAAAAACGGTAGCGTCGGGACGCTTCCTATCATAGCGTCTCGACGCTGTGAGCTTTACGCAATCTGATATGGAATGTGAGCGTCTCGACGCTCAAGAGCTAGCGTCTCGACGCTAACCTGCTGTTGACCGAGATTTGACTTTTTTCCACTTTTACTCTTTTCATTCCTTTGCATCTTTTCACGCCCCGAGCACCCGATTAACTCTAATATGGCAATATAGCTCCAATCAACCATTTCCTAAAAAATAAACATTAAAGCACCATAAAATGGCCCAAAAATCATAAAAGACTAGCTAAATTAAATAAGTAAAGATAGCTAGCTATGCTCGCTATCACTTTTTCTCTCTATTGAGCTAGGGGAAAGCTCCCCAAAATGGGATGATTATCACCTTGGGAGAAGGGGCTTTTTATAGGGAAATGGGCTGGAAATTTCTTGCTGAACAAGTCGACAGCGTCGAAACGCTGTGACGTCATGTTGTCTTGGGGGAGAAGTTGTCGTAGCGTCGAGACGCTATGCGGACAGCATCTCGACGCTACGACGATTTTGGAGCGCTCTTTGCTGATCACCTAGGGTCGAGGGGCTATGGTCCTAGCGTCTCGATGCTAGGCCTTCTAGAAGCCTAAAACACGACTTTTTGCCTCATTTCTTTAAACTTTTGG
Organism: Luffa acutangula; assembly: GCA_036850905.1. Taxonomy (NCBI): domain Eukaryota; kingdom Viridiplantae; phylum Streptophyta; class Magnoliopsida; order Cucurbitales; family Cucurbitaceae; genus Luffa; species Luffa acutangula. Next base: position 29,182,803 of record CM072092.1, read on the forward strand.
GCCTTTTGGGCCTCCCACTTCAATTGTCTTCTTTTCTTGGACCTTAGGGCTTGGATCTTCAATGATTATTCTTCAAATTGCCCAAAATTTTTTCAAATTTATCCAAATTCTCTTAAAATTTCAGTTTTGCATCTCGAACTCGGTTTTCTATACAATCAACATAAAAATACATTAAAGCTCACAATTCATGAACAAAACTAGCTGAAATTAATAGGAACATGATGACACTTTGGCAAGTCATCACACCCCCAAACTTAAAGTTTTGCTAGTCCCGAGCAAAATAAAGTAATGCATATGAATCATAACTTACATGCTAACAACTCTATCCTCAATGCTTCTAGCCATGAATGCAAACTATTGAAACAAATAAGTAAGCATGAACAAGCATCAAGAAGTTTAAAATCTAGTCCTATCCTCCCTTGCAAAAACGAATCATCATTTGCCTTATCATAATCTTTACTAGCCCGGAATCTTTTATATACTCCTCCATTCATCTTCCCCCTACACTGGCACTAAAGCTCGCCCTCTTAGCCATCTTTACTTATCTAGCAAGCACTACCTTACTGAGGTGCCCATAATTCTTTTTTTTTTTTAGATGAGATAATCCTTTTAGATGTAGCGCCTTCGTTCTAGCTTGCCAACATTGGCGATGAAAGCATCCAACTACGAGCGTCTCATCTTTCAGGTTGCCGAGGCATGCTCATTTCTTTCTAGCGCTTTCATGCAAAGGCAAAGGATAGGTGTCATGAATGCCCCTGGTTACTAACGCTCTCAAGAAAGTTGAGCATTTTTTTATATGAGGAAATCAAGAAAGAACGCTTCTGGACTATATGATCATGCCATCTTGCAGTTCTTTCCTTATAGAGCTTAGCGTTTTCATACGCTTGGCTCCTAAATTCTTCTAATTCGTTGAGCTGCAGTAACCGTTGTTCCCCAACCTTCTCTGCGACCAAGTTTAGCTTCTTGATAGCCCAGTATGCTTTGTGCTCGAGCTCCACAGGTAGGTGACAGGCTTTTTCATACACTAATCGATACGGGGATGTACCAATCAGGGTTTTGTATGCCCAGTCCTTCCTGTTGATGCGAACTGTCTTCTCCAGAATTTGCTTAATCTCCCTGTTAGAAATCTCAGCTTGACCGTTAGTCTATGGATGATAAGCTAAAGAAGTTTTATGCTTGACACCATATTTTCTATGTAATGATTCAAACAATTTATTGTAAAAATGGGACCCCTCATCACTAATTATAGCCTGTGGTGTGCCAAATCTAGTGAAAATATTTTTATGCAGAAAACGTAACACAACACGTGCATCATTAGTCTTAGTGGCGACTGCCTCTACCCATTTAGATACGTAATCGACAACAACTATGATGTACGAGTATCCATTGGAAGAGGGAAAAGGGCCCATAAAATCCATGCCCCATACATCGAAAAGTTCTACTTCAAGAATAGGGGTTAGGGGCATTTCATGGTGTCTAGAAATATTACCTGTCCTTTGGCATCTATCACATGTTCTCACAAAGGTATAACAATCTTTAAATAAAGTAGGCCAATAAAAACCAGAGTGAAGTACCTTTGCTGCAGTACGAGTTGGTCCAAAATGACCACCATAAGGAGAGGCATGACAATCATGTATAATCTTACCTACTTCTTCTGCTGGAATGCATCATCGAATGATTTGGTCAGAACACATCTTAAAGAGAAATGGGTCATTCCACAAATAGGACTTCACATCATGGAAAAACTTCTTTCTTTTCTGAGCATTTAAGTCTGGAGGTATTTCTTTTCCTGCAAGAAAGTTTATAAAATCAGCGTACCAAGGAAAAGAAGTTTTAACAGCATATAACCTTTCATCAGGAAAAACTTCTTTGATGGGAAAGGTTGCGATATTCTCTTCGTGCTCTATCCTAGACAAATGGTCTGCGACCACATTCTCACAACCTTTTCAATCATTGATCTCATAGTCAAACTCTTGCAATAACAAAATCCATCTTATGAGTCTGGGCTTGGAATCCTTTTTACTACTCAAATAACGAATAGCAGCGTAGTCAGTGTGCACTATAACCTTTGTACCAAGAAAATAGGGCCTAAACTTATCGAAAGCGAACACAACAACAAGCATCTCCTTTTCAATAGTGGTGTAGTTCTGCTGAGCACTATCTAGAGTTCTACTTGCATAATAAATAGCTCGAAAGAACTTATCTCGATGTTGTCCTAAGACAACTCCTAAAGCATAATCACTAGCATCACACATGATTTCAAATGGTTGACTCCAGTCAGGAACAACAATGATAGGAGCGAAAATCAACATTTCTTTTAAAAGATTAAATGCTAGCAAACATTCTTTTGAAAACACAAATGGAGCATCCTTTTCAAGCAAATGGCACAGGGGTTTAGAAACTTTTGAAAAATCTTTTATAAAACGCCTGTAAAACCCTGCGTGGCCTAAGAAACTACGAACTCCCTTAACATTAATGGGTGGAGGAAGTTGTTCAATAGCAGAAATCTTTGCTTTATCAACCTCCAACACTTTTTCAGACACCTTGTGGCCTAAAACTATCCCTTCTTTTACCATAAAATGGCATTTTTCCCAATTTAAAACAAGGTTAGTCTCTTGGCATCTTTGCAAAACACGAGGAGATTATGCAAACAGTTATCAAATGATGAACCGAAAACAGAAAAATCATCCATAAATACTTCCATAATCTCTTCTACAAGGTCTGAAAATGTGGCCATCATACAACGTTGAAAGGTAGCTGGAGCATTACACAGTCCAAATGGCATATGCCAGAAAGCATAAGTGCCATAAGGACACGTGAATGTTGTTTTCTCTTGGTCCTCGGGCGCAATCGCAACTTGATTATAGCCCGAATAACCATCCAGAAAAAAATAATACAGATATCCCGCTAGCCTATCAAGCATTTGATCGATAAAGGGGAGAGGGAAATGATCTTTTCTAGTGGCTTTGTTTAACTTCGTATAATTGATACACACACGCCACCCAGTGACTGTCCTAGTAGATATTGATTCATCTTTCTCATTCTTAACAACAGTCATCCCTCCTTTCTTAGGCACTACTTGAACAGGACTCACCCAAGGGCTTTCAGATATAGCATAAATAATCCCTGCATTTAATAATTTTAACATCTTGGCTTTTTGATAGCGCTCATAGCGAGCTATGTTTCCCGGTACATTTTAGTTAGTCTTTGAGTAATTTGTGGCGATTTTAATGCGCTTTCATGTTTATTTTGTAAAAATTGGTTTATTGGAGCTAAAACGTGAAATTGGGATTGATCGAGTGTTCGGGATGCCAAAAGAAGCTAAGGATCCGAAAAGAATCATGTTGGAAGCTTTTCCAAGTGGGCTTGGCTGAGAGCTAGCGTCGCGACACTAGCTTTGTGGCGTCTCGACGCTAGCTGATTCCTTAATCAATTTGGGCTGCATAGGTCACAACATCGAGATGTTGTGACAATAGCGTCTCGACGCAATCTGGTTTTCCATAATCAGAACGCGCGGTAAAGGCACAGCGTCGTGACGCTATTGGATTTGGGGAGTCCAATTGGTTAGATTTTAGCCCTAATTTCGACTAGGGACCTTTTGTGGGAGCTAAAGGCAAGGCCAAGGAGCGGGAATCAAGCGAGAAGACGTGGAGATCGTGACGAGGACGTGCGGTGTCGGCAGATTCGAGTTTTCCTTTCTCTTTCCCTTAACTCTTGTAGTTTTTATTGTTTTTCTTACAATTAGTGTTTGTGGTGTAAAGACTATGAATTGCTAGTTGTATGTCATAGGGTTTGATGTAGTTGTATTTAGGATTTTGGATTGTTTTTTTGGGATGAATGTGCTTTTATTTTATTCTTGCAATTTTGTGTAATGCTTTCAATTACTTGATCACTAATTGAATGATTTTAGTGTTGAATCTAACTCGGGAGAGAGGATTTGGCTTAAGACTTACTTTGTTTAATTGCATGACTAGAGTAGAAATTCTAAGTTGGTGACGGGATTTGGAATATCTCTAGAAGCATAACAAGGACTAAACCAAATAATGCCTTGCATATTAATGAACTTAGATAGGGATATCAAGTTAGTTATATGCATGAGAATCAATTATACTCGGGAGAGGTAATCGTGATAAAAGTTTTCTTGGCTTGTTGAATAACTGCACGATCAATTCATTATTATTCATCAATCATCAATCTTAAATAATGAAATCAAGTCCCTAAGAGTCTTTCCATTAGAGTCTGCACCCTTCTATTTTTATGTTTTTAGTCTTTACTTTTATCTTTATCATTGATTTGTGCTCCCTAAATAAAATTGGACAAAAGTATTCACGGTACTTAATTAGCTAGAAAACCAATCCAGTGGACGACATTCGAATTTCACATTCACTATATTATAACTTGACCCGTACACTTGCGGTAAGCAAATTGCGCATCAAGTTGTTTGTGCCGTTGTCGGGGATTGGCATATTTAGTTAAATTAATATTGTGGAAAAATTGTTCGTTCTTAATTTAGGGTGTATTTTTATTTTTTAGGTAGGTTGCATTCTTTTTCTTTATTTTTTTTCTTTCCATATTTTCTAGTTTCCTATTTTAGATATTTCCTTATTTGTTTTTTTTTCTTATTTGTTATTTAATTTTTTTCTTTCCTTTTTGTTTGAGTCTTAGTCCTTTGTTCTTGTTGGGTTATTTTTTGATTGGAAGCCTAATTATCATTGTTGCTTTGATTGATTTGAATGACTTTTTATTCAACACCATACTCCAATTTTTCATCTTCAAGTTATCCCCCTTTAAAAGAAAATTCTTCATTGGAAAGCATAGTTCAAAATTATATTGAGGAGTCTAGAGCGAGGAGTCTAAAATTTTATGAAATTATAAAAGGACTTCAAACCCCAAAGGAAGTTAATGAGGTGGGATCCACTTCCATAGGATGTCTAGTGAGTCATTTGGCCAATGATTCGTGGACACCCATTAAGAAGCTTAGTTCTTTCGATCTTGCTAAGGATGAGCATTAAGGGGTGAGTTGCATAGATAGTGGAGAAGAATTGGAAAGTTGTAGCACCTATCAAGAACATGTTTGTAAGGAAGAAAAAGAAAATGAGCTTGAAGTGTCAGAGGAAGTTCAGGAGGTAGAGTTTGAGGTTGAAAAGCCATCGTATGATTTATCTTCTCCATCCTTTGTACATTTTTATTGTTCTTTTTTCTATTCTCACGAGTCAGTTTTAGAGTCAGCGTCTCTTTATTGTGATATTTCTCCTTTTATGCTTCTTTTATTCAAAAATACCAAAAATAATTCTGTTTCAGGGGCCCATGAGAAGCTAGTCAGTTTGCTAGCGATCGTTGGTTATATTGATTCAAGGAAGAAGGGCCCAAAGAAATACGAGAATTTTTATGTGCCTTGGCAGACTGGAGGAGCACGTCGAGCTATTGACGTTAAACAAGCGCTTATGGGAGGCAACCCAAGTAAGTTCAGTTGTGTTTTTCTTTTTCCTTTTGATTTATTGTTTGTTTTTGTTTTGTAGGTCTTGGTTCCAGTTTCTCCCTTGCTTGTAAGCTTCCATAAAAGAGGACACCATCATTCTAGGGCAGTATTGTTCACTCCTCCTATTCTTTTATTGTTCTCATGCTTGTTTATGCCTTATTTTCTTTATACATTGAGGACAATGCATGTTTTAAGTTTGGGGGTGGAATATCAGGTTTGTAGAGCCCTTGAGCATCTGAGTTTGGGCTATAGTTTTGAGCTTTCTTTGAATTAAGCATATGGTTGTTTTCTGGATGTTTTTTTTTTTTGCGTGACTATGATGTCCTAGGATAGGCTTTCTTGTCAATTTTCAAGCTTTCAATGAGTTGTAAGCATGAGTGCCCAAAAAGGGAGATTTTTTAAACTTTTTCTAGGAGATGTCTTGCATGAGTAGAGTATTTGTCTTGGCTAGATTTGGCTTCGAATGCTTAGGAGCGAATTATTAGATTCATATGCTTGTTGTCACCTCGATAGGTGTAGGGAAGAGCTAAAGAGTTATTTTTTTTGCAAATTAGCATGTTTGATCTTGCTTAGGAGGAAAGAAAATAATATATGCTTATCATACTCATAAAGAAAAATCATTCGTGTTGTTACAAATTGAAAAGAAAAAAATGTCATGGCTTGTGCACAGTTTGCAATGAGTATTAAAGATTTAGGCAAAAAGAGCTACCCCTGTTCTGATCAGTTAGGCCAACCAGAGAAAACTCAGGTTAAGGGTCCCTGCAATAGGTGTGTGAAAGCTAGTGCCACATAAAAATGCTTGATTTAAATTTCAATTATAAGAACCTGAGTATGGAGGAAAACAAACTAATTTGTTCCATTGAGTCGTTAGTGAATCCTTAGTGCCAGTGTAGAGGGAAGATGAGTTGAGAGTTTAGTAATCCAATCCTAGGCTAGTAGAGTCTGATCTCGTTGAGTTAGATCTCGTTTGTGCAAGTTAATTTTGGAAAACTTTTAATTTGTTTCCCTTATTGGTCCTTGTGTGCATGTCTCTTGCTTGCTTGACCATTGACTTTCGAGCCTTGAGGATTGAGTCATGATTGTTGCATTCATTCTTCAACTGTATGTTTGATTTTAGTTTGCTCGAGGACTAGCAAAAGCTTAAGTTTGGGGGTATTTGATAGCGCGCATAGCGAGCTATGTTTCCCGATACATTTTAGTTAGTCTTTGAGTAATTTGTGGCGATTTTAATGTGCTTTCATGTTTATTTTGTCGAAATTGGTTTATCGGAGCTAAAACGTGCAATTGGGAATGATCGAGTGTTCGGGATGCCAAAAGAAGCTAAGGATCCAAAAAGAATCATGTTGGAAGCTTTTCCAAGTGGGCTTGGCCGAGAGCTAGTGTCCCGACGCTAGCTTTGTGGCGTCTCGATGCTAGCTGATTCCTTAATCAATTTGGGCTGCAAAGGTCACAGCGTCGAGACGTTGTTACAATAGCGTCTCGATGCTATCGGGTTTTCCATAATCAGAACGCGCGATAAAGGCACAGCGTCGCGGCGCTATCGACAGATTTTCTATATAATCTTCTTTTCAGCTACAGATTTGGGGAGTTCAATTGGTTAGATTTTAGCCCTAATTTCGACTAGAGACCTTTTGTGGGAGCTAAAGGCAAGGCCAAGGAGCGGGAATCAAACGAGAAGACGTGGAGATCGTGACGGGGACGTGCGGTGTCGGTGGATTCGAGTTTTCCTTTCTCTTTCCCTTAACTCTTGTAGTTTTTATGGTTTTTCTTACAATTAGTGTTTGTGGTGTAAAGACTATGAATTGCTAGTTGTATGTCTTAGGGTTTGATGTAGTTGTTTTAAGGTTTTTGGATTGATTTTTTGGGATGAATGTGCTTTTATTTTATTCTTGCAATTTTGTGTAATGCTTTCAATTACTTGATCACTAATTGAATGATTTTAGTGTTGAATCTAACTTGGGAGAGATAATTTGGCTTAAGACTTACTTTGTTTAATTGCATGACTATAGTAGAAATTCTAAGTTTGTGACGGGATTTGGAATATCTCTAGAAGCATAACAAGGACTAAACCAAATAATTCCTTGCATATTAATGAACTTAGATAGGGATATCAAGTTAGTTATATGCATGAGAATCAATTATACTCGGGAGAGGTAATCGTGATAAAAGTTTCCTTGTCTTGTAGAATAATTGCACGATCAATTCATTCTTATTAATCAATCATCAATCTTAAATAATGAAATCAAGTCCCTAGGAGTCTTTCCATTTGAATCTCCTCCCTTTTATTTTTATGCTTTTAGTCTTTACTTTTATCTTTATCATTGATTTGTGCTCCCTAAATAAAATTGGACAAAAGTATTCACGGTACTTAATTTGCTAGAAAACCAATCCAGAGGACGACATTCAAATTTCACATTCACTATATTATAACTTGACCCGTACACTTGCGGTAAGCAAATTGCGCATCACTTTTACCACTTCCTTCATTGCTGGATTTAATCTTCTTTGTTGCTCTACTGTTGGATTAAAGGCATCTTCCATTATGATTTTATGCATGACAATTGAACGACTAATACCTTTAATATCACTAATAGACCATCCTAAGGCAGATTTATGCTTTTTCAAAACATCCAACAATTTTTCCTCTTCTACTTTACTTAAATCAGCAGAAATGATAACAGGAAAAGTAGAGGATTCTCCTAAGAAAGTATAAGGTAGGTGAGCAGGCAAATGTTTTAATTCAGGGGAAGGGTTATCAAATTGAGCACAAATATCTAATGATAATTTTTCTTCCCTTCCTAAAGATTTATAGTTAAAGCATTTTCCTGATTAATATCTATTAATTCATCTCCAAACACGTCAGGCATGCTTATTTCATAATGATTAGCAGGAGACTCTGACTCTACGCATGTATTGATAATAGTGTCAACTGAATCAATCGAAAAGCAAGAACTAACCTCTTCTGGGCGTTTCAATGCATTAAAAAGGTTGAACACTACCTCGCCATCTTCCATTCTGAGAGTCAGGGTTCCTTTCTGTACCTCAATCAAAGTGCGAGCGGTTGCCAAAAATGGTCTCCCAAGAATGATCGGGACTTCAGGGTCTTCCTCCATGTCTAAAACTACAAAGTCTGCACGGATCATGAATTTATCAACATTGTCCAGAACATCCTCTAGCACACCTTTAGGGTATGTCATTAAACGATCTGCTAATTGCAAAACAATTGTAGTTGACTTTAATTCCCCCAAACCAAGTTTCCTGTAAACACTGAATGACATTAGGTTTATACTCGCCCCTAAGTCGCACAAAGCTTTTTTAATAAACAAACTACCAACAGTACAGGGAAGAGTGAAAATCCCTAAATCTTTTAATTTTGGTGGTAGATGTTTTTGGATTATGGCACTGCACTCGGTTGTCATATTTACTGTCTCGTGGTTCTCGAACTTCCTTTTCTTTGATAAGATTTCCTTCATAAACTTAGCATAGTGTGGCATCTGTTCTAAAGCACCAGCAAATGGAATGTTAATATGGAGCTGTTTAAAAATATCAAGAAATTTTGAAAATTCAGCATCCAACTTTTTCTTTTCAAATCTCTGAGGATACGAAATTTGATTAAGAACTAAAGGAATAGAATCAGAAGACTTATCTGGCACTGGCTGTGTTGTCTCTTCCTCTTGTTTGTTTTCATCATCTTCTTCCAATATCCTTTTAGTGCTGGGCTTTGCTTCTTCTTTTCTTTCAGCTTCTTTCAACTTTTTCCCACTTTTGAGAGATATGGCAGGGCATTGTTGTTGTGGGTCCATGATGACGACATTGGATAAATTTCCTTGCTGGATCTCCTTCATGAATATTGTCATCTGATCTATTTTTGCTTCCATCTTACTAATGACAATATCTCGTTTTACTGATAAATTCCTAGTCTCATTTATGAAATTTCCTAGCATTTCCTCCAAAGGGCTTTTCTTCTCTTGAATTATTTCCTCAGGTTTAGGCTTCACTTCAACCTTAGGTAAACTTGGAATTTCTGATCCTGTGAGCTTGTTTAGAGCCTTGGTTAGAGCTTCAACTTGTAACCTTAAATCACTTACTTCTTCATTCTCACATGTTTTCTCCTTAATTTTGGATTCTGGTTGCTCACACTGCCACTGATAACTTGTCAAGGCCAACTCTTCTACTAGGGTTCGAGCATCTTTGACAGTTTTGGCTAAGAAGCTTCCTCCAGCCGCAGTGTCAAGAATTGTCTGAAAATCCCTTTTTAACCCATTGTAGAAAAATTGTATTTGAAGCCAGTCAGGGTATCCATGTTGTGGGCATTTCCTTAACAAATCCTTATATCTTTCCCAAGCTTCATACAATTGCTTTTCCTCTAATTGTTTAAATGTTCCAATTTCAGTTCTAAGGTTGGTAATTTTGGCTAATGGGAAGAACTTTGTTAGGAAGGCTTTGACTAAATCATCCCAACTGAGAATGCTATTCGAGGTTAACGAGTCTACCCAATCTCTATCTCTATCTTGTAAAGAAAACAGAAACAATTGTAAACGAATAACGTTAGAGCTAACTCCTCCTATTTTTACCGTTCCACAGATATCCAAAAATGATCTTAGGTGATTGTGCAGATCCTCTGATGGATAGCCCTTGAAAGCATTTTCTTTTACCATTTGAATGAGACTAGCTTTGAGCTCAAAATTATCAACAGAAATCGGCTCATAAGCTATTCCAGAGTAATTTAATGGAAATTCTGGCAAAAAAATAATCTCGAATTGCTTTATCTTCTTGATCTGCCATGATTGAATCTCAAAGAAACAATTTATCCACCTTATAGCTTCTAAAATGCAGAAAAATAAATTTCTAAATTAGAATCAAACACTTAATTCTCAATATTAACGAAAAAAAATAATTTCCCCGGCAACGGTGCCAAATACTTGATGACCACAAAGTGCACGAGCCGCAAGTAATATAAAACGGAAAGTATTCCGAGTATCGAATCCTCAGGGAAATTGAATTAATTCCATTAAGTACCAAGAACCATCATGTTTTAATTCTATTTAGAAGATCAACTCGAATGATAATGCGAAAATTAAAGGAATTAATAAAAATAAACATGCAATAACGAAATGAAAATATCCAATTAAGGGGGGCTTGACCTAGGGTGTTATCTAGCTTTCTTGGATTTGTAACTCAAATACATGGATGCATGTAACTAATAATCATCAATTTCATAAATCTAGAAGTAATTTTAAGCGGATTTCTCTTTCAAGTTCCTCCACATCTCATACTAACATAACTAATTCATGTGTCCATCTCCTTAGTTAATCATAGTATGGAATTAAGCAACTTCATAATGAATTTCTAACAATTCTCTTTCACTCTCGTGCTCCAAGCAATCGTTATCCATGCAATTAGGATCTAATCTAAATTCTCTCTGTCGAGTATCAATTTAGACCAACATAACAATTAATCCGTGATCAAAAGATTAAAAGCATTAAGCAAGAATTGCATAGATGAAATATGAAGGAATTCATTACATAACCCAAGTAATTGCGCTACAATATCCAATTAACTAGAATAACGACCCTAGGTCTCAAGATCTACTCACAAATGGGAATAATTTTGCCCAAGTGATCTTGATCCATAGGCCTAACTCAAATTACAACAAGGAATTATAAAGAAGTAAGGAAGAAATAACCGATAAGTCGATCCCAAGCTCCCGCTACGATCATCTCGAATCTTGAGCCTTGGAATCTCGCTCAATTCCAACCTTTTTCTCCACAATTTTTCTCACTTTTTCTCTCTATTGAGCTAGGGGAAAGCTTCCCAAAATGGGATGATTATCACCTTGGGAGAGGGGGCTTTTTATTGGGAAAGGGGCTGGAAATTTCTTGTTGAACAAGTCGACAGCGTCGAGACGCTATGTCACAACGTCTCGACGTTGTGACGTCAGGTTGTCTTGGGGCAGAAGTTGTCGCAGCGTCGAGACGCTACGCGGACAGCGTCGAGACACTACCACGATTTTGGAGCGCTCTTTGCTGATCACCTAGCGTCGAGACGCTATGGTCCTAGCGTCAAGACGCTAGGCCTTCTAGAAGCCTAAAACACGACTTTTTGCCTCATTTCTTCAAACTTTTGGGCTTTTTGGGCCTCCCACTTCAATTGTCTTCTTTTCTTAGACCTTAGGGCTTGGATCTTCAATGATTATTTTTCAAATTGCCCAAAAAGTCTTCAAATTCATCCAAATTCTCTTAAAATTTCAGTTTTCCTGTTCGAACTCGGTTTTCTATAAAATCAACATAAAAATACATTAAAGCTCACAATTCATGAACAAAACTAGTTGAAATTAATAGGAAAATGATGAAATTTTTGCATGTCATCAGGTACATACGAGGAACATCACATACCTGTGGTGCTGAAGTAGAACATTTCTCAACGTCTGCCCTTGATTCTGTGACAGTTTCTTGTACTGATGCCCTTAATTGAAGCTCAACCTCTAACTGGACTTGGCAATCACTCAATAGGGTAACTTGGTATTCCTGATTTTGCATACTATTTCGTACATCCTGCTGAAAAGATGGAGTGGTATCAACTATAGTTGTAATGAGATTTTCTAAGGAATTACCTGACTATCAATCCTTGGAGTGGTAGCCTGATGAATCACCAATGGTTGTACAACTGCTACAGTCTTCCCTCACCTTAAGTCTGTCTGCAAGAGAATGAACCAGTTAGATTAGCTTGTCTAACTTTACCTCTAAATTCTTTACCTCTTTAGCTAAGGATGTTATTTGGTCATCTTGTTTAACGCTACTTTGGCGTTCACTCTCCGCAAGGTTGACTATGATATCTCTCACTTCCCTTGGTGACTTGTTCATCATAGAGCCTCCACTAGCTGCATCGATCCAGATTCTACTATTTGGGAGCATACCATCATAGAATCCTTGGAACAATAGGTGATCTGGAATCTGATGATCAGGGAAGCTTGAGCACAAACGATCAAATCGCTCCCAATACTCGTACAACGCCTCTTCTGATGCCTGGGTGATGTTGTAGATCATTTTCCTGATCTCTGAAGCTTGTGAAAGTGGAAAATATTTTTCAAGGAAAAGTCTCTTCATCTTTGTCCACCTTGTTATAGAACCACGAGGGAGGAGGAAAAGCCACTCTCTTGCCTTACCCTTGAGTGTCAGAGGAAATGCCCTTAAACTGATGGGGTCTTCAACTGTTCCTTGAGTGGAACAAGTTAGGTAGAACTCTTTTAAGTGCAAATAAGGGTCATCACCTGCATTACCATAAAAAGTAGGAAGTAAGTTTATTAAACTAGCCCGAATGTGAAAATTACCTTCAATTTCTGGATAAACAATACACAAAGGCTGCGAACTGAAGTCAGGGGCCAATAACTCTTTCATTGTGCGCTCGGCCATCATGGTAGAAAATAATTATCGACCGAGGATATGTTGGATATGACTTTGTCGTTCTCTTTCCTTTTCTTGTCTCTCTCCTTAGATTTGGTTTGTTCTTGGGAATACAATGATCAACTAAAAATCCTACAAGATACAAACCAAAACAAAGAGACAAAAAAAAGGTGAAAAAAATCTAGATCAAAGAAATTAATTGACCGTGCTCCCCGGCAACAACGCCAATTTGATGGAAGAGATTGTCGAGGTCTCTTATCAAATAATTTTATAATCCTCAACCTCTAAAGCTAACTTGTAGCAGTAGTGGCTGGGGTCGATCACAAGGAGCAGCGTAATTAATTAATTTAAGGGAAAAATACACTTTTGGTCCCTGAGGTTTGGGTTAAGTAACACTTTGGTCCCTGAGTTTTCAAACTCAACAAATATACCCCCGAGGTTTGGATTTCGTTACACATTTGGTCCCTCCGTCCAATTTTCTGTTAAATCCTAACAGTTTGCTGACGTGGCACTATTATTTTAATAAAAAAAAATTATTTTTTAATTTAAAAAAAAAACTATTAAAATAATAAAAATATTATTATTTAAATATTTTTTTAATTTATTTCTCTCACTTTTTTTTCCTTATTCTCTTTCTTCAACCCCTTCTTTTTCATCATCTTCTTCATCTCCTCAACTATGGTGGTTGCCGCCGCCGGTGGCCGCCGACCACCGTCGCCGGCTGCTAACTTTTTTTTTTTCTTTTTTTTTTCGACCGCCCAGTAGCTTCCTCCGACAGCTTCAACTCACGAATCGAGACCCACAAGCATCCTCCGACAACACGCACATCTCCGGCGGCATCTTCTTCACCTCCGAGCAAGCTCTCCGACGAGCATCGAGACCCAGATCTCTTCCACTGTTGTTGCCCACCAAGTCGATTGCAAGAAACTCGAAGGAGAAAGAAACCCACGTCGTGAACTGCCGTAGCTCGTGAACGCTGCATTGCCGGAGTATTGTCCCTCTCTCCACGTCGTGAACTGTGTCGCTCGTGAACGCTGCTGCTGTGTCGCGTCTGTTGCCCACATCTCCGGCTGGAACGCAGCGTCGTCGACAGCTCGGGATTGTCCCTCTCCTCCCTCTCCAACGTGTTTCTTGAAAAATCCGACTGGAAGTTTCAGATTTGGAATACTTTCGGCCAGATCTGCGTTGTTGAGTCGTGGGTCTTTCCGGAACTATCAGATCTGAAGAGAGATGCGCGTGGGTCTTTCGATTTCGGCAACCATGGGTCTTTCGATTCCGGCAACCATGGGTCTTTGCGCGTGGGTCTTTCGATTCCGGCAACCATGGGTCTTTGAGCACAAACACAGATTCGTCTCCGCACGGGTCAAGAAGCTGGAAAAAAGAAGAGGGAAGAAGAAAGGAGGAAGAAGAAGAGAAAAAAAAATTCCGGCTGTCGGCCGGCGGCGAGCGACGGCTGTCGGCGGCCGGCGGCAACAGAGGATTGGTGGTGATGGTGGTTGAGAAGAGAGTTGGTGGTGATGGTTTAGGGTTTAGGAGAAGAAGAAGAAGAATGGAGAAAAAATAATAAAGAAATAAAATTAATATAAAATAATAATATTTTTATTATTTTTAATATATTTTTATTTAAAAAATTAAAAATTAATTTTTTTAATTAAAATAATAGTGCCACGTCAGCCGTCCGTTAGGATTTAACGGTAAAATGGATGGCAGGGACCAAATTGCTCCTTATCTCAAACCTTAGGGGTAATTTTGTTGAGTTTGAAAACTCAGGGACCAAAGTGTAACTTAACCCAAACCTCAGGGACCAAAAGTGTATTTTTCCCTTAATTTAATTAGATTTCTTGATTAGTAACTAAAAAAGGGGAGGGGGGTTTGAAAGATGGATTGATTGGAAACAAATAAAACTGCAATGAAGTAAAATAACAGGGAAGTAAACGAAGTTTAGATAATCTCACCTCGGTATCGCGCAATTGATTATTCTAACTTGGGTTTGGCTACTCAATCATTGACACTCAAATTTAAAGAATTGTTATTGATTACTCAACAATCATTGGAACCAATGATTAAGATCTATACCTTTCCAACTTGACAAAAACATCAAAGATAGAATCTAATTAGAATTCATAAACAATAACCTCACCGCATTAGGCAAATTGGATCGATGAGTAAATTCGCACAATCTAGGAACAACCTAAATTCATACAATTCTAAGCTCAAATTCCTAACTCTATCATGCAAATATATCAAATGAGATAACACTCCATTCAACACAATCACACAATAAATCTATCACTAACCAATTAGTAAAGCAATTACTTTAAATCAAGCAAATAGTTTGTCAAACTATTCTACCAAAGCAATTGTAATTTGGAAATGGGAATTCAAGACATAACCAACAATAATTCATCTAAAACCATAAACAATGTCTCAAATGTATACCTAACTTACATTAGAAGTCCCCAATTGCAACGACGTAAACTTAGCCGGTCATTGAAACGCTCCAACTAAGCTCCTCGGCTCGATTAACTATCCCAAAATATAATAAAACTCACTAAAATTAAAAGGGAATTCCGAATAGTAGAAGGAAGAAGAAGGAGAAATCGGGTCTAGGGGAAAAAAGCCAAGAAGAAACGCAAAATTCTGCATAATACATTTTATACCCAGTCGCAGCGTCGCGACGCTAGGGCAACAACGTCACGACGCTGCCACCCTACAGAATAGGAAAAAGTCTCGGGTTTGCCCTAGCGTCGCGATGTTAGGGCAGCAGCGTCTCGACGCTCTCACCTTGCGCACGAACTCCAACATCTTTTCCTAATTTGCGCAGCGTCCTGACACTCTGATGGTAGCGTCTCGACGTTGTGACAGCTCCAGGGGCAGAATAGTAATTTTACACTCCAGTTTTGATAGCGAGCAGAGCTAGCTAATTTTCCCTAATCTATTTAGCTAGTCTTTTATGATTTATTGGTCATATTTTATGCATTTTCATGTGATATTTGTAGAAAATTAATATTGGAGCCAATTGGATGTTCGGGGGTGAAAAGAGATCAAGGAATGAAAAAAAAGAATCAAAGAAGGAAAAGTCAAGCAGGGTCAACCGCAAGCTAGCGTCGAGACGCTGGCATTCCATATCTGATCAGGCACTAAAAGGTCACAGCGTCTCGACACTGTGACCTTAGCGTCTCGACGCTGTGTTAGTTCAATTCCAGAAACACGCGTTTTAAAGGCACCGTCGAGACGCTATGACGAAAAAAACAAAATATAAGTTATTTGCGACTAGGTTTTTGGGGATTCTCTTTTGGGGACGTTTTGGAGCCGTAAAACAGAGCAGAACAGAGGCTTAGGAGGCTGAAACAAAGGGAGAAAGGTGGAAATCAACCCATTGTTCGTGGGGATCGTGACAGGGACGTTCGGTCTCGCCCTACATAGAGTTCCATTCTCCTTTCCCTCTCTTTAGTTAGTTTTTATGGCGGTTTTAGATCATAGTAATATTGTAACGTGGTGTATGATTGGCTAGATTTTGACACTTAGGGATTGATGTAGCCGTTGGGCAAGTTATGGATTAATTTGATGATTTTATGTTAATGACTCTTTTATGCATAATTGTATCCTTAGTGCTTCAATTTATCGGCCATGAATTGAATGTTGTTTATGCTTAAATCTAACTCGGGAGAGAGGATTTAACTTAGAAATTGTTATGCATAACTACGATTTAGCTAGAGATCGGGAGATAGTAGTAAATTCTAGAAATCGTTTAAAAGGGTATCCTTAATGCCTTGCATGTTTATTGAAGTTAGATAGGGATATCGGGTTCAATTGCATGTGGGAGAATCACGTATGCTTGGGAGAGGTATGTGTGATATTAGGTTTCCAAGATTTATGAGTCATTGCATGTTAATAATCCACTAATTATTCCATAATCCCAATTGGTGAAGTCAAATCCCTAAGGCTATTGTTTCCATTTGATTGTCACTTTTTGCATTACCTTGTGTTTGATTTAATTTCATTCTCACTCTATTTAGTTTCCTAGATAAAATTGGTCAAAAGTATTTTCGGTAATTAAAATTGATTAGAAACCAATCCAGAGGACGACATTCGAATTTCAATATACACTATATTATAACTTGACCCGTACACTTGCGGTTAGCAAATCGTGCATCAAGTTTTTGGCGCCGTTGCCGGGGATTGGCATATTTAGTCAATTTTAATATCGTAGAAAAATTGTCAGGTCTTAGTTTAGGGTGTATTTTATTTTTGTTATTTTTGTTATTTTTTTGTTTTTAGGTAGATTGCATTTTGTTTTTTTTCCCTTTATTGTTTTCTTTTCTATATTTAGATTTTCTCCATATTTAGATTTTTCCATATTTGTTTGAATTTTCCATAGATAGATAGATCTTTTACTTTTTAGTGTTTTCTTTCCTTTTGTAGATTATATTTTCCTTATCTAGATTTAGTTATTTTCCTTTTTTTGTTTCTTTCCTAATTTATTTTCTTTCCTTTTCTTTTGTTTTCCTTTTTAGGTTAGTTGGGACGGTGTATGCGAAAGGTTAGGGAGTTGGCCTTAGTTCCCTTTGATCTAGAGATCGAGAGAACTTTAAGTAGAATTCAAAGGGAAAGTAAAGAAAAGCATATCCAGATGGCTAATCCTAATCCTGAGGAGCCTAAGCCTATTAGGGACTATTTTCAGCCGGTCTTTCAGGAGCAACAGTCGGGGATCGTCTATGCCCTGATCAATGCTAATAATTTTGAGCTGAAAACATGTCTCATTCAGATGGCTCGAGATTGTGCTTACAGAGGATCACCCATGGAGGATCCAAACTCTCACCTTAAATCATTCCTAGACATCTGCGGGACGGTAAAATTAAATGGTGTTTCTGAAGATGCCATTCGCTTACATTTGTTTCCTTTTTCGTTGCAGGACAAAGCGAGGGACTGGTTACAATCTATTCCACCTGAGGGCATTACCACTTGGGATGCTTTGGTCCAGGCATTCTTAAAGAAGTTCTTTCCCCCTGCCAAGATGGTCAAGCTGAGGACCGAAATTGGGACATTCCAGCAACAATTCGATGAGCAGTTGTTCGAGGCTTGGGAGAGATTTAAAGAGCTGCTAAGGAAGTGCCCTCAGCATGGATACCCGACTGGCTTCAGGTTCAATTATTTGACAATGGATTAACTCCTAGCACAAAAACTATCATTGATGCAGCTGCAGGTGGGACTCTGTTGTCCAAAACTGTTGAGAGTGCTAGGACTTTGTTAGAAGATATGGCCACCAACAGCTATCAGTGGCCATCTGAGAGTCGGGACCCAAAAAGATTGTTGCCGGAGTGTTTGAGATTGATCACGTAAGTGCACTGCAGGCCAGATGTCTTCTTTGGCTAATGCGTTTTTAAAGTTTTCAGGTACAGGGAGTGCTCAATCGATCGAGTCTGCAGCTGCCCTCGCATCCCAGACTCAAGAGGAAAATCTCGAGTAGGTCTAGTATGTTTCGAATTATAATTCTAGGGGGTATAATAATAATTCTACACCTACACATTATCACCCTAGTAATAGAAATCATGAGAACTTTTCCTATGCTAATAATAAGAATGTGTTGAATCCTCCTGGCTTCACTCCTAAACAAGAAAGTAAACAATCTTTAGAGGATCTTGTTGGAGCATTTATTGCAGAATCTTTAGAGGATCGTGATTGCCATAAACAACACTGTCAATGGCCATTCTGCAGCCATAAAGAACATAGAGACTCTGTTGGGACAACTGGTAAGTGTTGTCAACACAATGAATAAAGGTAAAGCCCCAGCTGAACAGGAGAAATCTTTTTTGGAGTACTGCAAGGTCGTATCTGTGCATTATGAGGAGGAGACTGATGTGGACTTTTCCTAACCACAAGCGCACGGGTCAAGTAATAATAAAGAGTTCGTATAAACGAGTGTCGTCCTCTGGATTGGATTTTTAAGCAAATCAAGTATTGTGAATTATCTTGCTCAATTTTATTTAGGGATCAAAAAGTAGTGAATGAATGGTAGGAAACTTAATTCAAAGCAAGTAAAAGGTGGAATTTCAATTGGGAAAACTACTTAGGGAATTGATTTCCCCGATTTAGTCTAGGATTGATATTAAGGAGTAAGTTATTATGCACAATGGAATTATGAGCCAAAGACCCTTTAATCACAACTACCTCTCCCGAGTATAATTGATTCTCATGCAAATTAACCAACTTGATATCCCTATCTAAGTTTATTAACATGCAAGGAATGAGATCTTTTAACCAATTCTAAAGCTAATCTAAAACCGTCACGAATTAGAAACTAAACTTTAGTCATGCAATCTTGAGTAAGTCTAAATCAAATCCCCTCTCCCGAGCTAGATTCGAAACTTAAATCATCGAACTAATGGCCAATTAATTGAAAGCATTAAATCAAGATTACAAACATAATAACATTGCACAACTTAAACCATAAATCAATCCATAAACACAATCAACTACATCAATCCCTAAGCTTACAAGTTTAGCTACTCATGATCAAAATTACAAGCTCAACTAAACATGTAAAAGCCATAAAAATCTAACTAAAGTGAGGGAAAGAAGAATTAAACTCGTTGTAGGCCGAGATCGAATGTCCCTGTCACAATCCCCACGAACAATGGTTTGATTTCCAAATTTTTCCCTTTGCTTCAGCCTTGAATTCCTCAGATTTTGCTCTGTTTACGGCTCCAAGAAGTCCCAAAATTGGTTCCCCCAAAAACCTAGCCGAAAGGATGCTTTTATTCTGAAATTTCATCGTAGCGTCGAGACGCTGCCTCTAAACACGCGTGATCTGGAAAGGAAATTACACAGCGTCGAGACGCTAAGGTCGCAGCGTCGAGACGCTGCGACGATTTCGCGCCTATCCGAATAAGGAATGCTAGCGTCGAGACGCCTAAGGGCTAGCGTCGAGACGCTAGTCACCATTTGACCGAATTTTGACTTTTTTCCTTTATAATTCTTTTTCCTTCCTTTGCATCTTTTCGCGTCCCGAGCACCCGATTAACTCCAATATTGCGATATAGCTCCAATCAACCATTTCCTACAAAATAAACAATAAAGTGCAATAAAATAGCCAATAATCATCAAAGACTAGCTAAATTCAATAAGGAAAGATAACTAGTTATGCTCGCTATCAAATACCCCCAAACTTAAGCTTTTGCTAGTCCTCAAGCAAACTACAAATCAAACATACAGTAGAAGAATGGATGCAACAATCATAACTCAATCCTCAAAGCTCAAAAGTCAATAACCAAGCAAGCAAGAGACATGCACATAAGGACCAATGAGGGAGACAAATTAAAAATTTTCCAAAATTAACTTGCCCAAGCGAGATCTAACTCAACAAGATCAGACTCTACTAGCCTGGGATTGGATTATTAAACTCTCAGCTCATCTTCCCTCTACACTGGCACTAAGGTTTCACTAATGAGTTAATGAAACAAATTAGTTTGTTTTCCTCCAAACTTAGGTGCTTTTAATTAACAATTGAATTAAGCATG
The DNA here is from genome assembly GCA_036850905.1 of Luffa acutangula. NCBI lineage: Eukaryota > Viridiplantae > Streptophyta > Magnoliopsida > Cucurbitales > Cucurbitaceae > Luffa > Luffa acutangula. The sequence goes on from CM072092.1 coordinate 29,203,205, forward strand.
TATATGTGGCACTAGCTTTCACACACCCATTGCAGGGACCCTTAACCTGAGTTTTCTCTGGTTGGCCTAACTGATCACAACAGGGGTAGCTCTTTTTGCCTTAATCTTTATTAACCATTGCATATTGCGCACATAAGTCATGACTTTTTCTTTTCAACAATAACAACAAGAATGATTTTTCGTTACGAACATGATAAGCAGAAATTCTTTTCTTTTCTCCTAAGCAAGATCAAACATGCTAATTTGCATAAAATTAACTCTTTAGCTCTACCCTACACCTATCGAGGTGACAACAAGCATATGAACCCAATAATTCGCTCCTAAGCATTCAAATCCAAATCTAGCCAAGACAAATACTCTACTCATGCAAGCCATCTCCTAGAAATTTTTTTAAAAGTCTCCCTTTTTGGGCACTCATGCTTACAACTCATCACAAGCTTGAAAATTGACAAGAATGCCTATCCTAGGACATCATAATCATGCAAATATACATCCAGACAACAACCATATGCATAACTCAGAGAAAGCTCAAAAACTATAGCCCGAACTCAGATGCTCAAGGGCTCCACAAACATGCTAATCCACCCCCACACTTATAACATGCATTGTCCTCAATGTATAAAGACAATAAAGCATAAACAAGCATGAGAACAATAAAAGAATGAAAGGAGTGAACAATACTGGCCTAGAATAATGATGATTTCTTGACTGAAAGTTTGGAATCTTGAAAGCTTGAAAGCAAAGGAGAGATAGAAAACAAGACCTACAAAACAAAAAACAAACAATAAATCAAAAACAAAAAGAAAACACACTAAACTTACTTGGGTTGCCTCCCAAAAGCGCTTGTTTAACATCATTAGCTCGACGTGTTTGTCCAATCTGTCAAGGCACATAAAAATTCTCGTATTTCTTTGGGCCCTTCTTCCTTGAATCAAAATAACCAACGATCGCTAGTAAACTTACTAGCTTCTCATGGGCCCCTTAAACAGAATTATTTTTGGTATTTTTGAATAAAAGAAGCATAAAAGGAGAAATATCAAAATAAAGAGACTCTGACTCTAAAACTGACTCGTGAGAATAGAAAAAAGAACAATCAAAATCTACAAAGGATGGAGAAGATAAAAAGACGAAGATTTTTCAACCTCAAACTCTACCTCCTGAACTTCCTCTAACACTACAAGCTCATTTTCTTTTTTCTCCTCACAACCATGTTCTTGAAAGGTGCTCCAACTCTCCAATTCGTCCCCATTATTCATGCAACTCACCCCTAACTGCTCATCCTCATCAAGATCGAAAGAACTACGCTCATGAATGAGTGCCAATGAATCATCGACCACATGACTCACTAGACAACTTATGGAAGTGGATCTCACCTCACTACCTTCCTGTGGAGCTTGAAGTCCTCTTATGATTTCATCAATTTTTAGACTCCGAGCTCTAGACTCCTCAATATAATTTTGAACTATGCTTTCCAAGGAAGAATTTTCATTTAAAGGGGTATAACTTGAAGATGAAAAATTGAAATATGGTGTTGAATAAAAAGCCATTCAAATCAATTAAAGCAACAATGATAATTAGGCTTTCAATCAAACAATAACCCAACAAGAACAAATGACAAAGACTCAAACAAAAAAAATCTAATTTAAATATTGAAAATATAATCTAGAAAAGGAAAGAAAATAACCTAAAATGGAATGCAAAAATAAATATGGCAAAACACAAATAAGGAAACTAACAAATAAGGAAAAACTATTCTAAAAAGGAATAACAAGAAACAAATAAGGAAAAGATTACCCAATGAAAAGAAAAACTAAGCTAGAAAAACAAATATGGAAAGAAAAACAAATAAGGAAAAAAAATGCAATCAACCTAAAAAAGTAAAAATACACCCTAAATTAAGACCAAACAATTTTTTCACAATATCAATCTAGCTAAATGTGCCAATCCCCGTCAACGGCGCCAAAAACTTGATGTGGACTTTTCCTAACCGCAAGCGCACGGGTCAAGTAATAATAAAGAGTTCGTATAAACGAGTGTCGTCCTCTGGATTGGATTTTTAAGCAAATCAAGTATTGTGAATTATCTTGCTCAATTTTATTTAGGGATAAAAAAGTAGTGAATGAATGGTAGGGAGCTTAATTAAAAGGTGGAATTTCAATTGGGAAAACTACTTAGGGAATTGATTTCGCCGATTTAGTCTATGATTGATTTTAAGGAGTAAGTTATTATGCACAATGGAACTATGAGCCAAAGACCATTTAATAACAACTACCTCTCCCGAGTATAATTGATTCTCATGCAAATTAACCAACTTGATATCCCTATCTAAGTTTATTAACATGCAAGGCAATGAGATCTTTTAACCAATTCTAAAGTTAATCTAAAACCGTCACGAATTAGAAACTAAACTTTAGTCATGCAATCTTGAGTAAGTCTAAATCAAATCCCCTCTCCCGAGCTAGATTCGAAACTTAAATCATCCAACTAATGGCCAATTAATTTAAAGCATTAAATCAAGATTACAAACATAATAACATTGCACAACTTAAACCATAAATCAATCCATAAACACAATCAACTACATCAATCCCTAAGCTTACAAGTTTAGCTACTCATGATCAAAATTACAAGCTCAACTAAACATGTAAAAGCCATAAAAATCTAACTAAAGTGAGGGAAAGAAGAATTAAACTCGTTGTAGGCCGAGATCGAACGTCCCCGTCACGATCCCCACGAACAATGGGTTGATTTCCGAATTTTCCCCTTTGCTTCAGCCTTGAAATCCTCAGATTTTGCTCTGTTTACGGCTCCAAGAAGTCCCAAAATTGGTTCCCCCAAAAGCCTAGCCGAAAGGATGCTTTTATTCTAAAATTTCGTCCTAGCGTCGAGACGCTGCGACGATTTCGCGCCTATCCGAATAAGGAATGCTAGCGTCGAGACGCCTAAGGGCTAGTGTCGAGACGCTAGTCACCATTTGACCAAATTTTGACTTTTTTCCTTTATAATTCTTTTTCCTTCCTCTGCATCTTTTCGCGTCTCGAGCACCCGATTAACTCCAATATTGCGATATAGCTCCAATCAACCATTTCCTACAAAATAAACAATAAAGTGCAATAAAATGGCCAATAATCATCAAAGACTAGCTAAATTCAATACGGAAAGATAGCTAGCTATGCTCGCTATCAGAGACTAAATTAGTTGTGGAAGAGGAGACTACTGAACCAGAGGAACCCACTGGAGAAGCTGAAGAAGGCACCACCTCAAACGAAGCTGAAAAGCTTAACCCTGAGCCTTCTATCCCTTCTCCTACTGTTTTAGTTCCTAAATCAAAGAAAAAGAAAAATTCTAAGGCTAAGTTTGACAAGTTTTTAGATGCTTTTATGGGTTTGCATGTTAATATTCCTTTTTCAGATGCCTTGGAGCAGATGCCTCACTATAGATAATTCATGAAGGAATGGCTCAACAAGAAGAAAAAGGAAAATCAGATGGAGACTGTATATTTAGCATCAACATGCAGTGCTCGTGTCCAACAGATAGTGCCAGAGAATTTGACTGATCCAGGGAGTTTCACTATTCCTTGTAATTTTGGTACTTATTCTTGTAGAGCACTATGTGATCTAAGGGCTAGCATAAATATAATTCCTCTATCAGTGTGTAAAAAGCTTAACATAGGAGAAATAAAATCTACTGCTGTTAGACTTCAGCTGGCTGACCAGTCTGTGGTTAGTCCATATGGGATTGTGGAGAATATTCTGATTAAAGTAGGTAGATTTCTCCTTCCTGTTGATTTCTTTGTGTTGGATATTAAAGAGAATCCTGCCATGCCTATTATATTAGGGAGACCATTCCTATAATTGATATTGAACGCATGGAGCTAATCATCAGAGTCCAACAGGAGAAGGAGGTCTTAAAAGCTTTTGAGGACCCCAAGAACACTTCAGATACCATGTTGGTGGGCTATAGGAGAGGTGCTAGAAAGAGCACCAGTGATGGAACATCTGACATTAGACCACCTTGATGCCTATTCGGTCAACACGTCGAGCTAATGACGTTAAACAAGTGCTTATGGGAGGCAACCCAAGTAAGTTTAGTTGTGTTTTTCTTTTTTGAGTTTTATTTATTTGTTGTATCTGTTTTGTAGGTCTTGTTTTCTGTCTCTCCTTTGCTTCCAAGCTTTCAAACTTTCAGTCAAGAAGTCATCATCATTCAAGGGCAGTATTGTTCACTCCTCCTTTTCTTTATGTTGTTCTCATGCTTGATTATGCCTTATTTTCTTTATACATTGAGGACAATGCATGATTTAAGTTTGGGGGGATTAGCATGTTTGTGGAGCCCTTGAGCATCTGAGTTCGGGCTATAGTTTTGAACTTTCTTTGAATTGAACATATGGTTGTTTTCTGGATGTATTTTTGCATGACTATGATGTCCTAGGATAGACTTTCTTGTCAATCTTCAAGCTTGCGATGAGTTGTAAGCATGAGTGCCCAAAAAGGGAGATTTTTTTAAAACTTTTTCTAGGAGATGGCTTGCATGAGTAGAGTATTTGTCTTGGCTAGATTTGGATTTGAATGCTTAGGAGCGAATTATTGGGTTCATATGCTTGTTGTCACCTCGATAGGTGTAGGGTAGAGCTAAAGAGTTAATTTTTTTGCAAATTAGCATGTTTGATCTTGCTTTGGAAAAAAGAAAAGAATATATGTTTATCATGTTTGTAAAGAAAAATCATTCTTGTTGTTACTGTTGAGAAAAAAATATTATTCCATGGCTTGTGCACATTATGCAATGGTACCCATGTTTTGATCAGTTAGGCCAACCAGAGAAAACTCAGGTTATTGGTCCCTGCAATGGGTGTGTGAAAGCTAGTGCCACATATACATGCTTAATTTAATTGTTATATATAAGCACCTAAGTATGGAGGAAAACAAACTAATTTGTTCCATTAACTCATGAGTGAAACCTTAGTGCCAGTGTAGAGGGAAGATGAGCTGAGAGTTTAATAATCCAATCTCGGGCTAGTAGAGTCTGATCTCGTTCAGTCAGATCTTGTTTGTGCAAGTTAATTTTGGACAAATTTTAATTTGTCTCCCCCATTGGTCCTTGTGTGCATGTCTCTTCCTTGCTTGACTATTGACTTGTGAGACTTGAGGATTGAGTCATGTTTGTTGCATCCATTCTTCTACTATATGCTTGATTTTTAGTTTGCTCGAGGACTAGCAAAAGCTTAAGTTTGGGGGTGTTTGATAGTGAGCAGAGCTAGCTAGGTTTCCCTAATCTATTTAGCTATTATTTTATGATTTATTGGCCATATTTTATGCATTTTCATGTGATATTTGTAGGAAATTAATATTGGAGCCAATTAGATGTTCGGGGGCGAAAAGTGATCAAGGAATGAAAAAAAAAAATAATCAAAGAAGGAAAAGTCAAAGCAGGGTCAACCGTAGGCTAGCGTCGAGACGTTAGCTCTTGCGCGTCTCGGCGCTTGCATTCCATATCTGATCAGACGCTAAAAGGTCACAACGTCGAGACGCTGCGACCTTAGCGTATCGATGTTGTGTTAGTTCGATTCCAGAAACGCGAGTTTTAAATGCAGCGTCTCGATGCTATGACGAAAAAACAGAATATAAGTTATTTGCGGCTAGGTTTTTGGGGATTCTCTTTTGGGGACGTTTTGGAGCCGTAAAATAGAGCATAACAGAGACTTAGGAGGCTGAAACAAAGGGAGCAAGGTGGAAATCAACCCATTGTTCGTGGGGATCGTGACGGGGACGTTCGGTCTCGGCCTACATAGAGTTCCATTCTCCTTTCCCTCTCTTTAGTTAGTTTTTATGGCGGTTTTAGATCATAGTCATATTGTAACGCGGTGTATGATTGGCTAGATTTTTACTCTTAGGGATTGATGTAGTCGTTGGGCAAGTTATGGATTAATTGGATGATTTTATGTTAATGACTCTTTTATGCATAATTGTATCCTTAGTGCTTCAATTTACCGCCCATGAATTGAATGTTGTTTATGCTTAAATCTAACTCGGGAGAGAGGGTTTAGCTTAGAAATCATTATGCATAACTAGGATTTAGCTAGAGATCGGGAGATAGTAGTTAATTCTAGAAATTGTTTAAAAGGGTATCCTTAATGCCTTGCATGTTTATTGAAGTTAGATAGGGATATCGGGTTCAATTGCATGTGGGAGAATCATGTATGCTTGGGAGAGGTATGTGTGATATTAGGTTTCCAAGATTTATGAGTCATTGCATGTTAATAATCCAGTAATTATTCCATAATCCCAATTGGTGAAGTCAAATCCCTAAGGCCATTGTTTCCATTTGATTGTCACTTTTTTCATTATCTTGTGTTTGATTTAATTTCATTCTCACTCTATTTAGTTCCCTAGATAAAATTGATCAAAAGTATTTTCGGAAATTAAAATTGATTAGAAACCAATCCAGAGGACGACATTCGAATTTCGATATTCACTATATTATTACTTGACCCGTACACTTGCGGTTAGCAAATTGTGCACCAAGTTTCGCTCGTTTAGGCCCCGAATTGCTTCCAAAGCTCCGACGAGGACCTATAGACATATTATAGTCATTTTAAAGCAATTTTCGCAAGGAATTCAACTAAGATAAGCAAATTGGGAGATTTTAAGTGTATACCAAATTTGACTTATCAGACTTCTAGCATCTTCCTTCCTTTCCCTTATCTTTAGTCAGATTTAATGGCTTTATCATTCTTAGTTTATATCGTAACACCATGTATGAGTAGCTAAGCTTGTTTCTTAGGGATTGATGTAGTCTTTTATGTTTATGGATTGATTTATGGGATGTTTTGTGCACTTGTTTTATGTATTCAATCATATTTGAATTATTTCAATTAACTGGCCATTAGTTGAATGATCTAAGTGTTGAATCTTGCTCAGGAGAGGGGATTTAGCGTAGACTTATCTAAGATTGCATAACTAAAGTAGAGATTCTAAGCTCGTGATGGAATTTAGAACAACTTTAGAATTGGTCTAATGAACTAAAAGCGTTGCATGTTAATTAAATTAGATAGGGATATCAAGTTAGTTAAATGCATGAGAATCAATTATGCTCGGGAGAGATAGTTGTGATTAAAGGTTCTTAGACTCATAAAATAATTGTATGTTATAATTCATTCCCATAAATTAATCTTAAACAAAATTGATGAAATCAATTCCCTAGGAATTCTTTCAATTGAATCTCACATCTTTAATTTGCATCACCTTTGTTTTTCAAACTTCACTACCTTTCGGTCCCTAAATAAAATTGAGCAAAAGTATTCATGGTACTTAATTGAACTTAAAATCCAATCTAGAGGACGACTTTCGATTTACACATCACTATATTATTATTTGACCCGAGCGCTTGCAGTAGGAAAAGTTCACATCAATTTCTAAGATCCTTTCCACTATTGCTCTTACGAACCCGCGCATTTCACTCCAACCTTTAAGCTATCAGTTAAATGCAAACTATGCTAACCTAAGTGGTCAATTTAAGATAGCAATAAACTTTAAATTTTAGTAAAAACAAACAATGTTACGAAGGAGCAATGTTGCATTGACATATGTGGGGCTTTCTTCTACTCAATGCATCCACATAATTGAACCTTCAACTAGAAGCTTAGCTCATATTTGAGAATGCAATACACAATGTAAACAAAAGAAAACTCAAAACATAAGAATAATGGGGATTCATATTAACGACAAACTTCTATTACTAGAAAGTAGCGTTTAAGTGAAAAGTGCAGAAAATTCAATACAAGGATCGCTAAAAAATTACACAAGACAAAACTAATATGGGTTTTCCCTTTCCTATCTAGCTTGCCCTTATCCTTTTTCAAAGGGATACAAGTCTTTCTCATTTGCTTCTTTCGAATGGAGGAGCCGACAGGAGCTGGAAAATTCAAAACTCGAAGTTGTTAAGAGGTGACAAGGAAATAACTACAAATACTCTAGCCTAATGATGAAAAACTCTAAGTTTTGAGTCCCCTTTGCTTCTTGCACCTTGGTCCCCTTTTATAGATCATGGAAGGTAAGGTTGGCTGTCGAGATCAGTGTGAGAAAGCTTTGGAAGGTAAGAATCCACGATCCTCGGAGATTTGATGCCGAATTGGGGAATATTCAAATGATTCTTTGCAAATACCGCAGATCTTGGAATTCTGTCGGAAAGCCCAGTTGCAGCCGCATCTCGGGTGCATTTTCCTCTATGTTCTGCGTTGCCAATTTTGTCTTCAGCATGGGGCTTCTTTCCTCATATGCGGGTTCAACATGATTGCATTCCTCACTTCTTCATGTTCAGATGCTGGTGCAATCTTGTAGCTTTTAATATCTTTTTCTCCGCCAACCTTCATCTCCTTTTGCGAGTGCATTATCCTTACAAAATTTCCAACACAAAAACATTACTTGGATAAATTCTTTACAAAATAACCTCTTTTTGTACCAATTTAAGCTTAAATTCTAGAATTCTAAGGCTTCCTTCATACTTCTACAACTTTTGCTAAAAAAACTTAAAATGATAAGATTTTAGGCATAAAGCCCTTCCTTTCCAAACAATTACCTTAGCTTTTAAGGCTGAATAACGCAAATAAATGAGCGTTGTCAGGCATCTTATGCAATGCTATGCAATGAGTTTGCATAAGACCAGGACCGAGAAATAAGTCACTTTCCTTTCTAACACCTTTTATTGTGAAATTGACTATTTCATATGATGACCTAGGTAACTCGATCTTAATCCCGAGCTAACTATGAAATCCTGTTTATTCGGGATTATCCTTTGATTTGCATGGGTAAGAGTGGCTCATCATCCCCGACTCAATAAGCCTACCATTTTGGGGATAAGACCAGGTAGATAGCTGGGGACATAGTCTTACAAGATGGATTTCACTTCTACCCGTCTGTAGGGATAGAAGAGGTTGTTCCTTAACTGCTGACTCTGGGTCTTGAACAAAGGGCGCGCCAACCTCTCCTGGAACGAGAGGATTTTTCGTTTAATGGTTGGATCATAAAAAAAAATTGTTCATTCGAGGATCAGTGGAACTTAACGAACAATATGTGACTTTAAGAGTAAAACGAACTTTTGACCCGCTGTAGTTTCGAACAACCTTTGAAGGATTGACTTACTGATTATGGTTGTATTGAGGGGACACAAATATATCTACAGTGAGGGGAGTGTAGCTACAGGCTATAGTGGAGAGTCCCGTTAATTAAAGAATGTAGGTTAACTAGGTTAATGAGTTTAACCGTTTAATCTCGAATCGTTGACGCCCATGATCTATAGGTCCATTAAGTACCCTTACTAGCTCATACGAAATAAACCTTAGAACAAATGTGAGGAAATAATTTGAATAGTTCAAATTCGAATTAGGGAGTTAATGTCGATTATATGCGATATTATTGACGTAACAGTTTAATTATTATTTAAACTATAATTAGAGAGAGATGAAAACTTTTAAATATGATTTAAATATTATTAATATGTTTAGGATACATATTTCGGTTTGTAATCGAATAGTGATTCATATTCATTCTGTTTTGAGAGGAATTGGGATTGGTGCAAATATTTAATTTAATATTTGATATAAAACTAATAATTATATTTAATTAAAAGTTTTGATTATATATTTAATTTTATTTTATTTAAAATTAATTTTAAGAATTAATTTTATTCAAATTTAATGTGGGTGGTTAATTTGAAAATCAATTTCAAATTTCCAAGAGGTGGTGCTTGTTTTACAAGGCAAATTCATGAAACTCACAAATTGAAACCGAAAACTAAGCTCAAAGTTGTCAATCTTAGCTCAATTCTTGATGCATGATTGTCTTCTTTGAAATAATAAGAAAGCTGAGGAAAATGCAAGTTGCTGGACTTTTCCATGAAAGAAATGAAGTCCATCTCTCTCAAAAACTGTATGCTCCTTATGCAAAACCCCATAAGATTCTCTCTCAAATTCATCGCCTATAGGCTCCCACAAGCCCGTTCTAAGGTTGGAGTATATTGGGGAATATCTCGGTGGTAGTCCACAGCTTGTTCGTGTGAAGAAACAACCAACAAATCACCTTGAATTCGAGCTACAGGATAAGTTCTTAAATACTTTGTTTTTTCGTTCTTTCTACAGCATCCTTTTATTAGAGAAATTAATGAAATTGAACGTCCAAGATTGTCAATTGCTTCCGCTTGAGTGATATACACTCCTTCACAATGTTAGCATGAAATGTCACTAGGTTAATTAAAAGTGTTTAATTCACCTAGAAGATAGTGTAAGGATCTTGTTATAAGAGTTATAATAGGACTGGACTTAGATAGATTGACTTAGCCAGATTTATCTAAGTCAAATAACCCTAAAATATATGGTAGGACACTTTAATGGGAGGACAAATACAGAAATAGATTTAAATCGAGGTTTACAACATGAGATTCATGTTAGGCTTCTTGTCACATTGGGCGTGGCCTCCCTTCGGAAAGTGTTTTCATGGGTTGATAACAAGGTGAATGGGGAAAGTGTCTATAGTAAGTGGGAGCCGGACACGTGTCAATGTATCCCTCGGTCTCCAACCCTAGGTCACACCATGAGAGTTTTATGGTCCGCCTACGTGTTGTCCTTGGGCAACCATCCCTTCTGAGGGCCTGATCATAGGATTCAGAACACCGTGAACTCTTGAAAAGGATAAGGTCTCTTAGGTTAATCACCAACAGTTGTGTTATCCTTCGGTAGCCTGTTGGTGCGTACCTCTAGGATTTGAAAGTGGGAGGGTTACACTTACGGGGATGAGTTAAATGTGTTATCAAATACTTAACCGAACAACGGTGGTGATACGCAAATTTTTAATCGCAAGTGTACGGGCCCAAGTTATAATAAAGTGATTTAAAATCGAATGTCGTCCTTTGGATTGGTTTTCTAGTTCCCCTAATTACTAAAGGTATATACGCCCAATTTTATTTAGAGAAAAATATTGAGAAATATGCAGATTAATGAAAAACTACTCAAAGCAATAAAAAGATGGAAACCCAATGGAAAAAAGCCTTAGGGAATTGATTTCACCTATTAGATGCATGAATTAATTCAAAGAATAATTATGAACGAACACGTAATGATTTCATAAACCAAGGATTTAACAATTATTAAAAGCCTCTCCCGAGTACAATTAATTCTTTATGCAAATTAAGAAATTGATATCTCTATCTAATTTCAACAACAAACTTGCATTAAAAACAATCCTTACAACGGTTTCTCAAACAACCCCAAATCTCCCGATTGTAGAATCATTTAAGTCTTGCAATTGATAGACTAATCTAAACTACCCTTTCTCGAGCAATTAGTTCAGAAACAAGAACATACAATCCGTGATCAAGAGATTATAAGCATTAAGCATACAATTGCATAAATGAACCGCGTTACGGAACGTCCTACAAAATCCCTAAATTAATCCATACAATCTATTGGCTACATCAAGCCCCTAAGAAACAAAATTTAGCTACTCATGGTCGGTCTCTAGAATATAAACAAAATCAGTCCAATACATGCTAAAATCAGTACAAGAAACAAGGGAGAAAGATTAAATTCGCGAGTTGTGATTCCCGCGCGTTCCCGTCACGATCCTCACGATCCAAGCTCCCAAACTCAAGCTATTTTTGTCTCCTCACTGTTCTGATCATTTTTCCCTCTCAAAAGTTGTCTTTTTCTCTCAAAAAAGGCCCCCCTGGCAGATGACATCGCAAAGAATTTTTATTGCCCATTATGCATGACAGTGTTGCGACGCTAAGGACACAGCGTCGCGACACTGTGTCGAGGTACGCTCTAAATTATCCGAAAAGTGCCGCAACGCAGAGAAAATACGCTATGGAGGTAGCGTCTCGACGCTGCCTCATTTGCGCACCTCCTGACTTATGGAGCAGCGTTGAGACGCTCCAAGGATAGCGTATCAACGCTACCCTGCTGAATGTAAGCCTTGAACCTTGTCTTCTTTTGTAAGCTTCTTCCCTTGGGTTAATTCTTTTTTCTCCATCATTACCGGTATTCTTCAAAAAGCATCAATTTCCATTCAAATTCTTGATTCCTACAAAACAAAACCAAATAGACATAAAATTGGCCAAATAAACCACAAGACTAACACTAAAATAGTATAAAATATAGCTCAATAAATTGCACTATAAATACCCCCAAACTTAAGCATTTGCTAGTCCCGAGCAAAGTAAGAATCAAAATAGTCTATCAATAAAAATAATTGAGGGAATGTTGTTAATGACTCTTGCCTCAGGAATTTCAAATCACAAATAAATCACACTGGAACATTAATGATCAAACACATTCATCAAGATAACCCTCATTTATTTCCTTCCTCTCTCACGTGTGTGTGTGTCTAGTCCTCCCTATCTTAATCTTTTAAGCCCAAAACAGTTTTATGGAGCCCTTCGCTCGTTTTCCCCCTACTCTTGTCCCAAGTTCCAATCATCAAGCCTCTCCACACTGAAGATGGTAAAGTGCCACTATGGTGCCTAAATGGGATACACAACCCCCAAACTTTGAGCTTTTTCAACAATCGTCATTAATGGTGGTCACTAGCTTTCACACACCTATTGTAGGGACCCATAACCTGAGTTTTCTCTGGTTGGCCTAATTGATCACAACAGGGGTAGCTCTTTTTTACCTTAATTCAATTTTCGTTTATTCAACTCATCATTTTTTTTCTTTCATTCATTTTTTTTTTCTTTTCACTAACATGCAAGATATGACATAATTTTCTCCTAAGTGTAACATTGCTAACTATCATGCAGATTAACCATCAAACCAGTCCCTAAACCTTTCGAAGTGACAACAAGGCCTAGATCATATAACCCTATTCTAAGCTCGCGAAACTAAGACAGGAGACTACGTGCTCAAGTGGTGCAAAAGATTCATGAAATAAAATCAAACTATCTTGAATCCTATCTTTAATTATTATTGCACATAATAACTTACCTGCTTTCTAAAATTAGGTATCCTCATCGGCTGTCATAATCATAACAACACCCTCAAAGAAAAACAACTCAGACAGAAATCACATTCAACCCAAATCTCAGTGAAACTAAAAAATTTTGATCCAAAATGATAAAATCAAGATAATAACAATAATAAACAAGATAACCCAGATATGGTAAAAGAAAATATAACAATTAATTACATACCAAAAATAAATACTCTCCACCCCCAAACTAAAAAATTACATTGTCCTCAATGTAAAACAAATAAGAGATACATACAAACATGAGAACAAATACAATGAAAAATAAGAATGAGAGGAAAAGAAACAACTAGGTACAAAAGGAGGGCAGCAGGGCATCACTTGTCCTCGTCCTCAGGTGACTCGTACAGTGGTAAAGGTGGCGCAAAAGGCTGACCCGTACGAGAAGCCACCTGGAATTGATATGAATGTGCATACATGCTCGTGGTGTAGATGAAGTAACGTCGATCCCTGTGCCGCTCTCTCTGGGACTCATGCTGGTGACTTTGGAACTCAAGCTGGTGACTCTAGAACTCCATGCGAAGCTGCTACAACTGCTCCTCGACTGTGGGAGGTGGAACCTCCTGCTCCTGATACTCGGACTGCTCGGGCTGCTCTGGCGGCTCAAGAATGGGAAGAGCAGGCTGTGCACCCTGTGGTCCAGGCCCTCGGTATCGACTGATGAAGTTCTTGTCGATAATCACTCCGGGGTGGACCAACTCCTCATGGGCATCCCATACGACACTAGCAGCTCGGCAAAGGGTAGTGATCAATGATGGATGCCTGAGCCCCACTGTCGTGTTACATCGACGACCTGGCCGACTTCACTAAGCGGCCTGTGGCGATGGCGAATAAAAGGATGGCACGACTCTTTGTAACGTCACTGAGATGAACCACAGGCATCAACTTGGCACATAGAAAAGTGTGCCAAGCCGTATAATCTACGAACAAGTCAGTGGTCTTAAATCTCACAACCTCCCCTCCGTTCAGAACCCACTCAGCCCCTGGCCTACATACCGTCTGGATGACCTCATTAACGTCTAAATGGCCAAGAAAGTATGTATTTTAGCCATCCCTATCAATGTCGGGTAGTCTATAGAAGTTGTTGATGGTTTGGGAGTCAAAAGAGACAAAGTGTCCCCAAACAAGCGATGAAGAAGAGGTTTCTTCCATATTGGCATAAAATTCCCTAACCACTGGTGCTACCCCAGGCTCAGGATGACGAACAAAGTGGCCCCAACCCCGCTCAATGATATTGTTCATTAAATTTGGTTGCACCTCAGGGTCGGGGCTTAGGTCTCTCTTAGGGATAATGTTCCTACCCTCTACATAGGCTTCAAATCGTCGTTCTGCATCAGAACTAATGAACCTATGAGGGTCAAAAGGATGGGAGGAAGATGATGAGGTAGCGGATCTCCTAGATCACTTACTCATTGTGTCTAAAGGGAATGTACGAAAAATCTAGGAAAAGATGATGGGTTAAAACAGTCTCAACCCACAAAGACAGCCACAAACTTCAATTCAAGCCTGTCCCCCGCAATAAAATGCAAAAATCAACAGTAATAGTAAACTAACAAGCTCCAACTACAACAATCAAACTCGTCCGCCACAGACAATACACAAATCATCAGCCACAACAATTTAATACTCTAGAATCAGCAACTAAATAACCTCAGAAATTCAGTTTAACACCAAAAAGTTTCAGCACATAAAATCGAACAACCCCAAAATCGCGGATTGGAGTTCCTATCCAAGAGCCAATCAAGCTCAACAAGAAATTTATGCTGAAATTTAGAGATATGATACCAAACACTTCAACCACTGCACCCGAAAAGCTCCAATCGCCCAGAAATGATGTTGTGATCAAATCTTTTGGCTTTGATTAGAACATGGATAAGTCTTGTTTATACAAGAAGATCATCAACTGTTCAGTAGCTTGATTAGTGTTGTATATGATTGATATCCTAATCATTCGAAATGGTATAAGTTGTCTCACTGAAATTAGAAGAGGCTAGCAACTCATTTCCAAATGAAAATTTGGGAGAAGCTGAGTTTGTTCTTGGGATCCAATTTGTTAGGAACCGTAAGAACAAAAAGCTAGCCTTGTCTCAAGTGTCTTATGTCTACAAGATGTTAGTTAGATATAAGATGCAGAATTCCAAGAAGAGTTCACTACTTTCAGACATGGAATTCTTTAGTTTAAGGAAGTGTTTCCTTAACCACCTCAAGCAGTTGAGTGACAACGCTCATTTATGCGCGTTATTTAAGGTTTGATGTTGTGATCAAATCTTTTGGCTTTGGTTAGAACATGGATAAGTCTTGTTTATACAAGAAGATCATCAACTGTTCAGTAGCTTGATTGGTGTTGTATATGATTGATATCCTAATCATTCAGAATGGTATAAGTTGTCTCACTGAAATTAGAAGAGGCTAGCAACTCATTTCCAAATAAAAATTTGGGAGAAGTTGAGTTTGTTCTTGGGATCCAAATTGTTAGGAACCGTAAGAACAAAAAGCTAGCCTTGTCTCAAGTGTCTTATGTCTATAAGATGTTAGTTAGATATAAGATGCATAATTCCAAGAAGAGTTCACTACTTTCAGACATGGAATTCTTTAGTCTAAGGAACTGGTTCCTTAACCACCTCAAGAAGTTGAGTGATGTTGGGTTCCTAGAGTGAGTAAAAATATAGTATAAAATACTCTAGAATTCCTATGCAAGCATACACAGTCTGCAGCAAGTAATATTATCAATCCAAGGTCTGAATGAGTTTCCACTTTATCTATTTTGCGTAACTTCCTAATGGTTTTGAAGATAATAAAATTGTTGGGTTTTATCGGAATTATGCTGAAGCAAAATAAATGACAAAACAACGAGTAAACAAATAGATAGACAGATTAAAGACAGGCGCTGGTTAGGCTTTAGTGATTGTCTAAGATATGCTCTAGCAATATTATTGATCATGCATTTCTCGCAGTATTATTAGCGGATTCCTCCCGGAACTCCGGATCTTTTGGGATATGTTTCAAACCCAATGAAGTGCGACCGATCAAGCACTAGGCAACTGGCTATCCCTAGCTCAGTCACTGGCGTTCACCAATACACAATGATCGTAGTGTGGATAATTGCCACACACTCTCTAAATCATCCCTGAAACTAGAGAGAGCTATCCATACCGGCTGGCCAGGCGGGCATAAAATAAGAATAAGCACAACAATTAACCAAAATGCGATAGTCAATTTATTACTAGAGATGAAGCACAATAATCACATTATTCCTAACAAACACCCTAAGCTACTTAGTTCATAATAGGCATAGGAATACGAATTACAATCTGAGTATGCATGTCCATAACCACAAGTTAATAAAGAAAATAAACTCCCTAATCAGCTTGCGGATGATGGTGTTCTTGATGATCTTCAATCTCCCTATACTATTCGGCTTCCAAGGGAAAACATGGAATGACTTTGACTTTGACGGCTACTTCCTTTTATAGAAGGATGGGAGGCTCGAATTAGGTCAACTAGGACACGTGTAAGGCTCTCCTTGATCCTTTATCACGAAAATAACTCAACAGAAGTCGGTTCATGAAGTTGGCTAACGAGCTGTGATGTGGCAGTTTCTGCTCCCAGTTTTGCTGCAGCATAGAATCTGCTCCCTCTAGTCGCTCAGCAGCATAATCTGCACAAAATAATTTCCAATGCTTCCATTCTTCCAAATGGGTTAAAACATGTAATATCTATCCAAAACCAACCCTAATAAGCACAGAGGACACACAAATCTCTATATAATTGAGGCCTAAATAACTACCTTTTGGGCAGTTATCATACCCCCAAACTTGAACTATTGCGCGTCCCGAGCAATACTAACCAACCTTCCTTCAAGAATTTAAAAATCTTAGACAAAGAATTAGCTTAATCAAATCAGACAGTCCAACACTACCTTTAACCTTTACCTGAGCACTCTGCAAAACCAAGCTCTTCTGCAGCAAAATGATTCCTTCAGCAGGGACAAATAATCACCACTTTTCAACTTAATTCTAAGAACTCACCACAGCCTAGCTCTATTATCAGACATTTCAAAACATATTTTTAAAGGGGTTTATATCATTATTTATCAGACTTAAAGCAGCCTTACAGTCATAAGCTCGTAAGCATGGGATGACCCACTTTATGGTGCAGTATACCCTTGCCTCAAGCTCATCACCAACTAGGCTCAATACTCATTATAAAGCTCAAAAATCCTTAGTTATTCTATCTCTTGCCCCTCAGAATGGCTGCTTTTATGATGAAGCTCACCTAAGTTCTGGGAGACAGGAAAACTGTTGGATCATCATTCATCCTTCAAAACCTTTGCTCTGTCAATTTTTTCAGCAAAATCTTCAACAAATAATTTTTCAGCAAATAATTTTTTCTCATATTTCTCATTTTTCACATTTCCTAGGTCATGTTTTGACGCGAAGACAAACTGTGGGTATCACAAATGTCCCCGGTTACTCAATAACCTAGCAAATTTTAATTTTGAAGGAGAGGAATGCTCGAGCAAAATAATTGGAGTAGCAAAAAGTCCCCCAAACTTGAATTATTCATTGTCCCCAATGAATCATTAATTAAACAATTATACCCCCAAACTTATTTTTTTCCTATCTGAATTTTTAAACTAAACATGGGACTAGGATTAAGCTTAAAGTGGATCATATAAGTCAATACTACCTTCAAAATCTTCTTGCCGCAGCAACAGTCCAGGCTAGAAGAAATGCTCAAGCAAAAGGTTTCTGGAGATCAGAATACCTTGATCTAATTAAGCGTAATCAGTCCAATCTTCAAAAATTCAGAAGAAAAATAGTTAAGTTAGGCATTACTTAGTGCTAATGGAACAGAAACATCTAAAAATTTCATTCAAAAACATAAGAACAAAAATTACATAGCAGAGATATATTTTTAAAGCAGAAAATTTAAAAAGAAACAAGCAAACATATTTATCACATGGGGTCAGATATGCGCGAGCAAACAAAATGATAAGAACAAAAATAAAGCTCGTTGAAGATCATTTCATCCATCAATCTTCCTGACCCTGCTCTTCATCATGATTCTCTTCTTCTCTTTCAACAGGTGGTGGCAGAATCCAGGGGTTCAACAGGTCTTCAGGGAATATAGGAAGGGCTGGATACGGTTTGGAAAAATTCTCTTGCAGTGCCCTTCTTAAGCTGGCATCCCGATTCTTAACATAGTTCCAGAAGGTTAAAGTTTGCCTTTCAGCAAACTCCTGCCTACTGTCCGAAAGTGCCAGTTGTTCTAGAATCGAGTTGATGCCATGGATAAGCCCACCTTGACGTACCTCCTGCAGACGTTGGAGCCGTGCCAAATTGGGCGTGTCTATGATCCCCTTATCAAACAGGATCACATCTCCCTCATCCACCGGAACCCCTGCTCTTCTGCACAGCATCGTGATTGTGTTCGGAAAGAATAGTTTCCCCACCTTCTTTTTCCAACATCAGGAAATCTCATTCGCAATGATCCTCCCTACATTAATAATGAGAGACCGTAAGATGGCAAAAGCTAGGAGAACCCGTTCCCTGTAGATTGTCGAGTCATGTGTTGTTGGAAGCATCTTCTGTCTAATAAATCTCATCCATGTGTTCGCTTCCCTTTTCAAATAAGCCGACTGGAATGTCCTCTTTTGAGTCTTGGATAACTGCCACTGTGCCCCTTCAATTCCTACCTCACTTACAGCCTCACTTAGTTGCTCATCAGATGGCGCCACAGCCATCTCATTATATGCCGCATGGGGGAAATTCTGAAGGTTGTACAGTGCATTGATAGCACTTGGACTCCAATCCACCTCGACTCCTTGGACAATTACCTGGAAACCATCCTCCTTGACAATGTTAGCATAAAATTCACGCACCACCTGTGCATTTACAGATTCCGGCTTCGCACAAAACAGCTCCCAGCCGTGGTCTGCAATACCGGTCCTCAAAAACTTTGGAAGATCACCACTAAAACCGCGCTCGAACAAGAAATCCCTTTTCAGAAGCTCAACGTATTTTGCTCTGGCAAAATTGTTGACGAAGCGATCAAATGCAACCTGTTGTTCTTCTATCGCCTCGTGTTCTTCTGATGCTTCAACAATATTTTTTCCCTTCTCTGCCCTGCGCTTGAGCAACTGGTTTCCTCAGTCTTCCTCTTTGTTTCTTCTCTTTCTTTGTCCTCAGCTTCTTTCTTCTCTCTTTCCTCTCGTTCTGCCTTTTCAGAATCTGATGATGGTGGTGATGGGGTATCAGTCCGAATCACCTGAATACGGTCGGCCTTTCTTTTTATGCAGCGGCGTTTCGGCGGTTCGGGCATGATTACCTCAACACGAGCTTCTTGGTCCTACTCGTTTCCTTTTTCAGACACTGCGTCTACCTGCTCGTCTCTCACCATCTCAGCCTGCTGTTCTTGATTTTCCTCAACATTTTCCTCTCGAGCCGTATCTGTAAGTCTCTGATCAGTCTCTCCTGGGGTCTGTTCTTGCAGTTCTTCCAGGTTTTCTTCAACCACTGCAGCAGCCTCATCCTCTGTCACTTTTTCCTGTTCTTCCGCCCTCTGTGGTCGCCTTCTTCTTTTAGCTTCTTTCTCCTCCGGTGTTCTTTTCTTCTTAGTTTTCACTTTCGGAACTTCGGGGGTAATGGGTATTTCCTCTTCACTCTCTCTCTCTCTCTTTCTTTCCTCGCTCTTGTTTTGGCCATGGATAACTCAAAGAGTTTTGCAAAGAATGAAAAGGAGAAAGAAAGAATGTAGATGGCAAGACGAAGTAGAACGAAGACTTACGAATGTCTGCAAATAAATAAGGCTCCAGCAATCTGAAATCCTAACCGAAAGGATTTGCTCCGTAATAAATGGTTTTACCGTTCACAATTAAGTTGCAATTCAAATCCCTAACGGTAAAATTGTGGAACTCCAATCATCTATGGGAAATAATGGCATGCTGTCAACGGCTAAACCGTTGGATTATCCCTGCATGACATGTGGCAACATCCCTGCAATTCACATGCCCATAGAAATTCAAAAATCCCAACGGTAAAAATAATTACTCACATTAAAATCCTTCCTATTCGTGCGGAAAATTTGCTCCAGCATTATCTTTGCTGCAACAATCTTCTGAACCTGCCGAATCTTAGATACGGAATTTAAATTTTAAAATAAGAAAAATCAAAAGATTTTTTTCTTTTAAATTCAAATTGAATTTTAACCAATCATCCCAATCTTTCATTTTCAAAAGAAGCCGAATAAATTGAATAAAATCTCTATTAATTAAAACTAGAATTCAAATAACTAAAAATAAAACCTAGATAAAATCTAACTAATTGAAAGATAATTTAAATAAATAACCCGAAAATCAAATCAAATTCAAAAAATAGATAAGATCTAATCAAATATTTAAAGACAAAATCTAATAAATCTCGCAAAATCAAATCTAACCTAACCGCAGTTAAAATCAAATCAACGAAAAATAAAATCACTACAAATCCTGGGAGCTCAAAATTTCGCTCTGTGAAATGCTCCCGCAAAAATCCTGCTTTCTCAATCATCAACCAACCTTAGGGAAGGATATTTCATCCGAAACTCCTCACCCCAATAATGCTTCACACGCTGTCCATTCACCTTGAACACTCTCCCATCTTTTTCATCCTGCAAAGTAATTGCTCCATTGGAGAAAACCTCAATCACAATAAACGGTCCCGACCATTTAGATTTTAATTTTCCAGGAAATAGTTTTAATCTAGAATTATAAAGCAAAACTTTTTGACCCTTGACAAACTCTTTAGATTTTATTCTCTTGTCATGCCACAACTTAGTCTTTTCCTTATACATTTTCGCATTTTCGTAAGAAAATTGACGAAATTCTTCTAACTCATTAAGCTACAGCATTTTTATTGTTCCTGCGCGACTCAGATCAAAATTTAACTTTTTCAACGCCCAAAACGTCTTATGTTCCAGCTCTAACGGTAAATGACAAGCTTTCCCATATACTAATCTATAGGGAGACATACCTAGAGGAGTCTTATAAGCTGTCCTATAAGCCCAAAGAGCCTCATCCAACCTAAAGGACCAATCCTTTCGAGATGGATGAACTACTTTCTCTAAAATAGCTTTAATTTCCCCATTACTAATTTAAGCTTGACCATTTGCTTGTGGGTGATAAGGGGTAGCTATCTTATGCTTAATCCCATACTTAGCTAAAAGCTTAGTTAAGATATTATTAACAAAATGTGTACCCTCATCACTCACTAGAGCCCTAGGTGTCCCAAACCGCGCAAAGATGTGCGATTGAAGAAACCTTGCAACTGTCTTGGCATCACTTTGATGGCATGCGATGGCCTCCACCCACTTGGACACATAATCAACTGCCAATAAGATAAAAACATTGCCATTAGAAGGG
The DNA here is from genome assembly GCA_036850905.1 of Luffa acutangula. Lineage (NCBI taxonomy): Eukaryota > Viridiplantae > Streptophyta > Magnoliopsida > Cucurbitales > Cucurbitaceae > Luffa > Luffa acutangula. The sequence continues at coordinate 29,224,622 of CM072092.1, forward strand.
GAAATGGCCCCATAAAGTCAATACCCCATACATCAAATAATTCAACTTCTAAAATGTAAGTAAGAGGCATTTCACCTCTAGGCCCCAAGTTTCCTCTCCTTTGACAAGCGTCACATTGCTTGTAGAACCAGTGGGCATCCTTGAATAACGTAGGCCAGAAAATTCCGCAATGCAAAATCCTCATAGCCGTCCTCTGACCGCTGAAATGACCTCCATACGGCGAAGAGTGACATTGCTCCAGGATTTCCTTTGCTTCAGCACCTGAAACACACCTACGAATAATACCATCAGAGCATTGCTTATACATAAATGGTTCATCCCAATAGAAAAATTTTGAATCATGCTTAAACTTTTTCTTCTGCCTCCAATCCATGTCAATAGGGGTGACTCCCTTTACTAAAAAGTTGGCAATATCAGCATACCAAGGGACATCCCTAACTACCTTTACCTGAACAGTAAAAAGCTGTTCATCTGGAAAAGAATCGGAAATGGCAGATTGCTCCAGCAAAGATGATGATGGATCAAGACGAGACAAGTGATCTGCAATGACATTCTCTGATCCCTTCTTGTCCTTTATCTCCAAGTCAAATTCCTGCAATAGTAAAATCCAACGAATTAATCTAGGCTTTGCATCTTTCTTTGACATTAAATACCTTATTGTTGCATGATCCGTGAACAGCGTGACTTTGGATCCAACCAAATATGGCCGAAACTTCTCAAAAGCGAACACCACAGCTAACAACTCCTTTTCAGTAGTTGTGTAGTTGACCTGTGCCTTATTTAAAACCTTGCTTGCATAATATATAGGATGAATAAATTTACCCTGCTTCTGCCCCAGCATCGCACCTACTGCAGCATCACTCGCATCACACATTACTTCGAATGGCAAATTCCAATTAGGTGCGCAGAGAATGGGTGCTGAGATTAAAGCAGCCTTCAATGTTTCAAAAGCCTTCCTACAATCTGCATTAAAGTCAAAAACATGACCAGTGCACAATAAGTTACAAAGAGGTTTACTGATTTTGGAAAAATCCTTTATGAACCTCCTATAAAATCCAGCATGTCCTAAAAAACTCCGAATTCCCTTCACTGAATTTGGTGGCTCTAGCCTTTCAATAACCTCAACTTTTGCTCTATCAACTTCTAGACCATTCTTAGAAATTTTATGACCTAACACTATGCACTCCTTCACCATGAAGTGGCACTTTTCCCAATTAAGAACTAGATGAGTATCCTCACATCTTTTTAACACCTTACCTAAATTATCTAAACAACTCTGAAAAGACCCTCCAAAAACTGAAAAATCGTCCATAAAGACCTCAACAGTGGACTCAATCATATCAGAAAAAATTGCTAACATACACCGCTGAAATGTTGCTGGAGCATTGCAAAGGCCAAAAGGCATTCTCCTAAAAGCGAATGTCCCATAAGGGCAGGTGAAAGTGGTTTTTTCCTGATCTTCAGGAGCAATAGTAATCTGGTTATACCCAGAATAACCATCCAAGAAACAGTAATAGGCCTGACCAGCCAATCGATCCAACATCTGGTCGATAAATGGTAGAGGGAAATGATCCTTTCGGGTGTCTTTATTAAGCCTTCTGTAATCCATACAAACCCTCCAGCCAGTTACTGTCCTTGTGGGGATCAACTCATTATCTTTATTGCTCACCACAGTGACACCTCCTTTCTTAGGAACACATTGGACAGGGCTAACCCAATTGCTATCGGCAATTGGATAGATGATCCCAGTATCCAACCATTTAATTACCTCCTTTTTAACAATCTCTTTCATTGCAGGGTTAAGCCTTCTTTGTTGCTCAATACTCCTAAAGGATCCCTCCTCTAGAGTGATTTTATGCATACAAAAAGATGGGCTAATCCCCTGAATATCAGCCAATGTCCAACCTATAGCTTTGCGGTATTGCTGCAGCAACTTTATTAAGGCCTCTTCATGCTCCGGCATTAAATCTGATGCAACAATAATGGGCAACGTCTCACTTTCCCCAAGATACACATACTTTAGATGATCCGGTAAAGGTTTCAAATCTAAAGTAGGTGCCTCAATTAGGGATGGCTTAATTGGGGGAGCCTTTCTTTGATCTAAATCTAAAGACTCAAAAACATCCTCACACCTAAACAATTCTTTTTTCATTTTTTCTATCTAAAGAAAAAAATTCAAAATCTTCTACACTAACCTCTCCATGCTTTTCTGAATGCTTATCAGCTGAATCCTGTATTGCTGTCTCAATAACTGTGCTCTCCAGAATCCTAATGAAGGAGCAATCCTCCATTTCGTCTGGATATTTCATGGCTTTAAAGACATTAAATTTCACTTCCTCATTACAGACTCTCATTGTTAATTCTCCTTTTTGAACATCTATTAATGCCCTACCAGTAGCCAAAAATGGACGACCTAAAATAATTGAGACATCTTTATCAGCCTCATAGTCTAAAATAATAAAATCAACAGGAAATATGAATTTATCAACTTTTACTAAGACATCCTCAATTTTACCCTCTGGATATGTGATAGACCTATCAGCTAATTGGAGTGTAACTGTGGTAGGTCTAGCTTCACCAATACCTAACTTCCGATAGACCGAAAGAGGCATAAGGTTAATGCTTGCACCCAAATCACAGAGTGCTCTACCTAACTCATTTCCACCTATAGACACAGGTATAGTAAATGACCCTTGATCCTTAGCCTTGGGGGGTAGACCATTCTTAAGAATAGCACTACACTACTCAGTAAGAGATACAGTTTCAAACTCACCTAACCTTTTCTTTTTAGTCAAAATATCCTTAAGAAATTTGGCATAATTAGGCATTTGCTCTATAGCTTCTACTAAAGGGATATTTATATGCAACTGCTTAAGAATCTCTAAAAACTTTTTAAATTGACCATCCTGATTCTTAGGCTTTTGCCTTTGTGGAAAAGGTAGAGGTGTCACATAAGGTGGGGGCGGCACATAAGGTGGTTCTACATCTGGCACAGAACCAGATGCTCCAGCATTTTCTTTGCTGCCTCCAACACCCTGACCAGACTCCAACTCTTTCTCAACAACAACATTATTATCACTATTACCATTTAAATCCTGGGTCTTTCTAGATTCTTCTAGTGGCTTACCACTCCTAAGGGTTACTGCCTTTACCTGCTCCTTACCTTCCCTTCGAAGGTGTTCAGTATCTGATGGAAGTTTCCCTTGAGGCCTTGCCTTTAGCTCATTAGCTAGCTGACCCACTTGCAATTCCAGGGCTCTCATTGAAGCTTGATTACTTTGAATTGTGGCATCTGTGCGAGCCATAAATTCTTTCATCATCGCCTCGAGAGAATTTCCCAAATTTTGCTGGGGCAAAGCCTGTTTATTTTGCTGGGGCAAAGCCTGCTTATTTTGCTGGGGCATTACCTGCGGTTTAGCAAATCCCGGCTGGTTCATCTTCTGTTGCGCTTGTACGTTATTTCCTTGACCTCCCCATGAGAAGTTGGGGTGGTTGCGCCAACCTGGATTATAGAAGTTAGAATAAGGGTTGTTCCTCTGATTACCTACAAAAAACACAGAAGCTGGATTGCTGGGGCAAAACTCGTAGTTGTGGTCTTCACCGCAATAGACACATGCTTCGTCCGTGACATGGTTCACCACTGCTGCAGGCTCCATAGCTGGTGGCTGCTGATGACTAATCACTGTCACATTCTTAACAGCGTTAGCAATCATAGCAAGATCGGCCCTAATGGTGGACACACCATCAACCTCTAATACACTCTTAACCTTTTTATTTGTTCCTCTAACATCCGACCACTGACAACTATTAATAGATATTCTTTCTAATATTTGATAGGCTTCATCAAAAGTTTTTGCCAAAAGGGCCCCTCCAGCCGAAGCATCGACCATACCTTGGGTTACTCCATTTAAACCATTGTAAAATGTTTCCATTTGAATACAATGAGGTAACCCATGGTGGGGACACTTTCACAAAAGCTCCTTAAACCTCTCCCAAGCCTCACTAAAAGTCTCATCCTCAAGTTTCCTAAACCCTACTATTTCACTCCTTAATTTAGCATTCCTATTAGGTGGGAAATATTTACTCAAAAAATTTTCAGCTAACTCATCCCACGTCCTAATTGATCCTGGAGCAAAAGAGTTTAACCATGACTTTGCTCTATCTCTAAGAGAATACGGGAACAAAGTTAATCTAAGAGCATCTCTAGGCACTCCTTGAATTACAAAAGAATCACTAACTCCTAGAAAAGACTTAAGATGTAAATGAGGGTCTTCAGATGACAAACCATGGAATTGCCCCACGGTTTGCAACATCTGAAACATTACCGGTTTCATTTCAAAATTTGCCGCTTGGATTTGGGGACGTGCAATCCCTGGATTAAACTCATTAAACATCGGGACAACATACGCTCAAATGGCTCTGGTCCTATCGTTCGCTATCAAGATAGGATTCTCAGCCTGATTATTTCGCTGCTCATTTTGCTCAAACAGTGGGTTTTGCTGCAGCAACGGATTCTACTGGGGGTTTGCTGCTGCTGGACCTTCATGAACCTGTGGAAGTTGCGGGTCGTTCTCCATCTGGTTTCTGCGCTGCTCCCTCCTTCTGCTCCTAAATGTCCTTTCAATTTCTGGATCAATCTCAAACCGTACCCCAGGTGGATCGCTCATGCACCAAAATCACACCTGCAAAAACAAAAGAAACAATAAAAAAGTTCTAGCACCAAACCACTAAAACACATACACAAAACAGATCAGATAAAAACTTATTCAAGTCCCCGGCAACGGCGCCAAAAACTTGTTGGGTTCCTAGAGTGAGTAAAAATATAGTATAAAATACTCTAGAATTCCTGTGCAAGTATACACAGTCTGTAGCAAGTAATATTATCAATCCAAGGTCTGAATGAGTTTCCACTTTATCTATTTTGCATAACTTCCTAATGGTTTCGAAGACAATAAAATTGTTGGGTTTTATCGGAATTATGCTGAAGCAAAATAAATGACAGAACAACGAGTAAACAAATAGATAGACAGATTAAAGACAGGCGTTGGTTAGGCTTTAGTGATTGTCTAAGATATGCTATAACAATATTATTGATCATGCATTTCTCGCAGTATTATTAGCGGATTCCTCCCGGAACTCCGGATCTTTTGGGATATGTTTCAAACCCAATGAAGTGCGACCGATCAAGCACTAGGCAACTGGCTATCCCTAGCTCAGTCACTGGCGTTCACCAATACACAATGATCGTAGTGTGGATAATTTCCACACACTCTCTAAATCATCCCTGAAACTAGAGAGAGCTATCCATACCGGCTGGCCAGGCGGGCATAAAATAAGAATAAGCACAACAATTAACCAAAATGCGATAGTCAATTTATTACTAGAGATGAAGCATAGTAATCACATTATTCCTAACCAACACCCTAAGCTACTTAGTTCATAATAGGCATAGGAATACGAATTACAATCTGAGTATGCATGTCCATAACCACAAGTTAATAAAGAAAGTAAACTCCCTAATCAGCTTGCGGATGATGGTGTTCTTGATGATCTTCAATCTCCCTATACTATTCGGCTTCCAAGGGAAAACATGGAATGACTTTGACTTTGACGGCTACTTCCTTTTATAGAAGGATGGGAGGCTCGAATTAGGTCAACTAGGACACATGTAAGGCTCTCCTTGATCCTTTATCACGAAAATAACTCAACAGAAGTCGGTTCATGAAGTTGGCTAACGAGCTATGATGTGGCTGTTTCTGCTCCCAGTTTTGCTGCAGCATAGAATCTGCTCCCTCCAGTCGCTCAGCAGCATAATCTACACAAAATAATTTTCAATGCTTCCATTCTTCCAAATGGGTTAAAACATATAATATCTATCCAAAACCAACCCTAATAAGCATAGAGGACACACAAATCTCTATATAATTGAGGCCTAAATAACTACCTTTTGGGCAGTTATCAAGTGACAACGCTCATTTATGCGCGTTATTTAAGGTTTGATGTTGTGATCAAATCTTTTGGCTTTGATTAGAACATGGATAAGTCTTGTTTATACAAGAAGATCATCAACTGTCCAGTAGCTTGATTAGTGTTGTATATGATTGATATCCTAATCTCGGAATGGTATAAGTTGTCTCACTGAAATTAGAAGAGGCTAGCAACTCATTTCCAAATGAAAATTTGGGAGAAGTTGAGTTTGTTCTTGGGATCCAAATTGTTAGGAACTGTAAGAACAAAAAGCTAGCCTTGTCTCAAGTGTCTTATGTCGACTAGATGTAAGTTAGATATAAGATGCAGAATTCCAAGAAGAGTTCACTACTTTCAGACATGGAATTCTTTAGTCTAAGGAACTGTTTCCTTAACCACCTCAAGAAGTTGAGTGACAACGCTCACTTATGCGCGTTATTTAGCCATAAAAGTTTAAGTAATTGTTTGGAAATCAAGGACTTTATACCTAAAATCTTATCATTTTAAGTATTTTTACCAAAAGTTGAAGAAACATGAAGGAAATCTTAGAATTATAGAATTTAAGCTTATTTTGTGCAAAAATAGATTATTTTGTAAAGAATTTATCCAAGTAATGCTTTTATGTAGGAGTCTTTACGAAGAGAATCTGCCCGCAAGAGGAGATAAAGGTTAGTGAAGCAGAAGGAATTAGAAGTTGCAAGATTGTGCTTGCATCTAGACCTGAGGATGTAGTGAATGCGATCAAGTTTCACCCACAAAACCATTTAAGGAAAGAAAGCCCCATGCAAGAGACAGAATTGTCAAAGCAGAACACAGAGCAAATTGCGCTCGAGATGCGGCCTCAACTAGGCTTTCCGACAAAATTCTGAGATTCGCGGTTTGCACAGAATCATCTGAAAAAACCCCCAATCCGGCATCAAATCTCTGAAGATCGTGGATTATTACCTTCCAAGGCTTTCTCACACTGATCTCAGCAGTCAACCTTGAAAGGTTAAAATCCCTTTGGCAGCGGAAACAATCAAGACCTTTCTCGAATTAAATTTCAATTATAGAAAAACCGGTACGTTGGCAAATCAAAATTAGAAACAATTTCTAAATTAAACTATATCAGATTAAACATGTTGTAAAATAGATCTAAAACCTATTTAGATCTAGAAAAACTTACTTGATTCGATGAACAAATACTACACTATGCTCCTTTGATCAAGACACGACCACAAGTGAACATCGGCTATCCTCTTGGGCTATGAGAATAGGATTGTGGGATCCTCGCAGTCTTAAAGGGAAAAATTACAGCAAAGAAACTTGTTGTTCTTGAGAGAAAACTAGAGAGGAAAAATGGTTGTGGGGAAACTCCCTCTCCCCTCAACGATAAGTGGGGAGGGAGTTATCCCTACTTAATCTCTACCGTTGATCATAATCAACGCAATCCATGCCGTCTATTAATTAAATAATAATAATCATTTAATTAATTAATTAATTATAATTAATTTAATTAAATCAATTATAACATAAGGTATTTAATTCAATTTGAATTAAATTGGCCATTCTTTTAATCTCATTAATTGAATCCACAGTAATGAAATATCCAATATTTAATTAATATTACAATTGAATCATATTCAATTTTAATCTCTCTCATTTAACCTATAGTTTTAATGTGCATCATAATGTACATTAATATAAACTATAGTATTAATTTTGATTAAATCATATTTAACCAAACTAAATTAAATTAATAAATTCATGAATTAATCAAATATCACATATTTAATTAAATTCATTATTCTCTCAATAATTAATTTCGAATCATATTCAAAATTAATTATAAAGTTTAATTCTTTAATTAAACTTTATATTATAATGTATCTCCATACATTATATTAATTCCCTTTAATATCAAGACTAAATTATCTCAGAACTCGTTATGAGCTAGCAGGTGGACCTAATGGACCTACAGATCAGAAGCTCCAACAATACGATGTTGGGTTTAATGTCCTATAAACTCGTAGTTTGTAAATCAATAAACATATTCTATTTCCAATAAAGACGTTATTGAGGTTATTCAGTAAAAGATGTTATTGAATATATAAATTGCGAATGATTAACCTAAATCCAATAAACTAAGAACCTTGGCTATAAAATGAATACTCGAACTATATGTAGGCACATATCGTAGGATCAAGTTCAAGTTTATAGTCAAAATAGTCTATAGTATAAGGATACGGTTGGGTGCCTTATCCTGGAGACACTACGGACACGACCCACTTTGTATTAAGTACAAACGAAGAGATCCTAAATCGTTCATGTGGTGACATGCGAGTGGGGGTGTCCTATGCAATGAGTTTGCATAAGACAGGACCACAAAATAAGTCACTTTCTCTTTATAACGTCGTTTACCGTAGAAACTGACTATTTCACATAGATGACCTAGGTAACTCGTTCTTAATCCTGAGCGAGCTATGAACTCCTATTTATACGAGATTATCCTTTGATCTGCATGGGTGAGAGTGGCCAGCATCGCCGACTCAACAAGCCTACCATTTTGGGGATAAGATCGAATAGATAGCTGGGGACATAGTTTCGTAAGACGGAATTCACTCCTACCCTTTTCAAGGATAGCAGAGAGGTTGTTCTCTTAAGTACTAACTCCAGGACTTGAACAAGGGGCCACACCCTCTCGTTGGATCGAGAGGCACTTAGGTTTGATGGTTGGACCACAAACCGATTGTTCATTAGAGGATTAGTGGAACTTAAGGAACAAGAAGTACTATAGGGGTGAAACGGTTATTTGACCTAGCTATAGCTACGAACAACCTGTGAAGGAACAACTTACTAAACATGGTTAAATCAAGTGGACGAAAATATATCTATAGTGAGGGGAGTGCAACTATCGGGCTATAGTGGAGTGTCCCGGTAGTTAACGAATGTTGGATAACTTTGATAATGAGATTAGTCGGTTATCCTCGAATCGTTGGAGCCCATGATCTATAGGTCCATTAGGTCCCCCTACTAGCTCATATCAGAATAAAGCTTAGAATATTTTGATAGGAAACTTTGAATCTTTCAAAACGGGAAATAAGGTTTTATCGTAAAACGTGTTCGACACAATGATTTAATTATGTATTAAATTAGGAATTGAGAGATGAGGTATTTAAAAGTGTTTTAAATACCATATATATGTATTAGGAATCATATATAATTCATGGCATTAGGTGATAAAGATTGATTGGATCAATCATATCAAAATTACTTGGAAATGTCCCAATTAATTGCCTAGAAATCAATTTCAATTTTGAATTGAATTTGAAATGAATTGAAAGCTGAAAATTCACAATTAGGATTCAATTCATAGTGGATTTAGTGGTTTTTCCACTCTTGCATAATGATACATAGTGGAAAACAACACAAACATGCATTAGATGCATGTGTTGTAAAGTAGACACCTAGAATCCACTTTGAGTTGCATCTTGACCATGTGGCTAAGTGTCATGAAGCTTGTCTTTGCATGGGAGAGGGCTATAAAAGGGGCTTGAATTAGATTCAAGAGAGCAAGCTTTCATTTAGTGTTATGCTGAAAATTTTCTCCCTCAAATACTCTCTCATTTCATCTCCTTCCAAAAGCTTGTACCATCAAGCATTCCCTTCCTATTTCTTTCTTCTATAGACTCCCACAAGTCTTTCTAGGCTCAAAAGAATAGTAGGGAAGACACTAAAGGTTGTCCAAGAGAAGTTGGAGAAAGATAATATCACAAGGAGTTCCTTACAAGTGAGCATCAAAGAGGTTGGTACTCATTTACTCTCTTTTTTACCCTTTATAGAACATGCATGCTTTAGGTAGAAAATTGAATGTCTTAAGTGCTTTCGATCTTCAATTGCTTCCGCATGTGTAATATGTACACCTAAATACGAGATTGATCAGCTAGACTCATACCGAATCAATCAACAGTTGTTAACTGTGAGTCACTCCACTAAAGACCCACAGCTGCACTCTTCTCAGTGTAGAATATTTCGGTGTCCACGGATATCGACCAGTGCAGTAAGTCAATCCTTCACGTGTGTTCGTAACACCAGCTAGGTTAAATTACCGTTTTACCCCTAGGTTACCTCTGGATCTTTAAGTACCACCGATCCCTCTAATGAACAAGTTGTTTAGGGTCCAACCTCTAAACAAGAGTTCCTCTCGGGCCAGGAGAGGACGGCGCGCCTTTGTTCAAGCCCCAAAATCAGCCCTTAAGGGAACACGCATCTACTTGCTCCAATAGGGGAATGAGTGAATTCCATCTTGTATTGTCATGTCCCCAGCCCCCCACTCGGTCTTGTCCCCAAGAAGGTAGGCTTATTGAATCAACGTGCTGGCCACTCTCGCCCGTACTAATCAAAGGACAATTCCTCGTGAGAAGAAGTTCATGACATACTCATGATTAAGATTGAGTTACCTAGGTCATCCTATTGAAACACTAACCTAACTAGTTAACGGTGTTACATCTAGTGGTTTACTATTTCGTGGTCCGGTCTTATGCAAACTCATTGCATAGGATACCCCCGCTCGCATGTCTCGTACATGGACGCCTTGGATCAATACGTCTGTATCGAATACAAAGCAGGTCGTATCACATAGTGTTACCAGGATAAGGTACCCAGCCTTATCCCTGTACTATAGACCTTTTAGGTTGTTACTTGAATACTGATCCCCGTATGTCCCCATATACTAGTCCAAGTCTCATGTAAACAACCTTGGATCTTAGTTTATTGGATTTGGGTCATATTGTGCAATTCTAGACTTAATATGACAATAACACTTTATTGCATAAACCTCAATAACACTTTATCGATACAAGTGTATAATTCGTTAATCATTCACTATCTACGAGTTTTAGGACATAAAACCCAACAAACCTTACCTTTCATGGTCTATAAAAGGGGACCAAGGTGGAAGAAGCATGAAGAGCTCGGTGCTTGGGAGTTTTCGTCCTTAGGATTTTATTTTCAGTTTCTCTCTTCTCACCTTGTAACCACTTCGAGTTCTTGATCCCTCAGTCTCTATCGGCTCTTTTATTCAAAAGAAGAAGAAGAGAAAAGGCTTGTCTCTCCTTGAAAAATGACAAGAGTTAGCAAGAGAGAGAGAGAGAGAGAGAGAGATCCTTAGTTGAGTTTTGTCTTTATTTTATGTTTTTTATTCTTTAGTTTCTAGCAAGTTGTTTTCATTTATCATTTACTTTTGGTTGTAAGTTAACCTTTTGTATTTTGTTCATTCTTTAATAATAATTCATTATTTTTCTCCATGTTAAGTTTGTCTTTCATTATGTTTTGCAATTTATTTTCTATCATGAGCTAAGCTTCTATTTAGGGGTTCAAATATGTTGATTCCTTGAAAAGAAGTAAGCTATGTGATAACTTGCTAAAAGCAAGTTATTTGTCCTTTAAACTTAAGCTAAAACAAGGCCAAAAGATCATAAGATGCGTTACCTCAGCGCAAACAGAAAGAGAAAAGCGATTGTTGTATGCGGCGAGCTATGTTCATGTATGCGATAAAGAAAATTATAAAATATAGGGCGCTAACGCAACTAATTCAGTTGTTTTTCAAAGTTTCTTCTCAGCGTAGGCACACATCCCAAGATGATCAAAAGACAGATAAGATGAATGAAAAGACAGCGCTGACACAACTGACGCAACTAACGCAAGTGGGCGGAAAATGGTCCGAAAAATCTCAAGTTGGCTAATGATGATCAAAGCAAGTTGCAAATTACTTAGTGAAGTCATCTTCCCTCTCCTATAAATAGATGCCACACACTCAAAAAGAAGCATTATTCATTCATAAGAAATTGAATCGATCATTCATTGGCGAGATCAAGAAAGGAGAAAGAAGACAAAGGAGAAAGAGAAATCACAGAGAACTGTGATTAGGAGCAAAGCTTGCGTTTGTAATGTTTTATTTCATGATGTCTCGTTTTGCTCGCATGAACTAATTTCTTCTTCAAGGCTTAGCGCAAGCACCTCATGCGGTGATAAGTATATCTTGTAAGCGCATATTTTGAGTTAAATGAAACATTGATTGATTTCTACTTAGATGCAATAATCTTTTCATTACTAACTCCCGCTTGGCCAGCTGGAAGCGGTAGCAGCGTGCTAAATCCCTGACAGGTAACGCATGTGGAAATCTCTGAGTAGAGCAAGTTAGCGCATGACATGTAGTCTTGGTAACATTAAAACACTACCGATAAAAGATAGGGCATGCATGAGCTTAGATTGTGTTGTGACTAACGCAATCCCTTGTAAGTTTTAGAAGAAACTGCACCTAACGCATGAACTAACCAATTAATCAACTGTTAGTTTGTGTTAAACGCATAGGGAATACCGGAAGGGAAACTTATGAGATTTTCTTACTTAGGCATTTATGGATCAATTACTCAAAGTATGCGCTACAAGGTTCTTATAGATGCATGAGGTTGCAACCACAACAACCTTGATCTTATTCTCCTTGAAGATTTTCGTTTTACCCTCATCACATGATTTTTTTTTATGCAAATATTGCTTCTCAAATATACCAACCTTCTTGTTTAACCTGCTAACAAATAGTATCATACGTTTTGAGTTTGAGTCAGTAAATATTGTTAAAAACTTTGTGAATATCCTTTCCCTGTGGATTCGACTCTGGACTCACCAGGTATTACTTGATTTTGTCAGTTTATACTCTGATTGACTATTATCTACGATTATATTTCTGAACATACTGACAACCAACCACTACGCCTATGCAAAAGCAACCTTGTTCCCTCTAGTATTGTTTGTCTTTCTTGAAATTAAGGTTTAAATGTTGGCTTAAACTAATCACTTAGGTTAGCATAGTTTGCATTTAACTGATGGCCAAAAGGTTGGAGTTTAAGGTGTGGGTTCACAAAGCAATAGTGGAAAAGATCCTAGAAATAGGACTTTGACTTCTTACATCCTAGAAATAGGACTGGAACCACTAGAGTTTTAAGAGTCGTGAGTATTATTCATCTAAGTTTCAGCTAGCCCTGGAAATAAATCTCTAGTTGGCTTAGTCTTCTAAAGGCACCTATATCAGAGCTAATATGAGTTGGACTTAACTCACAGTCTGGTTGTCAGGGAATTGCAGACACATGATAGCGCGCATAGCGCGCTATTTTTCTCAGTTTATTTAAGTTAGTCTTTGAGTATTGTTTGGTCATTTTTATGCACTTTAATGTTTATTTTGTAGGAAATGAATTCTTGGAGGAAATGTTGAAGTAGGAAGTTGATCGGGTGCTCGGGACCAAAAGAAAAGCAAAAGAAGCAAAAAACATCAAAGTCGAGACACTTCTTTCTGGGCGTCTCAAAGCTAGTTTCCTTTTATGTTTTTGGTGATAGCAGAGACAGCGTCGCGACGCTACCAAAAAATTTCCTATAAATACATCCTTAATTGCTACGGGCAAGGGGAGTCTATTTGGTTAGATTTTAGCCCTAATTTCGACTAGAGACCTTTGGTGGGAGCTGAAGCAAGGCCAAGGAGTGGGAAACAAGCTTGATGACGTGGAGATCGTGATGACGACATGTCAGTTTCAACAGATTCAAGAGTTTTCCCTTTTCTTTCCCTTACCTTTTGTTGTTTTCATATTTTTTTCTTTCAATTAGTGTTTGTAGTTCAAGACTATGAGTTGTTAGTTGTTTGTCTTAGGGATTGATGTAGTTTAGTTTGATGGATAGATTTTTTGTATGAATGTGCTTTTGTTTTATCTATGCAATTATCATTAAATGCTTTCAATTACTTGATCACTAGTTGAATGATTTAAGTATTGAATCTAACTCGGGAAAAAGGATTTAAACTAAGACTTAATTTAATAATTGCATGACGAAAGTAGAATTTCTAGGATCGTGACGGAATTTAGAAATACTTTAGAAGTTGTTAGAAGAACTAAACCCAAAGTCTTGCATGTTAATGAACTTGGATAGGGATATCAAGTTTGTTGCATGCATGAGAATCAATTATGCTCGGGAGAGATAGTTGTTATAAAAGGTTCCTAGACTTGGTAGAATAATTGCATGCTAAATTAATCCCATTAATTAATTCTCAATCTCAAAAATGAAATTAATTCCTCGAGAATCTTCCCATTTGACTCTCCACCTTTTATTTTATGCTTTTTGTCTTTAAATTTATCTTTTCATTAAGTTTTGCTCCCTAAATAAAATTGAACAAAAGTATTAACGGTACTTAGTTTAACTTAAAAACCAATCCAGAGGACGACATTCGATTTAACAATCACTATATTATTACTTGACTGGTACAATTGCGGTAAGCAAATCGCGCATCAGCGCAACTGAGTTATGCTATCTGCACCATGTCAATCTAGGCAACATAGATAGTGTGACTCAGCCGTCTGCAAGGCCTAAGCAAATTGCGGGCACATAGGTGGAGGCGGTTGATAAGGGTAAAAAATATACATATTTTACCATTACATTTATCTCATTATCTTGTCAAAGTTGCATGTTTTAGATCAAATTCACTATTCTCGAGCTCAAAAGTGTTAAAGTTGATGAATTAGGAAGTTGGGAGTCATGTATGTCAAATTATGCTTATTTGTGATTAAAATGATCCATTTTGATATGAATTTGACTTAGTTTGGTGTTTAGTAGAAAAACAAAAGATATCTGGAAAAACCCAAAAATGCAACCGCATTTCTGACAAGGAAAAAACCATATGTGACCACATTTCCGGGTAGACAGAGGCAGTTTCGAGTCCTTCGCGGGTTGTTTTGAACAAGTGTTTTGCCCACCTAACCGGCTGTTTTGACTCTGAAACTGACTGGGCTACCTACCAACACCATTTTCTTGGCCCCTCAACTACTCCCCACACTATATAAGGCATTTATTCGAAGGGAAATCCAAACAAAACTCACTAGGAAGAACAGAGTGGTGACAGAACTCTAGTAGATACCCATGAGTAGGGATGCCAGAGGTCCTTCTTAGAAGACTGAATTCTAAACTTTAGTTAGACATCAAACCCGAGTGTTTGTAGAGATTTTCACCCTATTCCCACTAGTAAAGGAGAGTAGAGTGTCGAGCGAACTCTAGAAGGATTGGATAAAAGAAAAAACCCTAGTTTTAGCTACTACACCTTATTTCCAGCAATTGTTCTTTTCATTATTTCTGTATTTTTACTTCATTATCTCAATGAAAAGTTATTCTTTTGCATCTTGTTCCATCATGCATATCTAATTCCATTGAGGGGTTGAATATAGTGAATTCCCTTATGGTTTAAATAGCTTAAAAGTGTTTATTTGCTTAAGTTCTATTCATTGCATGCCACCCTTTATTAAATATCATTCTAAATCTTGTTGAGTTTAAATTGATCACTTAGACCTTTCATGCTATGTGAGTTTAATCTCGAAAGGGACAAACAATACAAATTTTCATAAAGGAGATATAGGAGAAATGGCTCGAGAGAGTGTATTCGATGTTATAGGGAAAGGTTACCTTATAACCACTATAAGATTATAGATTGCATGCATGAACTACCTATGTCGGAGTCGAGTCACAGAAATGTGCATAACGGTACTAGCTTAGCCTTCTAACGGTTCTTGGGAGGAAGGTCAAATAGAAGTTAAATCTGACCCAATGCATGAATAGACTTAGATCAAATAAGCTATAATTAGAGTTATTTGCCTTAGGGTTGAAGCTATATTGAATACCTTGCTTATTTATCATTGTTATTCTTTACCTTCTTATTTTTTCTGTTTTCCAAAAACCATCATCAACTATTTCTTTGATTACCTTATCTAAGCAATCTTTGAACAACTTCTTCTTCAAATCTATGTTTCCAATTTAGTCCCTATGGGACCGATACCTTTGGAATACTTACAGAGATTTTTATTACTACATGCGATAGTGTATCTGCACTAGGTTGGCTGAATTATTCTTAATCTTTATTTACCATCTTTTCTAACATCCATCATTCAGTCCACACACGCATCAGCGGTCTAATGCTCAAGGTTGAAATTGCTTTAATTTCCCTGTGAAAGAGTGAAAAACACTCAAGCAAAAGTGGTTACAAATCTTAGGCACTGATTTTCATTAATTTCGTCAAGAAAACATGCTGCAAAAATGAATAAAAACAGAGGACTTTGAACTAACCTCTTTGAAGCTCGAATTCGTTGGCTCCTTCGGTTGTTTCTATATAATAACGGCTCATGGACTACTGCTAGAGTCTTCCCCGCTATTCTCTTGCATTAGAACGGGCTTGTGGAAACCGGTACGTGATGATTAGAAGAAGAAAGAAAAATGGGTTTTAGAGTTTTTTTTTGGTTTTTGAGGGAATTTTACTTGTTGTGTTCATCCATACTAGCAAGAATTTTTCAACCCCAATCTCAGCCTTTAAACTTACCCTTTTTAAAGACAATGAACATGCAAAATCTTTCACCCAAAGATTGACAGCAAGCATGGAATTTGTTACTCATGGTTTCATGTGGCAAAACCACAATTCATGCACACACATGTAATTAAAATTGATTTTCACATAAAATCAATCTTTTCAATTAATGTTATTTATTAATTCAAAATTAATATTAAATAAAATTAATTTATATAATTATTTAATTTATTTAATTTAATAACAAATATCAAATTAAACAATCACACCAATCCCGACCTCTCTCAAAACTGGCTTTTAATATGAATCCCTATTCATATCCAAACCATAATATTGTTTAAGGATTGGAATTTCCAATTTCGTTACAGCGGAAGCAATTGGACCGTTCGTAATTGATTTTGCTTAAAAAAAATACCCATACATTGGCAAAATTCATAAATCTAGGCTAAGCATTGAGAAACATATTGTCGTCTGACGACCCTGCTATTCTCTAAGTTTGGGAACTCAGTTGTGGGACTGAATATTCCTTGAATTTAGGAGGAAGACCAGAGAGAAAAGAAATGTCTCTCTAATGTGGTTGAGGGAGAGAGAGCATGGGAGAATCTAAGATTATTTTTTTCCCTGCAGAATGAGAGAGCTCTTAAGTGACCCCTCCAACGTGAGTTTCACTAGATGTGAGGGAAGACAGATCACAACCATCCAAAAAATCTTGATTACCATATAACCATCTGATTTAAAAATTAATTAATTAAATGGTATAAAATTAATTTAATTAATAATCAATAAAATGTTAGTTAATTAATCATATTAATTAATTAACCTTATGTACATTTAAATCATATTTAAATGCATTGCCCTCACATAAAATATAGTTTTAATTAAATTTAATTAAATCGCATTTAATTAAATTAATTAAACTAAACAATTAATTAATTCATAATTAATTAATTATTTGATCAATTAAATATCACATATTTAGTTAATCAAATATTTGAATCGCATTCAGATGTGCATCTCTCACATAACATATAGTTTTAATATGAATCTAATTCACATTAAAATTAATCTATAGATATTAATTTAATTAAATCACATTAAACTAAATTAAATTGAACAATTAATTAATTCAAAAATTAATTAATTTTATAATTAATTAAATATCACTCATACTTAATTAATTACATATTAGAATCATATTTAATTAATTACATATTAGAATCATATTCTAATATTTCTCTCATATAATATATATAGTTTAATTAAACCACATTTAATTTAAACTAAATTGAATAATTAATTAATTCACAATTAATTAACTAATTTACTAATTAAATATAATATACTTAATTAGCCACATATTTGAACTCCTTCAAATATATTATTCTCTGAATATAATAAAGTTTAATCTCATATTGAACTTTATATTATAATGTATCACCATACACTATATTAATTGTATCTCAAAGAATCAACTTGATTCACATATCGAATTTGAAATATTCAAATTCTTTCAAGATAAATTGTTCACAATTACTCTTTACGAGCTAGCAGGGGGACCTAATGGACCTACAGATCAGAAGCTCCAATGATATGTAGTTAACTAACTAAACTCATTAATCGAGTTAACCAATATTCATTAACTGTGGGTCACTCCACTAAAGACCCACGACTGCACTCTTCTCACTGTAAAATATTTTTGTGTTTACGGATATTGACCAATAATGGTAATTCAATCCTTCACGAGTGTTCGTAACTTCAGCTGAGTGAAATTATCATTTTACCCCTGAGTTACCTCTGGCTCCTAAAGTACCAGTGCTCCTGTAAGGAACAACCTATTTATGGTCCAACCAGTAAAAAGAAAGTCCCTCTCGGGCCAGTGAGAGGGCGGAATCCCTTTGTTCAACACCCGGAGTCACCACTTAAGGGAACACTCATGTACTTCTCCTAAAAGCGGGAATGAGTGAATTCCATCTTGTGTTGTCATGTCCCCAGCCCCCCACTCGTTCTTATCCCCAAGAAGGTAGGCTTATTGAGTCGGCGTTCAGGCCACTCTCACCCTACTAATCAAAAGACAATCCCTCGTGAGAAGGAGTTCATGACACACTCATGATTAAGACTGAGTTACCTAGGTCATCCTATTGAAATAGTAACCTAACTAGTTAACGGTGTTACATCTAGTGGTTTACTATTTCGTGGTCCGGTCTTATGCAAACTCATTGCATAGGATACCCCCGCTCGCATGTCTCCTACATGGATGGCTTGGATCAATACGTCTGAATCGAATACAAAGCGGGTCGTATCACATAGTGTTACTAGGATAAGGTACCCAATCTTATCCCTGTACTGTAGGCCTTTTAGGTTGTTACTTGAACACTAATCCCCGTATGTCCCCACATACTAGTTCAAGTTACATATTGTGCAATTTTAGACCTAAAATGACAATAATACTTTATTGCATAAACCTCAATAACACTTTATTCATACAAGTGTATAATTCGTTAACATTCACTATCTACGAGTTTTAGGACATAAAACCCAACAAACTCCCACTTGGACTAAAACTCTAGTTTAGTGGGATGTACAATAATCTATACCAGTAGTGGGTGTATAAATACATGTAGAATACATAAAATGTATTTATAATGTACAAATACAATAAACTAGGGCATCACTAACCCATTACATAATGGTATCACTATACCCATTACACTTCTCCCACTTGCCCTAGAGTACATCTTTGTACATAACTCGTAGACCTAGACCATCTAGATGACCCTCATACACTTTAGCCGAGAGAGCCTTCGTGAATGAATCAACAATATATCCTTTAGATTCAATGTGCTTGCTTGTCTTGCAATAGGTAAGTTCATATTTGGAACATCTTCCAAATTAGGCTTGAACTTTCTAAATCATACAGTCTCTATTGCTGCTTCATAAGCAACTGGTTATCGGCCTATATGGTCGAGATTGTGGATAAGTTGTACTATAGCTCCTCAATTAAGAGTAAACACAAATATTGATGTAGATTTCCTCAAATCTTAATCAGTTTAAAATATGTGTCAGTGTAACTTATAAGGATCCAATCCTCAGCACCATACACGAGCATATAGATCCTCGTTCTCCTAAGATACTGAAGGATGTACGTAACAACTCTCCACAGATCAAATCTTGGATTTGATTAATACTTACTGACAACCCTACTGCATAGAGCATATGTCTCATGTCCTTAACTTCTTAAGGTGGCTAAGGACATTGTTGTTAAGACAAAAGAATTCCTTGAAAAGGTAGTGAACCCTTCGTGGATTTCTGCATCTTATATCTAACTAACATTTTGTAGACATAAGACACTTGAGAAAAGGCTAGCTTAGCTTCTCCCAAACTTTCATTTGGAAATGAGTTGCTAGTCTCTTTTAATGTCAGTAACATAACCCATATCATTCCCAATGATTAGGATATCAATCATATACACCACTGAGTGAGCTACTAAACTATTGATGATTACTTGTAAACACAAGACTCATCAATGTTCTGATTAAAGCCAAAATATTTGGTCACTATATCAAATCTTATATTACAAGATCGAAATACTTAGGTCAATCCATGAAAGGATCACTTAAGTTTGCAAACCATTTTGCCTTTGATCTTTCTGTATGAACCTTTATGGTTAAGACCTTTAGGGCTCGTTTGATAACGTTCCCGTTTCCTATTTCTTGTTCCTGTTTCTTCTTTTTAAAGAAACATACTTGTTTGATAACTCATCCTTGTTTCTTGTTTCTAAATTTCTAGAAACGTTTCTAAAAAAGAGGCCAAATTTGAGAAACTACAAAATGATGTTTCTCAAATTTTGTTTTTGTTTCTTTTCTGTATCTTTCATGCATGTATCCATCTCTGCCTCCCATTCCTACACCACTCTCTTCTCTTCCTCTATTTTTTTTAACTACTTGCTCGTCTTTTTTTAATCTTTTTCTGTTATTTCGTTCTCTTTCTTTTGTTTTTAATTTTTTTTTTATATTTTTGTTATTTCTTTCTCTTTCATATTTTTTTATTATTTATGTTATTTCTTTAATTTTTTCCTTTTATTATCACCTCCACGATCTCAGACTACCTGGCACCATCGTTGACATCAGACTATCGATCGCCACCGACCAGCTGCCAACGTCAACCTCCGATTATCAGCTGTCATCGACTGACCGCTTCTGTCAACCTTCAACTACCGGTCGTCGCCGACCTCCCTCGATCAACCATCACAGTCGACTGCTACCGTCGACCTCTGACGATCGGTCGCTGTCGACCTCCACCGACCGACCACTACCGTTGACCTCTGACTATTGACCGTCATCGACCTCCACCTACCGACTGCCACAGTCCACCTCCTACTACCGGTCGTCGCCGACCTCCATCGACCTGCCACCATCGTCGACCTCCGACTACCAGTTGCGGCTGACTGCTACCATCAACCTTCGACTACCGACCTCCGTCGACAGGTTGTCGTCGTCAACCTCTGCAGAGCGACCGCCACCGTCCACCTCCAACTACCTATCGTGGCCAACCGCAACCGTCGACATCCGACGACTGTCCGCTATCGACCTCCGCTGACCGACCTCCCACATCCACCTCCGACTACTTATGGTCGCCGACCTTCGTCGACCGGCTACCATTGTCAACCTCCGCTGACCGACCACCACTGTCGACCTTCGACTACTGGTTGTCGTCGACCTCCACCGACCGACCGCCACCATCCACCTCCAACTACCGGTCATTGTCGACCTCTGTCGACCGACCGCTATCGTCAACCTCCGACTACCGGCCACGACCGACTGCAACCGTCGACCGACCTCCGTCGACTTCTGCCGACCAACTGTTACCGTGCACCTCCGACTACTGGTCGTCGGCGACCTCCAATTATCGGTCGCGGTCGACTGCTACTGTCGACCTCCGACAACCCGCTGCTATCAACCTCCATTCATCGGTCTCAGCAGATCGACCACCACCGACCTCCTCTAACTATCGGTCGTTGCCGGCGTCGGTCGATCTCTGATATCCAGTTGTAGTCGATTGCTACCGTTGAGCTCCGACTACCGGTGTCGTCGACTAACCTCTATCGTCGACCTCTTACTACCAGGCGCCGTGGACCCCTGCTGACCAGCCTCCGTCGACTTACCGCTACTGTCGACCTTAGACTACCGGGCACCGCCGACCTCCGTCGAACGTCCGCCTCCGTCGATCGTAACTACCAAGCGCTGTCGACCTCTTATTACCGTTGACCAACCATCGCCGACCGGCCGTAGTCGTCAACCTCTGACTATCGGCTAACACTGACCTGCGCCAACCGACCGCCACCGTCGACCTACGATAACCGGCCTTCGTCGACCTCCGACTATCGGTTGCGGCCGACCGCTGCCGTCAACCTCTGACTACCTGGCGCCATCGACCAACCACCATCGTCGACATCTGACTACTGGGCGTCGTCGACCCAAATTGACAAGCCTCCACCGACTGACCGCTACCGTCAACCTCAGACTACCGGGTGCCGTCGACTAGCTACTACCGTGGACCTTTGACTACCGACAGCCGTCGACCTCCACCGTCGACCTCTGACTATCGGGCACCTCCGATCTCCACTGATCGGCATATGTCGATCAATCACCATCGTCTACCTCTGACTATCGGCCTTCATCAGTCGACTGCCAC
Source organism: Luffa acutangula (assembly GCA_036850905.1). NCBI lineage: Eukaryota > Viridiplantae > Streptophyta > Magnoliopsida > Cucurbitales > Cucurbitaceae > Luffa > Luffa acutangula. Next base: position 29,246,646 of record CM072092.1, read on the forward strand.
CGTTGATCTCAGACTACTGTCAACCTCCGACTACATGAACTATTAATGCTTCAATCGTATATGGACCAAACAATTCAAGTTGGTCATGAATTTCCTTGGCGCCGTCTACTTGCCGCTACCGTCGACCTCTGACTATCAGGCGTCGTCGACCTCTGCTGACCGATCGCCATCGCCGACCTCTGACTACTAGGCACCGTCGATCTCCGTCAACCTTTGACTACCGGTCGTCGTCAACCTCCGCTATTCGGCTTTCACCGACTGACCGCCACTGACCTCCGTCGACCAGCTGCTATAGTCGACCTCTGACTACTAAATGCCACCGTCGACCTTTGACTACCGGCCGCCACTATCGTCGTCGACCAAAACATTTTCCTTTTTTTCTTATTTTCGACGATCGCCGCCACCCGCCGACGACTTTTCCAGCATTCGCTCAGTTGTCGAAGGTCGGTAGCGATGGCCGATTATCAACGACAGTGACTGATCGGTAACAATGGTGGTAGTGATGAGGAAGAAGGAGAAATAAAAAAAATAATAATCGTTGAAAATTAATATATTTTTATATTATATGAACTAAATTTTATTTTAACAAAAAAAAAAAACAAGAAAACAGAACTTGTTATCAAACACATTTGTGTTTTTGTTTCCTTTTTCAGAGAAACAAGGAACAAAAATAGTTATCAAACATGTTTCTGTTTCTAGTTCTTAAAAAACAAGAAACAAGAAACAGGAAACAATAAACGAGAAACGAGAAACAGGAAACGAGAACGTTATCAAACGGTCCCTAAGCTACCCACTGTAGAGGCGTAGGGAATCCATCTCATATCCTCCACTTCTTGAGGTGTCTTAGGAGACTGTTCCTTAGATAGGTGAACCCCATGCCTGAAAGGTAATAAGCCCTTCTTGGAGTTCTGCATCGAATATCGGGCCAACATCTTGTCGATATACGTTGCTTGAGACTGAGCTAGCGATTTGTTCTTTCGATCCCGAATAATCTGGATTCCAAGAACATATTGGGCCTCACCTAAATATTTCATTTCGAATTGGGTCGCTAGCCATTCTTTTATGTCAGACAGATAACCTACATCATTCCTAATGAGAAGGATGTCGTCAACATAAAGTACGAGGAAAGCTACTTTATTCTTGTTGATTTTCTTGTATACACAAGGCTCATCAACATTTTGGTCAAAGCCAAACGATTTGATCGCTGTATCAAATCTAATATTCCAAGATATGGAGGCCTGTTTCAACCCATAAATGGATCAATTCAGTTTACAAACCTTTTGCTCCTGACCTTGGGTTATGAATCCTTCGGGCTAAGACATAAAGATACTCTCGTCAAGATTGCCATTCAAAAAAAGCAATCTTGACATCCATTTGCCATATTTCATAGTCATAAAATGTGGCAATGGATAAGAGAATTCTTATGTACTTAAGCATAGAACCTGGAGAAAAGGTTTCTTCATAGTCTACCCTTTCTCTCTGGGTATAACCCTTTGCTACAAGTCTTGCTTTGAAAGTCTGTACTTTCCCAGCAGCATCTTTTTTTTCTCTTATAGATCCATTTACACCCTATGGGTTTGACCCCTTCAGGTGGATCTACAAGTTCCCAAACTTGATTGAATTGCATAGACTTCATCTCAAGGTCCCTGACTTTGGCCCATTCATTTTATCTGCATCATTCATTGCCTGACGATAAGACAATGGATCCTCCACGCCGTCATCAGGTATGAATACTTGTGTTTCAGTTAAACCCAAGTAGCGATTAGGTTGAATTACAATCCTCCCACTGCGTCGAAGCTCTCCCACTACGTGAGGAGGACTAGATTGACGAGAAGAACTGGCTTCTCCAACAACTCTGGTTGAAGGACCAGGTTCATCAACAACTCTTGTTGATTCTTCTGTAGTTTCTCCTAATACTAACTTACATCGTGGTTTATGATCTCGAATGTGGTCTTCCTCCAAGAAAGTAGCATTTGTCGATACAAAAACTTTATTTTCTTGAGGGTCATAGAAAAGACCACCTCTCATTTCTTTCGGGTATCCAACAAATTGGCATATTCTAGTACGTGGTTCCAATTTATTAGGGTTTGTCACCAGCACGTGTGCAGGACAACCCCAGATATGGAAGTAACGCAAACTAGGTTTACACCCCCTCCAAAGCTCAAAAAGAGTTTCAGAAACACTTTTTGAGGGGACGTTGTTAAGAATATGTACTGCAGTCTCAACTGCATACCCCCAAAACGAGCTAGGCAACTGAGCATAACTCATCATAGAACGAACCATGTCTAATAGGGTTCTATTTCTCCTTTCTGATACACCATTCTGCTGAGGTGTACCAGATGCTGAGAGTTGGGATTGGATTCCATGTTCTATCATATTGTCCTGGAATCTCTAATCCAAATACTCTCCACCTCGACCAGATCGAAGTGTTTTAATTGTTTTACCTAACAGGTTTTCTACCTCAGTCTTAAACTCTCTAAACTTTTCAAGAGCTTCAGACTTATGGCCCATTAGGTCTAAGTAACCGTATCGTGAATAATCATCTATGAAAGATATGAAATATTCATAACCATCTCGAGCCTGTACATTCATTGGACCACAAAGATCCGAATGTATCAGTTCAAGCGGTTCTTTGACCCTATAACCGTTTCTAGTAAAAGATCTCTTGGTCATTTTACCCTCGAGACACGATTCACAGGGTGGTAAAGATGTATCTTCTAAATCAGTTAGAAGTCCATTTTTAACCAAACAATCGATCCGATCGATGTTAATATGACCGAGACGAAGGTACCAAAGATACGTGTTGTTACTTAGAGGAGAAATCTTTTGCCTTTTGTTTTGAGTTTCAGCCGTTTTAAACATCTCATGATTTAAAATAGCTTTAGTGTCGGTAGGTCTTAACACATACAAATTATTCTCCTACTTAGCAGAACAAATAAAAATACCATTTCTTGAAATAATAGCTTCATTAAGCAAGAAAGAAATTGAGTATTCTTGTTCCATCAAAGCTGAAATAGAAATAAGATTCCTTTTAATTCTAGGAACCAAATACAAGTCCTCTAAAATTAAATACTTGTTTCTAAAAAATAATTTGGCAGCTCGCACTGCTCGAGCTGAAATGACCTCTCCCATTCCAACCTTGAGAGTCATTTCGCCATCGGCCAGCTGCTGGAAATCATTTCCCTGAAAAAAGGAGAAAACATGATTAGTGGCTCCTGAATCCAATATCCAGGCGAACTCATCATGTTCTACGAGACAAGTTTCTAAAACCAGTAAATCGAATTTACCTTCTTTCTCTCTCTTCTTCTTAGCGAGGTAACGGGGACAGTTGTGCTCCCAATGACCATCCACATTGCAGTGGAAGCATTTGTCCTTGTCGACCACGACCTTGGCCTTTCCTTTACCTTGCACAGCTTGCGCAGGAGCCTTCCCCTTGTCACCCTTCCTTTTCTGAATTTCCTTCGATGAAGAAGCTTGAGGTGCAAATTTTGTTTCTGAGGATGAACCCTTCAGGAACTTTTTCTTGGAATGGGCCACATTGGCCTCTCCTTTCACTACATTTTTTCCCTTTCTTTTCAGCATGGACTCGTAAATCTGTAACTCGTTCAGGAGGGTGGTCAGGTTGAACTGTATCTTGTTCATACTCGCATTCGTCCTAAATTGCATATAGCTAGGAGGAAGCGAATGAAGAATGAATGCAACCTGACTGCGCTCGCAGACTACCCCGGCGCTCGCATCGACAATATTAAACAGGTTCATCATGTCCAGGACATGTTCCTGAAAAGGATGTCCCTCTTACATTCTGGCATTGAAGAAGTTCTTCATGGCGTCGTGGTGGAGTTGATAGGACGAGAGTCCAAACATCTCCTGCAGGGAATTCATAATTGTCGGGTTCCTAGAGTGAGTAAAAATATAGTATAAAATACTCTAGAATTCCTGTGCAAGTATACACAGTCTGCAGAAAGTAATATTATCAATCCAAGGTCTGAATGAGTTTCCACTCTACCTATTTTTGTGTAACTTTTTAATGGTTTCAAGAATAATAAAATGATTGGGTTTTATCGGAATTATGCTAAAGCAAAATAAATGACAGAACAATAAGTAAACAAATAGATAGACAGATTAAAGGCAGGCGCTGCTTAGGTTTTAGTGATTGTTTTAAGATATGCTCTAGCAATATTATTGATCATGCATTTCTCGCAGTATTATTAGCGGATTCCTCCCGGAACTCCGAATCTTTTGGGATATGTTTCAAACCCAATGAAGAGCGACCGATCAGGCACTAGGCAACTGGCTATCCCTAGCTTAGTCACTGACGTTCACCAATACACAATGATCGTAGTGTGGATAATTGCCACACACTCTCTAAATCATCCCTGAAACTAGAGAGAGCTATTCACACCGGCTGGCCAGGCGGGCATAAAATAAGAATAAGCACAACAATTAACCAAAATGCGATAGCCAATTTATTACTAGAGATGAAGCACAGTAATCACATTATTCCTAACCAACACCCTAAGCTACTTAGTTCATAATAGGCATAGGAATACGAATTACAATATGAGTATGCATGTCCATAACCACAGGTTAATAAAGAAAATAAACTCCCTAATCAGCTTGCGGTAGATGGTGTTCTTGATGATCTACAATCTCCCTAAACTATTCGGCTTCCAAGGGAAAACATGGAATGAATTTGACTTTGACGGCTACTTCCTTTTATAGAAGGATGGGAGGCTTGAATTAGGTCAACTAGGACACGTGTAAGGCTCTCCTTGATCCTTTCTCACGAAAATAACTCAACAGAAGTCAGTTCATGAAGTTGGCTAACGAGCTGTGATGTGGCAGTTTATGTTCCCAGTTTTGCTGCGACATAGAATTTGCTCCCTCCAGTCGCTCAGCAGCATAATCTGCACAAAGTGATTTCCAAAGCTTCCATTCTTCCAAATGGGTTAAATCATGTAATATCTCTCTAAAACCAACCCTATTAAACATTAAAGACACGCAAATCCTTATATAAATGAGGCCTAAATAACTACCTTTTGGGCAGTTATCATACCCCCAAACTTGAACTATTGCGCGTCCCGAGCAATACTAACCAACCTTCCTTCAAGAATTTCAAAACATTAGACAAAGAATTAGCTTAATCCAACCAGACAGTCCAACACTACCTTTAACCTTTACCTGAGCACTCTGCAAAACCAAGCTCTGCTGCAGCAAAATGATTCCTTCAGCAGAGACAAATAATCACCACTTTCAACTCAATTCTAAGAACTCTCCACAGCTTAGCTCTATTATCAGACATTTCAAAACATATTTTTTTAAAGGGGTTTATATCATTATTTATTAGACTTAAAGCAGCCTTATAGTCATAAGCTCTTAAGCATGGGATGACCCACTTTATGGTGCAGTATACCCTTGCCTCAAGCTTATCACCAACTAGGCTCAATACTCATTATAAAGCTAAAAAATCCTTAGTTATTCAATCTCTTGCCCCCAGAATGGCGACATTTTATGATGAAGCTCACCTAAGTTCTGGGAGACAGAAAAACTGTTGGATCATCATTCATCCTTCAAAATTTTTGCTCCGTCAAATTTTCAGCAAAATCTTCAACAAATAAACTTTCAGCAAATAATTTTTTCTCATATTCCCCATTTTTTCACATTTCCTAGGTCATCTTTTGACGCGAAGACAAACTGTGGGTATCACAAATGTCCCCGGTTACTCAATAACCTAGCAAATTTTAAATTGAATGAGAGGAATGCTCGAGCAAAATAATTGGAGTAGGAAAAAGTCCCCCAAAGTTGAATTATTCATTGTCCCCAATGAATCATTAAATAAGCAAGTATACCCCCATACTTAAATTTTTCTATCTGAATTTTTAAACTAAACATGGGACTTAGATTAAGCTTAAAGTGGATCATATAAGTCAATACTACCTTGAAAATCTTCTTTGCCGCAACAACAGTCCAGGCTAGAAGAAATGCTCAAGCAAAAGGTTTCTGGAGATCAGAATACCTTGATCTAATTAAGCGTAATCAGTCCAAGCTTCAAAAATTCAGAAGAAAATTAGTTAAGTTAGAGTTACTCAGTGCTATAAAACAGAAACAACTCTGGAAATTTCATTAAGAACCGAGAAAAATATACATAAGTAGATATTTTTGTTGCTTAGAAACAGAAAACAAAAACTGGAGTTCTCTTCTTTTTAGCTTTCTTTTTCGGAGCATCAGGTATATTAGGTTCAACTTCCTCTACATCCCTTTCCTTGCGGCTTCTCGTTTTCCCTATTATAGACTTGAAGAAATTTTTTTCATTCGAAGAATGGAAAGAAACATAAGGAAAAACGAATTGAAGAAGAAACAAACCTGAGTGGTGTTTAAATGGGGCTTTAGAAAATAAAATAACCAGTGACAAATCTTCCCCCATTAATATCTTTTACCGTTTAAACCTACAAGTAATTAATCAAATTAAATTTTCAAAACCGTAAGATTTTACCATAATGATGTGCTGTCCAATGGCTCTACCGTTCGATTTCCCTATGCAACACATGGAAGCACCTGATCTTCATGCAATATTACCTGCTCACCGAAAATTTAAATCCCAACGGTAAAAATATTCTTAACCACATCCGTAATATTCTGATGATATATTCACTCTAACTAGAAGATTGCAAAAACAAACTGGGTAACAAGATTTTCTTCTAGAAGAATCTTTTCATACGGAAAATTCAAATTCAATCCGCCAAAATAAAATCTTATCTTATTATGAACTTCAGCCGAATATGTAATTCTTATCTTATCTTATCTTTTCACACTGAAATATTATTAAATCTAAACCTAAACAGAAATTCAAATAACAAAAAATAAAAACTAAATAAAATCTAACTAAATCTAATTAATTAAAAGATAATATAAAGATAATCTAAATAAATAACCCGAAAATAAAATCAAACTAAATTTAAAAATAGATAAAATCTAAACTACCAAAAATACCAAAAAAAAATATATATATATATATATTTTAAGATAAAATCTAATAAATCATGCAAAATCAAATCTAACCCAACCGAAATCAAAATCAAATCAGCGAAAAATAAATACAAAGTCTGGGAGCTTAAAATTTTGCTCTGTGAAATGCTCCCGCAAACGTCCTACTCTCGCAATCATCAACCAACCTTAGGGAAGGATATTTCGACTGAAACTCCTCACCCCAATAATGCTTGACACACTGACCATTTACCTTGAATACTCTCCCATCTTTTTCATCTTGCAAAGTAACTGCTCCATGGGGAAAAAACCTCAATCACAATAAACGGTCCTGACCATTTAGATTTTAATTTTCCAGGAAATAATTTTAATCTAGAATTATAAAGCAAAACTTTTTGACCCTGATAGCGAGCATAGCTAGCTACTTTTACTTATTTAATTTAGCTAGTCTTTTATGATGTTTGGGCCATTTTATTGTGCTTTATTGTTTATTTTGTAGGAAATGGTTGATTGGAGCTATAATGCCATATTAGAGTTAATCGGGTGCTCGGGGCGTGAAAAGATGCATATGAATGAAAAGAGTAAAAGAGGAAAAAAGTCAAATCTCGGTCAACATCAGGCTAGCGTCTCGACGCTAGCTCTTGAGCGTCTCGACGCTCACATTCCATATCAGATTAGGCGCGTAAAGCTCACAGCGTCGAGACGCTGTGATAGGAAGCGTCCCGACGCTACCGTTTTTTCCTTATTCAGAACGCGCGTATAAGAGGCAGCGTCTCGACACTAAGACGAAAAAAACAGAATAAAGGCTTATTTTCAGCTAGGTTTGAGGGGAGTTCGATTTGCGACCTTTGGGAGCCGTAAACAGGGCAGAACAGAGCACTTGGAGGCTGAAAACAAAGGGAGAGATTTGGAAATCAACCCATTGTTCGTGGGGATCGTGACGGGGACGTCGGACTCGACCTACATTGAGTTTTCTTTTCCCTTTCCTTCCTTTAGTTAGATTTATGGCTTTCACATGTTTAGTTGAGCTTGTATTTACATTCATGAGTAGCTAAACTTGTAGCTTAGGGATTGATGTAGTTGATTAAGTTTATGGATTGATTTATGGTTTAAGTTGTGCAATGTTATTGTGTTTGTAATCTTGATTTAATGCTTTCAATTAATTGGCCATTAGTTGAATGATTTAAGTTTCGAATCTAGCTCGGGAGAGGGGATTTGATCTAGACTTGCTCAAGATTGCATGAATGAAGTTTATTTTCTAATTCGTGATGGTTTTAGATTAACTTTAGAATTGGTTAAAAGATCTCATTGCCTTGCATGTTAATAAACTTAGATAGGGATATCAAGTTGGTTAATTTGCATGAGAATCAATTATACTCGGGGGAGGTAGTTGTGATTAAAGGGTCTTTGGCTCATAATTCCATTGTGCATAATAACTTACTCCTTAAAATCAATCCTAAACTAAATCGGCGAAATCAATTCCCTGAGTAGTTTTCCCAATTGAATTTCCATTCTTTTTACTTGCTTTGAATTAGTTTTCATATCACCTATTCATCACTTTTTAATCCCTAAATAAAATTGAGCGAGATTATTCACAATACTTGATTTGCTTAAAAATCCAATCTAGAGGACGACATTCGAATTTACTTTCACTATATTATTAGTTGACCCGTGCGCTTGCGGTAGGAAAAGTCCACATCAGACCCTTGACAAACTCCTTAGATTTAATTTTTTTGTCATGCCACAGCTTAGTCTTTTCCTTATACATTTTCGCATTTTCGTAAGAAAATTGACGAAATTCTTCTAACTCATTAAGCTGCAACATTCTGATTGCTCCTGCACGACTCAGATCAAAATTTAACTTTTTCAAAGCCAAAAATGTTTTATGTTCCAGCTCTAACGGTAAATGACAAGCTTTCCTGTATACTAACCTATAGGGAGACATACCTAGAGGAGTCTTATAAGTTGTCCTATAAGCCCAAAGAGTCTCATCCAACCTAAAGGACCAATCCTTTCTAGATGGATGGACTACTTTCTCTAAAATAGCTTTAATTTCCCTATTACTAATTTCAGCTTGACCATTTGCTTGTGGGTGATAAAGGATAGCTATCCTATGTTTAATCTCATACTTAGCTAAAAGCTTAGTTAAGATATTATTAACAAAATGTGTACCCTCATCACTCACTAGAGCCCTAGGTGTCCCAAACCGCGCAAAGATGTGCGATTGAAGAAACCTTGCAACTGTCTTGGCATCACTCTGATGGCATGCGATGGCCTCCACCCACTTGGACACATAATCAACTGCCAATAAGATAAAAACATTGCCATTAGAAGGGGGAAATGGCCCCATAAAGTCAATACCCCATACATCAAATAATTCAACTTCTAAAATGTAAGTAAGAGGCATTTCATCTCTAGGCCCCAAATTTCCTCTCCTTTGACAAGCATCACATTGCTTGTAGAACCAGTGGGCATCCTTGAATAACGTAGGCCAGAAAAATCCGCAATGCAAAATCCTCATAGCCGTCCTCTGACCGCTGAAATGACCTCCATACGGCGAAGAGTGACATTGCTCCAAGAGTTCCTTTGCTTCAGCACCTGAAACACACCTACGAATAATACCGTCAGAGCATTGCTTATACATAAATGGCTCATCCCAAAAGAAAAATTTTGCATCATGCTTAAACTTTTTCTTCTGCCTCCAATCCATGTCAAAAGGAGTGACTCCCTTTACTAAAAAGTTGGCAATATCAGCATACCAAGGGACATCCCTGACAACCTTTACCTGAACAGCAAAAAGCCGTTCATCTGGAAAAGAATCGGAAATGGCAGATTGCTCCAGCAAAGATGATGATGGATCAAGACGAGACAAATGATCTGCAATGACATTCTCTGATCCCTTCTTGTCCTTTATCTCCAAGTCGAATTCCTGCAGTAATAAAACCCAACGAATTAGTCTAGGCTTTGCATCTTTCTTTGACATTAAACACCTTATTGCTGCATGATCCGTGAACACCGTGACTTTGGATCCAACCAAATATGGCCGGAATTTCTAAAAAGCAAACACAACAGCTAACAACTCCTTTTCAGTAGTTGTGTAGTTGACCTGTGCCTCATTTAAAACCTTGCTTGCATAATATATAGGATGAATAAATTTGCCTTGCTTTTGCCCCAGCATCGCACCTACCGCAACATCACTCGCATCACACATTACCTCGAATGGTAAATTCCAATTACGTGCGCAGAGAATGGGTGCTGAGATTAAAGCAGCCTTCAATGTTTCAAAAGCCTTCCTACAATCTACATTAAAGTCAAAAACATGATCAGTGCACAATAAGTTACAAAGAGGTTTACTGATTTTGGAAAAATCCTTTATGAACCTCCTATAAAATCCAGCATGTCCTAAAAAACTCCGAATTCCCTTCACTGAATTCGGTGGCTCTAGCCTTTCAATAAATACAAATTCAAATTCAATCTCCATCTTTTCATACGGAAAATTAAAATTCAATCCGCCAAAATCAAATCTTATCTTATTATGAACTTCAGCCGAATATGTAATTCTTATCTTATCTTATCTTTTCACACTGAAATATTATTAAATATAAACCTAAACAGAAATTCAAATAAACAAAAATAAAAACTAAATAAAATCTAACTAAATCTAATTAATTAAAAGATAATATAAAGATAATCTAAATAAATAACCCGAAAATAAAATCAAACTAAATTTAAAAATAGATAAAATCTAAACTACCAAAAATACCAAAAAATATATATATTTTTTTTTAAGATAAAATCTAATAAATCATGCAAAATCAAATCTAACCCAACCGAAATCAAAATCAAATCAGTGAAAAATAAATACAAAGTCTAGGAGCTTAAAATTTTGCTCTGTGAAATGCTCCCGCAAAAGTCATGCTCTCTCCATCATCAACCAACCTTAGGGAAAGATATTTCGACTGAAACTCCTCACCCCAGTAATGCTTGACACGCTGATCATTCACCTTGAATACTCTCCCATCTTTTTCATCTTGCAAAGTAACTGCTCCATGGGGAAAAAACCTCAATCACAATAAACTGTCCTGACCATTTAGATTTTAATTTTCCAGGAAATAATTTTAATCTAGAATTATAAAGCAAAACTTTTTGACCCTTGACAAACTCCTTAGATTTAATTTTTTTGTCATGCCACAGCTTAGTCTTTTCCTTATACATTTTCGCATTTTCGTAAGAAAATTGACGAAATTCTTCTAACTCATTAAGCTGCAACATTCTGATTGCTCCTGCACGGCTCAGATCAAAATTTAACTTTTTCAAAGCCCAAAATGTTTTATGTTCCAGCTCTAATGGTAAATGACAAGCTTTCCCGTATACTAACCTATAGGGAGACATACCTAGAGGAGTCTTATAAGCTGTCCTATAAGCCCAAAGAGCCTCATCCAACCTAAAGGACCAATCCTTTCTAGATGGATGGACTACTTTCTCTAAAATAGCTTTAATTTCCCTATTACTAATTTCAGCTTGACCATTTGCTTGTGGGTGATAAGGGGTAGCTATCCTATGCTTAATCCCATACTTAGCTAAAAGCTTAGTTAAGATATTATTAACAAAATGTGTACCCTCATCACTCACTAGAGCCCTAGGTGTCCCAAACCGCGCAAAGATGTGCGATTGAAGAAACCTTGCAACTGTCTTGGCATCACTCAAATGGCATGCGATGGCCTCCACCCACTTGGACACATAATCAACTGCCAATAAGATAAAAACATTGCCATTAGAAGGGGGAAATAGCCCCATAAAGTCAATACCCCATACATCAAATAATTCAACTTCTAAAATGTAAGTAAGAGGCATTTCATCTCTAGGCCCCAAATTTCCTCTCCTTTGACAAGCATCACATTGCTTGTAGAACCAGTGGGCATCCTTGAATAACGTAGGCAAGAAAAATCCGCAATGCAAAATCCTCATAGCCGTCCTCTGACCGCTGAAATGACCTCCATACGGCGAAGAGTGACATTGCTCCAAGATTTCCTTTGCTTCAGCACCTGAAACACACCTACGAATAATACCGTCAGAGCATTGCTTATACATAAATGGCTCATCCCAAAAGAAAAATTTCGCATCATGCCTCCAATCCATGTCAATAGGAGTGACTCCCTTTACTAAAAAGTTGGCAATATCAGCATACCAAGGGACATCCCTGACTACCTTTACCTGAACAGCAAAAAGCTGTTCATCTGGAAAAGAATCGGAAATGGCAGATTGCTCAAGCAAAGATGATGATGGATCAAGACGAGACAAATGATCTGCAATGACATTTTCTGATCCCTTCTTGTCCTTTATCTCCAAGTCGAATTCCTGCAGTAATAAAACCCAACGAATTAGTCTAGGCTTTGCATCTTTCTTTGACATTAAACACCTTATTGCTGCATGATCCGTGAACACCGTGACTTTGGATCCAACCAAATATGGCCGGAATTTCTAAAAAGCAAACACAACAGCTAACAACTCCTTTTCAGTAGTTGTGTAGTTGACCTGTGCCTCATTTAAAACCTTGCTTGCATAATATATAGGATGAATAAATTTGCCTTGCTTTTGCCCCAGCATCGCACCTACCGCAGCATCACTCGCATCACACATTACCTCGAATGGTAAATTCCAATTAGGTGCGCAGAGAATGGGTGCTGAGATTAAAGCAGCCTTCAATGTTTCAAAAGCCTTCCTACAATCTGCATTAATGTCAAAAACATGATCAGTGCACAATAAGTTACAAAGAGGTTTACTGATTTTGGAAAAATCCTTTATGATCCTCCTATAAAATCCAGCATGTCCTAAAAAACTCCGAATTCCCTTCACTGAATTCGGTGGCTCTAGCCTTTCAATAACCTCAACTTTTGCTCTATCAACTTCCAGACCATTCTTAGAAATCCTATGACCTAACACTATGCCCTCCTTCACCATGAAGTGGCACTTCTCCTAATTAAGAACTAGATGGGTATCCTCACATCTTTTTAATACCTTACCTAAATTATCTAAACAACTCTGAAAAGACCCTCCAAAAACTGAAAAATCGTCCATAAAGACTTCAACAGTGGACTCAATCATATCAGAAAAAATTGTTAACATACACCGCTGAAATGTTGCTGGAGCATTGCAAAGGCCAAAAGGCATTCTCCTAAAAGCGAATGTCCCATAAGGGCAGGTAAAAGTGGTTTTTTTCCTGATCTTCAGGAGAAATAGTAATCTGGTTATACCCAGAATAACCATCCAAGAAACAGTAATAGGCCTGACCAGCCAATCGATCCAACATCTGGTCGATAAATGGTAGAGGGACATGATCATTTCGGGTGGCTTTATTAAGCCTTCTGTAATCCATACAAACCCTCCAGCCAGTTACTGTCCTTGTGGGGATCAACTCATTATCTTTATTGCTCACCACAGTGACATCTCCTTTCTTAGGAACACATTGGACAGGGCTTACCCAATTGCTATCGGTAATTGGATAGATGATCCCATCATCCAACCATTTAATTACCTCCTTTTTAACAACCTCTTTCATTGCAGGGTTAAGCCTTCTTTGTTGCTCAATACTTCTAAAGGATCCCTCCTCTAGAGTGATTTTGTGCATACAAAAAGACGGGTTAATCCCCTGAATATCAGCCAATGTCCAACCTATAGCTTTGCGGTATTGCTGCAGCAATTTTATTAAGGCCTCCTCATGCTCTGGCATTAAATCTGATGCAACAATAATGGGCAACGTCTCACTTTCCCCAAGATACACATACTTTAGATGATCCGGTAAAGGTTTCAAATCTAAAGTGGGTGCCTCAATTAAGGATGGCTTAATTGGGGGAGTCTTTCTTTGATCTAAATCTAAAGACTCAAAAACATCCTCACACCTAAACAATTCTTTTTCATTTTTTCTATCTAAAGAACAAAATTCAAAATCTTCTACACTAACCTCTCCATGCTTTTCCGAATGCTTATCAGCCGAATCCTGTATTGCTGTCTCAATAACTGTGTGCTCTCCAGAATTCTAATGAAGGAGCAATCCTCCATTTCGTCTGGATATTTCATAGCTTTAAAGACATTAAATTTCACTTCCTCATTACAGACTCTCATTGTTAATTCCCCTTTTTGAACATCTATTAACGCCCTACCAGTAGCCAAAAATGGACGACCTAAAATAATTGGGACATCTTTATCAGCCTCATAGTCTAAAATAATAAAATCAACAGAAAATATGAATTTATCAACTTTTACTAAGACGTCCTCAATTTTACCCTCTGGATATGTGATAGACCTATCAGTTAGTTGGAGTGTAACTGTGGTAGGTCTAGCTTCACCAATACCTAACTTTTGATAGACCGAAAGAGGCATAAGGTTAATGCTTGCACCTAAATCACAGAGTGCTCTACCTAATTCCTTTCCCCCTATAGACACATGTATTGTAAATGACCCTGGATCCTTAGCCTTGGGGGGTAGCCCATTCTTAAGAATAGCACTACACTCCTCAGTAAGAGATACAGTTTCAAACTCACCTAACCTTTTCTTTTTAGTCAAAATATCCTTAAGATATTTAGCAAAATTAGGCATTTGCTCTATAGCTTCTACTAAAGGGATATTTATATGCAACTGCTTAAGAATCTCTAAAAACTTTTTAAATTGACCATCCTGATTCTTAGGCTTTTGCCTTTGTGGAAAAGGTAGAGGGGGTACATAAGGTGGTGGCGACACATATGGTGGTTCTACATCTGGCACAGAACCAGATGCTCCAGCATTTTTATTGCTGCCTCCAGCACCCTGACCAGACTCCAACTCTTCCTCGACAACAATATTATTATTTCTATCACCATTTTTATCTATAACCTGGGTTTTACTAGGCTCAATTATTTCTTCTAATGGCTTACCACTCCTAAGAGTAACTGCCTTTACCTGCTCCTTACCTTCCCTTCTAGGGTGTTCAGTATCTGATGAAAGTTTCCCTTGAGGCCTTGCCTTGAGCTCATTAGCTAGCTGACCCACTTGCAATTCCAGGGCTCTCATCGAAGCTTGATTACTTTGAATTGTAGCGTCTGTGCGAGCCATAAATTCTTTCATCATCGCCTCGAGAGAATTTCCTGAATTTTGCTGGGGCAAAGCCGGCTTATTTTGCTGGGGCATTACCTACGCTTTAGCAAATCCCGGCTGGTTCATCTTTTGTTGCGCTTGTACGTTATTTCCTTGACCTCCCCATGAGAAGTTGGGGTGGTTGCGCCAACCTGGATTATAGAAGTTAGAATAAGGGTTGTTCCTCTGATTACCTACAAAAAACACAGAAGTTGGATTGCTGGGGCAAAACTCGTAGTTGTGGTCTTCACCGCAATAGACACATGTTTCGTCCGTGACTTGGTTCACCACTGCTGCAGGCTCCATAGCTGGTGGCTGCTGATGACTAATCACTGTCACATTCTTAAGAGCGTTAGCAATCATAGCAAGATCGGCCCTAATGGTGGACACACCATCAACCTCTAATACACTCTTAACCTTTTTATTTGTGCCTCTAACATCCGACCACTGACAACTATTAATAGATATTCTTTCTAAAATTTCATAGGCTTCATCAAAAGTTTTTGCCAAAAGGGCCCCTCCAGCCGAAGCATCGACCATACCTTGGGTTACTCCATTTAAACCATTGTAAAATGTTTCCATTTGAATACAATAAGGTAACCCATGGTGGGGACACTTTCGTAAAAGCTCCTTAAACCTCTCCCAAGCCTCACTAAAAGTCTCATCTTCAAGTTGCCTAAACCCTACTATTTCACTCCTTAATTTAGCATTTCTATTAGGTGGGAAATATTTACTCAAAAATTTTCTAGCTAACTCATCCCACGTCCTAATTGATCCTGGAGCAAAAGAGTTTAACCATGACTTTGCTCCATCTCTAAGAGAATACGGGAACAAAGTTAATCTAAGAGCATCTCTAGGCACTCCTTGAATTACAAAAGAATCACTAACTCCTAGAAAAGACTTAAGATGTAAATGAGGGTCTTCAGATGACAAACCATGGAATTGCCCCACGGTTTGCAACATCTGAAACATTACCGGTTTCATTTCAAAATTCGCCGTTTGGATTTGGGGACGTGCAATCCCTGGATTCAACTCATTAAACATCGGGACAACATAGGCTCGAATGGCTCTGGTCCTATCATTCGCTATCAAGATAGGATTCTCGGCCTGATTATTTCGCTGCTCATTTTGTTCAAACAGTGGGTTTTGCTGCAGCAACGGATTCTGCTGGGGGTTTGCTGCTCCTGGACCTTCAGGAACCTGCGGAAGTTGCGGGGCGTTCTCCATCTGGTTTCTGCGCTGCTCCCTCCTTCTGCTCCTAAATGTCCTTTCAATTTCTAGATCAAGCTCAAACCGTACCCCAGGCGGATCGCTCATGCACCAAAATCACACCTGCAAAAACAAAAGAAACAATAAAAAAGTTCTAGCACCAAACCACTAAAACACATACACAAAACAGATCAGATAAAAACTTATTCAAGTCCCCGGCAACGGCGCCAAAAACTTGTCGGGTTCCTAGAGTGAGTAAAAATATAGTATAAAATACTCTAGAATTCCTGTGCAAGTATACACTGTCTGCAGCAAGTAATATTATCAATCCAAGGTCTGAATGAGTTTCCACTCTACCTATTTTTGTGTAACTTTTTAATATTATCAATACACAATGATCGTAGTGTGGATAATTGCCACATACTCTCTAAATCATCCCTGAAACTAGAGAGAGCTATTCACACCGGCTGGCCAGGCGGGCATAAAATAAGAATAAGCACAACATTTAACCAAAATGCGATAGTCAATTTATTACTAGAGATGAAGCACAATAATCACATTATTCCTAACCAACACCCTTAGCTACTTAGTTCATAATAGGCATAGGAATACGAATTACAATCTGAGTATGCATTTCCATAACCACAGGTTAATAAAGAAAATAAACTCCCTAATCAGCTTGCGGTAGATGGTGTTCTTGATGATCTTCAATCTCCCTATACTATTCGGCTTCCTAGGGAAAACATGGAATGAATTTGACTTTGACGGCTACTTCCTTTTATAGAAGAATGGGAGGCTTGAATTAGGTCAACTAGGACACGTGTAAGGCTCTCCTTGATCCTTTATCACGAAAATAACTCAACAGAAGTCGGTTCATGAAGTTGGCTAACGAGCTGTGATGTGGCAGTTTCTGTTCCCAGTTTTGCTGCGGCATAGAATTTGCTCCCTCCAGTCGCTCAGCAGCATAATCTGCACAAAGTGATTTCCAAAGCTTCCATTCTTCCAAATGGGTTAAATCATGTAATATCTCTCTCAAACCAACCCTATTAAACATTAAAGACACGCAAATCCTTATATAAATGAGGCCTAAATAACTACCTTTTGGGCAGTTATCAATAATCTCCCTGGCAGTTTCTACGTTTTCATAACGCTTGGCCAAGACTTCATTCAAGCTGGCCAATATATAGACTCGGGCCTTTTCATTGGCCTTCGTCCAGCGTTCATGGGCATCCTTTACTACTTGAGCGGCAGTGCGAGGAGGAACTGGAGGACACTCCTTCGACAAGACAAACCTCAGATCTTCTACCAAGAGTATAGTGTTTAAGTTCGATTTCCACGTGGGGAAATTCTCGCCAGTTAATTTTTCATTCTTTAGCAAGGCAATTACAGAGGAAGACATTGCTGAAAAACAAACAATTGACTGTATTAGTTATCTTTTTCCTTAATCCATCACACAAACAATACAAACAATGGCATACATCCAATCAATTTTTCAAACAAGCAATCAAAGAATCCTAATAAAACTATTGATTGTGTTTTGCAACGATGCTTTAGAGGTTTAGAAGAACAGCCACCGAAGGGTGATCAATTGTTCCTCCTATAAAATGAGACTCTTCTAAGTTAATCTCTAATCCCAGAATAACTCATATTCCATTAGATATTAACCACCGTTGTTCGATCAAGGATTTGTTAACCAATTAACTCATCCCCATAAGTGTAACCCTCCCACTTCCAGATCTCAAAGGCACGAACCAACATGCTACCGTTGGGAAAGACAACTGTTGGTAATTAGCCTAAGCGATCCTATCCTATTCAGGAGTTCACGGTGTTCCAAATCCTATGATCAGGCCCTCCAAACGGATGGTTGCTCCAAGGCAACATGCAGGCGGATCATAGGAATCTCACGTTGTGACCTAGGGGTGGAGACCGAGGGATACGTTGACACGCGTCCTTCTCCCACTTACTATGGTCACTTTCCCCATTCACCTTGGTGTTGATCCATGCAAACACTTTCCGAAGGGAGGCCGCGCTAAAACGACACGAAGTCGAGCATGGATCTCACGATGTGAACATATAGGGACGTAGGAGCAAAACTCGATTTAAATCAAGTTTTGAAATTTTCCTCCCACTAAAGTAACCTATCGGGTATTTTAGGGTTTGATTAAACCTAGATAAATACGGCTAAGTCATTTATCTAAGTCTAGTCCTATTATAACTATTATAATAAGACCTAATGTCTAGGTGCATTAAACATATTTAATTAACCAAGCGAAATTAATCTAACATTAACCTGTGATTAATTCAACTCCGGTATTCCAGATCAGTTCCCAGGTAGAAGGTGTTCCGTATACTGTTAACTTAAATATCTCCAATCCTTAGATAGAACTTCACTGGTAGAGTTCCTTTATATAATCACAGGAATGTTTATCCTACTTAGTTTATTAAAACTATTTTAAAACTAAGTAAGAATTTCTAATCCTATTAGAAAATGACCTTAGGTCTACTTAATTTTAACTCATTTAAAATTAATTTATTTTAACCTAAGATCCTGTGTGAGCATGCATATCTTGATTATAGATTGACGGTTTCTAATCATAAATTTTAAACTATTTCAAAATTTTAATGATTAGTCCTATAATCATGCATACTATAGTTTAAAAAACAACTAACAATCATATTCTAGTTAATGAAATTAAAACTATATACTAGCTTTGCATGAATTTAATATAACTTTTATATTAAACTATGGACGTGTCATGCTCAATGCTTCTTAGATTTCCATTTTTTTATAAATTAACAATTAATTATTTCCAAAAATGGTAAATCATAGTAGCATGCTGCAATCAATTCATTTTTAAATATAACAATTATACTTAAACTATGTAATTGCATGCATCATACTATTCCATTTTCATAATAATTATATAACTCAACCATATATAAACCAATCATGAAAATAAATCAATGCATTCTCATCCATACATTATAATCATATTATAACATACATAATGCATGAGCATGCTTTATATCCTAAGGTGGGATTAATATTTAAATGACATCCAGAAAGCATTTAAACAGCGAATAAACCAATTTAATTGGCCCCTAGGATAAATTAAAGAAAATTACAATAATAAACCTTTAAATCTATCCTATTACATCATATACAACTCCATAACTGGTCCAGAATCCACGAACCAACCCGAACCGATCTTGAAAATCTCGAACCGCCCAAGAAACGGGTTGAACCAGACCAAACCGATCTCAGCTCAACCCAAACCGCATGAAACCCTAATCGCCGCACGAAATTGTGACAACGTCGAGACGTTTTAAGCAAGGCCAAGCATCCCGACGCTGTTGCGTCTGGAACTCGTTTCTGGGCAGAAACAACGTCTGGAAAATTGATTTGGCCTCGAATATAATCGTGTTCTTCGCAAATCTTCAACCTATTCTAGACCAGGACTGTACAGACTCGATTTTTATGAATTAATGCCCAAAAACACAGGGGCCCTTACAATTGATCGCATAAAAAGTTCGTAAAAACTATGGCCAATTAAACCTAAACAGTTTATCGCAAAATAATACATACAGTATGCAAATCCCACCTAAAACCAACACAAATTTTAATTCTCAAATTAAAAAACAGAGATGGCTTTGATACCAATTGAAGGGATAAAAGCCCTTCCGCAGCGGAAACGATCGGAACCTTAACTCAGTATTTAATTCGGATTAAAATGCCAATACGTTGGCAAAGTAAATCACAGAAGTAAAATCATATATAATACTACTGCAAACCATATAAAACATGTTGGATCATTCAAAAAAACCTCTAATATATTTTTTTAATTGATCCTAACGATCAAGGGATCAAGACCTACTTACCGTAAGGAGCGTTCTTGATCGTTTCGCCAAAATCTCCAATGGAATGCAAGAATTACTGCAACCTTCTAGGATCCTTATTGCTCAAATTTGTGAACCCAACCACAAGATCTTCACCGGTATTCTCACAGGGAATAGTTGTTGATTGCTTGTGGGAGCAAGGGAAGTTCTGGGGAATTTTGGGAGGTTTTGATCTCTATTTTTTGCTTGAGAGAAAAAACATAGAACAAAGCCTTCTTGGGAGGGAGAGAGATGCGTGAGAGAGCCAGAGAGATTCTTGATCGATCAAAGTAACTGAATAAAAGAGTTACCATCAAATAGCCAACTCCCTCCTATTTTTCCTCTCCAACATGCAATTCCCTATATTAGTTGGAAGAGGGTTTCTTATCAGTTACAATTAACTGATACGATTAATTAATTAATAAATAAATATATAATTAATAATTAATTAAATAATAAGATTACTAATTAATCTTAATATAATTTACATAAATCACATTCATGTAAACATCCCACATAACCTATAGTTTTAATGTAAAGTAATTAAATCAAATTTAATTAAATTAAATTAAAACTAAAATATTAATTAATTCAACAATTAATTAATACTATAATTAAATATCATATATTTAACTCTATCTCTCTCACTTCAACTATAGTATTAATGCACATCAAATGTGCATTAATTATAACCTATAGTTTTAATATGAATCCAATTCATATTTTAATTAAACTAAATATTCGAACACCTTCAAATATTCAATTCCCCTTTAGAATTTTACCTCAACGCCCCTAGTGAGCTACCGGTGGGACCTAATGGACCTACAGATCAGAAGCTCCATCGATATGAGATTAATTGGCTAAACTAATTAACCAAGTTAATCAATATTCGTTAATCGTGGTTCACTCCACTATAGAACCACAACTGCACCCTTCTCATTGTAGACATATTTCTGTGTCCACAGATATCGACCATCAACAGCAAGTCAGACCTTCACATGTGTTCGTACCCCAGCTAGGTCAAATTACCGTTTTACCCCTAGGCTACCTCTTTATCCTTAAGTATTAGTGCTCTTCTAATGAACAACCTTTTTGAGGTCCAACCAACAAACATAAGTCCCTCTCGTGCCATAGAGAGAGTATGGCCCATTGTTCAAGACCCGGAGACACCACTTAAGGGAACACACCTCTACTTACCCTAAAGTTGGGAAGGAGTGAATTCCATCTTGTGAGACTATGTTCCTAGCTCCCCACTCGATCTTGTCCCCAAAATGGTAGGCTTATTGAGTCGGCGTACAGGCCACTCTCACGCTTACAAATCAAAGGACAATCCCTCATGGACAGGAGTCCATAATCCACTAAGGATTAAGGCCAAGTTGCCTAGGTCATCCTAGTGAAATAGAAACCGAGGTAACTAATGGTGTTACAGTTAGTGGTTAACTATTTCGCGGTCCGGTCTTTGTGCAAACTCATTGCACAGGTGTTGGGTTTCCAGAGTGAGTAAAAATGTAGTAAGAAATGAACTCTAGAACTCTTTGCAAGTATACACAGTCCACAGCAAGTAATAAGTATTTATCGAATCCAAGGTCTAAATTAGCTTCCACTTTATCTATTTTGTTTATCTTTTTAATGGTTTCAAAGGTGGTTAAAATGATTGGTTTTTATAGAAATGCTGAAGCAAAAAAATGACAGAACAAAAGGTAAACAAATAGGCAGATAGATTAGAAACAGGTGTTGGTCAGGATTTAGTAATTTTTTTAAAAGATGCTCTAGCAATGTTATTGATCATGCAAAACTCGCGCAGTCTTATTAGCAGATTCCTCCCGAAACTCTAGATTTTTTAGAATATGTTTCAACTCCAATGAAACACTACCGATCAAGCACTAGGCAACTGGCTATCCCTAGCTCAGTCACTGGCGTTCACCAATACACAATGATCTAGTGTGATTAAAGGCCACACACTCCCTACATCATCCCTAAAATTAGAAATGAGCTGTACCAGGCGGGCACAAAATAGAAATGAGCACAACAATTAATCAAGATGTATCAAATAATATTTATTGCTAGAAATTAAGCACGACAATCACATGTTCCCTAACCAACGCCAAAAGCTACTTAGTTCATAAGATGAATAGAGACACACGTTACAATCTGAGTAAGCATATCCATAATTACAAAATAATACAAGAAAATATTAATTCCCTTGATCGGCTTGCAATTGATGGTCTTCTTGTAGGTCTCCAATCTCTCTCCTCTATTCGGCTCCCAAAGGTAGAAGTAAACTTTCCAAAAGTGGAATGTTCCTCCCAAGGATGGAATGAGTTTGACTTGGGCGGCTATCTCCTTTTATAGAGTGATAGAAGGCTTGAATTAGGTTGACCTAGACACGTGAATGGCTCTCCTTGCTCCTTTATCCCGAGAATAAATTAACAGAATTCAGTTCATTAAATTGGCTAACGAGCTGTGACGTGACAGTTTTGCTCCCAGCTTTGCTACAACACAGAATTTGCTCCCTTAAGTCGCCCAGCAACATATTCTACACAAAATAATTTCCAAAGCTTCCATTCTTCCAAATGGGTTAAAACATATAATATATATCTAAAAGCAACCCTATTAAGCACAAAAGACACACAAATCCCTATAGAATTAAGGCCTAAATAACTCCGTTTTGGAGAATTATCACACCCCCAAACTTGAACTTTTGCTCGTCCCGAGCAATACTAACCAACCTTCCCTTAAGAATTCAAAACGTTAGACAAAGCATAGCTTAACCAAAACAAGTAATCCAACACTACCTTCAACCTCTACCTGAGCATTCTGCAAAACCAAGCTCTGCTGCAGCAAAATAATTCTTCCGGCATGGACAAATAATCACCACTTCTAGCTCAATTCTAAGAACTTGCCACAGCTTAGCCCTATTATCAGACATATTAAAACACATTTTTCAGTTGTTTTTATTTTTGTTTTTCAGACATTAAGCAACCCTACAGTCATAAGCTCTTAAGCATGGGATGACCCACTTTATGGTTCAGTATACCCTTGCCTCAAACCCATCACCAACTAGGCTAAATACTCATTGTAAAGCTAAAAAATCCTTAGTTATTTTATCTCTTGCCCCTCAGAATGGTGACATTTTTTTATGAAGCTCACCTAAGTTCTGGGAGACAGAAAAACTGTTGGATTATCATTCATCCTTCAAAAATTTGCACCATGAATTTTCTTAGAAAAATTTTTAACAATCAACTTTTTTCAACAATTAATTTTTCTCATTTTTTCATATTTCCTAGGTCATCTTTTGACGCAAAGAAAAACTGTGGGTATCACAAATATCCCTGGTTACTCAACAACCTAGCAAATTTCATGAATGAGAGGAATGCTCGAGCAAAACACTTGGAGTAGCAAAAAGTCCCCCAAACTTGATTTATTCATTGTCCACAATGAATCATTAACAGTTTAAATTATACCCCCAAACTTAAATTTTTCTATTTGAATTTTCAAACTAAGCGTGGGACTAGAACTAAGCTTAAAGTGGATCAAATAAATCGACACTACCTCAGAATCTTCTTGCCGCAGATATCGACCAGGCTAGAAGAAATGCTCAAGCAAAAGGTTTCTGGAGATCTGAATATCTTGATCTAATTAAGCTTAACCAGTCCAAGCTTCAAAAATTCAGAAGAAAATTAGTTAAGTTAGGAATGCCCAGTGCTTATAGAACAACAACAACTTTGGAAATTTCATTAAAAACATAAAAAGAAATTACAAAAGCAGATATTTTAGTGGTGGAAATCAAACAAAAACATAGAAACAGAAATTTAAAACATTCAAAGAAAATGAGGTTAGAAAATGCGCGAGCAAACAAAAATCTCAGAACAAAAATCATGTTCGCTCAGGGCCACTTCATCCGTCAGTCCTCCTGACCCCGCTAATTTTCATCATCCTCTTCTTCTCTTTCCATCGGTGGGGGCGGAATCCAGGGGTTCAATAAATCCTCAAGGAATGCTGGAAGGGTTGGATATGGTTTGGAAAAATTCTCCTGTAGTGCCTTTTTCAGATTGGCATCACGACTTCTAACATAGTTCCAGAAGGTTAAAGCTTACCTCTCGGCAAACTCTTGCCTTCTGGCCGACAGTGCAAGTTGTTCTAAAATGTTGTGAATGTCAAACACAAGCCCACCCTACCGTGCCTCTTGCGTACGCTGAAGCTGTGCCAAGTTAGGCGTATCGATGATACCCTTGTCAAATAATATGACATCTCCTTCATTCTCTGGAACCCCTGCTTGCTTGCAAAGCATTGTGATTGTATTCGGGAAAAACAGCTTCCCCACATTCTTCTTCCAGCAACCAGATATTTCACTAGCAATGATCTTCCCTACATCAATACTGAGAGACCTTAAGATCGCGAAAGCCAACAGAACCCGTTCCCTAGAAATCGTCGAGTCACGAGTCGTTGGAAGCAATCTCTGTTTAATAAACCCCATGCATGTGTTTGCTTCCCTCTTCAGATAGGCTGATTGAAACGTCATTTTCTCTGTTTTTGAAAGCCTCCACTACGCCTCTTCAATACCAACTTCCCGCACAGCATCGCTCATCTGCTCATTAGATGGCGCCACAACCATCTTATTGTATCCTGCGTGGGGGAAATTTTGAAGGTTTTACAGGTTGTTGCCTCCTCCTTCTTTATAACTTCTTGATCCTCGAACGATAACTTGGAAACATTCCTCCTCGTCAATATTTGCATAAAATTCGCGCACTACCTGCGCGTTCAAAGATTCAGGCTTTGAACAGAATGATTCCCAACCGTGGTTCATAATGCCGACCCTCAGAAAATGCGAAAGATCACCACTAAATCCTCTTTCAAACAAGAAATCTCTTTTCAGCAGCTCAGCATATTTTGTTCTGGCAAGATTGTTGACGAAGCGAACATACGACAATTGTGGCTCTTCTAGTTCGTCAGGTTCCATTGATGTTGCAGCAACACTCTTGCCCCTCTCTGCCCTTTGCTTGAGCAACCGTTCTTCTTCAATCTTTTTCTCTGCTTCCTCTCATGCTTTATCCTCGACCTCCTTTTTATCTTTCTCCTCTCTCTCTGCATTTTCTCTTTCAGAATCAGTAGTTGGAGGCGAGGGAGTATCAGTTCGGAGTACCTTAACACGACCCGTTTTTCGCTTTACACGGTGACGTTTGGGCACTTCCGGCATAATCACCTCCACTTGAGCCTCCTGTTCTTGCTCATTACCTTTTTCAAGCGCAACCTCTGTTGCTCTTCTTGCACATCCTCAGTTTGTTTTTCTTGAACCTCCTCTGTATTTTCTTCTCGAACTTCCTCTGTATCTGCAACTCTTGGCTCAGTCTGTTCTGAGTTTTGTTCTTCTGGTTCTTTCGGGTCTTCTTCAACCACTGTGACAGCTACATCTTCCACTACTTTCTGTATAACTTCTTGATCCTCATCCCGTTGTTGCCTCCTCCTTCTTTTGGCTTTTTTTTCCTCCGGCGTTTTCTTCTTCTTCGTTTTCACTTTCTATACTTCGGGGGTAACAGGTACTTCTTCTTCCTCATTATCCCTCTCTTTTCTTGCTCTCGTTTTAGCCATTGAACACTCAAAGGAATTTTTACCGCACACAGAAAAAGAAGAAGAATGCAAATGGCAAGGGATGAACAAGAAGATGAAGTGAGAAGAACTTACCAAAGGCTTGTGAATAAATAAGGCTTCAGCAAAACAAATCGTAACCGAAATATTTTGCCCTCATTAAATTGAAATTATCGTTTTAAATCGCATGCAATCGGTAGAATTAAATCATCAAACGGTAAAATCTGAAGTTCAAACGCCCATGGTAAATAATTATGTGCTGTCAAATGGCTAAACCCTTCGATCTTTCCTGTGTGACACGTGGCTCCATCAGATGGCTCATGCAATTAACCTGCCCACAGAAAATTCAAAATCTAAACGGTAAAAGTAATTAATCAACAAAACCCTTCTTATTCGGACGAGAGATTTGCTTCGGCCATAAAGTTGTCGTAACAAACTTCTGAGCAAAACAAATATTAGATACAGACGAATTCAAATTAAAATCAAATCAAATCAAGAAATTTGAATTAACCGCTTACATAAAATCTCATCTTTTATTATTTTGATTATTCAAAACCGAATAAATCCGGAGAAATTTTATTCAAATCTAATCTAAACAGAAATTAAAATAACAAAAAATAAAATCTAAATATAATCTAAACTAATTGGAATAAATAAAAACCAAATTACCAGAAATAATAAAAATATTCAAAATAACGATAAAATCTACGGAATTAAAAAACAACGAATTTAAAATAAATTATGCAAAATTTAAACAAAAAAATTCTTAAATACTTGAATTAAAATCAAATCAAATAAGCGAGAAATAAAATCAAAACAAACACAGGGAGCTCCAAAATATTGCTCTGTGAAATGCTCCCACAAAAATCTCACTGTCTCATTCATCAACCAGCTTTAGGGAAGGATATTTCGTCTGGAACTCCTCTCCCCAATAATGCTTCACACGCTTTCCATTCACTTTGAACACTCTCCCATCTTTTTCATCCTGCAAAGTAATTGCTCCATGGGGGAAAACTTCAATCACAATAAATGGCCCTGACCATTTAGATTTTATTTTCCCATGAAATAATTTTAATTTAGAATTTTAAAGCAAAACTCTTTGACCCTATATAAACTCTTTAGGCTTAATTTTCTTGTCATGCCACAGCTTAGTCTTTTCTTTATACATTTTCGATTTTTCATAAGAAAATTGGCGAAATTCCTCCAATTCATTAAGCTGCAACATCATTATTGCTCCTACACGACTCACATCAAAATTTAATTTTTTCAAAGCCCAAAACGTTTTATGCTCAAGCTCTAATGGTAAATGACAAGCTTTCCCATATACTAACCTATAGGGAGACATACCTAGAGGAGTCTTATAGGCTGTCCTATAAGCCCAAAGAGCCTCATCCAACCTAAAAGACCAATCCTTTCTAGAAGGATGGACTACTTTTTCTATAATAGATTTAATTTCCCTATTGCTTATTTCAGCTTGACCATTTGCTTGTGGGTGATAAGGGGTAGCTATCCTATGCTTAATCCCATACTTAGCTAAAAACTTAGTTAAGATATTATTAACAAAATGTGTTCCCTCATCACTCACTAGAGCTCTAGGTGTCCCAAACGCGCAAAGATGTGCGATTGAAGAAACCTTGATACTGTCTTGGCATCATTCTGATGGCATGCAATGGCCTCCACCCATTTGGACACGTAATCAACTGCCAATAAGATAAAAACATTACCATTAGAAGGGGGAAATGGCCCCATAAAGTCAATACCCCACACGTCGAATAACTCCACTTCCAAAATGTAAGTGAAAGGCATTTCATCTCTAGGCCCTAAGTTTCCTCTCCTTTGGGAAGCATCACATTGCTTGTAGAACCAATGGGCATCCTTAAATAAGGTAGGCCAGAAGAATCCACAACGCAGAATCCTCATAGTTGTCCTCTGACAGCTGAAATGGCCTCCATACGGCGAAGAGTGACATTGCTCCAGGATTTCCTTTGCTTCCTCACCTAAAACACACCTACGAATAATACCATCAGAGCATTGTTTATACATAAATGACTCATCTCAATAGAAAAATTTTGCATCATGCTTAAACTTTTGCTTCTGCCTCCAATCCATGTCAATAGGAGTGACTCTCTTTACCAAAAAGTTAGCAATATCAGCATACCAAGGGACATCCTTGACTACCTTTACCTCAACAGCAAAAAGTTGTTCATCTGGAAAAGAGTCTGAAATGGCAGATTGCTTCAGCAAAGATGATTATGGATCAAGACGAGACAAATGATCTGCAATAACATTTTCTGATCACTTCTTATCCTTTATCTCCAAGTCGAATTCCTACAATAATAAAACAAACGAATTAGTCTAGGCTTTGCATCTTTCTTAGACATTAAGTATCTTATTGCTGCATGATCCGTGAACACTGTGACTTTGGATCCAACCAAATATGGTCGGAATTTCTCAAACGCAAACACAACAGCTAACAACTCCTTTTCAGTAGTTCTATAGTTGACTTGTGCCTCATTTAAAACCCTGCTTGCATAGTATATAGGATGGATAAATTTGCCCTGCTTTTGCCCTAGCATAGAACCTACTGCAACATCACTCGCATCACACATTACCTCAAATGGTAAACTCCAATTAGGTGCACAAATAATGGGTGTTGAGATTAAAGCAGCGTTTAAAGTTTCAAAAGCCTTCCTACAATCTGCATTAAAATAAAAAACATGATCAGTACACAATAAGTTACAAAGAATTTTACTGATTTTGGAAAAATCATTTATGAAACTTCTATAAAATCCTGCATGACCTAAAAAGCTCTGAATCCCTTTTACAGAACTCGGTGGTTCTAATCTTTCAATAACCTCAATTTTTGCTCTATCAACTTCTAAACCATTCTTAGAAATCCTATGATCTAACACAATGTCTTCCTTCACCATGAAGTGGAATTTCTCCCAATTAAGAACTAGATGGGTATCCTCACATCTCTTTAACACCTTACCTAAATTATCCAAAGACCTCTGAAAAGACCCTCCAAAAACTGAAAAATTGTCCATAAATACCTCAACAGTGGACTCAATCATATAAAAAAAAAATTGCTAACATACACCGCTGAAATGTTGCTGGAGCATTGCAAAGGCCAAAAGGCATTCACCTAAAAGCCATTGTCCCATAAGGGCAGGTGAAAGTGGTTTTTTCCTGATCCTCAGGAGCAATGGTAATCTGGTTATACCCAGAATAACCGTCTAAGAAACTATAGTAGGCCTGACCAACCAATCTGTCCAACATCTGGTCAATAAATGGTAGAGGGAAATGGTCCTTCCGGGTAGCTTTATTAAGCCTCCTGTAATCCATGCAAACCCTCCAGCTAGTTACTATCCTGGTTGGGATCAACTCATTGTCTTTATTGCTCACCACAGTGACACCTCTTTTCTTAGGAACACATTGGACAGGGCTTACCCAATTGCTGTCTGCAATAGGATAAATAATGCCAGCATCCAACCATTTAATCACCTCCTTTTTAACAACCTCTTTCATTGTAGGGTTAAGCCTTCTCTATTGCTCAATACTCCTAAAGGATCCCTCCTCTAGAGTGATTTTGTGCATACAAAAAGATGGACTAATTCCCTGAATGTCAGCCAATGTCTAACCTATTGCCTTGCGATATTGCTGGAGCAACTTTATTAAGGCCTCTTCATGCTCCGGCATTAAATCTGATGCAACAATAATGCGCAACGTCTCACCTTCCCCAAGATACACATACTTTAGATGATCCGGCAAGGGCTTCAAATCTAAAGTGGGTGCCTCAATTAGGGATGGCTTAATGGGAGGAGTTTTTCTTTGATCTAAATCTAAAGACTCAAAAACATCCTCACACCTAGACACTTCTTTTTCATTTTTTCTTTCTAAAGAATAAACTTATAAATCCTCTACACTAACCTCTCCATGATCTTCCAAATGTTTGTTTGTCGAATCCTGTATTGCTGTCTCAACAATTGTGTTCTCCAGAATCCTAATGAAAGAGCAATCTTCCATTTCGTTTGGATACTTCATGGCCTTAAACACATTAAATTTTACTTCATCATTATAAACTCTCATTGTTAATTCCCCTTTTTGAACATCTATCAATGCCCTACCGGTAGTAAAAAATGGACGACCAAGAATAATTGGGACATCTTTATCAGCGCCATAGTCTAAAATGATAAAATGAACGGGAAATATGAATTTATCTACTTCCACTAAGACATCCTCAATTTTACCCTCAGGATATGTGATAGACCTATCAGCTAGTTGGAGTGTGACTGTGGTAGGCCTAGCTTCACCAATATCTAGCTTACGATAGACCGAAAGAGGCATAAGGTTAATGTTGGCACCTAAATCACAATGTGCTCTACCTAACTCTTTTCCACCTATTGACAAAAGTATAGTAAATGATCCTGGATCCTTACCCTTGGTTGGTAGCCCATTCTTAAGAATAGCACTACATTTCAGTAAGAGATACAGTTTCAAACTTACCTAACCTTTTTTTTTTTTGGTTAAAATATCCTTAAGAAATTTAGCATAATTAGGCATTTTCTTCTACTAAAGGGATATTTATGTGCAACTGCTTAAGAATCTCTAAAAACTTCTTAAATTGACCATCCTAATTCTTAGGCCTTTGCCTTTGTCGAAAAGGTAGAGGTACATAAGGCGGGTGAGATTAGAGCTAGTCTTTTATGATTTTTGGGCCATTTTATTGTGCTTTATTGTTTATTTTGTAGGAAAGCGATGATTAGAGCTAAAACGTGAAATTGGAGTTAATCGGGTGTTCGAGACGTGAAAATATGCCAAAGAACCGGAAAGTTCAAGCAACAAGGAGCCAAGATAGGGTATTCTGCCCATCAGCGTCGAGACGCCATTCTTGGAGGGTCTCGATGCTGGTTTTCCTTAATTAGAAGAGGGGACAGCGTTACAGCGTCGAGACGCTAACGTTATTTCCATTCCAGACGAGCGTGTTTTAGAGGTAGCGTCGAGACACTGTCTTGATAGCGTCTCGACGCTATGACGAAAAATCAGAATATAAGCTTCCTTTCGGCTAGGTTTTTGGGGGATTCAATTTTGGGACCTTTTGTAGCCGTAAAACAGAGGAAAAAACAGAGAATTGAGGCTAAACAAGAGGGAGAAAAGCGAAAATCAACCCATCGTTCGTGGGGATCGTGACGGGGACGTTCGGTCTCGGCCTACATTGAGTTTTCTTTTCCCTTTCCTTTTCTCTAGTTAGATTTATGGCTTTATTATGTTTAGTTGAGCTTGTAATTATATTCATGAGTAGCTAAACTCATAGCTTAGGGATTGATGTAGTTGATTTTTTTTATGGATTGATTTATGGTTTAAGTTGTCCAATGTTTATTATGTTTGTAATCTTGATTTAATGATTTCAATTAATTGGCCATTAGTTGATTGATTTAAGTTTTGAATCTAGCTTGGGAGAGGGGATTTAATATAGACTTACTCAAGATTGCATGACTAAAGTTTACTTTCTAATTCATGACGGTTTTAGATTAACTTTAGAATTGGTCAAAAGATCTCATTGCCTTGCCTATTAATAGACTTAGATAGGGATATCAAGTTGGTTAATTTGCATGAGAATCAATTATACTCGGGAGAGGTAGTTGTGATTAAAGGGTCTTTGGCTCATAATTCCATTGTGCATAATAACTTACTCCTTAAAATCAATCCTAGACTAATTGGCGAAATCAATTCCCTAAGTATTTTTCCCAATTGAATTTCCACATTTTTCACTTGTTTGATTTATTTTTGATACCATTCATTCATCACTTTTTGATCCCTAAATAAAATTGACTGAGATAATTCACAATACTTGATTTGCTTAAAAATCCAATCTAGAGGACGACATTCGAATTACATTCACTATATTATTACTTGACCCGTGCGCTTGCGGTAGGAAAAGTCCACATCACGTTTTTGGCGCCGTTGTCGGGGATTGACACATTTAGCTAGATTGATATTGTGAAAAAATTGTCTGATCTTAATTTAGGGTATTTTTACTTTTTTAGGTTGATTGCATTTTTTTCCTTATTTGTTTTTCTGTCCATATTTGTTTTTTTAGCTTAGTTTTTCTTTTAGTTGTGTAATCTTTTCCTTTGTTATTTCTTGTTATTCCTTTTTTGATTAGTTTTTCCTTATTTATTAGTTTCCTTATTTGTGTTTTGCCATATTTATTTTCGCATTCCATTTTAGGTTATTTTGTTTCCTTTTCTAGATTATAATTTCCATATTTAGATTAGTTGTTTTCTTTTCTTTATTTCTTTCCATAATTGTTTTCTTTCCTTTTTTAGGGTAGTTTTGCTTTTGTATGCGTAATAGTAGATAATTGCTACCGTTTGATCCCGAGATCGAAAGAACAATTCATAGGATTCGAAGAGAAAACAGAGAAATTATTCAAATGGCTGACCAAAATCCACCTGAGGAGCCTAGGCCTATTAGAGACTACTTTCAGCCCGTGTTTCAGGGGCAACAGTCGGGGATTGTCTATGCCCCGATGAATGCCAACAACTTTGAGCTGAAGAACGATCTCATTCAGATGGCTCGAGACTGTGCATATAGAGGATCGCCCACCGAGGATCCAAATTCTCATCTTAAATCATTTTTGGATATTTGTGGGACGGTAAAAATTAATGGGGTTTCTGAGGATGCTATTCCCTTACGTTTATTTCTTTTTTCTTTGCAGGATAAAGAACGAGATTGGTTGCAGTCTATTACCCCTGGGAGCATCACCACCTGGGATGCTTTGGTCCAGGCCTTTTTGAAGAAACTTTTCCCTCCTGCAAAGACGGTCAAGCTGAGGACCGAGATTGGGACATTCCAACAACAATATGATGAGCAGCTGTTCGAAGCTTGGGAGCGATTTAAAGAGTTGTTGAGGAAGTGTCCTCAACATGGATACCCAGACTGGCTTCAGGTGCAATTGTTTTATAATGGTTTAACTCCTAGTACAAAAACGATTGTTGATGCAGCTGCAGGTGGGACTCTGTTGTCCAAGACCGTGGAAAATACTCGCATACTTCTAGAAGATATGGCCACCAACAGCTATCAGTGGCCATCTGAGCGGTCTACACCCAAAAAGATTGCTGCTGGAGTGTTTGAGGTTAATAAAGTAAGTGCACTCCAGGCCCAGATGACCTCCCTTGCTAATGCTTTTATGAAATTTTCAGGTACAGGGAGTGCACAGTCAATTGAATCAGCTGCTGCTTTAGCATCCAGACCTCAGGAGGAGACCATCGAACAGGTTCAATATGTAACAAATTCTACTTTTAGGGGATATAATAATAAGGTTACACCTACACATTATCACCCTAACAATAGGAACCATGAAAATTTCTCTTATGCTAATAATAAGAATGTTCTTAATCCCCCTGGTTTTGCCCCTCAAACTCAAGAAAATAAAAAGTTAGAAGATCTTGTTGGAGCTTTCATTGCAGAGTCTAGTAACAGGACAACTAAATTGGAGGAGGCAGTCATTGCTATCAACTCAACAGTGAATGGCCACAGTGCTGCCATCAAGAATATTGAGACTCAGCTGGGACAGTTGGTAAATGTTGTAAGCACCATGAATAAAGGTAAGGCCCCAGTTGAGCAAGAGAAAACACAGATGGAGTATTGTAAGGCAATCACTGTGCACCAGGAGGAAGTTGAAGAGGAACCTGAGTCTGAGGATTATGACACGCCTACAGGGGAAGCTGAGGAGGACACATCATCAGATGAGGCTGAAAAGCCTGAACCTGAGCCTCCTATTCCTTCTCCCACACTAATGGTTCCCAAAGAAAAGAAAAAGAAAAAGAAGAAAAAGAACAATCAGGTTCAGTTTGATAAGTTTATGAATGCTTTTATGAATCTAAACATTAATATTCTGTTTGCAGAGGCATTAGAGATGCCACAGTATAACAGGTTCATGAAGGAGTGGTTAGCAAAGAAGCGAAAGGAAAAAAAGGTTGACACTGTATATGTTGCTTCCACATGCAGCACTAGAGTCCAACAGAAGGTACCTGAAAAAGTATCATACCCAGGGAGTTTTTCTGTTCCTTGCAGTTTTGGTACTTATTCATTTAGAGCTTTATGTGATTTAGGTGCTAGCATCAATATCACTCCTCTATCTCTGTGCAAAAGTTTAGACATAGGTGAGATTAAATCTACTCCTGTAAAGCTCCAATTGGCTGATCAGTCTGTGGTTAGACCAGTTGGCATTATGATGACATGCAAAAATGTCATAATTTTCCTATTAATTTCAGCTAGTTTTATTCATGAATTGAGAGTTTTAATGTATTTTTATGTTGATTTTACAGAAAACCGGGTTCGAGAAGCAAAACTGAAATTTTTGGGCAATTTAAAGAATAATCATTGAAGATCCAAGCCCTAAGGTCTAAGAAGAGAAGATAATTAAAGTGGGAGGCCCAAAAAGCCCAAAAGGTTGAAAAAAGGAGGCAAAAATCTGCAAATAAGGCTTATAGAAGGCCCAGCGTCTCAACGCTAGGACCGTAGCGTCTCAACGCTAGGTGATCAGCAAAGCGCGCTCCAAAATCACGATAGCGTCGCAACGCTACGACGACTTCTGCCCCAAGACAACATGACGTCACAGCGTCTCGACGCTGTCGACTTGTTCAACAAGAAATTTCCAGCCCCTTTCACTATAAAAAGGCCCCTTCCCTTTGGTTCAAATCATCCATTTTTTGGGGAGCACTCCCCTAGCTCAATAGAGAGAAAAAGGTGAGAAAGAATTGTGAGGAAAAAGGAGGAATTGAGCGAGATTCGAAGGCTCGGGAATTGAGATGCTCGTGACGGGAGCTTGGGATCAACTTATCGGTTATTTCTTCCTTACTTCTTTGTAATTTCTTATTTTAATTAGAGTTAGGCCTATGGATCAAGATCATTTTGGCATAATTATTTCCATTTGTGAGTAGTTCTTGAGACCTAGGGTCGTTATTCTAGTTACTTGGATATTGTAGCACAATTACTTGGATTATGTAATGAAATTCTTCATATTTCATCTATGCAATTTTTGCTTAATGCCCTTAATCTCTTGATCACGGATTAATTGTCATGTTGGTCTAAATTGATACTCGACAGAGAGAATTTAGATTAGATCCTAATTGCATGGCTAAAGATTGCTTGGAGCACGAGAGTGAAAGAGCATTGTTAGAAATTTATTATGGAGTTGCTTAATGCCATATTATGATTAACTAAGGAGATGGACACATGAATTAGTTATGTTAGTATGAGATGTAGATGAACTTGAAAGAGAAATCCGCTTAAAATTACTTCTAGATTTATGGAATTGATGATTATTAGTTATATGCATCCATGTAATTGAGCTACAAATCCAAGAAAACTAGATAACACCCTAGGTCAAGCCCCCTTAATTTGATATTTTCATTTCACTATTGCATGTTTATTTTTCTTATTTCTATAATTTTTTAATTATCATTCGAGTTGATGTTCTAAATAAAATTAAAACATGATGATTCTCAGTACTTAATGGAATTAATTCAATTTCCCTGAGGATTCGATACTCGGTATTACCTACCGTTTTATATTACTTGTGACGACCCGTGCACTTGCGGAAAATCGCTCAACAAGTTTTTAGCGCCGTTGCCAGGGAAATTGTAATTTTTTTAGTTAATATTGAGAATTAAGTGTTTGATTTTAATTTAGAAATTTTATTTTGCAATTTAATTTTAGCAAGTGGTGGCAAAATATTGAGAAGCTATAAGGTGGATAAATTGTTTCTTTAAGATTCAACCATGGCAGATCAAGAGGACAAAGCAATCCAAGATTTTTTCTTGCCTGAATTTCCATTAAATTACTCTGGAATAGCTTACGAGTCGATCGCGATAGATAATTTTGAGCTCAAAGCCAGTCTCATTCAAATGGTGAAAGAAAATGCTTTCAAAGGCTACCCATCGGAGGATCCACACAATCACCTAAGATCATTTTTGGATATCTGTGGAACGGTAAAAATAGGAGGAGTCAGCTCTGATGCTATTCGTTTGCAATTGTTTCCATTTTCTTTACAAGATAGAGCTAGAGATTGGGTAGACTCGTTAACCTCAAATAACATTCTCAGTTGGGATGATTTAGTCAAAGCTTTCCTTACAAAGTTTTTCCCATTAGCCAAAATTACCAAGCTTAGAACTGAAATTGGAACATTTAAACAATTCGAGGAAGAGCAACTGTATGAAGCTTGGGAAAGATATAGTGATTTGTTAAGGAAATGCCCACAACATGGATACCCTGATTGGCTTCATATACAATTTTTCTACAATGGGTTAAAAAGTGATTTTAAGACAATTCTTGACACTGCGGCTGGAGGAAGCTTCTTAGCCAAAACTGTCAAGGATGCTCGAACCCTAGTAGAATAATTGTCCTTAACAAGTTATCAGTGGTAGTCGGAGCAACCAGAGTCCAAAATTAAGGAGAAATAATGTGAGAATGAAGAAGTAAGTGCTTTAAGGTTGCAAGTCGAAGCTCTAACCAAGGTTCTAACCCAGCTTACAGGGACAAATATTCTAAATTTTTCCAAGGTTGAAATGGAGCCTAAACTTGAGGAAATAGTTCAAGAAAAGAAAAACCCTTTGGAGGAAATGCTAGGCAATTTCATAAATGAGACTAGGAATTTATCAGTAAAATAAGATATTGTCATTAGTAAGATGGAAGCAAAAATAGATCAAATGACAATATTTATGAAGGAGATCCAACAAGGGAATTTATCCAAAGTCGTCACCATGAACCCACAAGAGCAATGCCCTGCCATATCTCTCAGAAGTGGGAAGCAGTTGAAAGAAGTTGAGAGAAAAGAAGAAACAAAGCCCAACACTAGAAGGATATTGGAAGAGGATGATGAAAACAAACCAGAAGAAGAGACAGCACCGTTAGTGCCAGATAAGTCTTCAGATTCTATTCCTTTAGTTCTTAATCAAATTCCATATCCTCAGAGATTTCAAAAGAAAAAGTTGGATGCTGAATTTTCAAAATTTCTTGATATTTTTAAACAGCTCCATATTAACATTCCGTTTGCTGATGCTTTGGAATAGATGCCACACTATGCCAAGTTTATGAAGGAAATCTTATCAAAGAAAAGAAAGTTCGAGAACCATGAGACAGTGAATATAACAGCCGAGTGCAGTGCCATAATCCAGAAACATCTACCGCCAAAATTAAAGGATCCAGGGAGTTTTACTCTTCTTTGTACTGTTGGTAGTTTGTTTATAAAAAAAAGCTTTGTGCGATTTAGGGGCAAGTATAAACCTAATGCCATTCAGTGTTTACAGGAAACTTGGTTTGGGGGAAGTAAAGTCAACTACAATTGTTCGACAATTGGCAGATCGTTCAATGACATACCCTAAAGGTGTGTTAGAGGATGTTCTGGTCAATGTTGACAAATTTATATTCCCTGCAGACTTTGTAGTGTTAGAAATGGAAGAATACCCCGAAGTCCCGATCATTCTTGGGAGACCATTTTTGGCAACCGCTCGCGCTTTGATAGAGGTACAAAAAGGAACCCTGACTCTCAGAGTGGAAGATGACGAGGTAGTGTTCAACCTTTTTAATGCATTGAAACACCCAAAAGAGGTTAGTTCTTGTTTCCCGATTGATTCAGTTGACACTATTATCAATTCATGTATAGAGTCAGAGTCTCCTGTTGATCATTATGAGATAAGCATGCCTGACGTATTTGGAGATGAATTAATACATGTTAATCAGGAAAATGCTTTAATTGACAGATCCTTAGGAAGGGAAGAAAAATTATCATTAGATATATGCGCTCAAATTGATAACCCTTCCCCTGAATTAAAACAATTGCCTACTCACCTACGTTATGCTTTCTTAGGAGAATCTTCTACTTTTCCAGTAATCATTTCTGCTGAATTAAGTAAAGTAGAAGGGGAAAAGTTGTTGAATGTGTTAAAAAGGCATAAATCTACTCTAGGTTGGTCCATTAGTGATATCAAAGGTATTAGTCATTCAATTGTCATGCATAAAATCTTAATGGAAGATGCCTTTAATCCAACAGTAGAACACCAAAGGAGATTAAATCCAGCAGTGAAGGAAGTGGTAAAAGCCGAGGTGTTAAAATTATTGTATGCAGGAATTATTTATGCTATATCTGACAGCCGTTGGGTAAGTCCTGTTCAAGTAGTGCCTAAGAAAGGAGGGATGACTGTTGTTAAGAATGAGAAAGATGAATCAATATCTACTAGGACAATCACTGGTTGGCGTGTATGTATTGATTATAGGAAGCTAAACACAGCCACTAGAAAAGATGATTTCCCTCTTCCCTTTATCGATCAAATGCTTCATAGGCTAGCAGGGTATCCGTATTATTGTTTTCTGGATGGTTATTCGGGCTATAATCAAGTTGCGAGAATGAAGAAGTAAGTGCTTTAAGGTTGCAAGTCGAAGCTCTAACCAAGGTTCTAACCCAGCTTACAGGGACAGATATTCCAAATTTTTCCAAGGTTGAAATGGAGCCTAAACTTGAGGAAATAGTTCAAGAAAAGAAAAACCCTTTGGAGGAAATGCTAGGCAATTTCATAAATGAGACTAGGAATTTATCAGTAAAACAAGATATTGTCATTAGTAAGATGGAAGCAAAAATAGATCAAATGACAATATTTATGAAGGAGATCCAGCAAGGGAATTTATCCAAAGTCGTCACCATGAACCCACAAGAGCAATGCCCTGCCATATCTCTCAGAAGTGCGAAGCAGTTGAAAGAAGTTGAGAGAAAAGAAGAAACAAAGCCCAGCACTAGAAGGATATTGGAAGAGGATGATGAAAACAAACCAGAAGAAGAGACAGCACCGTTAGTGCCAGATACGTCTTCAGATTCTATTCCTTTAGTTCTTAATCAAATTCCATATCCTCAGAGATTTCAAAAGAAAAAGTTGGATGCTGAATTTTCAAAATTTCTTGATATTTTTAAACAGCTCCATATTAACATTCTGTTTGCTGATGCTTTGGAATAGATGCCACACTATGCCAAGTTTATGAAGGAAATCTTATCAAAGAAAAGAAAGTTCGAGAACCATGAGACAGTGAATATAACAGCCGAGTGCAGTGCCATAATCCAGAAACATCTACCGCCAAAATTAAAGGATCCAGGGAGTTTTACTCTTCTTTGTACTGTTGGTAGTTTGTTTATAAAAAAAAGCTTTGTGCGATTTAGGGGCAAGTATAAACCTAATGCCATTCAGTGTTTACAGGAAACTTGGTTTGGGGGAAGTAAAGTCAACTACAATTGTTCGACAATTGGCAGATCGTTCAATGACATACCCTAAAGGTGTGTTAGAGGATGTTCTGGTCAATGTTGACAAATTTATATTCCCTGCAGACTTTGTAGTGTTAGAAATGGAAGAAGACCCCGAAGTCCCGATCATTCTTGGGAGACCATTTTTGGCAACCGCTCGCGCTTTGATAGAGGTACAAAAAGGAACCCTGACTCTCAGAGTGGAAGATGACGAGGTAGTGTTCAACCTTTTTAATGCATTGAAACACCCAAAAGAGGTTAGTTCTTGTTTCCCGATTGATTCAGTTGACACTATTATCAATTCATGTATAGAGTCAGAGTCTCCTACTGATCATTATGAGATAAGCATGCCTGACGTATTTGGAGATGAATTAATACATGTTAATCAGGAAAATGCTTTAATTGACAGATCCTTAGGAAGGGAAGAAAAATTATCATTAGATATATGCGCTCAAATTGATAACCCTTCCCCTGAATTAAAACAATTGCCTACTCACCTACGTTATGCTTTCTTAGGAGAATCTTCTACTTTTCCAGTAATCATTTCTGCTGAATTAAGTAAAGTAGAAGGGGAAAAGTTGTTGAATGTGTTAAAAAGGCATAAATCTACTCTAGGTTGGTCCATTAGTGATATCAAAGGTATTAGTCATTCAATTGTCATGCATAAAATCTTAATGGAAGATGCCTTTAATCCAACAGTAGAACACCAAAGAAGATTAAATCCAGCAATGAAGGAAGTGGTAAAAGCCGAGGTGTTAAAATTATTGTATGCAGGAATTATTTATGCTATATCTGACAGCCCTTGGGTAAGTCCTGTTCAAGTAGTGCCTAAGAAAGGAGGGATGACTGTTGTTAAGAATGAGAAAGATGAATCAATATCTACTAGGACAGTCACTGGTTGGCGTGTATGTATTGATTATAGGAAGCTAAACAAAGCCACTAGAAAAGATCATTTCCCTCTTCCCTTTATTGATCAAATGCTTCATAGGCTAGCAGGGTATCCGTATTATTGTTTTCTGGATGGTTATTCGGGCTATAATCAAGTTGCGATTGCGCCCGAAGACCAAGAGAAAACAACATTCACTTGTCCCTATGGCACTTATTCTTTCTGGCGTATGCCATTTGGACTGTGTAATGCTCCAGCTACCTTTCAACGTTGTATGATGGCCATATTTTCAGACTTTGTAGAAGAGATCATGGAAGTTTTTATGGATGATTTTTTTGTTTTCGGTTCATCATTTGATAACTATTTGAATAATCTCTCTCGTGTTTTGCAAAGATGCCAAGAGACTAACCTTGTTTTAAACTGGGAAAAATTCCATTTTATTGTAAAAGAGGGGATAGTCCTAGGCCACAAAGTGTCTGAAAAAGGTTTGGAGGTTGATAAAGCCAAAATTTCTACTATCGAGCAACTTCCTCCTCCCATCAATGTTAAAGGAGTTCGTAGTTTCTTAAGTCATGCAGGGTTTTACAGGCGATTTATAAAAGATTTTTCAAAAGTTGCTAAACCCCTGTGCCATTTGCTTGAAAAGGATGCTCCATTTGTGTTTTCAAAAGAATGTTTGCTAGCGTTTAATCTTTTGAAAGAAAAATTGATTTCCGCACCTATCATTGTTGTGCCTGATTGGAGTCAACCATTCGAAATCATATGTGATGCTAGTGATTATGCTTTGGGAGCTGTTTTAGGGATTATGCTTTGGGAGCTGTTTTAGGGCAACGTCGAGATAAGTTCTTTAGGGCGATTTATTATGCAAGTAGAACTCTAGATAGTGCTCAACAAAACTACACCACTACAGAAAAGGAGATGCTTGCTGTTGTGTTCGCTTTCGATAAGTTTAGGCACTATTTGCTTGGTACAAAGGTTATAGTGCATACTGACCATGCTGCGATTCGTTATTTAAGTAGTAAAATGGATTCCAAGCCCAGACTCATAAGATGGATTCTGTTATTGCAAGAATTTGACTATGAGATCAAGGACAGAAAATGTTGTGAGAATGTAGTCGCAGACCATTTGTCTCGAATAGAGCATGAAAAGAACATCGCAACCTTTCCCATTAAAGAAGTTTTTCCTGATGAAAGGTTATATGCTGTTAAAACTTATTTCCCTTGGTACGCCGATTTTGTAAATTTTCTTGGAGGAAAAGAATTACCTCCAGACTTAAATGCTCAAAAAAGAAAGAAATTTTTCCATGATGTGAAATCCTACCTGTGGAATGACCCATTTCTCTTTAAGGTATGTTCTGACCAAATAATTCGAAGGTGCATTCCCGCAGAAGAAGTAGGTAGAATTATTCATGATTGCCATGCCTCTCCTTATGGTGGTCATTTTGGACCAACTCGTACTGCAGCATAGGTACTCCAATCTGGTTTTTATTGGCCTACTCTTTTTAAAGATTGTTATACCTTTGTGAGATCCTGTGATAGATGCCAGAGGACAGTTAATATCTCTAGACGCCATGAGATGCCTCTAACCCCTATTCTTGAAGTTGAGCTTTTTGATGTATGGGGCATGGACTTTATATGGGCCCTTTTCCCTTTTCCAATGGATACTCGTACATCTTAGTTGTTGTCGATTACGTATCTAAATGGGTAGAGGTAGTAGCCACTAAGACTAATGATGCACGTGTTGTGTTGCGTTTTCTGCATAAAAGTATTTTCTCTAGATTTGGCACACCACGGGCTATAATTAGTGACGAGGGGTCCCATTTTTGCAATAAATTGTTTGAATCACTACTTAAAAAATATGGTGCCAAGCATAAGACTTCTTTAGCTTATCATCCCCAAACTAACGGGCAAGCTGAGATTTCTAACAGGGAGATTAAGAAAATTCTGGAGAAGACAGTTCGTATCAACAGGAAGGACTGGGCATACAAGTTAGACGATGCTTTGTGGGCCTACCGGACAGCTTTCAAAACTTCAATTGGTACATCCTCGTATCGATTAGTGTATGGTAAGGCCTGTCACCTGCCTGTGGAACTTGAGCACAAAGCATACTGGGCTATCAAGAAGCTGAACTTGGACGCAGAGAAGGCTGGGGAACAACGTCTTCTGCAGCTCAACGAATTAGAAGAATTTAGGAGCCAGGCGTATGAAAACGCAAAGCTCTATAAGGAAAGAACTACAAGATGGCATGATCATATAATCCAGAAGCGTTCTTTTGAGCCAGGGCAGCAAGTTCTTCTATTCAATACTCGATTGCGACTGTTCCCAGGAAAATTAAAGTCAAGATGGTCTGGTCCATTCATAATCAAGGAAGTATCCCCATATGGGCCAATTGAATTAATGGATAACAACGGGTTAACTTTTAAAGTCGATGCTCAAAGAGTGAAGCACTATTGTGGATTCGAAGAGCGCAAGGTCGAAAAAATGATTTTAACGGATCCAGGGTAACCCAGCCCTGTCTAGCTCAGGACGTTAAACAAGCACTTCTTGGGAGGCAACCCAAACTGTTTAAGTTTTTGTAGATTTTAATTTAGTTTCTGTGTTGATCCTAATGCTCCTTTGAGATCAATCCTTGTGCAGGAAGCTCGTGAATTCCTACCTGGCTTCTCATTCTCTCATCGGACGAAAATTCAAGACGTTCGGATTCTCTCGCATTTTCAGGGCAATATCGATCTCTCTTTATCTGGTTAAATGTTCATACATTGGGGACAATGTATATTTTAAGTTTCGGGGGGAGATTTGCTCCGCTTAGGTTTTGCATAAGTAATGCGTATGATGAATTAAATGCATGTTGATGATAAGGATGTCTAATGATTTGCTTATAGCCATGATTCTCTCTTATTGTTGCAAATTTGGAAGCATGTCTAAATTCAAGAAAATTTAAAATTTTTATTTGATCCCCTTGCAAAGTATGATGATTCACTTGTTTTATTATGATTTTGAAAGCCTAGATGAAAGTTATATGCTTTGAAAGTTTGTTGTCACTCCGATAGGTGTAAAGATTGTCTAGATAGCTTTCTTACGTAATAGTTAGTAATACTTAGCTTTGAAAAAAAAAAAAGAAATGATTTGCTCAAAAAAAAAAAAGTAATGAATGCTCCACTTTCTTGAGAGTGTTAGTAACCAGGGGCATTCATGACACCCATCGTTTGCCTTTGCATGAAAACGCTGGAAAGAAATGAGCATGCTTCGGCATCCTGAAAGATGAAGCGCTCGTAGTTTGATGCTTTCACCACCAATGTTGGCAAGCCAAAACGAAGGCGCTACACCTAAAAGGATTCTCATTAAAAAAAAAAAAAGGAATTATGGGCACCTCAGTAAGGTAGTACTTGCTAGATAAGTTTGATGGCTAAAAGGGCAAGCTTTAGTGCCAGTGTAGAGGGAAGATGAATGGAGGAGTTTATAAATGATTCCGGTCTAGTAAAAATTGTAATAAGGCAATTGATGATTCATTTTTGCAAGGGAGGACAGGATTAGATTTAAAACTTCTTGATGCTTGTTATTGCTTACTTATTTGTTTCAATAATTTGTATTCATGGCTAGAAGCATTGAGGATAGAGTTGTTAGCATGCAAGTTATGATTCT
The DNA here is from genome assembly GCA_036850905.1 of Luffa acutangula. NCBI lineage: Eukaryota > Viridiplantae > Streptophyta > Magnoliopsida > Cucurbitales > Cucurbitaceae > Luffa > Luffa acutangula. The sequence goes on from CM072092.1 coordinate 29,290,231, forward strand.
TATGTATTGCTTTATTTTGCTCGGGACTAGCAAAACTTTAAGTTTGGGGGTGTGATGACATGCAAAAATGTCATCATTTTCCTATTAATTTCAGCTAGTTTTGTTCATGAATTAAGAGTTTTAATGTATTTTTATGTTGATTTTACAGAAAACCGGGTTCGAGAAGCAAAACTGAAATTTTAAGAGAATTTGGATAAATTTGAAGACTTTTTGGGCAATTTAAAGAATAATCATTGAAGATCCAAGCCTTAAGGTCTAAGAAGAGAAGATAATTAAAGTGGGAGGCCCAAAAAGCCCAAAAGTTTGAAAAAAAGAGGCAAAAATGTGCAAATAAGGCTTCTAGAATCGCGATAGCTTCAAAATCGCTAGGTGATCAGCAAAGCGCGCTCCAAAATCGCGATAGCTTCGCGACGCTGTCTGCGTAGCGTCGCAACGCTGTCTGCGTAGCGTCGCGACGCTACGACGACTTCTGCCCCAAGACAACATGACGTCACAGCGTCTCGACGCTGTGACGTAGCGTCTCGACGCTGTCGACTTGTTCAACAAGAAATTTCCAGCCCCTTTCACTATAAAAAGGCCCCTTCCCTTTGGTTCAAATCATCCATTTTTTGGGGAGCTCTCCCCTAGCTCAATAGAGAGAAAAAATTGAGAAAGAATTGTGAGGAAAAAGGAGGAATTGAGCGAGATTCGAAGGCTCGGGAATTGAGATGCTCGTGACGGGAGCTTGGGATCAACTTATCGGTTATTTCTTCCTTACTTCTTTGTAATTTCTTATTTTAATTAGAGTTAGACCTATGGATCAAGATCATTTTGGCATAATTATTTCCATTTTTGAGTAGATCTTGAGACCTAGGGTCGTTATTCTAGTTACTTGGATATTGTAGAACAATTACTTGGATTATGTAATGAAATTCTTCATATTTCATCTATGCAATTTTTGCTTAATGCCCTTAATCTCTTGATCACGGATTAATTGTCATGTTGGTCTAAATTGATACTCGACAGAGAGAATTTAGATTAGATCCTAATTGCATGGCTAACGATTGCTTGGAGCACGAGAGTGAAAGAGCATTGTTAGAAATTGATTATGGAGTTGCTTAATGCCATATTATGATTAACTAAGGAGATGGACACATGAATTAGTTATGTTAGTATGAGATGTGGAGGAACTTGAAAGAGAAATCCGCTTAAAATTACTTCTAGATTTATGGAATTGATGATTATTAGTTATATGCATCCATGTAATTGAGCTACAAATCCAAGAAAACTAGATAACACCCTAGGTCAAGCCCCCTTAATTGGATATTTTCATTTCACTATTGCATGTTTATTTTTCTTATTTCTATATTTTTTGCATTATCATTCGAGTTGATCTTCTAAATAAAATTAAAACATGATGATTCTTGGTACTTAATGGAATTAATTCAATTTCCCTGAGGATTCGATAGTCGGTATTACCTACCATTTTATATTACTTGTGCCGACCCGTGCGCTTGCGGAAAATCGCTCAACACATTATGGAAAATGTTTTAATTAGAGTAGGTAGATTTTTCCTCCCTATTGATTTGTATGTTATGGATATGATAGAAAATCCTTCAATGCCTGTCATATTAGGAAGACCATTCCTCGCTACTGGGCGAGTGATTATTGATATTGAGGGCAGGGAGCTCACTATAAGAGTCAGGAATGACAAAGAAATATTTAAAGCAGTTGAAGACTCTAAGGGACACTCGGACGTGCTGTTCATGGGCTACAAGAAAGGTGCAAGAAAGAGCACCACTGTTGGATTCACAGAAAAGAAGCCTCCTTGAAGCACAGTCAACACGTCGAGCTAATGACATTAAACAAGCGCTTTTGGGAGGCAACCCAAGTAAGTTTAGTGTGTTTTCTTTTTGTTTTTCATTTATTGATTGTTTTTGTTTTGTAGGTCTTGTTTTCTTTCTCTCCTTTGCTTTCAAGCTTTCAAGATTCCAAGCTTTCAGTTAATAAGTCATCATTATTCCAGGCCAGTATTGTTCACTCCTTTCATTCTTTTATTGTTCTCATGCTTGTTTATGCCTTATTTTCTTTATACATTGAGGACAATGCATGTTTTAAGTTTGGGGGTGGATTAGCATGTTTGTGGAGCCCTTGAGCATCTGAGTTCGAGCTATAGTTTTGAGCTTTCTTTGAATTATGCATATGGTTGTTTTCTGGATGCTATATTTGCATGATTATGATGTCCGAGGATATGCTTTCTTGTCAATTTTCAAGCTTGTGATGAGTTGTAAGCATGAGTACCCAAAAAGGGAGACTTTTTAAATTTTTTATAGGAGATGGCTTGCATGAGTAGAGTATTTGTCTTGGCTAGATTTGGATTTGAATGCTTAGGAGCGAATTATTGGGTTCATATGCTTGTTGTCACCTCGATAGGTGTAGGGTAGAGCTAAAGAGTTAATTTTTTGCAAATTAGCAGGTTTGATCTTGCTTAGGAGAAAAGAAAAGAATATCTGCTTATCATGTTCATAATGAAAAATCATTCTTGATTGTTATTGTTGAAAAAAAAAAAGAAAAAAGTCATGACTTATGCGCGCAATATGCAATGGTTAATAAAGATTAAGGCAAAAAGAGCTACCCCTGTTGTGATCAGTTAGGCCAACCAGAGAAAACTCGGGTTAAGGGTCCCTGCAATGGGTGTGTGAAAGCTAGTGCCACATATACATGCTTAATTAAATTGTTAATTAAAAGCACTTGAGTATGGAGAAAAATAAACTAATTTGTTTCATTAACTCATTAGTGAAACCTTAGTGCCAGTGTAGAGGGAAGATGAGCTGAGAGTTTAATAATTCAATCCTGGGCTAGTAGAGTCTGATCTTGTTGAGTTAGATCTCGCTTGTGCAAGTTAATTTTGGAAAAATTTTAATTTGTCTCCCTCATTGGTCCTTGTGTGCATGACTCTTGCTTGCTTGACTATTGACTTTTGAGCCTTGAGGATTGAGTTATGATTATTGCATCCATTCTTCTACTGTGTGTTTGATTTGTAGTTTGCTCGAGGACTAGCAAAAGCTTAAGTTTGGGAGTATTTGATAGCGAGCATAGCTAGCTACTTTTACTTATTTAATTAAGCTAGTCTTTTATGATTTTTGGGCCATTTTATTGTGCTTTATTGTTTATTTTGTAGGAAAGCGATGATTAGAGCTAAAACGTGGAATTGGAGTTAATCGGGTGTTCGAAACGTGAAAATATGCCAAAGAACCGGAAAGTTCAAGCAACAAGGAGCCAAGATAGGGCCATTCTGCCCATCAGCGTTGAAACGCCATTCTTGGAGGGTCACGACGCTGGTTTTCCTTAATTAGAAGAGGCAGCAGCGTTACAGAGTCGAGACGCTGTGACAATAGCGTCTCGATGCTACTGTTATTTCCATTCCAGACGCGCGTGTTTTAGAGGCAGCGTCGAGATGTTGTCTTGATAGCGTCTCGACGCTATGACGAAAAATCAGAATATAAGCTTCCTTTCGGCTAGGTTTTTGGGGGATTCAATTTTGGGACCTTTTGTAGCCGTAAAACAGAGGAAAAAACAGAGAATTGAGGCTGAACAAGAGGGAGAAAAGCGGAAATCAACCCATCGTTCGTGGGGATCGTGACGGGGACGTTCGGTCTCGGCCTACATTGAGTTTTCTTTTCCCTTTCCTTTTCTCTAGTTAGATTTATGGCTTTATTATGTTTAGTTGAGCTTGTAATTACATTCATGAGTAGCTAAACTCATAGCTTAGGGATTGATGTAGTTGATTTTTTTTATGGATTGATTTATGGTTTAAGTTGTCCAATGTTTATTATGTTTGTAATCTTGATTTAATGCTTTCAATTAATTGGCCATTAGTTGATTGATTTATGTTTTGAATCTAGCTCGGGAGAGGGGATTTAATATAGACTTACTCAAGATTGCATGACTAAAGTTTACTTTCTAATTCATGACGGTTTTAGATTAACTTTAGAATTGGTCACAAGATCTCATTGCCTTGCTTATTAATAGACTTAGATAGGGATATCAAGTTGGTTAATTTGCATGAGAATCAATTATACTCGGGAGAGGTAGTTGTGATTAAAGGGTCTTTGGCTCATAATTCCATTGTGCATAATAACCTACTCCTTAAAATCAATCCTAGACTAATCGGTGAAATCAATTCCCTAAGTATTTTTCCCAATTGAATTTTCACACTTTTCACTTGTTTGATTTATTTTTGATACCATTCATTCGTCACTTTTTGATCCCTAAATAAAATTGAGCGAGATAATTCACAATACTTGATTTGCTTAAAAATCCAATCCAGAGGACGACATTCGAATTACATTCACTATATTATTACTTGACCCGTGCGCTTACAGTAGGAAAAGTCCACATCAGTGGGGGCGACACATAAGGTGGTTCCACATCTAGAACAACTCCAGATGCTCCAACATCATTATTGCTGCCTCCAGCACCCTGACCAGACTCCAACTCTTTCTCAACAACAACATTTTTATCACAATTTTTTTTCTATATTCTGGGTTTTACTAGGCTGTTTCCTTTCCTCTTATGGCTTACCACTCCTAAGAGTCACTGCCTTTACCTGCTCCTTATATTCCCTTCTAGGGTGCTCAGTATCTGAAGGAAGTTTCCCTTGAGGCCTTGCCTTCAGCTCATTAGCTAGTTGACCCACTTGCAAATCCAGGGCTCTCATTGTAGCTTGATTACTTTGAATTGCGGCATCTGTAAGAGCCATATATTCTTTCATCATTGCCTCAAGAGAACTCTCTGAATTTTGCTGGGGCAAAGCCTGCTTATTTTTCTAGGGCAATGGTTGTGCTTTAGCAAATCCCGACCGGTTTACCTTTTGTTGTGCTTGCACATTACTTCCTTGTCCTCCCCATGAGAAGTTGGGGTGGTTGCGCCAACCTGGATTATAAAAGTTAGAATATGTGTTATTCCTCTGATTACCTACAAAAAACATAGAAGTTGGATTGCTGGGGCAAAACTCGTAGTTGTGGTCTTCACCACAATAGACACATGCTTCCTTTGCCACTTGGTTCACCACTGCAGCAGGCTCCACAGCTGACGGCTGTTGATGACTAATCACTGTCACATTCTTAAGAGCGTTAGTTAACATTGCAATATCAGCCCTAATGGTGGAAACACCATCAACCTCAAACACACTCTTAACCTTTTTATTTGTGCCTCTAACATCTGACCACTGACAACTATTAGTTGATATTCTTTCTAAAATTTCATGGGCTTCATTAAAAGTTTTTGCCAAAAGGGCCCCTCCAGCCGAAGCATCAACCATACCTTGGGTTGCTCCATTTAACCCATTGTAAAATGTTTCCATTTGGATACAATGAGGTAAACCATGGTGGGGACACTTTCGCAAAAGCTCGTTAAACCTCTTCCAAGCCTCACTAAAAGTCTCATCTTCAAGTTGCCTAAACCCTACTATTTCACTCCTTAATTTCGCATTCCTATTTTATGGGAAATATTTACTCAAAAAATTTTCAGCTAATTCATTCCATGTCCTAATTGATCCAAGAGCAAAAGAATTTAACCATGCCTTTGCTCCATCTCTAAGAGAATACGGGAACAAAGTTAATCTAAGGGCATCCCTAGACACTCCCTGAATTACAAAAGAATCACTAACTCCTAGAAAAGACTTAAGATGCAAATGAGGATCTTCAGATGAAAAACCATGGAACTGCCCCACGGTCTACAACATCTGGAACATTACCAGTTTCATTTCAAAATTTGCTGCCTCAATTTGAGCATGTGAAATTCCTGGATTTAACTCATCAAACATTGGAAAAGCATACGCTCGAATGGCTTTCGCCCTATCATTCGCTACCAAGATAGGATTCTTAGTCTGATTATTTTGCTGCTCATTTTGCTCCAGCGGCTGGTTTTGCTGCAACAAACGATTCTGCTAGGGGTTCGCTGGATCTTCAGGACCCTGCGGGAGACGCGACACATTATCCATTTGATTTTTGTTTCTAGTTGCTCTCTCTTTCTTTTCCTGAATGTCCTCTCGATTTCTGAATCAAGCTCGAACCTTACCCCAAACGGATCGCTCATGCACCAAACTCACACCTGCAAAAACAAAAGAAACAATCAAAATGTTCTAGCACCAAACCATTAAAACACATACACAAAACATATCAGATAAAAACTTATTCAAGTCCCCGGCAACGGCGCCAAAAACTTGTTGGGTTTCTAGAGTGAGTAAAAATGTAGTAAGAAATGAACTCTAGAACACTGTGCAAGTATACACAGTCCGCAGCAAGTAATAAGTATTTATCGAATCCAAGGTCTGAATTAGCTTCCACTTTATCTATTTTGTTTAGCTTTTTAATGGTTTCAAAGGTGGTTAAAATGATTGGTTTTTATAGAAATGATGAAGCAAAAGAAATGATAGAACAGAAGGTAAACAAATAGGGAGACAGATTAGAAACAGGCACTGGTCAGGATTTGGTAATGGTTTTAAAAGATGCTCTAGCAATGTTATTGGTCATGCAAAACTCTCGCAGTCTTATTAGCATATTCCTCCCGAAACTCCGGATTTTTTAGAATATGTTTCAACTCCAATGAAACACTACCGATCAAGCACTAGGAAACTGACTATCCCTAGTTCAGTCACTGGTGTTCACCAATACACAATGATCTAGTATGATTAAATGCCACACACTCCCTAAATCATCCCTGAAACTAGAGAGTGGTATTCATACCGACTGGCCAGACGGACACAAAATAGAAATGAGCACAACAATTAATCAAGATGCATCAAAGAATATTTATTGCTAGAAATTAAGCACGACAATCACATGTTCCCTAACCAACACCTAAAGCTACTTAGTTCATAAGATGCATAGAGACACACATTACAATCTAAGTAAGCATATCCATAATTAAAAAATATTACAAGAAAATATTAATTCCCTTGATCAGCTTGCAATTGATGGTCTTCTTGTAGGTCTCCAATTTCTCTCAACTATTCGACTCCCAAAGGTGGAAGTAAACTTTCCAAAAGTGGAATGTTCCTCCCAAGGATGGAATGAGTTTGACTTGGGCGGCTATCTCCTTTTATAGAGTGATAGGAGGCTTGAATTCGGTTGACCTAGACACGTGGATGGCTCTCCTTGCTCCTTTAACCCGAGAATAACTTAACAGAATTCAGTTCATTAAATTGGCTAATGAGCTGTGACGTGGCAGTTTTTCTCCCAACTTTGCTACAACATAGAATTTGCTCCCTTAAGTCGCCCAGCAACATATTCTGCACAAAATAATTTCCAAAGCTTCCATTCTTCCAAATCGGTTAAAACATATAATATATGTCCAAAAGAAACCCTATTAAGCACAAAAAAACACACAAATCCCTATAGAATTAAGGCCTAAATAACTCCATTTTGGAGAGTTATCAACAGGATACCCCCACTCGCATGTCAACTACATGAACGCGTTGGATCATTGAATTTTTATCAAAATACATAGCGGGTCGTATCCATAGTGTCACCAGGATATGGTACCCAGCCTTATCCCTATACTACAGACCCTTTAGGCTAAAACTTGAACATTGATCCCCGTATGTCCGTACATACTAGTTCAAGCCTCATTCTATTAGTCTTGGATGTTTAGTTTATTGGATTAGGGTTAATAAGGCAAGATATAATACAAACATAGGTAAATGAATAATACATCACTTTATTAATGTTCGGTCAAAAGTACATTTACTATCTACGAGTTTTAGGGCATAAAACCCAACAATAAAAACCATTAAATACATAAGGCTTCCAACAACTTGAGAATAAGGTACATTTACTATCTACGAGTTCAAGTGCTCTTCTTCTTCTGCCTTAGGTGAATTAGCAGAAGAAAACTTAAAGTGTTGAGCCAATGGAGTTATAACAGCTTTAGCATTTTCCATGCTAAATTTCTTCAAAACTTTATCAGCATACACAAATTGACTAATTTGTAGAATTCCTTATTTTCTTCTTCTCTTGATTTCAACGTCCAAAATTCGCTTAGACTCACCCAAGTCCTACATGTCAAATTCGTTTTTAAGAGATAATTTCACCTGTTTCAATACTTCTTTTGACTTGCTTGCTACGAGCATGTCATCAACATACAGTAAAAGAAATACACTGCCAGTGTAGGAATTACAGTTTATATAAATGCAACTGTCATATGAGCTTCTTCGAAAATCAATCTTAGACATATAATCATCATTCGTAGCTTCAGTCCTCTTGTGAACATTTGACCCACTGATAGCCTCATGAAAAGTAGTAGGTTCTAGCTCATTTAGAAAACCATCTACATTTAAGGCCATGTTAATACAATCAGCCTCTCCATACCTTGCTGGAGGTTTGATGTTTATTCTCTGTCTATCTCTTACTAGAGAATATTCTTGAAGGTTTGAATGTTCTTCTGGAACTTCTTCACCTTCATGAACTTCATGTGGCACTTCTTCAACAATTACAGTGTCTTTGTGAGAAGTAGATGGAAGTTGTTCCACCTCAATTCTTGTTTTAAAGGTTTTAGTGTCATTTTCTGATTGCATCTCCTTCAACATGAACATTTCTTCCTCTCTAAATGTAACATCTGAAGGATTTGGAATTCCCTAATTCCGTTAAAGCGGTAGCGTAATTGGGATTAAAAAATACCATTACATTGGCAAAAATCATAGAACCAGTTATATAGAAACTTAAGGCTAAGCATACAAAAATTAGATCTAAATCTATAATAAAGAAAAGAGAAGCAAACCTCCATTGACGTCTCTGAAAATCTAGAATCATTCTTGATTGCTTTGCAACAACGAAGAACACCACCATTTGATTACACAAGTATATCTCTGAGGCTACTGGAGGCAGGAGACTGGTGAGAGTCTTTTAGGAGAGATCTCTGAGAGAAGTAGAATGAATGGGTTGCCTTTCACCCCACCCCAAGGGTCCTATTTATAGGTCAAGGCCAAGACCTTTTCCAAATAGGAAAAGGTTATCAATAAGATCAAATATATTATCTTATTCATATCTAATTTTAATAAATAATTAATTAATTACCCAATTAAATATCACATATTTAATCTTAGGAATTTTATTAAATTATTAATATGAATCCAATTCATATTAATTATTTGAACTCTTTTGAATAAAAGAATTAATTTTGAAATTAATTCAAAAATTATATTATAAAGTTTCATATACTTTATATTATAATGTATCAAGATACATTATATGATTCCCCTAAATAAATTGAACACTTTCAATTTACAATTTATACTTAATTTCCTCAAGTCTATTTACGAATTCTCAAAAAAAAAAAAAAAAAGTCTCTTTACGAGCTACCAGTGGGACCTAATGGACCTAGAGATCAGAAGCTCAAATGATACGAGACTAATTGGCTAAACTCATTAACCAAGTTAGTCAACATTCGTTAATTGTGGGTCACTCCAGTAAAGACTCACAACTGCACTCTTCTCACTGCAGAATATTTATGTGTCCACAGATATCGACCAATAATAGCAAGTTAGTCCTTCACGAGTGTTCGTAACTCCAGCTGGGTCAAATTATCGTTTTACTCCTGAGTTACCTCTACCTCCTTAAGTACCAGTGCTCCTCTAATGAACAACCTATTTGTGGTCCAACCATCAAACAGAAAACCCCTCTCTGGCCAGTGAGAGGGTAGGGCCCTTTGTTTAAGACCCAAAGACACCACTTAAGGGAACCCTCATCTACTTCCTCAAAAGTGGGGAAGAAGTAAATTCCATCTTGTGGGATTATGTTCCTAGCTCCCCACTCGGTCTTGTCCCCAAAATGGTAGGCTTAGTGAGTCGGCGTACTGGCCACTCTCACCCATACAAATCAAAAGACAATCCCCCATGAACAGAAGTCCATAATCCACTTAGGATTCAGACTAAGTTGCCTAGGTCATCCTAGTGAAATAGAAACCTAACTAGTTAACGGTGTTATAGCTATCGGTTACTATTTCGCGGTCCAATCTTATGCAAACTCATTGCATAGGATACCCCTACTAGCATGTCTACTACATGGACGCTTTGGATCAATACGTCTGTATCAAATACAAAGTGGGTCGTATCACTTGGAAGCCAGGATAAGGTACCCAACCTTATCCTTGTACTAGACCTTTTAGGTTGTTACTTGAACATCGATCCCCGTATGTCCCCACTGATAACTCTCCAAAAGGGAGTTATTTAGACCTTATTTCTATATTGATTTGTGTGTCTTTTGTGCTAAATAGGGTTGCTTTTAGATATATATTACATGTTTTAACCCATTTGGAAGAATGGATGCTTTGAAAGTTATTTTGTGCAGAATATATTGTTGAGCGACTTGAGGGAGCAAATTTTGTGCTGCAGCAAAGCTGGGAGCAAAACTGTCACGTCACATCTCATTAGCCAATTTAATGAACTGAATTCTATTAAGCTATTATCGGGATAAAGGAGCAAGGAGAGCCATCCACGTGTCTAGATTAACCTAATTAGGTGAAATCTCATCTTATAAAAGGAGGGAGCCGTCAGAGATAAACTCATTCACGATTGGGAGACCGAATCAATTGGTTGTAGGGCGAATTGATAGCAGAATGGAGATCTAAGAAGACCAAGTGCAATTCCTCTCAAGGATACGAAGTCTTTCTGTGTTCTTGGTGGTTTGGAGCAGCTGTTTCATCTCCTCAATTGCTAAAAGGATTAGTATTTCTTGTGTATTTTGCATTATGGATGTGCTTATCGAGATTGTAACATATTTTATGTTTTCAATCATGAACTAATTGCTTTGTAGGCACAGGTTAAGAATTATGTGATTGTTATATTTATAAAATCTAGAAATTCTATTTGATTATGTCATCTTGAGTTATTGTTGTTCTTTAATTTCATTATGTGCCCGCCTAGCTAGTCGGTATGTATAGCTTCTCCTAGTTTCATGGATGATTTAAGAGTTGTGTGGCGATATGTATAGATCATTGTGTATTGGTGAACAGTAGTGACTGAGTTAGGGATAGCCAGTTGCCTAGTGCTTGATCGGTAGTACGTCATTGGAGTTGAAACATATTCCAAAAAATCCGGAGTTCCGGGAGGATCCCGCTGATAATACTGCATGAGATTGATAGATCAAAAGAATTGTTGGAGCATCTTTATAACAATTACAGAAGTCTTAACCCGTGTCTGTTTCCATTCTGTTTTCTCTAGTCGTAATCATTTACTGCTTTCGCATATCTTTTGTTTTAGCATTTTAAAAACCCAATCAATTTAACCAACCATTTGAAATCACTAAAAAGGCAAATTAAATCAATAGAGGTAGGCATTTCAAGACCCTGTGGATACGATAAATACTTATCACTTGCTGCTAGATTGTGTATACTTGCACAGTATTTTGGAGTCAATTTATCTCATATTTTTAACCACTCCAGAATTGCAACACCCACATACTAGTTCAAGTTACATACAAACAACCTTGGATCTTAGTTTATTGGATTTGGGTCAAATTGTGAAATATTCAACAATAACATTTTATTGCAGAAACTTAATAACACTTTATTAAGAAAATTATACAATTTGTTTACATTCACTATCTACGAGTTTTAGGGCATAAAACCCAACAACATCTTTGTTGTTCACACGTTTCCTCTCTATTGGATACCATAATTGAAACCCTTTTACAACATCTGTAAAACCAACAAGCATACATTTTACAGCCCTTGGTTTCAATTTACCTTGACTTTGATGTACAAAGCCCACACATCCGAATACTCTCAAATTATTGAGCTTAGGAGGATGTTTACTCCACTTTTCTTCTGGAGTTAACAGATTGATAGAGGTATGAGGACGTCTGTTCAACGTATACACTATATATGAAGATGCTTTTGCCCAGAATTTCTCATGAAGCATTGCATCAAAAAGTAAACATCTTACCATTTCCATGATGGTTCGATTGAGTCTTTCTGCCACCCCATTCTGTTGAGGAGTGTATCTAACAGTTTTGTGACGCGATATTCCATGTTCTTTACAAAATTTATCAAATTCTTCATTACAAAACTCTAGGCCATTATCAGTTCTCAAACATTTAACATGCCTTGAGGTTTGTTTCTCAACAAGTGACTTCCATTCTTTAAATCTTTCTAAATCATGATCTTTAGTCTTTAAGAAATGAATTCATCTCTTCGTAGAATAGTCATCGATAAAAGATAAGAAATACTTGGAACCGCTTAATGATGGTGTATTTGTTGGCCCCCAAAGATCCGAATGAATGTAATCAAGGATCCCCTTTGTTATATGTTGGGCTTTAATTGTTGGGGTTTATGTCCTAGAACTCAAGTTTTGCTATCCTTTATATAAATAAAGATGTTATTCAGTGAAAAATGTTTATGAATATCTTTATAATCCAATAGAAACATCCATGGTTATAACATGAGATACTCGAACTATATCATGCATATGGACAAGGATCAAGTTCGAGTATATAACCTAAATGGTCTATAGTAAATGAATAAGGTTGGGTACCTTGTTCTTGTAACACTATGGATGCGACCTACTTTGCTAAATTTAGCAAACCACGTGATCCTGGTTCGTTCATGTATTGACATGCGAGTAGAGGCATCCTGTGTAAAAGATGTTTACACAAGACTGGACCGAGAAATAAGTCACTCTTACTTTATAACGTCGTTTACTGTTAAGACTGATTATTTCATGCGATGACCTAGGTAACTCGATCTTAATCCTGAGCTTACTATGAACTCCTGTTCGTTTAAGGTTATCCTTTGATCTGCATGGGTGAGAGTGGTCATAAAAGTATCATTCAATACTCCTACCATTTTGGGGATAACATTAGATGGATGGCTAGAAACGTAGTAAAGCAAAACGGAATTCACTCCTACTCGATATAGGGATAGTAGAAAGGTTGTTCCCTTAAGTGCTGAGTTCGAGGCTTGAACAAGGGGCCCCACCCTCTCATTGACTTGAGAGGGTTCTTGTTTTATGGTTGGACCATAAACAAATTGTTCAATAAAGGACCAGTGGACTTAAGGAACTAAGATGTACTATATGAAGGGAATAAAAGTCCCCACGCAGCGGAAGCGCATCGATTGGACCTTACGTCGTATATTAATTAACATTAAAATACCTTAAGTGATTAATTATTTCCATAATTGATTAATTCCCGATTAATGAATTCTTTAATTAATTAACCACCAATTAAATATCACATATTTAATTTCCGACCTTGAATTAATTAATTTGCCCAAATAGATTTAAGGCCTTAAATTAATTAATTCATTATTTGAACTCTTTCAAACTTCCATAAATTATATTTTAATTTCTTCAAATATTAATTTCTCTCATAATAATATATCAATATATATTACATTAGTTTCCCTTAGTAAATTGAACATTTTCAATTTACATTTATTACTTAGTTGCCTCAAATTACTTTATGAGCTACCAGTGGGACCTAATGGACCTGCAGATCAGAAGCTCCAACGATGTGAGATTAATTGGTCAAACTCATTAACCACATTAACCAATATTCGTTAACTGTGCATTCATTCCACTGTAGACTCACTGTTGCACTCTTCTCACTGCAGACATATTTTCTGTGTCCACGGATATAGACCAATATCGACTAGTTAGTCCTTCACGAGTGTCAGTAACACTAGCTGGGTCAAATTACCATTTTACCCCTGGGTTACCTCTATTTCCTCAAGTACCAGTTCTCCTCTAATGAACAACTTGTTTGTGGTCCAACCATCAAACAGAAAACCCTCACGTGCCATTGAGAGGGTAGGGCCCTTTGTTCAAGATTCGAAGTAACCACTTAAGGGAACACTCATCTGCTTCCCTAGAGTCGGGAAAGAGTGAATTCCATCTTGCACGATTACGTTCCAAGCTCCCCATTCGGTCTTGTCCCCAAAATGGTAGGCTTATTGAGTCGACGTACTGGACACTCTCACCCATACAAATCAAAGGACAATCTATCATGAGCAGGAGTCCATAATCAACTCAAGATTAAGACTAAGTCGTCTAGGTCGTCCTAGTGAAATAGAAAACCAACTAGTTAGTGTTATAACCATTGGTTACTATTTCGCGATCCGATCTTATGCAAACTCATTGCATAGGATACCCCCACTCGCATGTCTCCTACACGAACGCGTTGGATCGCAGCGTTTGTATCAAATACAAAGTGGGTCGTATCCATAGTGTCACCAGGATAAGGCACGCAGTCTTATCCCTATACTATAGAAATTTTAGGTTGTTTCTTGAACAATGATCCCATATGTCGCTACATATAGTTCAATACTCATATTACAGCCTTGGATGTCTAGTTTATTGGATTAGGGTTATTATTAGGCAAAGACAAATATAAAATAACTAATAACAATTAATGGAAAAAATATATCAATATTATTTCATTAATATCCGGTCAACAGTTACATTCACTATCTACGAGTTTTAGGGCATAAAACCCAACAAACTCCCACTTGAACTAAAACACTAGTTAGTGGGATGAAAATGCAATAATCTAAAGCTGGAAATGTCATGTATATTAAAAATAATACAATGAACTAGGGCATCCTTATACCCATTATACATTTGTTCCACTTGCCCTAGATTAGATGGCATACATATCTCGTAGACCTAGACCCTCTAGATGACCCTCAAACACTTTAGCCGTGAGAGCATTCGTAAATGGATCAACGATGTTGTGCTCAGAGGCGATCTTAGTGACGATCACATCTCCTCTTTGCACAATCTCCCGTATCAGGTGATACTTCCTCTCGATGTGTTTACCCCGTTTGTGGCTTCGAGGTTCTTTTGAGTTGGCTACAGCCCCACTGTTGTCACAGTATAGTGTTATGGGCACGTTCATATTCGGAACCACTTCCAAATCAGTCAAGAACTTTCTAAGCCATACTGCCTCCTTAGCAGCTTCGCAAGCTGCTACATACTCAGCCTCCATGGTTGAGTCTGCTATGCATCCTTGTTTGATGCTTCTCCACACTACTGCTCCTCCATTGAGGGTGAATATTGACCCTGATGTGGATTTCCTTGAATCCTTATCAGCTTGAAAGTCAGAGTCAATGTATCCAGTAAGAATCAAATCCTTAGCTCCATACACAAGCATGTAGTCCCTCGTTCTCTGAAGATACTTGAGGATATTCTTAACCGCTCCCCAGTGGTCCAACCCTGGATTAGACTGATACCTACTGACTACTCCCACTACATAACATATGTCAGGCCTAGTGTAGAGCATAGCATACATTAAGCTGCCCATAGCTGAGGCCTAGGGAATGTGTCTCATGTTCTCAACTTCTTGAGGTGTCTTAGGAGATTGTTCCTTAGACAGGTGTACCCCATGTCTGAAGGGTAGTAGTCCCTTCTTGGAGTTTTGCATCGAATATCGAGACAACATCTTGTCAATATACGTTGCTTGAGACAGAGCTAGTGTTTTGTTCCTTCGGTCCCTTATGATTTGGATTCCCATAACACATTGAGCCTCTCCCAGATCTTTCATTTGGAATTGGGCTACTAGCCATTTCTTAATGTCACTGAGGTATCCTACATCATTCCCAATGAATAGGATATCGTCTACATAAAGTATTAGAAAAGCTACTTTCCTTTTGTTGACTTTCTTGTACACACAAGGCTCATCAACGTTTTGGTCAACGCCAAAAGATTTGATTGCAGTATCAAATCTAATGTTCCATGATCTGGACGCTTGTTTCAATCCATAAATGGATCGATTGAGCTTACAAACCTTTTGTTCCTGACCTTGGGCTATGAACCCTTCGGGTTGAGACATGAAGATATTCTCTTCAAGATTACCATTCAAAAAGGCAGTTTTGACGTCCATTTGCCATATTTCATAGTCATAATATGTGGCTATGGATAAGAGAATTCTTATGGACTTTAACATGGCTACAGGAGAAAAGGTTTCCTCATAGTCAACCCCTTCCTTTTGGGTATAACCCTTTGCCACTAGTCTAGCTTTGAAGGTCTGTACCTTTCCAGTGGCATCTCTTTTTCTCTTATAGATCCATTTGCACCCTATGGGTTTTACCCCATTTGGTAGATCTGTAAGTTCCCATACAGAATTGGAGTGCATTGACTCCATTTCCAGGTTCATGGCTTTGACCCATTCATCCTTATCTTCGTCATTCATTGCCTGTCGATAGGACAATGGATCCTCAATGCCATCATTAGGTATGACAACCTGGGTTTCAGTTAAACCCAAGTAGCGGTCAGGTTGTAATACAACCCTCCCACTGCGTCGAGGCATTCCCAACATTTGAGATGGACGTGATGTATCTGAAGAACTAGTTCCTTCATCAACCCTTGTTGAAGGTCCAACTTAATCAACAACTCTTGATGATTCTTCAGTAGCTTCTCCTAATATTATTTTTCTTCGTGGTTTATGATCTCTCATGTGGTCTTCCTCTAAGAAAGTGGCGTTTGTTGATACAATCACCTTATTTTCTTATGGGTCGTAGAAATAACCACCTCTCGTTTCTTTAGGGTAACCAACAAATTGGCACAGTTTTGAACAAGGTTCCAGTTTCTTAGGATTTGTCACAAGCAATGTGTGCTGTACATCCTCAGATGCGAAAGTGATGCAAACTAGGTTTACGCCCCTTCCATAATTCGAAAGGTGTTTCAGAAACACTTTTCGAGGGAACATTGTTCAAGATGTATACTGTAGTCTCTAATGCATACCCCCAAAACGAGCTAGGCAATTGAGCATAGCTCATCATTGATCGAACCATGTCTAACAAGGTTCTATTTCTCCTTTCTGGCACACCATTCTGCTGAGGTGTACCAGGGGCTAAGAGTTGAGATTGGATTCCATGTTCTATCATATAATCCTGGAATCTTTGATCAATATACTCCCCTCCTCGATCAGATCGAAGTACTTTAATAGATTTACCTAATAGGTTTTCAACTCCAGTCTTAAACTCCTTAAACTTTTCAAGGGCTTCGGACTTATGTCCCATTAGGTACAAGTAACCATATCTTGAATAATCATCTATAAATGAGATGAAATATTCGTACCCTCATCGAGCTTTTACATTCATTGGACCACATAGATCCGCTATCACACCCCCAAACTTAAGCTTTTGCTAGTCCCGAGCAAAATAAATTCTAAAGATGCATGAAATAGAATTGCTCAACCCTCAATGATTTTGGAATTCTTAGGATCGTATGGAAAACATGCAAGTGGAATAAGCAACCACCGCATACTCTTGAAGAAATCCTAAACTAGTTTGAACTTAAGATTAATGAATAGTATGCTCAAGACTTATCTATTGATTCTTTTACTAACCTAGATTAGTCTTATGGCTTTCTCCATTTGTTTTCCCCCTACATTGGCTAAGAGCCCCTAATAGGTCGGTGTCCTTCTATCATGCAAAAAAAAAGAAACTAGGGTGCCTGTCATCATTTTTTTTTTCATGGGGGAGCAAAACTCACAAATGATTTTTCTTTTTCTTTTCTTTTTCTTTTGCTACTCCCCCAAACTTGCATTTTGATATCTAATGGTACTAGCTTTCACACTACGGTGCAGGTACCCTTAACCCGAATTTTATTCTCTGGTTGGCCTAACTGATCACACCGCAGGTAGCTCTTTTTACCCCTAGGCTTTTTCTTTTGTGCAAGCAAAAAAAATTTCTTTTTCAACATATTTTCTTTTCTCTCATTTTCTTTTGTTGCTTTTGCTTTTCTCTCAGCAGGCATAGCATTTTTTTTTTACCTAGCTCTTTAGAGCAATCAAGCATGAACTTCCTAGTATTAGAAACTAAGCCTATCGAGGTGGCAATAAACTTTAAAAACCATAATAAGAATCTAGATTTTCAAAGACGTCATTAGATAAGACTATTGCATGCTTTAGACATCAAAACGAAGTATCAAAAAATTTTAAAATTTCACAATTTCTGTCGTGCTCCCAGATTCTACAACATATAAACCATTTTCTCCCAAAATTTCAAAAATCACATCCTTTGCTATCATGGCTATCTATTCATGCATCAAACAGAATTTAAATATGCTCAACACAGCGAAAGCCTCCCCCCCAAACTTAAACTAAACATTGTCCCCAATGTTTTAAAATAGTAAAGCATAAAGAGGGATACTGAGACTTGAAGGGAATAAAAGTCCCCACGCAGCGGAAGCGCATCGATTGGACCTTACGCCGTATATTAATTAACATTAAAAACCGTTACGAAAACTCAAACAAAAACTTTAAACTAACTTTAAAGCCGCTGTAAAATCGGTTTAAACATGCTAAAATAAATCTAAATTTATTTTTAAAACTTTTCTAAAGAAAAGAGGAAGAACCGTTACAAACCTCCGTTGTAGACTTGACCGTTCTTCGCCAACGAAGCTCCACGAACGAAAACGCAGCAGCCGCTTCAAAGTATTCTTCGCTGGAAATTCTTCTTTGATTGACACAATAACCACAGAGGTTACACCGGTATGTCTCTAAGTCTAGGAGGCCAAAGACTTGTGGGAGTCTTTCTCTAAGAGGGAGGCTAGAGAGAATTCTAGGTCTTGTCTTTCAAGAGTGTCAAGTGTCATGACCAATTAGGTCTAGTGTTCTATTTATAGAAGAGAGGCCATGAATAAAATATTCAATTAAATCAATCTTTTCCAAAATTGATTCAATCTTTATTCCTTAATTAATCAATCATGATCAATCAATTCCCAACTGATTAATCTTTTCCATAAATGACTAATTTCTTCCATAAGTAATTAGATCATTCCCATAAATGATTAATCACTTCCTTAAGTGATTATTATTTACATCCCCCTTAATACCTAGTCGAAAAGAATGATTTATACTGATTTTTCATCCTAGCGTCGAGACGCTATCAAGACAGCGTCTCGATGCTGCCTCTAAAACACACACGTCTGGAATGGAAATAACGGTAGCGTCAAGACGCTTTTGTCACAGCGTCTCGACGCTGTAACGCTGCCGCCTCTTCTAATTAAGGAAAACCAGCGTCGAGACCCTCCAAGAGTGGCGTCTTGACTCTGATGGGCAGAATGCCCTCTCTTGGCTCCTTGTTGCTTGAACTTTCCAGTTCTTTGGCATATTTTCACGTCCCAAACACCCGATTAACTCCAATCCCACGTTTTAGCTCTAATCATCGCTTTCCTACAAAATAAACAATACAACACAATAAAATGGCCCCAAAATCATAAAAGACTAGCTAAATTAAATAAGTAAAGATAGCTAGCTATGTTCGCTATCAAATATCAGCCACCGAAGGGTGATCAGACACTCCTCCTTTGAAATGAGACACCTCTCAGCTAATTCTAATTCCAGAATAACTCATATTCCTATAGACATTAGCCAACGTTGTTCGGTCAAGGATTTGTTAACACTTTTAACTCATCCTCGTAAGTGTAACCCTCCCACTTTCAGATCTAAGAGGCACGCACCAACAGGCTACCGAAGGGAAAGACAACTGTTGGTGATTAGCCTAAGAGCTCCTATCCTTTTCAGGAGTTCACGATGTTCCGAATCCTATGACCAGGCCCTCCGAAGGGATGGTTGCGCCAGGACAACCTGCAGGCGGATCACAGGACTCTCACGGTGCGAACTATGGGTGGAGACCGAGGGATACGTTGACACGTGTCCCACTCCCACTTACTCTAGACATTTTTCCCATTCACCTTGATATTGATTCATGCAAACACTTTCTGAAGGGAGGCCGCCCTAAGGCGACTCGAAGCCGAGCATGAACCTCACGTTGTGAATATAGGGACATAGGAGCAAAACTTGATTTAAATCTCGTTTTGTAATTTTCCTCCCACTGAAAATGTCCTGGGATTAATATAGGGCTGTTTAACTTAGATAGTATTCAACTAAGTCAATCTATCTAAGTCTGATCCTATTATAACAATTATGGAAAGGATTCAACTGGAATCTTTTGGGTGAATTAAACTTCTTTTAATAAACCCAACATTGCAAATTACTATGGTTAATTCAACTCAATGTTCGGGTCAGTTCCCAGGTAAGAGGTGTTCCGTAAACCGTCAACTTAAATACCCCCAACCATAGACAGAACTTTACCGAGAGAGTTCCCTTATAACCTCAGTAATGTAAGGTCTTTACTCTAAAGATTTAGGTGCATTAAACACTTTTAATAAACCTAGTGACATTGCATGCTAACATTTAACTATGATTAATTCAACTCCGGTATTCCAGGTCAGTTCCCAGGTAGGAGGTGTTCCGTAAACTGTCAACTTAAATACCCCCAGCCTTAGACAGAACATTACCGGTGGAGATCCCTTATAATCATAGCAATGTTTTTCCTACTTAGTCAATTAAAACTATTTTTAATTCTAAGTAAGAAAAGATTCTAATCATATTAGAAATCGATTTAGGTCTAATTAATTTTAAACAATTTAAAATTAATCCAATTTATCCTGTGATCTTATGTTTGCATGCAAATCTTGATTATAGATTGACGGTTTCTAATCATTAATATTAAAGAACTATTTCAAATTGTAATGATTAATCCTATAATCAAGAACTAGGGTTTAATTCATTTAACAATCTCATTCAAATTAAATAATTAAACCACACTAATTGCATGAATAATATAACAATTATATTATTAACTATGGATGTTTCATGCTTCATGCAATTTTGATTTTCTTTAAATATAATAATTATAAGCCAATCAAGAAAATCAATCAAGCATTCTTCATTCATCACATTAAACATAACTATTTATAATTAATTTAAGTAATGACATGATTCATGCTTTCCAATTTTTCATATAATTAATATACACTTATATTAAAAATATGAAAACAATTACATGCATTTAAACATACATTATAACAATTTATAATATATAAAAAATGCATGAGCATGTTTATAACCTAAGGTGGGATTAAATATTCTATATGACATCCATAAAGCATATAAATAGCAATTGAACCGGTTAATTTTGGCCCCTAGGATAAAATAAAGCATTAAATTACATTAATTTAACTAAATTCTATCCTAAAAATCCTTGTACAGGTCCGGAATTTTGTCTAGTCATCACGAACCGCCCCGAACCACCTCGAACCGACCTCCAAAATCACGAACCATGCCAAAAGTTGGCTGAACCGGACCAAATAGGCCCCAGCCCAGCCGAGGACCGGATCGGCCTTCCCTTGAACCGCGCCTTTTGAAACCCTAATGCGCGCCTCCATCGTGACAGCGTCGAGACGTTGTGTTGATAGCGTCCCGACGATGTGCGTTTTCCACATATGGCGCATGCGGTATCGAGACAGCGTCGAGACGCTGTTGAGGTAGCGTCCTGACGCTGTTGCGTCTGGAGGCAGAATCTGGGCAAAACAGCAGCGATTTCTTCGGTTTTTGCCTCGATTTCAGCGGCGATTGCTTCGATTTTCAACTCATAAAAACTTATTCTAGACCCGGACTTACATAGGACTCGATTATACATAAAATACCCGAAACACCGGGCCTTACATGATCAAAATCACATAAAAATTAAATCTATGGCCATAAAATTAACCCAAACAGTTCAACGCAAACCGAACATACATTATGCATAAATCCCACCTATTAGAGCCTATCTCAACTTTTAATATTAATTAATAGGGACAGCGATGGCTCTGATACCAATTAATAGGGGCATCGATTGGACCTTACGCCGTATATTAATTAACATTAAAATACCGTTACGAAAACTCAAACAAACTTTAAACACTCTTTAAAGCTGCTGGAAAATTGATTTAAACATGCTGAAAAATAAATCTAAATTTATTTTCATGTTTTTTAAAGAAAAAAGGAAGAACCGTTACAAACCTTCGTTGTAGACTTGACCGTTCTTCGCCAACGACGCTCCACGAACGAAAACGCAGCAGCCTCCTCTTCTTGTGATAGCTGGAAATTTCTCCTTTCAATGACACAATAACCACAGAGGTTACACCGGTATGACTCTAGGTCTAGGAGACAAAATACTTGTGGGAGTCTTTCTCTAAGAGGGAGGCTAGAGAGAATTCTAGGTCTTGTCTTTGAGAGTCTAAGAGCAAGAGCAAAGTGTCAAGTGTCCTAAACCAATTAGGTCTAGTGTTCTATTTATAGAAGAGAGACCATGAATAAAACATTCAATTAAATCAATCTTTTCCAAAATTCGTTAACTGTGCATTCATTCCACTATAGACTCACTGTTGCACTCTTCTCACTGCAGACATATTTTCTGTGTCCACGGATATAGACCAATATCGACTAGTTAGTCCTTCACGAGTGTCAGTAACACTAGCTGGGTCAAATTACCATTTTACCCCTGGGTTACCTCTATTTCCTCAAGTACCAGTTCTCCTCTAATGAACAACCTGTTTGTGGTCCAACCATCAAACAGAAAACCCTCACGTGCCATTGAGAGGGTAGGGCCCTTTGTTCAAGATTCGAAGTAACCACTTAAGGGAACACTCATCTGCTTCCCTAGAGTCGGGAAAGAGTGAATTCCATCTTGCACGATTACGTTCCAAGCTCCCCATTCGGTCTTGTCCCCAAAATGGTAGGCTTATTGAGTCGACGTACTGGACACTCTCACCCATACAAATCAAAGGACAATCTATCATGAGCAGGAGTCCATAATCAACTCAAGATTAAGACTAAGTCGTCTAGGTCGTCCTAGTGAAATAGAAAACCAACTAGTTAGTGTTATAACCATTGGTTACTATTTCGCGGTCCAGTCTTATGCAAACTCATTGCATAGGATACCCCCACTCGCATGTCTCCTACACGAACGCGTTGGATCGCAACGTTTGTATCAAATACAAAGTGGGCCGTATCCATAGTGTCACTAGGATAAGACACCCAGTCTTATCCCTATACTATAGACCCTTTAGGCTGTTTCTTGACCAATGATCCCATATGTCGCTACATATAGTTCAAGACTCATATTACAACCGTGGATGTCTAGTTTATTGGATTAGGGTTATTATTGGGCAAAGGCAAATATAAAATAACTAATAACAATTAATGGAAAAAATATATCAATATTATTTCATTAATATCCGGTCAACGGTTACATTCACTATCTACAAGTTTTAGGGCATAAAACCCAACACTATAGGGGTAAAATGGACATTTGACCTGTCTATAGTAACGAATGACCTGTGAATGATTAACTTACTAATCATGGTTATATCGAGTGTACGAAAATATATCTACAGTGAGAGGAGTTCAACTACTAGGCTATAGTGGAGTGTCCTGGTAGTTAACGGATGTTGGTTAACTAGCTGAAAAGAGTTTGTCTAGTTTAACCTCGTACCGTTGGAGCCCATGATCTGTAGGTCCATTAGGTCCCCTTTCTAGCTCGAGACTAACCTTTGGAACAATATGATGGATTAAAATATGAATTACTTTAAGTTCATGTTGAGAAAAATAAATAAAGTTGATAGTTGTTGATGGTACATCGGGTTTTGTGAAAATCGAGTGTGTATGGATTTTAATATTTAAATATGATTTAAATACCGAGAACGTGAATAGGGATTCATGTTAGGGAAAATAACATTTTGAAAATGTTCGGGTAAAGTGGAAAAATATTAATTAAATATTAAGATATTAAACTAATATTTATTTATTTATCTAATTAATTAATAATTAATTTTAAATTAATTTTGAATTAATTTTAAATTAAGAAATTGAAAAATGATTTTTCAAACTTCAGATTAGTTAAAATAAATAAGTTAGTGGATTGATTCAAGATAATATTGGATTAATTAAAATCAAAATGAAATTTGATTTTTTGGGGTGGAGTGCATGGTGACTAAACCCATGCACTCCCCTCTCTTAAGCCACTTAATAGTCCATTAATTTGAAGCTGACTTGGTGGCAAACCCTGGGCATTTTCTTCATGCTTAATATCTCTATATAATTGATGAAGAAGGCTGAAAGAATAAGAGGAGAAAGGTACTGAAATTCTGCCAAAATCCATACTCACACCACCCACCTTCATAAGCTTGTTTTTCAAGCTTTCTCTCTAAAATTCCATCACTTGAGGATCCCATAATCCGTTCCAAAGGCTTAAAGATAGTAAGGAAGATCCTTTGGTGGTTCGTGACACATTGGTGAAGAAAAACAAGAAGCTAATCCTACCAATTTCTCCATTGAAACAAGGTAGGCAAGCTGTCTCTGTTTTTCTTTATATGAACAGCATGTCTTCGGTGATCAAATTGAGCTTCTTATGTGCCTAAGATCCAAAATTGCTTCCGCTTTTTAGATATTAACTCTTTCATTAATGAAATTCTGTCTTCTGGCTTTACCGAAAACGCAATGTTCACAGAATTTGAATTCATTACACACGCCTTGAGGTAAAATTCCTTGCTTGGAAAGAACTTGTAGTCCTTTGTTGCTTATATATGAGAGAGACGTTTGTGACATAAATCTCCTTTTGTCAGACTGTCATCTGTGACTACCAAGGTTGTTTGAGTCATCTCCATGTCTTTAATTACATAAAGACCATTAATTTTCACACCAACCAGCACCGTTTTGGAATCTTTCATGACTTCAAAGGTTCTTCCAAATCCTTTGTATTCACAGCCAATGGAATCCAACATTTCCAAGGATATCAAGTTCCTTTTTAATCTAGGAACATGCCTCACATTTCTAAGAAGCTTTACAGAACCATCTTTGAGTTTAAGGGATACAGAACCAATACCAATATCATTACAAACATGGTTGTTTCCCATGTAAACCCCATCCATCTCATTCACGATAGGTACTAAACCAACCTTTTGATGGAGTCATGTGGAAAGAACATCCAGAATCCAAGATCCAATCTTGTTTCTCCAAGCCTTCATTTTGCTTAGATGACTAATCAGAAGTTTCTAAGGCATCAGAATAAGTGAGAGAATTCTCTCCCACGGATGCTTCGGCTGGTTTGCCCTTTTTGCTCTTCTGATTTTGCTTTCTTTTAAAAAAGAAGCAGTTTTTCTTGAGATGTCCATCTTTATGATAGAAATTACACCGTATTTTGGACTTCCTAGCTTTGTCATCATCACCTTGGTTCTTGTTATCTTTACAGTTTTGTTTGCTTTTCCCTTTAGAAAAAAGACCCTCAGAATTAGAAATCTCTTTCTTTTGAGTTTGAAGTTCCGACTCTTTTGTTCGAACTGCAGATACAATGTCATCTTTGGTTATTTTCTCTCTTCCATACTTCAAGGCTACTTTAACTTCTCTGTAATTGTCTGGTAGTGAATTCAATAAGATGAAAGCCTCTTTTTCATCTCCAATCTTATCTCCAATAGTCTTGAATTCAGACGAAAACTTCTTAAAATCATCAAGATTATCAGCCATAGATTTACTTGGATCCATCTTGTATGTAAAAAATGTTTCCCTCAAATATGCTTTGTTGGGAAGATCTTTAGTGAGATATAACTCATGTAGCTTCGTCCAAATCTTGTAGGCGGTGTCTTGATCCAACACTTGTCTAAGAACATTGTTGCTAAGGTTCAAAATCAATGTTCCATATGCCGCTTCTTGCATATTGTCCTTTTCGTCTTGAGTCATCGTGGTTGGGAGTTCTTTTGGGTCTTGAATAATAGTCTTTAACGACTTTTACTGTCCAAGATTGGCTTTGATCTTTGCTTTCCACAAATCAAAATCTCCCTTGCCATCAAATTTCTCAATGTCATACCTTGGTACTGCCAATTAAGGTAGAAGAATGTAAAGTAGAAAGAACACAAAGTTTAAGTGGTTCAGCCAATGTGGCCTACATCCACTGTAAGGAGCAGCTTTACTAGAGGAAAAATCATGGAGAATTTTACACAACACTCAGGAATGAAATCTCAATCTCTCTTTCTGATATTGTTCTTGGTTCATATCCAATTACAATATTTACAGTGTATTTATAAAAATTGTATGAGAAACAACTAAATTGGTTTCAGCAATAACTGTATAATAACTACTTCAATAACATATCAAAGAAACTCATAGGTGACAATCGTGTTTATAAGCTTAATTTTTAAAAACCAAAAACCAAAAACTAAGTCCTCATTTGATAATAATTTGGTTTTTGAAAATCATGGTTGTTTTCTCTCAATTTCCTTAACTTGAGTTTCATGTTTTTCAATGACACATTTGAATTCCTAGTCAAATTTCAAAAACAAAAATAAAAACAAGTTTTTGAAAACTATTTTTTTAGTTTTCAAAAATTGTGTTTGGAGTGCGACCAAAGTCACATTGGCTAGTTAAGAGGAAGATCATGTGTATATAAGGGATGGAAAATATCTTCATTGGTATGAGGCCTTTTGGGTGGATCCAAAAGCAAAACCGTGTGGACTTATATCCAAAATGAACAATATCATACCATTGTGGAGACATGGGGAGTGTCCTTGGTCCTAACAAGTTGATTTGGTTTTTGAAAATATGGAAGAAGATTCGACTTAAACTGTAGGATCGTATGACAACACTAGAGGGGGTGAATAGAGTTGCTTAATAAAATTTAAACCTTTTGGCTAAATTAAAATGAATTGATTTAAACTATATAAATTTAATAAGCACTATAAAGCATAAACTATGCTACAAATATTTGACAATTTTTGGATGGTGGGGATTTGATTTAATGAGAAAGGAAAGAATTTTTAATTCAAAATTGAATTTTGAAAGATTGAAATTATTACATTTTGAGAATAAAATGGGGATTTGAAATGATATAAAATTAGGAAAGAATTCAAATTTGAATGAGGTGTAATTGATGGAATTTTGGAGAAATTGAAAAATGAAAAATGAGATTAAAATATGAGATTTGAAAAGGATTAAATTTAGGGGAATTGCAATGGGTAGCAAAAAATATTATGATATTTGAAAATTTAGCTATGATTTTTTAGGTTTGCAAATATAGCAAAATTTTAGAAATCTGATTTCCGTTTTTTTTATTATTCCAATTTTACCCTTGTTGGTATATTAGTAGTATATCTGATATACTTTATATTTACTGATATACGAAATATAAAGTATACCAAATTTGATATACTTGAATGAATACAATGATATACCTAATATACGGATGATATATCTAATATATACTTGATTTGATAAACTAATAATTGATATACCAATGATATACTTGATATGTTACTTTCTTTACTTATATTTTTTATATTTTCTTTTCTCTTTATTGAATTATGTTGTATTATTTACATATTTTAAATGAAATGTTTGTCTTTCATAAAATAAATGTTTGTCTTCTATACCTGTTATGAAAGTTGATACACCGTTGATATACCTCATTTTTTTTTTTTACTACTCAAATAATTAATAAATATACTTGATTATGAGTAGCTAAATACATCAATGATAGACTTGTTATTAAAAAAAAAAAAATCACTGATATATACACATTCAACCAAGAGGTTAGAGGTTTAAATCCCCTACCACACATATTGTCCCAAAATAAAGCTAATATATCTAATTCTTGAAGTATATCAAAGATATTTAAACTAATGAAAGCTCATGTGTAAAGCATATTATATTCACAAAAATTACATCTGATATACTATATATTTAGTATATCAGTTGATATATTCACGAAATATACATCTGATATACTATATATTATTTAGTATATCAGTTGATTGATATACCAAATATCTAGTATATTTTTAGGGTTTAATATACTAGATATTTGGTATATCAGTGGACGACGAGCTGAGGTTATTTTAGTCTTTTTACGCTATTGTTTGGGTCGGGCCAAACTTTTTTTGCTATATCTGCAAACCCAATAAATGGAAGACACACTTGCAATTTCCATTTTCTTTTTTGCTGTTGATGCAAACGCCCCTTAAATTTAAGAGATAATGGGAATCAAAGAGGATTAAAAGTAGGAGTCAAATGGTAGGAATTGATTCAGCCAACCATTCAAAATGAGGTCCACGTCAGCTGCCACATCGGATGCCACGTAAGTGCCACGTCACTGCCACATAGGCTTTTTCTTCCAATCTTCTTTTGCTTGTAACTTTTTCGTTTGAACTCCGGTTTCAACGATTCAAAATGCGTTGGAATCGTCTTTCCAAGTTCTACATTATGAACACTTTAAAACACTAAAATCATTAGTAAATTAAAGTTTGTTATCATCAAAACATATAGTATGATTGAAGCTCGTAAAGCTAACATAAACCTTGCTAATTCTCGAGGGAACACAAAATAGAAGTATAAGATTCGTTGGTTGCAAATTCATAGACTCCAACCTCAATGTCTAATATGCCAAAATTATTGCAATCAAGAATCATTCACATGCGGCCCAAATAAAGAGACAAATCAAAAGTTTTCATGAGATTTCTTGCTCAAGCTCACACTTAGTCTACCTAGAGTCAGTCTTACTAGCCCGAGATTGGATTATATGACCCTCAACTCATCTTCCCTCTACACTGGCACTAGGAACTAACCAAAGAGCAAACAGGACAAATTAGACTGATTTTCTCTTTACCTAGGTGTCTGAAAAAATAAGACATTTTCTTTCTGCGCTCTTCTTTTTCTCTCTCTCTCTTTTTTTTTTTTTTTTTTTTTTTGCGAGGCACTAGCTTTCACACTATAGTGCAGGGACCCATAACCCGAGTTTTACTCTTGGTTGACCTAACTGATCACACCGCATGTACATCTTTTTACCCCTATTATAAAGCATGCTTTTTCTTGAAAATAAAAGTGATGTAAACGAGCATATGATTTTCTTTTTAAGCTCGCGCTCATTTTTTCCTCCTTTTCTTCCTTTTCTTTTTTTTTTTCTCTCTTTTTCTTTTTCTTTGGCATATTTTCTTTCTTTTCTCCTAAGCAAGATATTACATGCTAATTTGCAGCTATTTGACTCACTAGCTCATCCCTACACTTATCGAGGTGGCAACAAGCATGTGGATGATCTATAATTCGCTCCTAAGCTTTCAAACTAATCCTAGGCATGCTAAGGTTCACTCTTGCAAGAAAAGTACTAGAATGTTTTTTAAAAGGTTCAATTTCTGGGCACATTCTTATCATTCAATAAAAGCAATAAAGTTGGCATGATGACACATCGTTGATTTTTATAATCAGAGAAAAAGCAACCAGACCATCCATGCATCAACACTCAATAATTTGAAATTTGATAAAAAAAACAGGACCAATGCTCAAATGCACGACCTCAATTCAGAAAACATAGAGTGCTAAAATAAAATCATGCATAATAAAAATAGTCTGATGCTCAGGTGCATCAAGACTAAACCAAAAGAGGCATGCATGACCAATTCCACCCCCAACCTAGAATCATGCATCCCCTTTCAATGAATCTAGTCAAGAAAAAGTAAAAGGGACAAAGAGTAAGGGAACAAAAAATCTCCCTGTGTTTTAAGCTCAATGGTTGGAAGGGAATGATTCACCATGACTTGAAAGGTAGCAGCTTGCTAAAATAGGGTCACAAAATCCTAAAGATAAGAAAGGAAAGCAAACACAAATAAAAACTAACAATAAGAAAACAATTAGAAAATAAAGAGAAGAGATAGAATTTATTTTAAATCTGGGCTGCCTCTCAGGAACGCAAATGTTTATCCTCTCTTTCTTCTTTCATGGTGGTCTCTCTCCACAAGTCCAAACCACATTATTTTTTGAGAATTCTTGTTTGATTAACTTCGGGGCTTGTGGAAAAGAATTAGTAAAAGTAGAAATAAATTTTGAAGCAGAAGTGGGCTGACAAAAGACTCACTCAACCTTACGTTTAGAGGACGAGCACTTAGTGATACCATAAGATTTTTCAGTAACAGTGACCTGGTGCTCGTTGACTTCATTGTAGAACTCACCTTCGATGTCAAGTCATCAAATGACAGAAGAATGCATCTCATTGTCAGTAACCATGTAAGAATTATAATTATACGCACAATCATTCACTAGGTCGGACTCAAACATGTAATACTCAATAGAAGATGCATGAGGATTTTCAATATCATAAAAAATTTTAAAGTACAAAGTCTTATCCTGGAAACCCACTAATACCACTTCTTCGTCTACGTCAATGACTGTCTTGGAAGTCTTCATAAAAGGACGACCAAGAAGTATCGTCGCAGAAGAGGGATGGTGATCATGATTAGGGGTATCTAAATCATAAAAATCAGC
Source organism: Luffa acutangula (assembly GCA_036850905.1). NCBI lineage: Eukaryota > Viridiplantae > Streptophyta > Magnoliopsida > Cucurbitales > Cucurbitaceae > Luffa > Luffa acutangula. Next base: position 29,320,341 of record CM072092.1, read on the forward strand.
GGGAAAGACTAGATCTTCTACCCTAACCAATACTTTTTCAACTATCCCAAGAGGTTTTGTGCATGACTTATCTGCTAATTGTATGACTATACCAGATGTCCTTATATCAGTCAAGTCTAATCCTCTATAAAAAGATACAAGCATGACATTTATTGATGCTCCTAGATCTAGCATGTCATATTTTATCTCACAATGTTCGATCATACACGGTAAAGTAAACATGCAAGGATCAGAACATTTAACAGGTAAGTCATCTACCAATAAAGCACTTACGTTCTCGCTAACCTCTTCCTTACTTGAGGATTTCTCTTTACCTTCGTACCAAGTTTTGAGGAACTCGACATAGGTTGGGATTTTAAAAATGACCTCAAGTAATGGGATATTCACCTTTACTCTCCTAAAAAAAATCTAATTCATCCTGCACACTTGAAGTTGCAGGGTCAGTAAAATTCATAGGAGAATAAGAAATCATATTATTCGAATCAAAAGAAGAAAATTTATCAGAAGCAGAAGAAAATTTATCAAAAATAACGGAAAATTTATCAAAAACAGTGGGAAATTGATAACTTGCAAAAAGCAAGTTATTAGTCCTTTAAACTTAGACTAAAACAAGGCAAAAGAAACAAAGATGGTTTGCTTCAGCGCAAAAAGAAAGAAAAATGTGATAGTTTTATGCGGCAAGCTATATTCAGGTATGCGGTGAGAAATTATAAAATATAGGGCACTAATGCAACTAATTCAGTTGTTTTTCAAAGTTTCTTCTCGGCACACATCCCAAGATGATCAAGAGACAGATAAGATGATAAAAAGACAGCACCGACACAGCTGACGCAACTAACGCAAGTGGGCTGAAAAAGGGCTGAAAAGTCACAAGTTGGTTGAATGATGATTAAAGAAAGTTGCTAATTACTTGGAGAAGTCATCTTCCCTCGCCTATAAATAGAAGCCACATACTCAAAGGAGAGAATCATCATTCATTTAATCGAGAGAGGAGAAGGAAGACAACGAAGAAATCACAGAGAGCTGTGATTAGGAGCAAACTTGCGTTTGTAATGTTCTATTTCATGATATTTTGTTTTGCTGCATTAGCTAATTTCTTCTTCAAGGCTTAGCGCAAGTACCTCATGCGACTATAAGTATATTTTGTAAGCGCATATTTTGAGTGAAATGAAACATTAATTGCTTCCTACTTAGTTGTGATACTATTTTCATTACTAACTCTCGCTTGGCCAGCCAGATGCAGTAGCAATATGCTAAATCCCTGACAGGTAACGCATACAGAAATCTCTAAGTAGAGCAAGTTAGCGCATGTCATATAGTCTTGGTAGCATTAAAACACCACCGCTAAAAGATAGTGCATGCATGAGCTTAGACTGCGTTGTGACTAACACAAGCCCTTATAAGTTTTAGAGAATTACACCTAACGCATGAACTAGCCAAATAACCACTAGATAGTTTTATGCCAAACGCAAAAGGAGTACCAGAAGGGAAACTTATGATTTTTTCTCACTTAGGCATTAGCGGATCAATTAACCGAAGTATGCGCTACAAGGTTCTTATAAACGCATGAGGTTGCAACCGTGACAGCCTTGATACCATTCCCTTGCACTTTTTCTTCTACTTCTCGTCGCATGTTCAGCTTTCTGTAAGTTTTATTTTGTTTCTTATCTCATCAACTCTATTGTGTATCCTTTTAGATAATATCACACATCTTAGAGTTTAGATCAGTAAATATTGTTAAAAGATTTGCAGATATCCCTTCCCTGTGGATACGACCCTGGACTCATCAGGTATTATTTGATTTTGTCAATTTATACTTGGATTGATTAAATTCTATGACAACTTTATATTGATTAAACAACACTGATGACAACCGTAAGAAATTCCGGGAGGCAGTCTGATAACTGTCCAAAAGGTAGTTATTTAGGCCTTAATTCTATAGGGATTTGTGTGTCTTTTGTGCTTAATAGGGTTGGTTTTAGATATATATTATATGTTTTAACCCATTTGGAAGAATTGAAGCTTTGGAAGTTATTTTATGCAGAATGTATTGCTGAGCGACTGGAGGGAGCAAATTCTGTGCTGCAGCAAAACTGGGAGCAAAACTGCCACGTCACAGCTCGTTAGCCAAGTTGACAAACCGACTTCTGTTGAGTTATTTTCGGGATAAAGGAGCGAGGAGAGCCTGCCATGTGTCCAATTTAATCTAATTCTCATCTTATAAAAGGAGGAGTCGTCAAAGATAAAGTATTCACGATTGGGAGACCAAATCAATCGGCTGTAGGCCGAATTGACGACGGAATGAAGATCTAAGAAGACCATTTGCGATTCCACTCAAGGAGACGAAGTTCTTCCATGTTCTTGGTGGTTTGGAGCAGCCGTTTCAACCCCATTTGCTGAAAAGGATTAGTATTTCTTGTGTATTTCGTAATATGGATGTGCTTATCGAGATTGTAACATATTTTATGTTTTCAATCATGAACTAATTGCTTTGTAGGCATAGGTTAAGAATTATGTGATTGTTATATTTATAAATCTGGAAATTCTATTTGATCATGATCATCTTGAATTATTGTTGATCTTTAATTTCATTATGCGCCCGCCTAGCTAGTTGGTATGTATAGCTTCTCCTAGTTTCAGGGATGATTTAGGAGTTGTGTGGCGATAATTCACGCTAGATCATTGTGTATTAGTGAACGCCAGTGACTGAGTTAGGGATAGCTAGTTGCCTAGTGCTTGATCGGTAGAGCTTCATTGGTTTTGAAACATATTCCAAAAAATTCGGAGTTCTGGGAGGATCACGCTGATAATACTGCATGAGATTGACGGATCAAAAGAATTCCTGGAGCATCTTTATAAACAATTACAAAACTCTTAACCTGTGTCTGTTTCCATTATGTTTTCTTTGTCTTAATCATTTACTGCTTCCGTATTTCTTTTGCTTCAGCATTTTAAAAACCCAAATCAATTTAACCAACCTTTTGAAATCACTAAAAAGGAAAATTAAATCAATAGAGGTAGGCGTTTCAAGACCCTGTGGATACGATAAATACTTATCACTTGCTGCTAGATTGTGTATACTTGCACAGTATTCTAGAGTTAATTTATCTCATATTTTTAACCGCTACAGAATTGCAACAAGTTTTTGTCACCGTTGCCGGGGACTTGAAATTGTTTTATTCGATTGATTTTTTTTGTGTATTTTTGGTGATTTGGTGCCTAAACTTTTTTATTGTTTCTTTTTGTTTTGTAGGTGTGACTTTGGTGTGTGAGTTATCCCATTCGGATTAGATTTAAAAAAAAAAAAGTTTAAGTGAATCTCGAAGAGGAACTGTGCTATGCAGCAAAATCCGCTGCTGGAGCAAAATGGACAGCAAAATAATCAGGCTAAGAATCCTATCCTTGTAGAAACTGATAGGGACAGAGTCATTAGATTGTATGTTTTCCCAATAATTGACGAGTTAAATCTAATGATAGTGTGTCCAGTTATTGAGGCAACAAACTTTGAAATGAAATCGGTCATGTTTCACATGTTAGAGATGGTTGGCCAATTCCATGGTTTATCATATGAGGACCCTCCTTTACATCTTAAGTCTTTTATAGGAGTTAGTGATTCATTTGTTATTCAGGGAGTGTCGAGAGATGCCCTTAGATTAATCCTATTTCCTTATTCCCTTAGAGATGGAGCGAAGGCGTGATTGAACTCTTTTGCTCCAGCATCGATAAGTACGTGGAATGAGCTAGTAGAGAAATTTCTTAGTAAGTATTTTCCACCAACTAGGAGTACCAAGTTGAGGAGTGAGATAGTGGGATTTAGGCAAAATGAGGAAGAAACTTTTAGTGAGGCTTAGGAAAGGTTTAAGGAGCTTTTGCGAAAGTGTCCCCACCACTGTTTGCCATATTGTATTCAAATAGAAATATTTTACAATGGGTTAAACATAGCAACCCAGTGTATGGTTGATGTTTCTACGGGAGGGGACCTTTTGGCAAAAACTTTTAATGAAGCTTATGAGATTTTAGAGAGAATATCAACCTACAGTTGTCAATGGTCAAACGTTAGAGGCTCTAGTAAGAAAGTTAAGAGTGTGATAGAAGTGGATGGTGTGTCTACCATTATGGCCGATATTGCAACATTAGCTAACACTCTTAAAAACATAACTGTGGTAAACAATGTTCAGCAGCCACCAGTGGTGGAATCTATTGCATTTGTGAATCAAGTGGCAGCTGAATCTTGTGTCTATTGTGGTGAAGAGCATAATTATGAGTTTTGTCCTAACAATCCAGCTTCTGTGTTTTTTTGTAGGTAATCAAAGGAATAACCCATATTTTAACTTTTATAATCCAGGTTGGTGCAACCACCCTAAGTTTGCGTGGGGAGGGCAAGGAAGCAATTCGCAAGTCCCCCAAGCACAGCAAAAGGCGGTGAACCAGTCCGAATTTGCTAAATCACAGGAATTGCCCCAGCAAAATAAGCAGGCTTTGCCCCAACTAAATTCAGGTAATTCTCTAGAGTCAATGATGAAGGATTATATGGCTCGTAATGATGTCATAATCCTAAGTCAGTAGGCTTCATTGAGAGCCCTAGAGTTGCAAGTGGGTCAGCTAGCTAATGAGCTGAAGGCACAACCTCAAGGGAACATTCCTTCAGATATTGAACATCCTATGAGGGAAGGTAAGAAGTAGGTGCAGGTAGTAACTTTAAGGAGTGGTAAGCCACTAGAAGAGAGGAAAGAGCCTAGTAAACCCCAGGAAGTAGAAAAGAATTGTTATAAAAATATTGTTGTTGAGAAAGAATTGGAGATTGGTCAAGGTTTTGGAGGCAGCAACAATGATGCTGGAGCATCTGATTCTGTTCCAGATGTGGAACCACCTTATGTACCGCCCCCACCCTATGACCCACCCTTACCTTTTCCACAAAGGCAAAAGTCTACGAACCAGGATGGTCGTCCATTTTTGGCAACTGGTAGATCATTGATAGATGTCCAACAGGAGGAGCTTATAACGAGGGTGCATGACCAAAAGGTGAGGTTTAATATGTTTGATGCAATGAAATATCCTAATGATCTTTAGGATTGCTCGTGCAATCAGGTGTTGGATGAGATGACTGAGGACCACTTTGAGAAGGAATTGATGGAGTACCATACCCAAAAATTTGGAGAAATCCAAATTGAGAATTTGGAAATAGGTGGATTGGAGCATGAGCATAAATTTGTAGGTGAGATTTCTAGTTTTGAGAGGAATTTTGAATCCTTAGAGCCAATAGATAAGAAATCCAAGCCTATTGAACCTTGTAAATAATTGACATTGCTCCAGCAATCTGAGATTAGGAAGTCCTTCGTTGATGAGCGGTCATTTACTGTAGCTCATATTAAGGCAGTGAAAACACCATGGTATGATGACTTTTCCAATTACCTTGATTGTGGAAATTTGCCTCTTGGTTTATCAAAAGAGAAAATGAATGAATTTTTCCATGAGGTAAAGTTTTATTTATCAAATGATGCATCTATGGTTAGACAATGTGTTGCTGATGGTTGTGAGTCTAAAGTAAATTTGATTTCTCTTTAGATTTAATTTCAGTTTGAATTTTAAATTTATATTTAGATTAGATTTTTTTAATAATATATCTTCCTGATTTAATTGCGAAATATTCTTCTTTGAAGTTGCTGGCAGATTTAAGGGAGCGCGGATTTTGAGGGTGTAAGGATTAAAATTCCTTTTGGCAGCGGAAGCAAACAAGAACAACCTCGTTTTTAAATTTCAATTTTAGAAAAACCTCTACGTTGGCAAATCAATTCAGAAACAAATTTCTAAATTACTAAGATTAAGCATGCTAAATTGATTCAAAATCAAGAATACTTACCGGATTCCGAAGAACACTGCACAATGCTCCAAGGATCTCGTTCTTGGGACTTCCAACGGACACCACCACTCGAATCACCCACTATTCTCTTGGGTCGCTGAGATATGGCTTGTGGGAACCCAAAATTCATCTTGGAAGGGAATTTTACAGCAAAGCTCTTTGCTGTTTTTGGGAGAGAGAAGAGAGAAAAATCTCAGAGAGCTTTTCTGTCTAAATCGTGAATGAGAGGAAAATGGGAGAGGCCTCAGCAAACTCCCTCTCCCCTGTACGATAAGTGGGGAGGGAGTTATTGCCCTATTAGATCTAGACCGTTAGATCTAAATCAAAACGATCTCGGCCATTAACTAATTAAATAATAAATATTTAATTAATTAATTAATTATAATTAATTTAATCAAATTAAATGAATTATAATATATAGTTTTTAATTCAATTTGAATCATATTCAATTAAATTAAATTGGCCATTCAATTAATTCTAAATTAATCGATCCCACATTAATTAAATATCAAATATTTAATTAATTTTATAATTGAATCATATTCAATTTAATTTCTCTCATTTAACCTATAGTTTAAATGTGCATCAAAATGTACATCAATATAAACTATAGTTTTAATTTGATTAAATCACATTTAACCAAATTAAAATTAAATTAATTAATTCCCCAATTAATTAATTCATGAATTAATTAAATATCACATATTTAATTAAATTCATAATTCTCTCATTAATTAATTTTGAATCATATCCAAAATTAATTTTATTATAAAGTTTAATTCATTAATTAAACTTATACTATAATGTATCTCCATACATTATATTAATTGTATCAAAATACAATTAACTTATATTCCCTTTAATAATCAAGACTATATTATCTCAGAACCCGTTATGAGCTAGCAGGTGGACCTAATGGACCTACAGATCAGAAGCTCCAACGATACGAGATTGATCAGCTAAACTCATTAACCGAGTCAATCAACATTCGTTAACTGTGGGTCACTCCACTAAAGACCCACAGCTGCACTCTTCTCACTGTAGAATATTTCTGTGTCCACGGATATCGACCAATGCAGTAAGTCAATCCTTCACGTGTGTTCGTAACACCAGCTGGGTCAAATTACCGTTTTACCCCTGGGTTACCTCTGGATCCTTAAGTACCACTGATCCCTCTAATGAACAATTTGTTTAGGGTCCAACCTCTAAACAAGAGTTCCTCTCGGGCCAAGAGAGGACGGCGCGCCTTTGTTCAAGCCCCGGAATCAGCCCTTAAGGGAACACACATCTACTTGCCCCAATAGGGGAAGGAGTGAATTCCATCTTGTATTGTCATGTCCCCAGCCCCCCACTCAGTCTTGTCCCCAAGAAGGTAGGCTTATTGAGTCGGCGTACTGGCCACTCTCACCCGTACTAATCAAAGGACAATCCCTCGTGAGAAGGAGTTCATGACACACTCAGGATTAAGATCGAGTTACCTAGGTCATCCTATTGAAACAGTAACCTAACTAGTTAACGGTGTTACATCTAGTGGTTTACTATTTCGTGGTCCGGTCTTATGCAAACTCATTGCATAGGATACCCCCGCTCGCATGTCTCCTACATGGACGCTTTGGATCAATACGTCTGTATCGAATACAAAGTGGGCCGTATCACATAGTGTTACCAGGATAAGGTACCCAGCCTTATCCCTGTACTATAGACCTTTTAGGTTGTTACTTGAACACTGATCCCCGTATGTCCCCACATACTAGTTCAAGTCTCATGTAAACAACCTTGGATCTTAGTTTATTGGATTTGGGTCATATTGTGCAATTATAGACTTAATATGACAATAACACTTTATTGCATAAACCTCAATAACACTTTATTGTTACAAGTGTATAATTCGTTAATCATTCACTATCTACGAGTTTTAGGACATAAAACCCAACAAACTCCCACTTGGACTAAAAATCTAGTTTAGTGGGAATGTACAATAATCTATCCCAGCAGTGGGTGTATAAATACATGTATAATACATAAAACGTATTTACAATGTACAAATACAAAAAAAAAAAAACTAGGGCATCACTATACCCATTACATAATGGTATCACTATACCCATTACACTTCTCCCACTTGCCCTAGATTACATCTTTGTACATAACTCGTAGACCTAGACCATCTAGATGACCCTCATACACTTTAGCCGAGAGAGCCTTCGTGAATGTGTCAGCAATATATCATTTAGATTCAATGTGCTTTCTTGTCTTGCAATAGGACAGTCCATATTTGGAACACCTTCCAAATTGGGCTTGAACTTCCTAAGTCATACAGTCTCTATCTGTGCTTCATAAGCAACTACTTATTGGCCTATATGGTCGAGACTGCAGATAACTCGTACTTTTGCTCCTCCATTAAGAGTGAAGACAGACACTGATGTAGATTTCATCAAATCCTTATCAGTTAAAATATTTGTATCAGTGTATCCTGTAAGGATCAAATCCTTAGAGCCATACACGAGCATATAAGACCTCGTTCTCCTAAGATACTGGAGGATGTACGTAACGACATTCCAGAGATCAAATCCTGGATTTGATTGATACTCACTGACAACCCTACTGCATAGGGCATATGTCTCATGTCCTCAACTTCTTGAGGTGTCTGAGGACATAGTTCCTTTAGACAACAGAATTCCATTCCTGAAAAGGTAGTAAACCCTTATTGGAATTCTGCATCTTATATCTAACTAACATCTTGTAGACATAAGAAAATTGAGACAAGACTAACTCAGCTTCTCCCAGACTTTCATTTGGAAATGAGCTGCTAGCCTCTTTTAATGTCAGTAAGATAACCTACATCATTCCCAATGATTAGGATATCAATCATATACAACACTAAGTGGGCTACAAAATTATTGATGATTACTTGTAAACACAAGACTCATGCATCAATGTTCTGATTAAAGCCAAAAATTTGATCACTGTATCAAATCTTAAATTCCAAGATCGAAATGCTTATGTCAATCCACAAATGGATCATTTAAGCTTGCAAACTCTTTTGCTTTTGATCTTGCTCAATGGACCCTTCTGGTTGAGACCTTAAACGTCTCGTTTCCTCTTGTAAATCCACTTGTAACCTATAGGTGTTACCCCATCAAGCAAATTTACAAGATCCCAGATGGATTTGAAATGCAAAGACTTCATTTCCTAGTCCATGGCTTTTAACCATTTGTCCTTGTCAACATCATTCATTTTCTTTCGAAAAGATAATGAATCATCTATGTCATCACCAAGAATGACGACTTGAGCTTCAAATAAGCCCATGTAACGATTAGGTTATAAAACAACCCTCCCACTACATCAAGGCATTCTCAACTCTTGAGATGGATGTGACTGACCAAAAGCACTGGCCTTATCAACAACTCTTGTTGAATAACCAATCTTATCAACAACTTTTGTTGATGCATCAACAACTCTTGTCAATGTTTCCGTAGCTTTATTACTTAATTCACTTAAACCGACCTTACTTTATGGCTTATGATTTCTCATATGTTCTTCTTCTGAGAATGAAGGATTTGTCGATACAAATTCTTTATTATCCTATGGATTGAAGAAGTATATTCTCCTCGTTTCCTTTGGGATTGCCTACAATTAGGCATTATTTTGAACGATATTCCAATTTATTTTGGGTTAGTCACAAGCACAAGTCCTGGACACCCCAAAATTTAAAGGAACGTAAACAATCTTTACGTCCTATCCACAACAAAAAAGGTGTTTCAGAAACACTTTTGATGGAACGTTGTTCAAAATACACATTGCAGTCACACTGCATGACCCCCAAAACGAGTCAGGCAATTGAGCATAGCTCAACATGGATTGAACCATATCCAATAGGGTTCTGTTACTCCTAACTGAGATTTAGGATGTGATTCCATGAACTATCAAATAGCCCTAGAATCTCAAGTCCCTATACTCAACACATTGATCAGATCAAAGTGGTTTTATTATCTCACCTAACAAGTTTTCAACTTCAGTCTTAAGCCCTTTCGAATATCTCAAGAGATTCAGACTTAAGTTGCATTAGGTTGAGATGTTCATACCTATGAATAATTATCGTTAACAAAGATTAATTATTCATACCCTCCCACTGCTTTAACATACTAGACCACAAGGATCCAAATGTATAAGTTTCAAGGGTTCTTTGGCTCTTTTAGCTATTTTCCAGTAAAAGATTTATCAGTCATATCGCCCATAAGACATGACTTAATTGGTATTAAAGAGTTTTCTTCTAACTAGCTTAGAAGTATACTCATAGACTAAGCTCCCAATCATATTGAGATCAAAATTAGCCTAACCTTAAGAACCAAAGAAAGGTAATTCCTTTAGGAGATATCCTTTGCCTTCATTTCTACGAGTATAAACAATCTTAAACAACTCAGTGCTCATGACTTGCTTTACTCTCGATTAGTCTTAAAACACATAAGTTATTTACCAGTAATGCTGAACTAATGTCAACTCCCTTTCTTAAAATAAAACTGCGTTAGCAGAGAAAGGTATAGTAACATTGTTCCAACATATACATTATAGAAATCAAATTTCTGTTAATCTTTAGGAAATTCATACAAATTATCTAATAATGTGTATTTTCTCCCACTAGATAAAATAACTTAATGTTCCCTCTGCCAAAGCCGAGACATACTCTCCAGATCAAAATCTGAGAGTCATCATACCTATTTGCAACAGTTGCCATGAGCTTATTCCTTAAAAGGAAAAACAAACGTGATAAATGGCACCTGAATTAAAAAATTCTGGCTGTATCCTCATTTTCCACTATGCACGTTTCAATGACCAATAAATCATATTAATTGTCATTGATATTGGCTAGGCAGTTAATGTAATTGTCATCATGAACAATTCAAGATGAACTAGACATTTGAACCTGAGGACATTCCTCACTAAAGACTAATCTTAAATCATTTACCACAAGTTTCGTTTAAGCTAGTTGTATCTTAAACCGTTATTAATAAAATGGTGTAAGACAATGCACATAAAGTTTTATATTATTGCTGAAGTAACAAATTACTTGTATTATTAATCGCACTAACCCATTACAAATAATCCAATCAAATTCTGCAAAAACAAACAAGCAATCAAAGAAACCCTATAAAACTATTGATATAGTTTTTGCAACGATACTTCAGAGGTTTAGAACAACAGCCACCGAAGGGTGGTCAGCTACTCCTCCTCTGAATTGAGACAATCTCAACCAAATTCTAACACCAGAATAACTCATATTCCGTTAGCCTTTAGTTACCGTTGTTCGGTCAAGGATTAGTTAACACATTTAACTCATCCCCGTAAGTGTGACCCTCCCACTTTCAGATCTCAGAGGCACGCACCAACAGGCTACCGTTAGGAAAGACAACTGTTGGTAATTAGCCTAAGCGATCCTATCCTATTCAGGAGTTCACGGTGTTCCGAATCCTATGATCAGGCCCTCCGAAGGGATGGTTGCGCCGAGACAACACGCAGGCGGATCATAGGAATCTCACGTTGTGACCTAGGGGTGGAGACCGAAGGATACGTTGACACGCGTCCCGCTCCCACTTACTATAGACACTTTCCCCATTCACCTTGGTATTGACCCATGCAAACACTTTCCGAAGGGAGGCCGCGCTAAAACGACACGAAGCCGAGCATGGATCTCACGGTGTGAACACAGGGGGACGTGAGAGTAAAAACTCGATATGAAAATCTTGTTTTTATATTTTTTCTCCCACTGAAATGTCCTATTGTATTTTAGGGTTATTAAACTTAGATAAACCCGGCTAAGTCAATCTATCTAAGTCTATGCCTATTATAACTCTTATAAATAGGACTTTACTCTAATGTCTAGGTGAATTAAACTCATTTAATTACCTAGTGACGTTGCATGCTAACATTAAACTATGATTAATTCAACTCAGGTTCCGGGTCAGTTCCCAGGTAGGAGGTGTTCCGTAACCGTCAACTTAAGTACCCCCAGCCTAGACAGAACTTCACCGGGAGAGTTCCCTTATAACCATAGTAATGTTTTTCCTACTTAGTGCATTAAAACTATTTTAATCCTAAGTAAGAAAATTAATTCTAATCCTATTAGAATTATAATGAACTTAGGTCTAATTAATTTTAAACAATTTAAAATTAATTCATTTAACCTAAGATCCTATGTTTGCATGCAACTCTTTGTTATAGGTTGACGGTTTCTAATCAATTTTATAACTATTATAAAATTTTAATAATTAGCCCTATAACATGCTTCTATGGTGTTTCCAAATAACAATCTAATTCAAATTATTAAACACCATAACGCTCATGACGCCGATAATATAACGATTATATTAATCTAAAGTGGTGTCATGCTTCATGCAATTTCAATTTCATTTAATTAATATCGATTATATTAATTAATCATCAACGAAATTAAATCACATGAAATTAGACATTAATATAATATAACTCTTATATTAATCTAATTAATGTCATGCTCAATGCTATTCCATTTTCATTAAATTAATATAACACTTTATATTAAAATTATACATGAAAATCAAGCATTGAAATTTATTTCCATTCATAATATAACTATTATATTAATATTCATGAAAATAAAACTAAGCATGCATGCTACATTAATAAAATATAACAATTTATATTTATCTAATTAATGTCATGCATCATGCTTTTCCAATTTCATATATTTAATATAACAATTATACTAAATCACTCATGAAATTTAAATTCATGCATAATTATCATATATTATAACATTTATAACATAAAAATGCATGAAAACATGCTTAACCTATGGTGGGATCTAGCTAAATGACATTCATAAAGCAATAAATAGCTGAAAAATCGGTATATTGGCCCCTAGGATAATTAAAATAAACAAAAATTACAATAATTTCAATTTAATTATCCTTCTGAGTCTTGAACCGCTCCAGAACCGACCCGAACCAGCTTGAACCGCTTCAAACTAGGCCCAAATCACTCGAACCGGACCAAATTAAATCAAACCAGACCAAACCGGTTCAATTCGGACCGAACCGGACTAATTCTGCACGCTGGAAAAAATAACTGCAGAAAACTGCACACGATGGGGATTGAACCGCAGACGTCACGTATACCAGCCGCGCGCGCAACCAACTGTGCCAGCACCCACGTTCGAATCTTCATGCACGCGAAAAATATTTATTTCGTAACCGCTGAATAACTGCTGCCCCACGATGCGTTCAACGCTCCGCGAATCCGAAAACTTCCGTCAGCGTCGAGACGCTGTAGGCATAGCGTCTCGACGCTGCCCCGATTTTTCCCAGCAATTGCTCTTGAGCGTCGCGACTCCGTTGAGCAGGGTCGCGACGCTACGCCTCTGGACAGCCTCTGTTCTTCGTTTCCAGCAGCCGTTCTTCGCCAAATTGAACCCCGATTCGAGCACCGATCAACAAATTGATTCCTAATTTCTAGACACGGACTTACAAGACTCGATTTACAATATTTTTGCCCCAAAAACATGGGCCCTTACATGATCAAATCATACAAAATTGTAAATCTAAGGCCAAATACCAAAACAATTTTTCAGCAAACCACATTCACAATGCAATCCCACCAAAAACCAACGCAATTTTCATAAATCGAATTTAATTAACGAGATGGCTCTGATACCAATTGTAAGGATTAAAATTCCTTTTGGCAGCGGAAGCAAACAAGAACAACCTCGTTTTTAAATTTCAATTTTAGAAAAACCTCTACGTTGGCAAATCAATTCAGAAACAAATTTCTAAATTACTAAGATTAAGCATGCTAAATTGATTCAAAATCAAGAATACTTACCGGATTCCGAAGAACACTGCACAATGCTCCAAGGATCTCGTTCTTGGGACTTCCAACGGACACCACCACTCGAATCACCCACTATTCTCTTGGGTCGCTGAGATATGGCTTGTGGGAACCCAAAATTCATCTTGGAAGGGAATTTTACAGCAAAGCTCTTTGCTGTTTTTGGGAGAGAGAAGAGAGAAAAATCTCAGAGAGCTTTTCTGTCTAAATCGTGAATGAGAGGAAAATGGGAGAGGCCTCAGCAAACTCCCTCTCCCCTGTACGATAAGTGGGGAGGGAGTTATTGCCCTATTAGATCTAGACCGTTAGATCTAAATCAAAACGATCTCGGCCATTAACTAATTAAATAATAAATATTTAATTAATTAATTAATTATAATTAATTTAATCAAATTAAATGAATTATAATATATAGTTTTTAATTCAATTTGAATCATATTCAATTAAATTAAATTGGCCATTCAATTAATTCTAAATTAATCGATCCCACATTAATTAAATATCAAATATTTAATTAATTTTATAATTGAATCATATTCAATTTAATTTCTCTCATTTAACCTATAGTTTAAATGTGCATCAAAATGTACATCAATATAAACTATAGTTTTAATTTGATTAAATCACATTTAACCAAATTAAAATTAAATTAATTAATTCCCCAATTAATTAATTCATGAATTAATTAAATATCACATATTTAATTAAATTCATAATTCTCTCATTAATTAATTTTGAATCATATCCAAAATTAATTTTATTATAAAGTTTAATTCATTAATTAAACTTATACTATAATGTATCTCCATACATTATATTAATTGTATCAAAATACAATTAACTTATATTCCCTTTAATAATCAAGACTATATTATCTCAGAACCCGTTATGAGCTAGCAGGTGGACCTAATGGACCTACAGATCAGAAGCTCCAACGATACGAGATTGATCAGCTAAACTCATTAACCGAGTCAATCAACATTCGTTAACTGTGGGTCACTCCACTAAAGACCCACAGCTGCACTCTTCTCACTGTAGAATATTTCTGTGTCCACGGATATCGACCAATGCAGTAAGTCAATCCTTCACGTGTGTTCGTAACACCAGCTGGGTCAAATTACCGTTTTACCCCTGGGTTACCTCTGGATCCTTAAGTACCACTGATCCCTCTAATGAACAATTTGTTTAGGGTCCAACCTCTAAACAAGAGTTCCTCTCGGGCCAAGAGAGGACGGCGCGCCTTTGTTCAAGCCCCGGAATCAGCCCTTAAGGGAACACACATCTACTTGCCCCAATAGGGGAAGGAGTGAATTCCATCTTGTATTGTCATGTCCCCAGCCCCCCACTCGGTCTTGTCCCCAAGAAGGTAGGCTTATTGAGTCGGCGTACTGGCCACTCTCACCCGTACTAATCAAAGGACAATCCCTCGTGAGAAGGAGTTCATGACACACTCAGGATTAAGATCGAGTTACCTAGGTCATCCTATTGAAACAGTAACCTAACTAGTTAACGGTGTTACATCTAGTGGTTTACTATTTCGTGGTCCGGTCTTATGCAAACTCATTGCATAGGATACCCCCGCTCGCATGTCTCCTACATGGACGCTTTGGATCAATACGTCTGTATCGAATACAAAGTGGGCCGTATCACATAGTGTTACCAGGATAAGGTACCCAGCCTTATCCCTGTACTATAGACCTTTTAGGTTGTTACTTGAACACTGATCCCCGTATGTCCCCACATACTAGTTCAAGTCTCATGTAAACAACCTTGGATCTTAGTTTATTGGATTTGGGTCATATTGTGCAATTATAGACTTAATATGACAATAACACTTTATTGCATAAACCTCAATAACACTTTATTGTTACAAGTGTATAATTCGTTAATCATTCACTATCTACGAGTTTTAGGACATAAAACCCAACAGAGGGAGCATAATTTCAGCATTCTAATCAGAAGCTCCCATTATTTGATCTCGTTTTTTGTGTGTTATTTTTTATTTATTTTATGTTTTGATATTATTTTGATATGATTTGATTTTTATTCGATTAGATTTTTTATTTTATTTTATTATTTATTATTTTTTTTGTAGGTTAGTTTAGATTTGATTTTCAAGAATTTTATATTCAAAAGATTTTTCCAGATTTAAAATAATATATCTTGTGGATGTTATTTAAAAAAAAAAAGATTTGATTTCATAGTTTTGTTGAGAATATGAGAGATTTTATTCGGTTAAGATTTTTTTAAAATAGGATTACAATTTTACCGTTGAGATTTTATTTAGCAGGATAATTAAGTGGGCATGGACTACAACAATTTGGGGCTACGATGACAGATTGTATTTTGTAAACAATGACGGATTGATTGAAAGATAACAGATTGTGAAAAAAATGCCACTTTTTCCGAAAAAATGTTAACTTTCAAAAATTTGGGCTACAATGACGGTTTCTAACCGTAATTAAAGAAGACTCTTCCACGACGGTTCTTACCCGTCATCTAACGTTTGTAAAAAAATGGAAACCTACGATGACGGTTTTAAACCGTTATTATATGTAATTTAAAAAGGGCGCGAAAAGATTGTTCATCAATGTCGGTTTAAAATCGTCATCAAATGGGAGACCTTCAATGTCTGTTATCACCCGTCATTAAAGATGTGTATAAAAAAGGCGCCGCATTTTTTGGAGAAAGACGAAAATTTTCGTAAAAAATTCTCAACGATGTCGGTTTGAAACCGTCATCAAAGGGAGACCTTCGATGTCGGTTATCGCCCGTCATTAAAGATGTGTAAAAAAAAGGCGCCGCGTTTTTCGGAGAAAGACGAGAATTTTTGTAAAAAATTCTTAACGATGATGTCGGTTTGAACCGTCATCAAACGGAGACCTTCAATGTCGGTTATCACCCGTCATTAAAGATGATATTTTAGAAATTAAAAAAATAATTTAATTTTAGTCATTAATTGATATTTTTTAAATTAAAAAAAAATAATTAAAAAGAAGAAGAAACTTATTTAAAAAAAACAAAAAACAAAAAAAAGAAAGAAGTAACCTAAAACATTCCCTCTCTCTCGCACGCAACTACCCTGTCTGGTTTTTCGCCGTCGTCTCCTACCTCTCCCTCGCTCAATTTCTTCCCCGGCAGCCAGCTCTTCGTGTCGTGGTTTTTGGCGACAATGGAGCAGACCCACGCCGCCAAGCAAGCCTCTCTCTCGATCTACTCTTTCCCTCTTTGTTTCTTTGAGTCGTCCCTCTCCATCTCTCCCATCCTCGTTTTTTCGCCAGAAAACAACTATCCACGCGACGCGCCGCCCTTTTCCGCCTATTCTTCTCCAGAAATCGAAGACCCACGCGAAGATTCGCGAGTTTCAGCGTTGCCCACTTAGTTTTGGACATCAAAGCACTTCAGTTTGGTGACCCACGCTCTGTTTAGCCTCAAATCAGTTTGCCCACGTCTCGATTGCTCCGATTTCATGGTTTCAAACACCGTTGGTCGCTGACCAACAAGGATTCGAGGCCTTTTGGTAAGGTTTAGAAGGTAATCATGTTGTTTAGAATCATTCGGGTTAGATTAAATTAGTTTAGATGGAACTCTAACCCTTGGATGCTTTTTCTTGATAGTTTCTAACTCTTTCAACCATTTTACAGCCAATGTTTTAGTGTTTTTGGTGAAGATAAGTAAGTTTTAATGCTCTTTTAAGCCTTTTGGATCTTGATTAATTTTTTTTAATATTAGGTTTACTTTGGCATTTTCTTGAACATTTCTTGAAAATACATTACTTATAGGAAATTGTGGTTGTGTAAAAACATTACAGATTAGCTTTTCTCATAATAATTGCTGCAGCTGTGTTTGGTTGTGTCGTTTCATTCATTTTGATGCTTAGAAGTTGGGAATTTTGTAAGGGTGATATCTATAAGAAGTTTGGAGAGGAAAGAAATGAAGCAGAATGATAAAGTTTGTATTCTTGTTATTTATAACACTATTTGATTCAACACACTTAGCAGCCTTGTCATTGTTTTTCTATTTTGAGAAGAACGAGATATTAGGAATGGGAAAAGTTAGAAAAGTTAGAAAAGTTGTTCTATAATTGTAAGCTTTGTAAAGGTTAGAATACAACCTTTTGTTTTGGCAAAGATAGCAAGGGTAAAGCTCTTCTCTTATATTTTCTTTTTGTTAGTGGTTGAACCAATTGGCTGCTTGTGTGCACAAAGGATAAGGAATGGTGAATTGTCCTTTGTCTCAGAAGTGAGAACCTATGGAATAAGCTCTTTCTTTTGTTCAATTTGTAATGTAACTTTGGCCAAGAATCGAGAGAACTCTGAAGCTGCCATTTTCTTTCTGTTGGTTAAGCAAATGAGCTTATACTGGGGCTCAACTATGGTGTTCTACTAGCTGAATGTCCACCATCAGGCTGCAAAATTGAAAAATAAAGAAGGCTTCTAATTTCTAGTTAAAAAGTTAGGTTGGGTCTATGAAAAGTGGCTTAGCAGGTGGTTTAGTGAAAATCATTTTAGTTAAATGTGATAACCTGATTGTTGTATGAAACTATATTAAAATTATTTTGTTTACTGTGATTTCATTCTACAAATGCACTTCAAAGTATGTGGGTGTCGTTAGTATCTACTGATGGAAATTTGAACGTAAACAAAAATTTATGGGACTTGTTATGTTTAGTGTTGCAGGGGAAGAAATAACCAGGCAAGAACCTTATGTTTGTGTCCCAAACAACTCAACAGCCGAGTCAAGATGTGACGGATGTTTCACATCAATAAACCTTAAGAAGTGCTCAGCTTGCAAAGTTGCATGGTATTGCAGTAATATGTGCCAGGTATGTGAGACAGATGAAGCCTTTTTTGTTCCTTTTCCACTTTTATATGCACCATTGAAGAATTTATCTATCTTACTGTAAAACTTGAGCTAAATATCAACCATTGCTTGTGACTTGTTTGCATTTTAGGATTGTGCAAAAAACTAAGACCTGAATTTGAGAACTTTTGAGCAGATGTTAGGATGTGTAACTCTTGAGGAAGGTATGTGCATTTGGATTTGGGATGGTAAAATTCCAAAGAGTGTCTCTCCATGTGTAGAAGCAAGGAAACCGTTTCCACATTTTACCCCATTGTGAGTTTGCAACAAGTGTGAATTTTTTTTTTTTTTTTTTTTTTGGAGAGATTGTCCATAAGATATCTTAAAGGGAAATTCTTTTTGTATATGTAACTTTTCAGTAGTTCAATGAAAAGTTTCGTTTTCTTCTCAAAAGAAATGTAGCTTGTTTCTTCTCTAACAGGGAAGTTAGTTTTTATGTGTTTGAAATTATATCGTTTAGTTTTGGCTAGGCTAAAGACTAGTCGGAAATTTGGGAAACTACTCATGTTTCGGAAAGACGTGGAGTGATTGACACATTCTATTATGCCTTCCTTTTGGTTCATAAAATTTTTAGAGTAGTGCTGGATTCTTAACTATTTTTTTAACATTACTTTGTAGTCTGATATATTTATGAAAACCTGTGATACAGGTTCCTTTGACAATATTTTGAGGAGACAACTAGACGAGACAGGTTTAAGGTCATCAACTCCCATCACTACTCTCGTAAGTTTTGGATATTTATAAACTAAGGTTTGTGTATATATATACGGTACGATACTTTTCCTTAAAGATAATAGTAATATTTATCCTTTTTTTTTTTTGCAGTTTAATACTAAAAATCTGTTCACACAAGAACAGTTGGACGAGGTGTGAGTTGAATGGGTGACACATGTGTCAAACTTCACGTGAAGTGTATTCATCCTTTGTGGTAGCTGACTGTTTCCTTTTAAACGATATAGGATATGGGTAGGGTTTTCATGACATATATATGTGGTAGTTTGAATGGACGAAAAAGCGATTGTGCTTAGATTTTATTCTTTTTGTAAATCTTTCAGTTTACTATATAATTTAGAACAATTTAGTGGTTTTGGATATTGTATTGTGACGTTTGTAGTTTTTTGGACCGAATGAAATAAAGTATTTGATGTTTTCTCAATTTCTGTGTTTGGATTGAATATTACTCTCAAATGTTCGTTTTAAATATCTGTAGTTTATTGGATCAATTAAAATATTTTGCATTGCAATAAAATAGGTATTCAGGATGTGGATTTGAATTATGACAATAAATATGTTGCTGGTGGTATGAGGAAAGATGTCAGTTTATAACTGTCATCTTATGACACTATAATAACAGTTATAAAACGTCATCCGTAACATACTGTAATCAAACGTGTTGAGGGAAAGATGTCATTTTAAAACCGTTGTTAATGTAGTCATATATGTCAATTGTAAACTGTCATTGTTGTAAACCGTTATCATAGGGGTCGACAAAGATGTCGGTTTTAAACTGTCATCATTGTAATCCGTCATCGTACGGGTTCAATCACACCTAGAACAACCACGGGTTTAAACCGTTATTGTTGCAATCCGTGATTATACATGAAAGATCACGGTGGCGTTTCATGACGGTTTTAAACCGTTATTGTTGTAATCTGTGATCGTATGGGTTAAATCACACCCAGAACAACAACGGATTCAAATCCGTGATCATAGGGGTTTAATAACGGTGTAGAACTGACATCTAAGTCCAAAATTGTTGTAGTCGAGTTAATTACCAAAGATGTCATGTGTCGAGCAGAGGGCAGCTGGCGTTATGGTTGTTACACACAGAGGGAACACAATAAATGGAAGATCTTACCGTTTGACAGATAATAAAAATTTTCTATGAATCCATGAAGTTAAAACGGTAACTTAAATTAATTAGGGGATAATTAGGGGCTAATTATTTGTTGAAGATCTTTGAGTTAGTGCCTTATTTATACGATCTCCCATCAGGTACGTTTCTCACTCTTAATTTTTATTACTACTGATGTGATTTTTTATTCTCTGTGTGTATGATTATTGTGAGGGAAAAAAGAACGAGCAAGGAAAGAAAGAGAGATGAAGGATGAAGATATGGTGGAAGAGAGGGTTGAAGAGGCTTCATAGAGACCAAAGAACAAAAGAAAAGGTCTATGAGAGAAAAATGGTTCATTAATGAAGGGGCAAGACAAAAATATCAAGAAGTCCTGAAGCGAGATTTTCTAATGGAGCGCGGCTTCGATGGTGGCAAAGAGCTCGCACATTTTCCTTAAGCGAACATTACTAATCACAGTTGGAAACGGTTGTGCGCAAAACCGGAGCCCACTGTTGATTAACTAGAATGAGAGTTTTACGCCAACATCGATGAAAATGAAGGATTCTTGGTTATTTTTCGTAGAGTTGTTGTCCACTGGAGCCATGTAGTGATTAATTCTCTATTTAATTTGAAAGACTTCCCCCATGCTGTTTTCAATGAAATATTAGTTACTTCCTCAAATGAGCAACTAAATGCCTAGTGGAGGTTGTCTAGGACAAAGGCAAGAGCATTCCAATCAGCATACCTGGAGTGTGAGGCTAACACTTGGCTCAACTTTGTCAAGCAGAGATTATTGCCTACAACGTACGACTTCATTGTCCCTCGTGATCGAGTGCACTTGAAGGTTCAGAATCCCAAAGAGTTTCATTGATATAAACTTGTTTGATAAGGGGATTATTGATACTTCCAATCTGGCTAGGCTTCAAAAAGGTGAGGTGCGCCAGGGTGGTTTGTTGTGCGATGTCCGTAAAGTGTTGGAGCAACTTAAGATGGTTCTCAGTAGGCTAGAATTCATTGAGAGACAACTTCAAACCTACTAGAGCTATGATCGTTGAAGGAACACCACACTAAGGAGGGCTATGCAAGTGAATTTTTCTAAGTCATATCAAGCCTTCCTAATTTTCATTGACGATCTTATGAACCTATGGATTCCATCCCCGCCCATCGTTCGAGAGGATGGAGGAAACCCAGAGCCTGAACATAAAGAAGAATTAAAGGGAAGTTTTAGTTTCTACGAGCAAATATTTTGATGAATGATTTTTTGTGCTAGCCTTGCATGTGTTTTGTTCTTTCTGCTTATGTTATGTTCTGCTACTTCGTTTTTATTTGTTGCTTTAAAATCTATCTCTGACATGATTACGTAAATCTATGATCTTGATTTTTAATGAAATCAAATGTTGTTTTGTTTGGCACATCTGAGTATGTAACTTATTTTTCTTCTGAATTTTTGAAGCTTGGACTAGTTAACTTAATTAGACCAAGATGTTCTGATCTCCAGAAACCTTTTGCTTGAGCATTCCTTCTAGCCTGGTCATGACTGCAACAAAAGTTCTGAGGTAGCATTGTCTTATTTGATCCACCTTAAGCTTAATCTTAGTCCCACACTTAGTTTAAAGTTCAGATAGAAAAAATTAAGTTTGGGGGTATACTTATAATGTTGCTAATTCATTGGAGACAATGAATAATTGAAGTTTGGGGGACTTTTAGCTACTCCGCTTGTTTTGCTCGAGCATTCCTCTCCTTCATAATAAATTTTCTAGGTTGTGGAGTAACCAGGGACATTTGTGACACCCACAGTTTGTCTTTGTGTCAAAAGATGACCTAGGAGAATATATAAAAAATGATAAAAATAATTGCTGAAAAGAAAATTTTTGAAAAAATTTTGCTGAGAAAATTCATAGAGCAAAAGTTTTGAAGGATGAATGATAATCTAGCAGTTTTCTGTCTCTCAGGGCTTAGGTGAGTTTCATCATAAAATGTCATCATTCTGAGAAGGAAGGGATAGAATAACTAAGGATTTTTGGGTTTAACAATGAGTATTTAGCCTAATTGGTGATAAGTTTGAGGCAAGGGTATACTGCACCATAAAGTGGGTCATCTCATGCTTAAGAGCTTATGACTGTACGACTACTTTATGTCTGAAGAACAAAAAAATATAAACCCCTAAAATATGTGTTCAGATATGTCTGATAATAGAGCTAGACTGTGGCAAGTTCTTAGGATTGAGTTAAAGGTGGTGATTATTTGTTCAAAGCTGAAAGAAATATTTTGCTGCAGCAGTGCTTGGTTTTGCAGGATGCTCAGGTAAAGGTTGAAGGTAGTGTTGGAATATCTATTTTGATTGAGCTGTGCTATGACTAATGTGTTGAATTTTCAAGGGAAGGTGAGTTAGTATTGCTCGATACGCACAATAGTTCATCTTTGGGGGTGTGATAACTGTCCGAAAGGTAGTTATTTAGGCCTTAATTCTATAGGGATTTGTGTGTCTTTTGTGCTTAATAGGGTTGGTTTTAGATATATATTATATGTTTTAACCCATTTGGAAGAATGGAAGCTTTGGAAGTTATTTTATGCAGAATGTATTGTTGAGCGATTGGAGGGAGCAAATTCTGTGTTGCAGCAAAATTGGGAGCAAAACTGCCACGTCACAGCTCGTTAGCCAAGTTGACAAACCGATTTCTGTTGAGTTATTTTCGGGATAAAGGAGCGAGGAGAGCCTGCCATGTGTCCAATTTAACCTAATTCTCATCTTATAAAAGGAGGAGCCGTCAAAGATAAAGTATTCACGATTGGGAGACCGAATCAATCGGCTGTAGGGCGAATTGACGGCGGAATGGAGATCTAAGAAGACCATTTGCGATTCCACTCAAGGAGATGAAGTTCTTCCATGTTCTTGGTGGTTTGGAGCAGTCGTTTCATCCCCATTTGCTGAAAAGGATTAGTATTTCTTGTGTATTTCGTAATATGGATGTGCTTATCGAGATTGTAACATATTTTATGTTTTCAATCATGAACTAATTGCTTTGTAGGCATAGGTTAGGAATTATGTGATTGTTATATTTATAAATCTGGAAATTCTATTTGATCATGATCATCTTGAATTATTGTTGATCTTTAATTTCATTATGTTCCCACCTAGCTAGCCGGTATGTATAGCTTCTCCTAGTTTCAGGGATGATTTAGGAGTTGTGTGGCGATAATTCACGCTAGATCATTGTGTATTGGTGAACGCCAATGACTGAGTTAGGGATAGCCAGTTGCCTAGTGCTTGATCGGTAGAGCTTCATTGGTTTTGAAACATATTCCAAAAAAATCCGGAGTTCTGGGAGGATCTCGCTGATAATACTGCATGAGATTGACGGATCAAAAGAATTGCTGGAGCATCTTTATAAACAATTACAGAAGTTTTATCCTGTGTCTGTTTCCATTCTGTTTTCTCTGTCGTAATCATTTACTGCTTTCATATTTCTTTTGCTTCAGCATTTTAAAAACCCAAATCAATTTAACCAACCTTTTGAAATCACTAAAAAGGCAAATTAAATCAATAGAGGTAGGCGTTTCAAGACCCTGTGGATACGATAAATACTTATCACTTGCTGCTAGATTGTGTATACTTGCACAGTATTCTGGAGTTAATTTATCTCAAATTTTTAACCGCTCCAGAATTGCAACACAATCCGATGTGGCCACTCCACTCCATGTTGCACTCACATTCGCCTTTGGGTTTACTTCAGGTTGGGTAGGTAGCTTCCCAAAGCTCTAATTGTCCATCTTGCTGACTTGGGTTGCCAACTGAGTTATTTGGTTTCCCAAATTTTGGATGGCATTCCTAGTTTCTTGTTGGAATTGTAGGGAACTGTCTGTAAGTTTCTTTAAAGCCTTGTCCAAATACGTGCTTGAAGTAGAAGAAGTCGAAGCTTGATTTTGCTTGAATTCGAGCGACCTCTGTTGGTTTCCATAGCTGAAGTTTGGATGGTCTCTCCACCCTCGGTTATATGTATTGCTGTATGGATTGTAC
This sequence comes from Luffa acutangula, assembly GCA_036850905.1. NCBI lineage: Eukaryota > Viridiplantae > Streptophyta > Magnoliopsida > Cucurbitales > Cucurbitaceae > Luffa > Luffa acutangula. The sequence continues at coordinate 29,344,782 of CM072092.1, forward strand.
AACCTTTGATTACCATTGAATCCACCAACTACATTCACTTATCCACCTTCTTGGAGCTAGGGGCAGGCTTCAGTAGTATGGTTGGTCTGAAGGGATAAAAGCCCCACGCAGTGGAAAGTATTACCGAACCTACTCAGAGTCTTAGATTCTAATTGAAATACCAATACAATTTGCAAAATATTATAGCAATAAATCTTTATTTAATGGGCTGTACATAGGCTATAAACATGCTAAAAGATCAACTAGATTGATCCTAGTGATCAAGGATTTAATAGAAAACTTAATTTTGTAGAAAGCCTCAATCAATTCGCCTTTTCTTGCCAATAAGATTGAAAATGCAGAAACTCTCTTGTGCGAACACCACCAATCGGCTACACCGGTATATCTCTAAGACTTCTTGAAGCATGAGACTTGTGGGAGTCTTTTGGGAGAAATCTCTAAGAGAATGAGAGACAATGGGATGCCTTTCACCCCACCCCAGAGGTTCTATATATAGGTAAAGGTCTAAGAATAAGTTCAAATCTATTATCTGAATAATATCTAATTTTAATAAATAATTAAGTAATTCCATAATTAATTAATTACCAAATTAAATATCACATATTTAATCTGAGAGATTTTATTAAAATTAATATGAATCCAATTTATATTAAATTTATTTGAACTCTTTCAAATATTTTCTTTCCTAATAGGAAAATGTCTCTAATTAATAAATAAATAAATAATTCCATAATTAATTAATTACCCAATTAAATATCATATATTTAATCTTAGGGATTTTATTAAAATTAATATGAATCCAATTCATATTAAATTTATTTGAACTCTTTCAAATATTTTCTCTCAAGAATTAATTTTTGAAATTAATTCAAAAATTATATTATAAAGTTTCATAAACTTTATATCATAATGCATCAATATACATTATACGATTCCCTAGATAAATTGAACTCTTTCAATTTACAATTTATATTTGTTTGCTTCAAGTCTTTTTACGAGCTACCAGTGGGACCTAATGGACCTACAGATCAGAAGCTCCAACGATACGAGACTAATCGGCTTAAACTCATTAACCAATTTAGTCTCCATTCGTTAATTGTGGGTCATTCCACTAAAGACCCTCAGATGCACTCTTCTCATTGCAGAATATTTTTGTGTCCACGGATATCGACCAATACTACAAGTCAATCCTTCATGTGTGTTCGTATTCCAGCTGGGTCAAATTACCGTTTTACCCTTGGTTTACATCTTTGTCCTTAAGTCCCCAGTGCTCCTCTAATGAACAACCTGTTTAAGGTGCAACCAACAAACAAAGTCCCTCTCGTGCCATAGAGAGGGTTGGCCCATTGTTCAAGTCTCGGAGGCACCACTTAAGGGAACACACCTCTACTTACCCTAGAGTCGGGAAGGAGTGAATTCCATCTTGTGTGATTATGTTCCCAGCTCCCCACTCGGTATTGTCCCCAAAATGGTAGGCTTATTGAGTCGGCTTGCTGGCCACTCTCACCCATACAAATCAAAGGACAACTCCTCGTGAACAGGAGTCCATAATCCACTCAAGATTGAGACTGAGTTGTCTAGGTCATCCTAGTGAAATAGAAACCACGCCAACTAACGGTGTTACAGTTAGAGGTTAACTATTTCGTGGTCCGGTCTTATGCAAACTCATTGCATAGGATACTGAAAACTGCCCAAAAGGTAGTTATTTAGGCCTCATTTCTATAAGGATTTGTGTGTCTTTTGTGCTTAAGAGGGTTGGTTTTAGATGAATATTACATGTTTTAACCCATTTGGAAGAATGAAAGCATTGGAAATTATTTTGTGCAGATTATGCTGCTAAGCGACTAGAGGGAGCAAATTCTGTGCTGCAGCAAAACTGGGAACAGAACTGCCACATCACAGCTCGTTAGCCAGCTTCATGAACCGACTTTTATTGAGTTATTCTCGTGATAAAGGATCAAGGAGAGCCTTACACGTGTCCTAGTTGACCTAATTCAAGCCTCCCATCCTTCTATAAAAGGAAGTAGCCGTCAAAGTCAAGAGCATTCCATCTTTGTTTGGAAGCCGAGTAGTATAGAGAGATTAGAGATTACCAAGAACACCATTGTTCACAAGCTGGTTGAGGAGATTGTTATTTTCTTTATTATCTTGTAACTATGGACATGCCTACTCAGATTGTAATTAATGTTTCCATGTTTATTATGTACTATGTAACTTAAGGTGTTGGTTAGGAATATGTAGTTGTTGTGCTTAAACTTTAGTAATATATTGATTATTGCATCTTGGTTAATTGTTGTGCCTATTTACATTTTATGACCGCCTGACCAGCCGGTGTGAATATCTCTCTCTAGTTTCAGGATGATTTAGAGAATGTGTGGCAATTATCCACAGTACGATCATTGTGTATTGGTGAACGCCAGTGACTGAGCTGGGGATAGCCAGTTGCCTAGTGCTCGATCGGTCACACTTCATTGGGGTTGAAACACATTCCAAAAGATCTGGAGTTCCGAGAGGAATTCGCTAATAATATTGCGAGAGTTGCATGATCAATAATATTGCTAAAGCAACTTTTTAAAAAACTATTAAGCCTAACCAGCGCTTGTCTTTAATCTGTCTGTCTATTTGTTTATTCTTTGTTCTGTCTTTTACTTTGCTCCAGCATAATTCTTATAAAACCAAATCATTGTTACCATCTTTGAAACCATTAGAAGAAAATAGATAAAGTGGAAGCTAATTCAGGGCTCGGATTGATAATATTACTTACTGCTGACTGTGTATACTTGCACAGGAATTCTAGAGTCTTTTTATACCATATTTTACTCACTCTAGGAACCCAACAAATTTTTGTCGTCGTTGCCGGGGAACTGAATAAGTTTTTATCTGATTTGTTTTGTGTATGTGTTTTAGTTGTTTGGTGCTAGAACTTTTTGATTGTTTCTTTTGTTTTTACAGGTGTGAGCTTGGTGCATGAGCGATCCGCCTGGGGTAAGGTTCGAGCTTGATCCAGAAATTGAAAGAACATTCAGGATAAGAAGGAGAGAGCAGCGCAGAAACCAGATGGAGAACGTGTCGCGCCTTCCAGAGGGTCCTGAAGGTCCAGCAGACCCCCAGAATCAGTTGCTGCAGCAAAACCCGTTATTTGAGCAAAATGAGCAGCAAAATAATCAGGCTGAGAATCCTATCTTGATAGCGAACGATAGGACCAGAGCCATTCGAGCGTATGCTGTCCCAATGTTTAATGAGTTGAATCCAGGGATTGCACGTCCCCAAATCCAAGCGGCAAATTTTGAAATGAAACCGGTAATGTTTCAGATGTTGCAAACCGTGGGGCAATTCCATGGTTTTTCATCTGAAGACCCTCATTTACATCTTAAGTCTTTTCTAGGAGTTAGTGATTCTTTTGTAATTCAAGGAGTGCCTAGAGATGCTCTGAGATTAACTTTGTTCCCGTATTCTTTTAGAGATGGAGCAAAGTCATGGTTGAACTCTTTTGCTCCAGGATCAATTAGGACATGGGATGAGTTAGTTGAAAATTTTTTGAGTAAATATTTCCCACCTAATAGAAATGCTAAATTAAGGAGTGAAATAGTAGGGTTTAGGCAACTTGAGGATGAGACTTTTAGTGAGGCTTGGGAAAGGTTTAAGGAGCTTTTGCGAAAGTATCCCCACCATGGTTTACCTCATTGTATTCAAATGGAGACATTTTATAATGGTTTAAATGGAGTAACCCAAGGTATGGTCGATGCTTCGGCTGGAGGGGCCCTTTTGGCGAAGACTTTTGATGAAGCTTATGAGATTTTAGAAAGAATATCTATTAATAGTTGTCAGTGGTCAGATATTAGAGGCACAAATAAAAAAGTTAAGAGTGTATTAGAGGTTGAAGGTGTGTTCACCATTAGTGCTGATCTTGCTAGGATTGCTAATGCTCTTAAGAATGTGACAGTGATTAGTCATAAGCAGCCACCAGCTATGGAGCCTACTGTAGTGGTGAACCAAGTGGCAGAGGAAGCATGTGTCTATTGTGGTGAAAATCACAATTACGAGTTTTGCCCCAGCAATCCAGCTTCTGTGTTTTTTGTAGGTAATCAGAGGAATAACCCTTACTCTAACTTTTATAATCCAGGTTGGCGCAACCACCCCAACTTCTCATGGGGAGGACAAGGAAGTAATGTGCAAGCACAACAAAAGGTGAACCAGCCGGGATTTGCTAAAGCGCAGGTATTGCCCCAACAAAATAAGCAGGCTTTGCCCCACCAAAATTCGGGAAGTTCTCTCGAGGCGATGATGAAAGGATTTATGGCTCGTACAGATGTCGCAATTCAAAGTAATCAAGCTTCGATTAGGGCTCTGGAGTTGCAAATGGATCAGCTAGCTAATGAGCTGAAGGCAAGGCCTTAAGGGAAACTTTCCTCCGATACTGAACACCCTCGAAGGGAAGGTAAGGAGCAGGTAAAAGGGGTAATATCTAGGAGTGGTAAGCCATTAGAAGAGCCTAGTAAAATCCATGTTATAGATAAAAAATGTGATAAAAATGTTGTCGTTGAGAAAGAGTTGGAGTATGGTCAGGGTGCTGGAGGCGACAATAAAAATGCTGGAGCATCTGGTTCTGTTCCAGATATGGAACCACCTTATGTGACGCCCCCACCTTATGTACCACCTCTACCTTTTCCACAAAGGCAAAAGCCTAAGAATCAGGATGGTCAATTTAGGAAATTTTTAGAGATTCTTAAGCAGTTGCACATAAATATCCCTTTAGTAGAAGCTATAGAGCAAATGCCTAATTATGCTAAATTTCTTAAGGATATTTTAACTAAAAAGAAGAGGTTAGGTGAGTTTGAAACTATATCTCTTACTGAGGAATGTAGTGCTATTCTGAAGAATGGGCTACCACCCAAGGCTAAGGATCCGGGATCATTTACTATACCTGTATCTATAGGTGGAAAAGAGTTAGGTAGAGCACTCTGTGATTTAGGTGCAAGCATTAACCTTATGCCTCTTTTGGTCAATCGAAAGTTAGGTATTGGTGAAGCTAGGCCTACCACAGTCACACTCCAACTAGCTGATAGGTCTATCACATATCCAGAGGGTAAAATTGAGGATGTCTTAGTAAAAGTGGATAGATTCATATTTCCTGTTGATTTTATTATTTTAGACTATGAGGCTGATAAAGATGTCCCAATAATTCTAGGTCGTCCATTCTTGGCTACTGGTAGGGCGTTAATAGATGTTCAAAAAGGGGAGTTAACAATGAGAGTCTGTAATGAGGAACTGAAACTTAATGTGTTTAAAGCCATGAAGTATCCAGACGAAATGGAGGATTGCTCCTTCATTAGGATTCTGGAGAGCATAGTTATTGAGACAGCAATACAGGATTCAGCTAGTAAGCATTCGGAAGAGCATGGAGAGGTTAGTGTAGAAGGTTTAGAAGTTTGTTTGTTAGAAAGGGAAAATGAAAAAGAGTTGTTTAGGTGTGAGGATGTTTTTGAGTCTTTAGATTTAGATCAAAGGAAAGCTCCTCCTATTAAGCCATCCCCCGATTGAGGCACCTACTTTAGATTTGAAGCCCTTGCCGGATCATCTAAAATATGTGTATGTTGGGGAAGGAGAGACGTTGCCCATTATTGTTGCGTCAGATTTTATGCCAGAGCATGAGAAGGCCTTAATGAGATTACTGCAGCAATACCGCAAGGCTATAGGTTGGACGTTGGCCGACATTCAGGGAATTAGCCCATCTTTTTGTATGCACAAAATTACTCTAGAGGAGGGATCTTTTAGGAGTGTTGAGCAACAAAGAAGACTTAACCCTGCAATGAAAGAGGTTGTTAAAAAGGAGGTGATTAAATGGTTGGATGCTGGGATCATTTATCCAATTGCCGATAGCAATTGGGTGAGCCCTGTCCAATGTGTTCCTAAAAAAGGAGGTGTCACTATGGTAAGTAATAAAGACAATGAGTTGATTCCAACCAGGACAGTAACTGGCTGGAGGGTTTGTATGGACTATAGGAGGCTTAATAAGGCCACCCGTAAGGACCATTTCCCTCTACCATTTATTGACCAGATGTTGGATAGATTGGCTGGTCAGGCCTACTACTGTTTTTTAGATGGTTACTCTGGGTATAACCAGATTACTATTGCTCTTGAGGATCAGGAGAAAACCACTTTCACCTGCCCTTATGGGACGTTTGCTTTTAGGCGAATACCTTTTGGCCTTTGCAATGCTCCATCAACATTTCAGCGGTGTATGTTGGCAATTTTTTCTGATATGATTGAGTCCACTGTTGAGGTATTTATGGACGATTTTATCCGTTTTTGGAGGGTCTTTTCAGAATTGTTTATATAATTTAGGCAAGGTATTAAAGAGATGTGAGGATACCCATCTAGTTCTTAATTGGGAAAAATGTCACTTCATGGTAAAGGAGGGCATAGTGTTAGGTCATAGGATTTCTAAGAATGATCTAGAAGTTGATAGAGCAAAAATAGAGGTGATTGAAAGACTAGAACCACCGAATTCAGTGAAGGGAATTCGGAGTTTTTTAGGACATGTTAGATTTTATAGGAGGTTCATAAAGGATTTTTCCGAAATCAGTAAACCTCTGTGTAACTTATTGTGTACTGATCATGTTTTTTACTTTAATGCAGATTGTAGGAAGGCTTTTGAGACATTAAAAGCTGCTTTAGTCTCAGCACCTATTCTTTGTGCACCTAATTGGAATTTACCATTTGAGGTAATGTGTGATGCAAGTGATGTTGCGGTAGGTGCTATGTTGGGGCAAAAGCAGGGAAAATTCATCCATCCTATATATTATGCAAGCAGAGTTTTAAGTGAGGCGCAAGTCAACTATACAACTACTGAAAAGAAGTTGTTAGCTGTGGTGTTTGCTTTTGAGATATTCCAGCCATATTTGGTTGGATCCAAAGTCACAGTGTTCACGGATCATGCAACAATAAGGTATTTAATGACTAAGAAAGATGCAAAGCCTAGACTAATTCGTTGGGTTTTATTATTGCAAGAGTTCGACTTGGAGATAAAGGACAAGAAGGGATCAGAGAATGTTATTGCAGATCACTTATCTCGTCTTGATCCATCATCATCTTTGCTGGAGCAATCTGCCATTTCAGATTCTTTTTCAGATGAACAACTTTTTGCTGTTGAGGTAAAGGTAGTCAGGGATGTCCCTTGGTATGCTGATATTGCCAACTTTTTGGTAAAGGGAGTCACTCCTATTGACATGGACTGGAGGCAGAAGAAAAAATTTAAGCATGATGCAAGATTTTTCTATTGGGATGAGCCATTTATGTATAAGCAATGCTCTGACGATATTATTTGTAGGTGTGTTTCAGGTACTGAAGCAAAGGAAATCCTGGAGCAATGTCACTCTTCGCCGTATGGAGGTCATTTCAGCGGTCAGAGGACAGCTATGAGGATTTTACATTGTGGATTTTTCTGGCCTACCTTATTCAAGGATGCCCATTGGTTCTACAAGCATTGTGATGCTTGCCAAAGGAGAGGAAACTTGGGGCCTATAGATGAAATGCCTCTTACTTATATTTTAGAAGTTGAATTATTCGATGTATGGGGTATTGATTTTATGGGGCCATTGATAGCGAGCATAGCTAGCTACTTTTACTTATTTAATTTAGCTAGTCTTTTATGATGTTTGAGCCATTTTATTGTGCTTAATTGTTTATTTTGTAGGAAATGGTTGATTGGAGCTATAGCGCAATATTAGAGTTAATCGGGTGCTCGGGACGTGAAAAGAGGCAAAGGAATGAAAAGAGTTAAAGAGGAAAAAAGTCAAATTTCGGTCAACAGCAGGCTAGCGTCGAGACGCTAGCTCTTGAGCGTCTCGACGCTCACATTCCATATCTGATTAGGTGTGTAAAGGTCGCAGCGTCTCGACGCTGTGTTATTTCGCTTACTGAAATGCGCGTTTTGAAGGCAGCGTCTCGACGCTAGGACGAAATTTCACTATTTAAGCATCCTTTCGGCTAGGTTTTTGGGGGAATCAATTTTGGGACTTCTTGGAGCCGTAAACAGAGCTAAAACAAAGGATTTGAAGGCTAAAGCAAAGGGAGAAAATCAGAAATCAACCCATTGTTCGTGGGGATCGTGATGGGGACGTCGGTCTCGGCCTACATTGAGTTTTCTTTTCCCTTTTCATTTCTTTAGCTAGATTTATGGCTTTTACATGTTTAGTTGAGCTTGTAATTACATTCATGAGTAGCTAAACTCATAGCTTAGGGATTGATTTAGTTGATTTTGTGTATGGATTGATTTATGGTTTAAGTTGTGCAATGTTTATTATGTTTGTAATCTTGATTTAATGCTTTCAATTAATTGGCCATTAGTTGGATGATTTAAGTTTTGAATCTAGCTCGGGAGAGGGGATTTAATATAGACTTACTCAAGATTGCATGACTAAAGTTTACTTTCTAATTCGTGACGGTTTTAGATTAACTTTAGAATTGGTTAAAAGATCTCATTGCCTTGCTTATTAATAGACTTAGATAGGGATATCAAGTTGATTAATTTGCATGAGAATCAACTATACTCGGGAGAGGTAGTTGTGATTAAAGGGTCTTAGGCTCATAATTTCATTGTGCATAATAACATACTCCTTAAAATCAATCCTAGACTAAATCGGCGAAATCAATTCCCTAAGTATCTTTCCCAATTGAATTTCCACACTTTTTACTTGCTTTGATTTGGTTTTCATATCATCCACTCACTACTTTTTGATCCCTAAATAAAATTCAACAAGATAATTCACAATACTTGATTTGCTTAAAAATCCAATCCAGAGAACGACATTCGAATCACATTCACTATATTATTACTTGACCCGTGCGCTTGCGGTAGGAAAATTCCACATCAGCGATTTCCCCCTTCTAATGACAATGTTTTTATCTTATTGGCAGTTGATTACGTGTCCAAGTGGGTGGAGGCCATTGCATGCCATCAGAGTGATGCCAAGACAGTTGCAAGGTTTCTTCAATCGCACATCTTTGTGCGGTTTGGGACACCTAGAGCTCTAGTGAGTGATGAGGGTACACATTTTGTTAATAATATCTTAACTAAGTTGTTAGCTAAGTATGGGATTAAGCATAGGATAGCTACTCCTTATCACCCACAAGCAAATTGTCAAGCTGAAATTAGTAATAGGGAAATTAAAGCGATTCTAGAGAAAATAGTCCATCCATCTAGGAAGGATTGGTCTTTTAGGTTGGATGAGGCTCTTTGGTCTTATAGGACAGCCTATAAGACTCCTCTAGGTATGTCTCCCTATAGGTTAGTATATGGGAAAGCTTGCCATCTACCATTGGAGCTAGAGCATAAAACGTTTTGGGCTTTGAAAAAGTTAAATTTTGATCTAAGTCGTGCAGGAGCAATCAGAATGCTGCAGCTTAATGAATTGGAGGAATTTCGCGAGTTTTCTTATGAAAATGCAAAAATGTATAAAGAAAAGACTAAGTTGTGGCATGACAAGAAAATTAAATCTAAAGAGTTTGTCAAGGGTCAGAAAGTCTTGCTTTATAATTCTAGACTGAAGTTATTTCCTGGGAAACTAAAATCTAAATGGTCAGGACCATTTACTGTGGTTGAGGTTTTTCCCCATGGAGCAATTACTTTGCACGATGAAAAAGATGGGAGAGTGTTCAAGGTGAATGGACAGCGTGTGAAGCATTATTGGGGTGAGGAGTTTCAGTCGAAATATCCTTCCCTAAAGTTGGTTGATGATTGATAGAGCAAGATTTTTGCGGGAGCATTTCACAGAGCAAAATTTTGAGCTCCCAGTGTTTGTATCGATTTTATTTTTCGCTGATTTGTTTTTAATTTAGATTATATTAGATTTGATTTTGAATGATTTATTTGCAGTCCGGTGGTGTTTTTAATTCCGTAGAAGTTATTTTAGATTTTATCTATTTCATTTTGATTTGATTTTCGGGTTACTTATTTCAATTATCTTTGGATTATCTTTTATTTAGATTTTATTAGATTTATCTTCAGTTATTTGAATTTTGTTTAGTCTTAATTAATAAAGTTTTTTCTCTACTTTATTTGTCTTCAAAAACAAAAAGGAATTAGGATTGATTTGATCGGTTAAATTTAAATTTGAAAGATTTGATTTTCCTATTTTGAAATTCAAATTCCGTATCCAAGATTCTTTAGGTTGTTGTGGCAAAAATCTGGCTGAAGCAAATCGTCCGAATAGGAAGGGGTCGTTAAAGATTAATTACTTTTTACCGTTGGATTTTTTAATTTTCTGTGAGCAGGAAAATTGCATGGAGTCATCTGGTGAAGCCACGTGTCACACAGAGATCATCCAAGGGCTGGGATAGTGGACAACACATGAGGATTTACTATGGGCGATTGAACTTCATGATTTTTACCGTTGCTAGTTTCAGATTTTCAGGTTGCATGCGATTTAAAACGATAATTTGAATTTAATGGGAGCAAGATCTTTCGGTTAGGATTCGATTTGCTAGAGCCCTATTTATTAACAGCCTCTGGTAGGTAAGTTTCACTTCATCTTCTTGATTTGAATCTTTGTTGTGTGCATTCGTTTTTCTTTGCTGGTATTCTCTGTCATTCCCTTGAACATTCAATAGCCAAAACGAGAGCGAGAAAAAAGAGAGATAACGAGGAAGAGGAGGTACCCGTTACCCCCGAGGTTCAGAAAGCGAAAACGAAAAAGAAGAGGACGCCGGAGGAAAAACAAAGCGAAGAGAAGGAGGAGGCAGCAAAGGGCTGTGGATCAAGAAGAGGTCCAGGAGGCAGCAGATGAGGTTGCTGCCACAGTAGTTATGAAGGGATAAATAACCCTACGCAGCGGAAGATGTCAGAGACTTTTTCGAATAAAAACGTCGATTGGGATACCAATACGACGACAAAACAAGTATATTTTACAGCAAGCATTATAAACGAAATATATGCTGTAAAACAGATATAAGTATGCTGGAAAAATAGAAAAAATTCTAGATCCTAATCTAGAATTGGATCCTAATGATCCTAGTTCAAGAAAAACCTTACCCTTGAAGAAATTCTTGAACCGCTTCGCCAAAACCTTTGATAAATTGAAAAATACAGCAACCAACACCCAGTTTTGATCTTGATCTTGCTGCAAAATTCACGAACACCACCGCCAAGGTTGCACCGGTATCCTCCAAGGTATATGTGTTGAGTGGTTATGTGGGAACCCCAATAGTCTAAGGATTTTTTTCTCTGAAACTCACTTCTGTATCTCAGATGGAGGAGAGAAATCGAGAGAGAGACCGTACAGAGAGGGATGGTTAGGCGTGAATGAGGGAGAGAGTGTGAAACCGCCTCCTGGCTTCTTCTTTTAACCTAACGATAAGAAAGAAAGCCACCTCACACAAAATATCAGGTAACTGAAATATCAGTTACCTGATATTTTTAATTAATCATAATTCAAAATCATTATTTTAAATTATAATTAACTAAATTTTAATTAATCAATATTAATTAAAATAAAATTAATTTAAATCTAATTAAAATTAATATCCCTCTTATCTTATGGTTCAATTAAATCAAATTTAATTAAACTAGAACAATTAACTAATTCAAAATTAATTAATTGTAAAATAAAATTGAACATCATATATTCAATTATTATTATTCTCTCTCATAAAACTACAGTATGAATGTACATCTAATGCACATTAATTATAACCTATAGTTTTAATATGAATCAAATTCACATTTTAGTTTGACATTCGAACCCTTTCGAATACTCAACTTAACCTTAGAAATTTACCTCAACGCCCTCATAGAGCTACCGGTGGGACCTGATGGACCTACAGATCAGAAGCTCCAACGATATGAGATTAGTTGGCTAAACTCATTAACCAAGTTAATCAATATTCGTTAACTGTGTTTCACTCCACTAAAGAACCGCAACTGCACTCTTCTCACTGCAGATATATTTCTGTGTCCACGGATATCGACCGTCAATAGCAAGTTAGCCCTTCACGTGGGTTCGTACCCCAGCTAGGTCAAATTACCATTTTACCCCTGGGCTACCTCTTGGTTCAACCCATAAATGGATCGATTCAATTTGCAAACCTTTTGCTCCTGACCTTGGGTTATGAACCCTTCAGGTTGAGACATAAAAATACTCTCGTCAAGGTTGCCATTCAGAAAAGCTGTCTTGACATCCATTTGCCAAATTTCATAATCATAAAATGTGGCAATTAATAAGAGAATTCTTATGGACTTTAGCATAGCAACTGGAGAAAAAGTTTCTTCATAGTCCACTCCTTCTCGTTGGGTATAACCCTTTGCTACAAGTCTTGCTTTGAAAGTTTGTACTTTCCCAGCAGCATCTCTTTTTCTCTTATAGATCCATTTACACCCAATGGGTTTGACCCCTTCAGGTAGATCTACAAGTTCCCAAACTTGATTGAAGTACATAGACTCCATCTCAAGGTCCATGGCTTTTGCCCACTCGTCCTTATTTACATCATTCATTGCTTGACGATAAGACAATGGATCTTCTACGCCGTCATCAGGTATGACTACTTGTGTTTCTGTTAAACCCAAGTAGCGGTTAGGTTGTATCACAACCCTCCCACTGCGTCGAAGCTCTCCCACTACGTGAGGAGGACTAGACTGACGAGAAGAACTGGATTCTCCAACAACTCTTGTTGAAGGACCAGGTTCATCAACAACCCTTGTTGATCCTTCTGTAGCTTCTCCTAATACTAACTTACTTCGTGGTCGATGATCTCGAATGTGGTCTTCCTCCAAGAAAATTGCATTTGTCGATACAAATACTTTATTGTCTTGAGGGTCGTAGAAAAGACCACCTCTCGTTTCTTTCGGGTACCCAAAAAATTGGCATATTCTCGTACGTGGTTCCAATTTCTTAGGATTTGTCACTAACACATGTGCAGGACAACCCCAGATACGAAAGTAACGCAAACTAGGTTTACGCCCCCTCCATAACTCAAAAGGAGTTTCAGAAACACTTTTTGAGGGAACACTGTTAAGAATATGTACTGCAGTCTCTACTGCATACCCCCAAAACGAGCTAGGCAACTGAGCATAGCTCATCATAGATCGAACCATGTCTAACAAGGTGCTGTTTCTCCTTTCTGATACACCATTCTGCTGAGGTGTACCAGGTGCTGAGAGTTGTGATTGGATTCCATGTTCTATCATATAGTCCTGGAATCTTTGATCCAAATACTCTCCACCTCGATCTGATCGAAGCATCTTAATTGTTTTACCTAACAGGTTTTCAACCTCAGCCTTAAACTCCTTGAACTTTTCAAGAACTTCAGACTTATGGCCCATTAGGTACAAGTAACTGTATCGTGAATAATCATCTATGAAAGAGATGAAGTATTCAAAACAACCTCAAGCCTTTACATTCATTGGACCACAGAGATCCGAATGTATTAGTTCAAGTGGTTCTTTGGCCCTGTAACCTTTTTTCCAGTAAAAGGCCTCTTGGTCATTTTACCCTCGAGACATGATTCACAGGGTGGCAAAGATGTATCTTCTACATCAGTTAGAAGTCCATTCTTAACCAAACAATCGATCTGATCGATGTTAATATGACCAAGACGAAGGTGCCAAAGATACGTGTTGTTACTTAAAGGAGAAACTTTTTGCCTTTTATTTTGTTTTTCGGCTGTTTTAAACATTTCATGACTTAAAATAGCCTTAGCATCATTTGGTCTTAACACAAATAAATTATTCTCACGCTTAGCATAACAAATGTAAATTTCATTCTTTGAAATTAAAGCTTCATTAAGCAAGAAGGAAACTGAATAACATTGTTCTAATAAAGTTGAAACAGAAATAAGGTTCCTTTTAATTCTAGGAACCAAGTACAAGTTCTATAAAATTAAAAACCTATTTCTAAAGAATAATTTTGCAGCTCCCACTGCACGAGCTGAAACGACGTCTCCCGTTCCAACCTTGAGCGTCATTTCACCCTCTGCCAGCTGCTGGAAATTATTTCCCTGAAAAGAAGAGCAAACATGATTAGTGGCTCCCGAATCCAGTATCCAGGAAAACTCATCATGTTCTACGAGACAAGTCTCTAATACAAGTAAATCGAATTTACCTTCTTTTTCTCTTCTCTTCTCAGCAAGGTAGCGGGGACAGTTCCGCTTCCAGTGACCATCTGCGTTGCAGTGGAAGCACCTGCCTTTGTCGGCCAGGACCTTTGCCTTCCCCTTCCCTTGCACAACCTGTGCAGGAGCCTTCCCCTTGTCTCCCTTCCTCTTTTGGATCTGCTTCGATGAAGAAGCCTGGGGTACAGATTTAGTCCCTGAGGATGAACCCTTCTGGAACTTCTTCTTGGAATGGGCCACGTTGGCCTCTCCTTTAACCACATTTTTGCCCTTGCTCTTTTGCAGGGACTCATAGATCTGTAACTCCGAGAGGAGGGTAGTCAGGTTGAACTGAATCTTATTCATGCTCGCGTTCATCCTGAATGACAGATAGCTCGCTGGGAGCGAGTGAAGGATGAACGCAACCTGACTGCGCTCGCAGACAACCCCACCATTTGCCTCAGCTATGTTGAACTGGTTAATCATGTCCAGGACATGTTCCCGAACAGATTGACCTTCCAGCATCTTGGCATTGAAGACGTTCTTCAAGGCGTCGTGGTGGAGCTGGTAGGACGAAAGTCCAAACATCTCCTGCAGGGAATTCATAATCTCCCTAGCAGTTTCTACGTTTTCGTAACGCTTGGCCAATACTTCAAATAAGCTGACCAGTATATAGACTTTGACCTTCTCGTTGGCCTTAGTCCAGCGTTCATAGGCGTCTTTTACTGCCTGAGCGGCAGTGCGAGGACATTCCTCCGTTAAGACGAACCTTAAGTCCTCAACCACGAGTATTGTATTAAGGTTAGATTTCCATTGTGGAAAATTTTCGCCGGTAAGTTGTTCTTTTTAAGCAGGGAAATTATAGAGGAAGACATTGCTGAAAAAACAAACAAGTGACCGTATTAGTTATCTTTGTCTTAACCCATCACACAAGCAATACAAACAATTGCATACATCCAATCAATTTTGCAAACAACCAATCAAAGAACCCTAATAAAACTATGACTGTGTTTCGCAACGATGCTTTAGAGGTTTAGAAGAACAGCCACCGAAGGGTGATCAGTTGTTCCTCCTCTAAAATGAGACTCTTCTCAGTCAATTTCTAATACCAGAATAACTCATATTCCATTAGATATTAACCACCGTTGTTCGGTCAAGGATTTTTTAACAAATTAACTCCTCCCCGTAAGTGTAACCCTCCCACTTTCAGACCTCAGAGGCACGGACCAACAGGCTACCGTTAGGAAAGACAACTGTTGGTAATTAGCCTAAGCGACCCTATCCTTTTCAGGAGTTCACGGTGTTCCGAATCCTATGATCAGGCCCTCCGAAGGGGTGGTTGCACCGAGACAACACGCAGGCGGATCATAGGAATCTCACGTTGTGACCTAGGGGTGGAGACCGAAGGATACGTTGACACGTGTCCCGCTCCCACTTACTATAGTCACTTTCCCCATTCACCTTGGTATTGACCCATGCAAACACTCTTCGAAGGGAGGCCGCGCTAAAACGATACAAAGTCAAGCATGGATCTCACGGTGTGAACGTCACAGGGACGTAGGAGCAAAATTCAATTTAAATTAAGTTTTGTAATTTTCCTCCCACTAAAGTAACCTATTATATATTTTAGGGTTTGATTAAACCTAGATAAATCCGGCTAAGTCATTTATCTAAGTCTAGTCCTATTATAACTATTATAATAAGACCTAATGTCTAGGTGTATTAAACCAATTTAATTTACCTAGCGACATTATTCTAACATTAACCTGTGATTAATTCAACTCCGGTGTTCTAGATCAGTTCCCAGGTAGGAGGTGTTCCGTATACCGTCAACTTAAATACCTCCAATCCTTAGACAGAACTTCACTGGTAAAGTTCCCTTATAATCTCAGGAATGTTTGTCATACTTAGTTCATTAAAACTATTTTAAAACTAAGTAAGATATTCTAATCCTATTAGAAAGCGATCTTAGGTCTAATTAATTTTAACCCATTAAAATTAATTCATTTTAACCTAAGATCCTATGTGAACATGCATATCTTGATTATAGATTGACGGTTTCTAATCATAAAATTTTAAACTATTTCAAAATTTTAATGATTAGCCCTATAATCATGCATACTATAGTTTAAAAACAATTAACAATCATATTCAAGTTAATGAAATTAAAACTATAGAACACTGCATTGCATGATAATTAATATAACCCTTATATTAACCTATGGATGTATCATGCTCAATGCAACTTGATTTCCATTTTAAATAATAAACAATTTTATTATAGCCAAAAATGGAAAATCAACTTAGCATGCTGCAAACAAATTATTTTTAATATAACTCTTATATTAAAACTATGTAATTGCATGCATCATACTTTTCCATTTTCATGAATTTAATATAACTCTGCTATATATTATATAAATCATGAAAATCCATGCATTATCATCAAATATTATAATCACATTATAACATACACAATACATGAGCATGCTTTATATCCTAAGGTGGGATTAAAATTTAAATGACATCCACAAAGCATTTAAATAGCGAATAAACCGGTTTAATTGGCCCCTAGGATAAATAAAGCAAAAATTACATTAATTAAAGCTTTAAACTATCCTATTACATAAAGTACAGCTCCAAAACTGGTCTAGGATCCACGAACCGACCTGAACCACTTCGAACCGGGCTTGAAAAACTCGAACCGCGCCCAAACCGGGTTCAACCGGACCAAAACGGTCCCAGCCAACCCAAAACCCCCGAACCGGACCGGTCAGTTAGGGCTTCATCCACGTTTCCACGAAAAAAAACTGGCGCCGCACGAAATCGTGACAGCGTCGAGACGCTGTGAAGATAGCGTCCCGACGCTGGCGCGATTTCAACCGTCTGGAGCGTGGAATCGCGACAGCGTCGAGACTCAGAAGGCTAAGCGTCCCGACGTTGTTGCATCTGGAGCTGTTTTCTGGGCAGAACCGCGGCTGTTCTTCACCAAATTCGTCGATTTCTTGCACGATCTTCATCGATTTTCAAGCGAAACCTAGACCCGGACTTTACAGAGTCGATTTACAGAATATTTGCCCAAAACGCAGGGGCCTTTACATGATCAAATCATAAAATAAAGCTGTAAATCTAAGGCCAAATCAAACCAAAACAGTTTATCGCAAACCATACATTCACAATGCAATTAATCCCATCGAACAAAGCCTATCGCAAATCTCAAAAACAACGTTTTAAATTCGATAGGGCTCTGATACCAATTGAAGGGATAAATAACCCTACGCAGCGGAAGACGTCAGAGACTTTTTCGAATAAAAACGTCGATTGGGATACCAATACGACGACAAAACAAATATATTTTACAGCAAGCATTATAAACGAAATATATGCTGTAAAACAGATATAAGCATGCTGGAAAAATAGAAAAAATTCTAGATCCTAATCTAGAATTGGATCCTAATGATCCTAGTTCAAGAAAAACCTTACCCTTGAAGAAATTCTTGAATCGCTTCGCCAAAACCTTTGATAAACTGAAAAATACAGCAACCAACACCCAGTTTTGATCTTGATCTTGCTGCAAAATTCACGAACACCACCGCCAAGGTTGCACCGGTATCCTCCAAGGTATATGTGTTGAGTGGTTATGTGGGAACCCCAATAGTCTAAGGATTTTCTTCTCTGGAACTCACTTCTGTATCTCAGATGGAGGAGAGAAATCGAGAGAGAGACCGTACAGAGAGGGATGGTTAGGCGTGAATGAGGGAGAGAGTGTGAAACCGCCTCCTGACTTCTTCTTTTAACCTAACGATAAGAAAGAAAGCCACCTCACACAAAATATCAGGTAACTGAAATATCAGTTACTTGATATTTTTAATTAATCATAATTCAAAATCATTATTTTAAATTATAATTAACTAAATTTTAATTAATCAATATTAATTAAAATAACATTAATTTAAATCTAATTAAAATTAATATCCCTCTTATCTTATAGTTCAATTAAATCAAATTTAATTAAACTAGAACAATTAACTAATTCAAAATTAATTAATTGTAAAATAAAATTGAACATCATATATTCAATTATTATTATTCTCTCTCATAAAACTACAGTATGAATGTACATCTAATGCACATTAATTATAACCTATAGTTTTAATATGAATCAAATTCACATTTTAGTTTGAGATTCGAACCCTTTCGAATACTCAACTTAACCTTAGAAATTTACCTCAACGCCCTCATAGAGCTACCGGTGGGACCTGATGGACCTACAGATCAGAAGCTCCAACGATATGAGATTAGTTGGCTAAACTCATTAACCAAGTTAATCAATATTCGTTAACTGTGTTTCACTCCACTAAAGAACCACAGCTGCACTCTTCTCACTGCAGATATATTTCTGTGTCCACAAATATCAACCGTCAACAGCAAGTTAGCCCTTCACGTGTGTTTGTACCCTAGCTAGGTCAAATTACCATTTTACCCCTGGGCTACCTCTAATGAACAACCTGTTTGTGGTCCAACCAACAAACAGAAATCTCTCTCATGCCATAAAGAGGGTAGGGCCCATTGTTCAAGACCCGGAGACACCACTTAAGGGAACACACCTCTACTTACCCTAATATCTGGAAGGAGTGAATTCCATCTTGTAAGACTACGTTTCCAGCTCCCCACTCGGTCTTGTCCCCAAAATGGTAGGCTTATTGAGTCGGCGAACAGGCCACTCTCACCCGTACAAATCAAAGGACAATCCCTCATGGACAAGAGTCCATAATCCACTCAGGATTAAGGCCAAGTTGCCTAGGTCATCCTAGTGAAATAGAAACCGAGCTAACTAACGGTGTTACAGTTAGTGGTTAACTATTTCGCGGTCCAGTCTTTGTGCAAACTCATTGCACAGGATACCCCCACTCGCATGTCAACCAAATGAACGCGTTGGATCAATACGTTTGTATCAATATACAAAGCGGGCCGTATCCATAGTGTCACCAGGATAAGGTACCCAGCCTTATCCCTATACTACAGACCCTTTAGGCTAAAACTTGAACATTGATCCCCGTATGTCCCTACATACTAGTTCAAGCCTCATTCTATTAGCCTTGGATGTTTAGTTTATTGGATTAGGGTTAATAAGACAAGATATAATACAAACATTGAATAATACATCACTTTATTAATGTTCGGTCAAATGTACATTTACTATCTACGAGTTTTAGGGCATAAAACCCAACAAACTCCCACTTAAACTAAAACTCAAGTTACAGGGAAAGTATATACAATTTAATCCAAAGTTGGAAATGGTACATGTATCTTGTACATTACATAATAGGTAAATATACAAAATACAATAAACTAGGGCATCCTTACACCCATTACACATCTCCCACTTGCCCTAGATTACGCTATATACATATCTCGCAGACCTAGACTTTCTAGATGACCCTCGAACACTTTAGCCGAGAGGGCCTTCGTAAACGGATCAACAATGTTGTGCTCGGAAGCGATCTTGGTCACGACCACATCTCCTCTTTGCACAATTTCACGAATCAGATTATACTTCCTCTCTATGTGTTTACCTCTTTTGTGGCTGCGAGGTTCCTTTGAATTGGCTACAGCCCCACTGTTGTCACAGTATAACGTAATGGGCAAGTTCATATTTGGAACAACTTCCAAATCTGTCAAGAACTTCCTTAGCCAAACAGCTTCCTTAGCTGCTTCACAAGCAGCTACATACTCAGCCTCCATCGTGGAGTCTGCTATGCATCCTTGCTTTATACTCCTCCAAACTACAGCTTCCCCGTTAAGGGTGAAAACTGACCCTAACGTAGATTTCCTAGAATCCTTGTCAGTTTGGAAGTGAGAGTCGGTGTAACCAGTGAGAACTAACTCCTTAGCCCCAAACACCAACATGTAATCTCTCGTTCTCCTAAGATACTTGAGGATTCCTTTAACGGCGGTCCAGTGGTCTAACCCTGGATTCGACTGATATCTGCTGACAATCTCTAGAACATAACAAATGTCAGGCCTCGTGCATAGCATGGCATACATTAAGCTACCCACTGCAGAGGCGTAGGGAATCCGTCTCATATCCTCAACTTCTTGAGGTGTCTTAGGAGACTGTTCCTTAGACAAGTGAACCCCATGCCTGAAAGGCAACAAGCCGTTCTTGGAGTTCTACATCGAATATCGAGCCAACATCTTGTCGATATACGTTGCTTGAGACAGAGCTAGCGATTTGTTCTTTCTATCCCGAATAATCTGGATGCCAAGAACATACTGGGCCTCACCCAAATCTTTCATTTGGAATTGAGTTGCTAGCCATTCTTTTAAGTCAGACAGATACCCTACATCATTCCCCATGAGTAGGATGTCGTCAACATAAAGTACGAGGAAAGCTACTTTATTCTTGTTGATTTTCTTGTATACACAATGCTCATCAACATTCTGGTCAAAGCCAAAAGATTTGATCGCAGTATCAAATCTAATGTTCCAAGATCGGGAGGCCTGTTTCAACCCATAAATGGATCGATTCAATTTGCAAACCTTTTGCTCCTGACCTTGGGTTATGAACCCTTCAGGTTGAGACATAAAAATACTCTCGTCAAGGTTGCCATTCAGAAAAGCTGTTGTTGCAATTTTGGAGTGGTTAAAAATATGAGATAAATTGACTCCAAAATACTGTGCAAGTATACACAATCTAGCAGCAAGTGATAAGTATTTATCGTATCCACAGGGTCTTGAAATGCCTACCTCTATTGATTTAATTTGCCTTTTTAGTGATTTCAAATGGTTGGTTAAATTGATTTGGTTTTTAAAATGCTGAAACAAAAGATATGCGGAAGCAGTAAGTGATTACGACTAGAGAAAACAGAATGGAAACAGACACAGATTAAGACTTCTGTAATTGTTATAAAGATGCTCCAGCAATTCTTTTGATTCGTCAATCTCCTGCAGTATTACCAGCGGGATCCTCCCAGAACTTCGAATTTTTTGGAATATGTTTCAAAACCAATGAAGCTCTACCGATCAAGCACTAGGCAACTGGCTATCCCTAACTCAGTCACTGGCGTTCACCAATACACAATGATCTAGCGTGAATTATCGCCACACAACTCCTAAATCATCCGTGAAACTAGGAGAAGCTATACATACCGGCTAGCTAGGCGGGCACATAATGAAAATAAAGATCAACAATAATTCAAGATGATCATGATCAAATAGAATTTCCAGATTTATAAATATAACAATCACATAATTCCTAACCTATGCCTACAAAGCAATTAGTTCATGATTGAAGACATAAAATACGTTACAATCTCGATAAGCACATCCATAAAGCGAAATAAACAAGAAGTACTAATCCTTTTAAGCAAATGGGGATGAAACGGCTGCTCCAAACCACCAAGAAAATGGAAGAACTTCGTCTCCTTGAGTGGAATCGCAAATGGTCTTCTTAGATCTCCATTCCGCCGTCAATTCGGCCTCCGGCCGATTGATTCGGTCTCCAAATCGTGAATGCCTTTATCTTTGACGGCTCCTCCTTTTATAAGATGAGAATTAGGTTAAATTGGACACATGGCAGGCTCTCCTCACTCCTTTATCCCGAAAATAACTCAATAGAAGTCGGTTTGTCAACTTGGCTAACGAGCTGTGATGTGGCAATTTTGCTCCCAGTTTTGCTGCAGCACAAAATTTGCTCCCTCACGTCACTCAGTAGTATTTTATGCACAAAATAACTTTCAAAGCCTCCATTCTTCCAAATGGGTTAAAACATATAATATATATCTAAAACCAACCCTATTAAGCACAAAAGACACACAAATCCCTATAGAATTAAGGCCTAAATAACTACCTTCCAAACAGTTATCATACCCCCAAACTTGAACTATTGCGCGTCCCGAGCAATACTAACTCACCTTCCCTTGAAAATTCAAAACATTAGTCATAGCACAACTCAATCAAAACAAATATTCCAACAATACCTTCAACCTTTACCTAAGCATCCTGCAAAACCAAGCACTGCTGCAGCAAAAGAATACTTTCAGCATTGAACAAATAATCACCACCTTTAACTCATTCCTAAGAACTTACCACAGCCTAGCTCTATTATCAGACATATTTAAACACATTTTTAAGGGGTTTATATTTTTGTTCTTCAGACTTAAAGCAGCCCTACAGTCATAAGCTCTTAAGCATGAGATGACCCACTTTATGGTGCAGTATACCCTTGCCTCAAACTTATCACCAATTATGCTAAATACTCATTGTTAAACCCAAAAATCCTTAGTTATTCTATCCCTTGCTTCTCAGAATGGTGACATTTTATGATGAAGCTCACCTAAGCCCTGGGAGACAGAAAACTGCTAGATTATCATTCATCCTTCAAAACTTTTGCTCTATGAATTTTCTCAGCAAAATTTTCAACAATCAACTTTTTTCAGCAAATAATTTTTCTCATTTTTCCAATATTTTCTAGGTCATCTTTGTTGGGTTTTATGCCCTAAAACTCGTAGATAGTGAATGTAAACAAATTGTATACTTGTTTCAATAAAGTGTAATTGAGTTTCTACAATAAAGTGTTATTGTTAAATATTGCACAATTTGACCCAAATCCAATAAACTAAGATCCAAGGTTGTTTACATGTGACTTGAACTAGTATGTGGGGACATACGGGGATTGGTGTTCAAGTAACAACCTAAAAGGTCTATAGTACAAGGATAAGGTTGGGTACCTTATCCTGGTAACACTATGTGATACGACCCGCTTTGTATTCGATACAGACGTATTAATCCAAGGCGTCCATGTAGGAGACATGCGAGCGGGGGTATCCTATGCAATGAGTTTGCATAAGACCGGACCATGAAATAGTAAACCACTAGATGTAACACCGTTAACTAGTTAGTTTACTGTTTCAATACGATGACCTAGGTAACTCAGTCTTAATCCTGAGTGTGTCATGAACTCCTTCTCATGAGGAATTGTCCTTTGATTAGCATGGGTGAGAGTGGCCAATACGCCGACTCAATATGCCTTCCTTTTTGGGGATAAGACTGAGTGGGAGGCTGGGGACATGACAACACAAGAAGGAATTCACTCCTTCCCACTTCTAGGAGAAGTAGATGAGTGTTCCCTTAAGAGGTGACTCCGGGACTTGAACAAAGGGATCCCGTCCTCTCACTGGCCCGATAGGAACTTTCTGTTTAATGGTTGGACCATAAACAGGTTGTTCATTAGAGGAGCGCTGGTACTTAAGGAGACAGATGTAACACAGGGGTAAAACGGTAATTTGACCCAGCCGTGATTACGAACACTCGTGAAAGATTGACTTACCGGTATAGGTCTACATCCATGGACACAGAAATGTTCTACAGTGAGAAGAGTTCAGCTGTGGGTCTTTAGTGGAATGACCCACAGTTAATGAATATTGGTTAACCTGATTAATGAGTTTAACCGGTTAACCTCATATCATTGGAGCTTCAGATCTGTAGGTCCATTAGGTCCCCATGCTAGCTCGTAAAGAGTAATTAGGAACAAATATATCTTGAGAGAATTTGAATAGTTCAAATTCATATTGGGAATTAAGTTAATTGTATGAGATACAAATTAATATAATGTATAGTGATGCATTAAAATATAAAGTCTAATTTGAGATTAAACTTTATTATATTGAGAGATTGATATATTTGAAAAAGTTCATATATATGTCTAATTAAATATATGGTATTTAATTAGAAGATGAATTAATTAATTATGAATTAATTAATTATTCAATTTAGTTTAAATTAAATGAGATTTAATTAAACTATAGTCCATGAGAGAAATAAATATTTGAAGGAGTTCAAATATTAATATGAATTTGATTCATATTAAATTTATAGGATATAAGGGAATTTAAAGGAGTTCAAATTTTAATATGAATTTGATTCATATTATGGAATTAATTAATTGAAGGCCTGAAATTAAATATATGATATTTAATTGGGTAATTAATTAATTAACTAATAGAAGGTCTAAAATTAAATATATGATATTTAATTGGTGATTAATTAATTAAAGAATTAATTAATTGGAAATTAATCAATTATGGAAATGATTTAATCACTTATGGAAGTGATCAATCATTTATGGAAAAGATTAATCAATTGTGGAATTGTTTGGTCATGGAATTGATTAATTATGGAAAAGATTAAATCAGTTATGGAAATAATTGATTTTAAATGAATATTTTATTCATTGGCTTTCTCCTATAAATAGAACACTAAACCTAGGGGTTTAGACACTACAACATATGGCCACCATAAGGCCCTCTCATATTCTCTCAACTCAAGAACTCTTAGGGAGATTTTTCTCTCAAGAGTTTTTCCCATTCAAGATTAGGTAGTCCCACAACTACGTTCCTAATCTCAGAGTTATAGCGGGGAAGATCAAATGGTGGTGTTCTTCGTTGTTGCAGAGCAATCAAGAATCATCCGTTGAAGTATTCAGAGTCGTCAACGGAGGTATGTTTTTCATCGCTTAACCTTTTTCCAATGCATTGGTATTTTGTAGAACAAAATTAATTTACGAACGGTCCAATTGCTTCCGCTGTAACGGAATTGGGGAATTCCAATCCTTCAATCTTTTGACACGAAGACAAACTGTAGGTATCACAAATGTCCCCGGTTACTCAACAACCTAGCAAATTTTTAAATGAATGAGAGGAATGCTCGAGCAAAACAATTGGAGTAGCAAAAAGTCCCCCAAACTTAAATTATTCATTGTCCTCAATGAATTAGCAACATGATAAGTATACCCCCAAACTTAATTTTTTCTATCTGAATTTTAAACTAAGCGTGGGACTAAGATTAAGCTTAAGGTGGATCAAATAAGACACTGCTACCTCAGAACTTTTGTTGCAGTCATGACCAGGCTAGAAGGAATGCTCAAGCAAAAGGTTTATGAAGATCAGAACATCTTGGTCTAATTAAGCTAACTAGTCCATTCTTCAAAAATTCAGAAGAAAAAATAAGTTAGATACTCAGATGTGCCAAACAAAACAGTATTTGATTTCACTAAAGATCAAGATCACAGATCAACCTAATCATGTCAGAGATAGATTTTAAACCAGCAGATAAAAACAAAGAAATAGAACATAACATAAGCAAAAAGAACAAAACACATGCAAGGCGAGCACAAAAAATCATTCATCAAAATATTTGCTCGCAGAAACTAAAACATCCCTTTAATTTTTCATCATGTTCAGGCTCTGGGTTTTCTTCTTCCTCTCGAATGATGGGCGGGGATGAAATGCATAGGTTTACAAGATCATCAAGAAAAATTGGGAAGGCTTGTTACAACTTAGACAAATTTGCTTGCATAGCCCTCCGTAGTGCGGTGTCCCTTCAACAATCATAGCTCTAGTAGGTTTGAAGTTGTCTCTCAGTGAATTGTAGCCTACTGAGAACCATCTCAAGTTGCTCCAGCATTCTATGGACACCGCACAGCAAACCATCCTGGCGCGCACACCTTTCTAAAGTCTACCAGTGCCAATAATCCCCTTGTCAAACAACTTTATTTCACTCTGCTCAACACATGACATCTTTGTTAATTAACTGCATGCCCACTTTATTATCCTGCTAACAACAATAAAATCTCAATGATAAAATTAGAATCTTATCTCACAAAAAATCTTAACCGAATAAAATCTCTGATCTTCTCAACAAAACAATGAAATCAAATCTTTTTTTTTTTTAAATAACATCCACTAGATATATTATTTTAAATCTGGAAAAATCTTCGATTTAAATCTTCAAAATAAAATCTAAACTAACCAACAAAATAAAAATAAAATAAATAATAAATAATAAATAATAAATAAAATCTAATCAAATCAAAATCATATTGTTCACACGTAACTTCGAATATGGAGACACGTGGAATAAACTTTGATTTGTATTAATGTTGTATGCGCGTGAGTATACAATCTCTAGTACATAATCCTCTGATTCTCTCTCTTGTGTGTGGATGTGTTTCACTCGAGGGCTGTGATGCTTGATCTCGAGTTTGCAGCTTCGATGGATTCTTGGAGCTTGAAGTCCCTTGAGTTTGAAAGAGTCTTCAGTCTTCAAGAAGTGTTCAGTACTTGGAAACTTGTAGATTCAAAGAGTCTTCAGTCTTCCGTTTTGAGGAAAATTTCTCTGAATTCTCTAAGTCTGGTTGAGAGCTCCAAAATTCTGAACCCTTGAAATGGTGGTGAACCCCTCTATTTATAGAGTTCTCGCAGGATGGGCTCTGGTAGCTTTTGGGCCTAACAACTTGGGCTTGGGTTTTATTGGTCTTGGGTTTGGTTTATATTTGACCCAAAACCATATGACCCAGACATTTGAAAGACCCAAATTTGATCCAAATAATTATTATTTTTAATTAATTGGTCAAATTAATTAATTTGATCAAAATAATTTAATTTTAATTAATTGATCAAATATAAATTTGGCTCTATAAATGATTAATTGGCAAACTTTGTCTTCAAATTAAATATGAGACACATGTCAATTTATAATTGGTCCCAAATTTAATTAATTTTAATTTTGTCATTAATTTTATGTAACGACGTGGCAATTCGTGATTGGTCAAAATTTCTCTATCAACAAATGCCCCCTTTTCGAGATTTAGGCACAAATTATGTGTGGATGAATCTCGAAAAAGATATTTTGTGATCAAAATGCAAGATATTTGTTCTTGATTTTGACTCACTTTGTGTGTCAATCAAAATATGAATTTTGGTCAAAATTTTGATTTTTTTTTTATTTTTATTTGACACACCTTTATCGCCAATTAATCAAAATTTGAAGTTTGGTCAAAATTTTGATTTTTTTTTTTTTTCTTATTTGGCAGCAAACTTTGATTTGAAGTTTGGGCAAATTTTGGTTTATACCCAAATTTTGATTTGAGGTAAAATCCTACCCAATTTTAACTCATATTTGGAATAGAATTTGAAGTTTTGACTTTGGTTCATTTGGGATAAAATTTGGATTATGCCCAGAATTTAATTAAAGTAAATCTAAGGCTGCATCCAAAATTTGGTAGTAATTTGGAATAAAATTTTCATATGGAACTTAGAAAATTTGATTTGGGATAAGAGTTTAATTATACCCAAATTCAGTTTAATTCAATCCAAATCTGTGTAGGAGTTTATCAAATAATTTATTTCCCAATTTGATTTAAATCAAATCTCATACTTTGGACTAAAATTTGAAACAAAATCTCCAAATTTTTATTTTTCAATTTGATTTAAATCAAATCTCATATCTTTGGGTTAAAATTTGAACCAAAGACTCTCGTTGGAGATAAGATTTATATTTGAACCCATCCCAAAATTGATGAAGATTTCCGTTGGAGATAAGATTTATATTTGAACTTATCCCAAAATTGATGAAGATTGCCGTTGGAGATAAGATCTATATTTGAACTCATCCCAAAATTGATAAAGATTATCGTTGGAGATAAGATTTATCTATTTGAATCCAACCTTCCATTCTATAAATAAGGTTGAACCTCAGCAGGGGAGAGCACACATCCATTGCAGGGAGCATTCAAGAAAGGATTCAAGTAAGAATTTTTTTTTTTTTTTTTTTTTTTTTTTGAATTTTCGTTTTTTTTTTTTTCCTTTTTTTTTTTTTTTTTGAATTTTCGTTTTTTTTTTTTGAATTTTCGTTTTTTTTTTTTTAATTTTCGTTTTTTTTTTTAATTTTCGTTTTTTTTTTTTTTTTTTTTTTTTTTTAATTTTCATTTTTTTTTTTTTTTGCCATTTTTTTAAGGAAGGAAGGAAGAAAGGAAGCTTCGACGCTAGAGACTTGGAGAATACATCTATACTCTGACCGCCTTTTGCCCCCAATCCGAGAGACAAACTCTAAGTAATTTTTTTTTCTTTTTCCCCTTTTTTTTTCTTAACATTTACTTTTCTGAACTAACACCTTATTGCCGATATTCTCTTCGGAACACAATTTTCATTTGTCAAAAGGTAAATTAGGTGATTTTTTTTTGTAGTGTTGTTTTTTTTCTTGTAGGTACAACGTCTTTCAACACGAGTACAAGGACGTGTTCCTTGAGTTGGGACATGTTCCTTGGACTTGTGTCGCCGCCACGCCTTTCAGCACGAGTACAAGGACGTGTTCCTTGAGTTGGGACATGTTCCTTGGACTTGTGTCGCCTTGCGCCTTTCAGCACGAGTGCAAGGACGTGTTCCTTGAGTTGGGACATGTTCCTTGGACTTGTGTCGCCGCCACGCCTTTCAGCACGAGTGCAAGGACGTGTTCCTTGAGTTGGGACATGTTCCTTGGACTTGTGTCGCCTTGCGCCTTTCAGCACGAGTGCAAGGACGTGTTCCTTGAGTTGGGACATGTTCCTTGGACTTGTGTCGCCGCCACGCCTTTCAGCACGAGTGCACGAACATGTTCCTTGAGTTGGGACATGTTTCTTGGACTTGTGTCGCCGCCACGCCTTTCAGCACGAGTGCAAGGACGTGTTTCTTGAGTTGGGACATGTTCCTTGGACTTGTGTCGCCTTGCGCCTTTCAGCACGAGTGCAAGGACGTGTTCCTTGAGTTGGGACATGTTCCTTGGACTTGTGTCGCCGCCACGCCTTTCAGCACGAGTGCAAGGACGTGTTCCTTGAGTTGGGACATGTTCCTTGGACTTGTGTCGCCGCCACGCCTTTCAGCACGAGTGCAAGGACGTGTTCCTTGAGTTGGGACATGTTCCTTGGACTTGTGTCGCCTTGCGCCTTTCAGCACGAGTGCAAGGACGTGTTCCTTGAGTTGGGACATGTTCCTTGGACTTGTGTCGCCGCCACGCCTTTCAGCACGAGTGCAAGGACGTGTTCCTTGAGTTGGGACATGTTCCTTGGACTTGTGTCGCCTTGCGCCTTTCAGCACGAGTGCAAGGACGTGTTCCTTGAGTTGGGACATGTTCCTTGGACTTGTGTCGCCGCCACGCCTTTCAACACGAGTGCAAGGACGTGTTCCTTGAGTTGGGACATGTTCCTTGGACTTGTGTCGCCTTGCGCCTTTCAGCACGAGTGCAAGGACGTGTTCCTTGAGTTGGGACATGTTCCTTGGACTTGTGTCGCCTTGCGCCTTTCAGCACGAGTGCAAGGACGTGTTCCTTGAGTTGGGACATGTTCCTTGGACTTGTGTCGCCGCCACGCCTTTCAGCACGAGTGCAAGGACGTGTTCCTTGAGTTGGGACATGTTCCTTGGACTTGTGTCGCCGCCACGCCTTTCAGCACGAGTGCAAGGACGTGTTCCTTGAGTTGGGACATGTTCCTTGGACTTGTGTCGCCTTGCGCCTTTCAGCACGAGTGCAAGGACGTGTTCCTTGAGTTGGGACATGTTCCTTGGACTTGTGTCGCCGCCACGCCTTTCAGCACGAGTGCAAGGACGTGTTCCTTGAGTTGGGACATGTTCCTTGGACTTGTGTCGCCGCCACGCCTTTCAGCACGAGTGCAAGAACATGTTCATTGAGTTGGGACATGTTTCTTGGACTTGTGTCGCCGCCACACCTTTCAGCACGAGTGCAAGGACATGTTCCTTGAGTTGGGACATGTTCCTTGTACTCTTTTTGTTATGACGTTGCACAACATTAGTCATAGGAAATTTTCCTTGATGCATTTATTATTATTTTAACTTACCTTCGTAAATATGTTATTCTTTTTCTTGTGTTAACTTTCATTTCTTTAAATTTTGCAGAATCATGGTGTGTTTTGCAGAACATATTGTCTCTGAAAAAACGTACCTTGTTCTTCTGAAAGACAACAATCAACCCACAAGAAGCGGACTCAGCTTCTTAGTAGAAAAACCTATGACTGGACGTCTTGCAGCCCCATGGCCCCCACCACTAAATTTGCATACCATTTCTAATTGGTCCGTAGAAAGGCCTCTAGACCAAGATTCTAAGGCTTGGTTTCTAGAATCTTCAATCCATACACGAAATCCTAACCGACATCCAGAGGTGACGTTAGGGCGCCGAATAATTGATGGATCAGTTCGTTGGGAATCCGCCTTGAAAATTTCAAGTGAATTTCTTTTCATTCCTCGCTATTGGGAGTGGTTAGAATCTGTCGTTGGTCGGAGTGAAGCGGTGCTTCATAATGCTTATTTATTGGATGCAGTAATGGCTTCCCTTTACACTTACGATCGAAACAATGACATAGTTCGGGCTTTTTGTGAAGCCTGGTGTCCTGCAACCAATACGCTTCACACTCATGCGGGAGAACTTTCTATTTCCTTATGGGACCTTTGGACCATTGGGGGTTTGCCCATTAGAGGTAGATTTTATGAGGAAGTTATCCCTAGCTTTAAAGAGTTAACTGGTTCCAAGAACCAGGCAAGATATCTTCCAAAAAGTTGCGAGCATCTATTTCATGCATTCTACATGCTTAGCGCTTCAAGAGCTGACCATTCTCATGTTCCAATTAGCTCCTGGATTTCCTTTTGGTTCAAGGGTGAACAGAGGTACGCAAAGCCTCCTCAACGGAGACCCAAGAAGCACTCTCGCCCTAGCACGACTCATAACCCAGACGGCACAAATATCAAGCGTGGCGAGTGGTCAGATGAGGAGAACAACTTGTTTCGCGGGCTAAAGATTGACATGAAACACAGAGATCAGACGTACTTGGCGGCTTTTTTATCTTGTTGGCTTTGCGTCTTTGTGTTTCCCCAAGGGAATGCTAACCACATTCGTCCTAGTGTTTTCAAGGTTGCCAGCTTAATGGCTGAGGGGGAAACTTTCAGTCTTGCAGTCCCTGTCCTCGCTAACATCTACCACGGGTTAGGTAAAGTTTCCAATGCCCCTGTTTCAGTTGGACGCATAGATGCTTCTCTCCCCGTGCATTACATTTTTGGTTGGCTCGCCCATTATTTTAGCACCAATTATAAGATTCCAGCAAAAGTTCGAGGTCCTAGCATGGTTGACTTTTCCGGCGAAGGCGGAGCTAAATATTTTGGTGAGCTCGAGGCTCGCGAACTGATCCATGGGGGCGCATCCATACTATGGCACACGAACCTTAGTAGGAACAAAAACGAGATCATGAAGTATGAAAATACTTCAAATTTCATACCTCTTTCCTATTTTCCGAGCCTTCGTTCATGGTATCTGTCAGCGCGATGTAAGGATTCATTAATTATCGAACCCTACAACCCCCACAGATTCGGCCGCCAATTTGGCTTCTATCAAGACATACCTAATGACTTAGGAGGAACTTTGCCCCCAGTCACCTTGGAAAACATTTTACACCACTGGCGGGTTTGCCTGCGAACTAGTGCGGAGTTTCAAATATTTCTTCCAGCTCGTACATTGAACCCTCAAGACCATGTCACCTCACGTTATCGAAGTTGGTGGTCTGAAAAGTATGATAATTACTTAGGGGACGGCGTAAGTAAGTTGGTTGAAAATACCACTCCTTCTCGAACCCAGCCTAAGCCACTTACAAAAAACGATTCTAAATTTGGGGGCAAAGAACTCCGTCTGCTCAAGGTTGCCAGGCCTCTAGATGATTCGACCGAAGAAGAGAGTCAAAGCAGCACTGGAGATCGACACTGGAAAAGAGCCAGAAGACCCAGGAAACATTCTGATCTCGCAGACAAGTCCATTAAGAGTGCCTCTACTGCTTCACAGACTCTTGACGACATTGAGACTTTGGTTGAATTTTTTTCTTTTTTTTTTTTTTTTTTTTTTTTTTTTTTTTCTTTTTCTTTTTTTTACCTAAATCCCGTTTTATTTCTCTTTTGCAGCTTCCTTTAAATGACCGTGCTCAAGAAGAGGAAGAATGTTCGAGCGATCAGTCTTCGACAAGTCCTGATGCTTTTGTTTCTTCTGTGAAGAACTTCGGAAGCTCCCATGCATCCTCGAGCAAACAAGTCATGAATTCGTCTTCTCGTTCTACCGAGAAAACCCCTCAACATACTCATGAGAAAGTGGTTGCCCCAGTCTTTGAAGTTTCTCAGTTCTATGCTGATGATTTAATTTCCACCTTTCGACGGCAAGCTGCTTTATCCCTATGGACAAGCATACAACAGAAGATCGTACGCACCTCTCTTGAAGATGTTGCTAGCCTTGAGCACCTTGAGCAAGAATCTCACAAGGTCTTTGATGTAATGGCAGATGTCACTACGAACAACTTGAAACCTCTGCAAGAATTTGTAGGCAATTACTTCAAGAAAGCGCGAGAATTCAATGGATTACAATCTTCGCTCTCTACTCATCTGACCCCCTCGAGTAGGGATAACCAGTTGGAGAAAAAGAAGCTCCATTTAGAGAAGGCTTTGTCTACCGAAAATCGTGTAGTTGAGGAGAAAGATGCACTTCAGAAACAACTTGCCTGCTCTGTCGCAGAGGTTGCAGATCTAAAGTCCAAGATTGCAGAACTAGAGGCCAAGTTAATAGCTGCAGAGGCCAAGGTAGAAAGCATGTCCAATTCGGTTTCTGAAAAGGAAAATGACTTAGCTCATGAAAAACTTGTCGTTTCGAGAATACGTGAGGAGATTAGTGACATCGAGTGTGCCCCCACCATTAGTGCTTCAGAAGTTCGCACTCTAGCGATGATTCGTGAGCTTTTGGAGAGTACCTGTGACGAGCTTAAAGCACTTCAATGGAATCCTTAATTTATGATCTCTTTACTTCACCCTAAGCTTTTTTACCGCACCAGAATTTTTTTTTTTAGATATTGTTTTAGTTCATTGTATTAGACATTTTTTAATTCATTGTATTAGACACTCTTACTTTATTTATGCCTTAATAAAAATTTAGAATTTATCTACAACATGGATTTTTTTTTTTTGCTTTGACTGAACTTAAGTTTTTTTTTCTTCTTAAGCTGCCTACGTACCCCTCAAGTGGGAAGGGATCAAGTCATAACGTAGTTCAATGAACAAATTTGTTTTGGGCCGTTCACCCTTTTTAACTCATGCGGGCCAGGAGTATCATGTAGTTTATACTCTTACGATAAGGAGTATTACATTTCAGGCATAAAACTTTTTAAGAAACTTGCCATTTATTGGGCCTATTCTTAAACCGTCTTTATCTACAACCTTGTATGCTCCATTTGTGTAGACTTCTTTGACAACGTAGGGTCCATCCCATTTAGGTGTGAATTTGTTCCCTGTGTGTCGTGTCGTGATGATGGGTCTTCGAACAGCGAGTACAAGATCACCAACTTGAAATGATCGAAGCTTCACATTCTTATCAAAGGCTTTAGACATCCGTGCTTGGTAGCATTCCAACGCCTGCTGAGCCTCTAACCTCCCTTCATCAAGTGCTTCTAACTCTTGAAGGCGCAACCTAGCGTTATCTTCTGTTGTCAACCCTTCTTGGATGGCCATCCTTAATGAGGGAATCTCTCTTTCTAACGGGAGCACAGCTTCTACCCCATAGACAAGAGAATAAGGTGTGACCCCTGTAGGAGTGCGGTGAGTAGTTCGGTAAGCCCACAACACTTCACCAATCCTTTCTTGCCAATCCCTCTTCGTCTTGGAGACTACTTTCTTCAATAAGTTACACAACGTCTTATTGAATGCTTCTGCCAACCCATTTGCTGCGGCATTGTACATAGAGGACTTGTATTGTTTGAAATTAAACTTCTCACACAACTTGTCCATTAGGCTGTTGGAGAATTGTCGTCCATTATCTGTTACGATACGATGAGGGATACCGTATCGATAGATTATATGAGTTCGGACAAAATTCACAACATTCTCCTTCTTGGCTTCTTTCAACGCGACAGCTTCGGCCCATCTTGAAAAGTAATCCGTCCCTGCGAGGATATAAGAATGTCCTGCTGAAGACTTAGGTGTTATAGGGCCAACAAGGTCAAGTCCCCAAGCTTCAAAAGGCCAAGAAGCTATCGTTGGATGAAGAGGCTCTGGTGGCTGATGTATGAAGTTTGCATGGAATTGACAGGCTTCGCACTTCTTTGCATATTCCATTGAGTCTCGAATCATTGTAGGCCAATAATAACCCATCCTTTTTAATTGAAACTGAAGTTTTGGACCCGATTGGTGGGCGCCACAAACACCTGAATGTGCCTCTTCTAATGCCTTCACTGTTTCTTCCTTTCCAAGGCATCGAAGGAAGAGTCCCTCATAAGAACGACGATAAAGGGTCTCCTTATAATAGATAAATCGGGCGCCTCTTCTTCGTATATCGGCCCTACGCCTGGGATCTGTGGGAAGTCTTCCATGTTGAAGATAATCTATAATGGGTTGTCGCCAGTCCTCTTCCTCAATTGCATAAACAGAGATCATATTTGCCTCTTGGCCTTCATCTTCTATTGGCGGTACAATCCACTTCTGGCAAAGTGAGATGTTCATTGACATATCCTCTGGGATTGTTAGGGCAGTCGCTAAATTTGCTAGGGCATCTGCCTTTTTATTTTCTGATCTCGGAACATGCTCCAGTACTATACTTTCAAATCTTTCTAGCAATTGCCTTGCATAGATGAAATAAGGCTTCAAGTCTTTATGCTTCACTTCATACTGGAGTAAGAGTTGACTAACGACCAACTTTGAATCGCCATAGACCTCTATATATGTTATGCCAATTTCCAAGGCCATTTGGAGGCCAATTATCAGCGCTTGATATTCAGCCACATTGTTTGAGCATAATTCACCAAGCATGAAGCTGTAAGGGAGCATGTGTTTCTCAGGCGAAATAAAGACGATTCCTGCCCCTGCCCCACTTCTTCGTGCTGCGCCATCAAAGTACATGGTCCAAGGTTCGGTGATTTCAACATAGAAGACTTCTTCATCGGGTAAGTCTTCACATAGTTTCCAATCCGACGGGATTGGATGATCCGCCAAGAAGTCTGCTAATGCCTGCCCCTTAACTGCCTTCTGAGGTACGTAAACAATGTCATATTGCTGGAGTAAGATGGCCCATCTAGCTAGGCGTCCAGAAATAACCGGCCTTGATAGAACGTACTTGACAGGATCAGCTTTTGCGACCAAGTGCACTGTAAAAGCTTGCATGTAATGCCTTAACTTGTCAATAGCGAAGAAAAGAGCAAGACACATTTTCTCAATGGGTGAGTAATTTATCTCAGCTCCATTTAGAGTCCTGCTTAAGTAATAAAGAGCTCGTTCTTTTCCCTTTTCACTTTCTTGTGCCAATAACGCTCCCAGTGATCTTTCTTGAGCAGCGATGTACAGAATCAATGACTTTCCAGCTATGGGGGCTCCTAAGACAGGAGGATTAAGCAAATATTTTTTAATGCTTTCAAAAGCGTTTTGACATGCTTCATCCCACTCGAATCTTTCTCCTTTCCTCATTAGCCTCTGAAAAGGTTGGCATCGACCGGCTAAGTTAGAGATGAATCTTCGAATGTAGGCCAGTCGACCCTGCAGGCTTCTCAACTCATGTAAGTTTTTAGGCCTTGGCATCTTTTGAATGGCGTCAATCTTTGACTGATCTATCTCGATTCCTCGATGCCTAACAACGAACCCCAAGAACTTCCCAGAAGTAACACCGAATGCACATTTGAGAGGGTTCATCCTCAATTGGTACTTTCTCAGACGATCAAAGACCACTTTTAGATCCTTCAAGTGATCTTGTCGTCTCTTTGACTTAACGACAAGATCATCGACATAGCACTCAACATGTTTATGCAACATATCGTCGAAAACCTTCTGCATCGCACGTTGATAAGTAGCTCCAGCATTCTTTAATCCGAAGGGCATCACTTTGTAACAGTATATTCCCTTTGGAGTTCGAAAGGCTGTCATTTCCTCATCTGCAAGGGCCATTCGGATCTGGTTATAACCCGATGACCCATCCATAAAAGACAAAGTTTCATGCCCTGTGGTGGCATCCACCATGATTTCTGTGATTGGCAATGGAAAATCGTCTTTGGGACAAGCGTTATTTAAATCGCGAAAGTCGACGCAAACTCGAAGTTGTCCATTCTTCTTTCTAACAGGAACAATGTTGGCTATCCATGTAGGGTATTTTACCTCACGGATGAATCCTGCTTCTATCAACTTATTGACCTCTATTTCAATTTGAGGGATAAGTTCTGGGCGAAAGCGTCGTTGAGCTTGCTTGACCGGTCGATACCCCTCTTTAATGGCGAGATGATGGACCGCTACTTTTGGATCAAGTCCAGGCATCTCTTTATATGACCAGGCGAAGATGTCTCTATACGAAGCGAGTAAACTCATGTATTCACCCTCCTCTTCAGGAGTAAGTGACATGCTTACAAAAGTTGGGCGTGGCTCTTCTGGTGTACCCAGGTTTACCTCTTTAAGCTCATCCACTGTGGATTCGCTGCCGTCTTCAAGTGATAAAGGTGCTTCGTCCTCATCTACCTCAGACACTTCGACCTCCATTTCCTCTTCAACGGTGATATGAAGACAAGAGGTTTGTCCTTCTTCCTGGTCACTATCTCCTTCCGACGGATTGGTGATGACAACATCACGTCGCTTTACCTTCAAGGAACCATCCGTGTCGACCGTAACAAAGGTTTTTCTTTTCATTCGTGAAGGAACTGCACTACGAATTTCTCCATCGGCCTTCACGATCTTTTCACTTTTCATCGCATCTTCATATTGAAGTCGGTGAGATATTGATGAAGCAGACTGTTCTTTTTTGCCTCTTCTCGTGGTAACACTCAACCTCTGAAAAACTGATGGTCGAGTCACATCCGGAGTTAAAAATGTACTCTCTTCTTTCCCAACGGGCACATTTAGCCTTTGAAAAGCTGAAGGTCGAGTGACATTCGGAGTTAAAAATGTACTCTCTTCTTTCCCAACGGGCACATTTAGCCTTTGAAAAGCTGAAGGTCGAGTGACATTCGGAGTTGAAAACGTACTATCCTCTTCCCCAATGGGCATACTTAACCTTCGAAAAACTGAAGGTCGAGTGGAGCTATTGGTAGGTTGTGTGCCTTCTTTTTCCGTTTCACTGACACTTAATCTCTGAAAGACTAAAGCACGAGCAACTGGCGGCCCGATGCGCCTAAAAACAGAAGTTTGTTGGTCGACACTCTCTTTTTCTTTTGAGTCGTCAACCTCCTCTACTGTTATATGATTTGTGTCTGCCACTTTCGCCTTCCCTCTTCTTGTTATGCGAACCGGCTCTGGCGACTTATACCCAAGCCCTTTTCTTGTTATTGGCAGACTATAACCTTCCTTTAGAAGCTTCTTCTGTGTTGCAGAGAGCTCAGATCTGTCATCAAAAACTCTTAGACTTTTAAACTCAGTGTGAGTTGTGAAGTCATAACCTGCTTTAGCTAGAAGTTTGTATGCCTTGGGGTCAAACCCGTCTTCAGTTCGTTTATCAGGCAAGATCGCTTTTATCTGATCATCCTCGGGTTTCTTAACCTCTTGTCTTGTGATCTTCGTAAGAGGCGTAGTGAAATTTTCCTTCAAAATTCCAACGTCACCGACCTTTATGCTTTCTGAACATTCAGTGAAAGGTGATTCACCCTTTTTACGTCGAGACAAGGGGACGTATCGTAGGACAGGTGAATTTGAACATTTTTCATCCTTTACAACCTTAGGGTTCACAAGGCTCGTGGACACTTCACCCTTTTTTAGGTCGGAAGTACTGACATCCTCAACAACTTCCTTTCTTGCATCTGCTTGTGGCTTTAAATCGAGTTTATCATTCTTTTTTATCAAGGGGATTTCTGCAGGTATGGTTTCCCCTGTGTTTTCATTCTTCAGATAAAACTTTGCATCAGCGAAATGAGACTCAGCTTCTGAAAATGGGTTAGTGTCAGCCTCAACTTTCTTGATGCCATCTTGATAGAATTTAAAGCATTGGTGCAATGTAGAGGTTATGACCCCATTACCATGGATCCAAGGACGACCTAGCAACAACTTATAGGTGGTCTTAGAATCTATTACATGGAACAAAGTATCAGCTTTTAAGTCTCCAATGATGAGTTCAAGGCGTATCATGCCAATTGCCCGTTGTCCACCCTGATTGAAACCTTGGATCACCAATTTACTGTTTGATAGTTCCTCCATCAAGATGCCTAACTGCTTCATGGTTGACTTAGGCATTATATTGACAGCTGATCCATCATCGATGAGGATCCGACTAACCCTCTGTTCTCGAATGTATCCTGAGACGAATAAAGGTCTATTGTGAGGCTTTGACCCTAGCAACAAATCTTCATCCGAAAATCTGATAGACATGCAACACGAAGCACATGTACGTGCCTCGGAGGTTGGGATGTTTGTACCATCAGACTCTACCAATGCGTTAATAAGAACGTTTTTAGCTTCCTGAGGAAGTGACAATAAGTCCTTTATGCTGAAGGAGGATAAGTCTCCTGAATCTGCCACCACTCCCGAGGAGCTAGCGAGGACGTTATCATCTTCCACCACGTCCACAATGTGACACGTGACAGTTTCAAGTGTCTCCCCTTCACTATCATCAAGAAAACGTCTTGGGAAGTATTCTGCCAAAGTTATGGGTTGTGGAGGGCAAAAGAAATCTTCACTTTCCTCCACGGCAGGCTTTGACCTCCTTGACTTCCTTTTTCCTTTCTTCTTTTGAGACTTGGCCTTTCTTTTATTGTCTCGATATAGGCGGGACTCTTTCCGTGCGTAACTTTGTTTTTGCTTTTTGCGGCGCACGACAAGGGTCCAACCTTCATTTTCATCTTCAATGGAATCACATTTTTCTTGGGATCCCTTCGTTGTGGCTTCTCTTTGGCATCGAACCACTACGGGATCAAGGGTCCCGAATTGAATCAGCCTCTCTTCATAATCACATGAAGAGATTGGGGGAACTTGATCCCCTACATTCGCCATTATTGTCGCATGATTTGCTTGAGCCACCTCATCAAGGTCCAACTCAATTCTCTTTTCGCGAGCAAGCTTAAGTATTAGCTCCTTTAATACAAAACACTTCTCTACCGGGTGACTAACGACTCTGTGATACTTGCAATAGTTAGGATCATTGACTTTCCCTAACTCTTCTGGTCGTTTGCACTCTGGGAGCTCAATTAGATGCTTCTCCAGCAGTTGTTCCAACATGTCTGGAACGTCGGAGTCTGGAAATGGATATACCTTTTCCTGTCTTTCTTTTAAAGTTAGGCGACGTCTCTCGCCTGTCTCTATTTGCTTACTGGATTTACTTTCTTTTCCTTTGGAGGAAAATTTCAACGGGGTCGTGTTGACGACCATGGATTCTTTCGTGGCACTCTTTGCAACTTTCTCAGTGCCCTTGACTTCCTTCTTTTCTTTCCTCATATCCGGGACTACGGGATCCTTGCCCCCTCTACTAGCGATGCTCAACTCCATATCATGAGCGCGAGTCGCCAATTCTTCAAAGGTCCGGGGTTTTATCCCCTGCAAGATGTAAAGAAGTCCCCAGTGCATACCTTGGGTGCACATTTCAACAGAGGACAACTCGGAGAGTCTATCTTTACAGTCAAGACTCAAGGCTCTCCAACGATTGATGTAATCAATGACTGGCTCACCCTTTCGCTGCTTTGTGCTCGTGAGTTCTGTCATACTAACTGTTCGCCTCGTACTGTAGAAGCGATTCAGAAACTCTCTCTCCATCTGTTCCCAACTGTCCATTGTATCAGGCTCCAGGTCAGTGTACCAATCGAACGCGTTTCCTTTCAGTGTTCGGACAAATTGCTTAACCAACAAATCTCCCCGAGTACCAGCGTTCTCACAGGTTTCAACAAAGTGAGCGATGTGCTGCTTTGGGTTGCCTTTTCCATCAAACTGTTGGAACTTGGGAGGCTGATACCCAGTGGGCAGTCTGAGATTGTCAATCCTCTTTGTATAAGGTTTAGAATACAAGAGGGAACTTTGAGTGGGTCCACCATACTGAGCCCTGATGGAATTCATGATCATGTCTTGCAGTTGTTGGACAGACAAAGAGGCAACTGACGCGGAGTGTTGCGGTTGGTCCTCCTGCACGACAGCCTTCCCTTTATCATTCTTTCCTGCAGCAGGGGTCTGGCTAGACTCAGCCACTTCTCGGTTCTGCAGTTGGTTCTTCAAATAGGCAATCTCAAGATCTCTCTCATCAACTGCCTTCATTAAGAGATTGAGTTTCCTTTCCATCTCTGCCATTCTTTCATCCTGGTCTACATCAGCCATCATGACGGACATCACATCAGGATTTAGTGTATCCTTTGGTTGCTTAGATGTTGGAATGACAGATTCGAACAGTGGGTTGTCTTTGACTGCAACCCTATCCTTAGAGGACTCTTCAATCAACTTTGAGATCTTGCTTGCAACAGCAAGAGGAGTATGATCCTCTCTGATCTCAATTCCTTGGGAGCGACTACGAGTGACAGGACCAGTGTAAGAGTCACTTGATGTGGTAACCTTCGCGGGAGCTTTCTTTGGTGCCATCACGTTGGTTGGATCTTTAAACAAGAGAAAAAGATGAGAGGTAGAGAGGTCCCACTGGGCGTGCCAATTTGTTCACACGTAACTTCGAATATGGAGACACGTGGAATAAACTTTGATTTGTATTAATGTTGTATGCGCGTGAGTATACAATCTCTAGTACATAATCCTCTGATTCTCTCTCTTGTGTGTGGATGTGTTTCACTCGAGGGCTGTGATGCTTGATCTCGAGTTTGCAGCTTCGATGGATTCTTGGAGCTTGAAGTCCCTTGAGTTTGAAAGAGTCTTCAGTCTTCAAGAAGTGTTCAGTACTTGGAAACTTGTAGATTCAAAGAGTCTTCAGTCTTCCGTTTTGAGGAAAATTTCTCTGAATTCTCTAAGTCTGGTTGAGAGCTCCAAAATTCTGAACCCTTGAAATGGTGGTGAACCCCTCTATTTATAGAGTTCTCGCAGGATGGGCTCTGGTAGCTTTTGGGCCTAACAACTTGGGCTTGGGTTTTATTGGTCTTGGGTTTGGTTTATATTTGACCCAAAACCATATGACCCAGACATTTGAAAGACCCAAATTTGATCCAAATAATTATTATTTTTAATTAATTGGTCAAATTAATTAATTTGATCAAAATAATTTAATTTTAATTAATTGATCAAATATAAATTTGGCTCTATAAATGATTAATTGGCAAACTTTGTCTTCAAATTAAATATGAGACACATGTCAATTTATAATTGGTCCCAAATTTAATTAATTTTAATTTTGTCATTAATTTTATGTAACGACGTGGCAATTCGTGATTGGTCAAAATTTCTCTATCAACACATATCAAATCAAAATAATAACAAAACAAAAATAAATAAATAAATAAATAAAACGTAATCCAATAATGGGAGCTTCTGATTAGAATGCTGAAATTTTGCTCCCTCAAAATCTACGCTCCCTAAATCTGCCAGAAACTTCAAAGAAGATTACTTCAGAATTAAATCAGGAAGATATATTATTAAAAATCTAATCTAAACTGAAATTAAATCTAAACAGAACTAATCCGATTAAATTAAGAATTAAATTGACCAAAATAAAAATAAATAAATAAAGTGAACATAAAATCTACGAAAATACCAACGAATTAAAATAAATCAGATAAAATTGAAATTAAAAAAAATCTAATTCATATTAATTCAAAACAGAATAAAATCCACGAGATCAAATAAAATCGCAACAACACTAGGAGCTAAAAATATTGCAATATGAAATGCTCCCGCAAAACTTTTGCTTTATTCGCTGCCCTTTTACTTTAAACTCACAGCCATCGTCAACACATTGTCTAACTATAGATGCATCATTTGATAAATAAAACTTTACCTCATGGAAAAATTCTTTCATTTGCTCTTTTGATAAACCAGGAGGCAAATTTCCAAAATCAAGGTAATTGGAAAAGTCATCATACCAAGGTGTTTTCACTTCCTTAATATGAGCTACAGTAAATAACCGCTCATCAATGAAGGATTTCCTAATCTCGGGTTGCTGGAGCAATGTCAATGAATTATAAGGTTCAATAGGCTTGGATTTCTTATCTATTGGCTCTAAGGATTCAAAATTCCTCTCAAAACTAGAAATCTCACCTACAAATTTATGATCATGCTCCAATCCACCTATTTCCAAATCCTCAATTTGGATTTCTCCAAATTTTTGGGTATGGTACTCCATCAATTCCTTCTCAGAGTGGTCTTCAACAAACTCATCCAACACCTGAATGCACAAGCAACCCTCAAAATCATTTGGATATTTCATTGCATCAAACATATTAAACTTCACCTTTTGGTCATGCACCTTCATTGTAAGCTCCCCCTGTTGGACATCTATTAATGAACTACCAGTTGCCAAAAAATGGACGGCCAAGAATAATTGGGACATTCTTATCTGCCTCATAATCTAGAATAATGAAATCGACAGAAAAAATAAATTTATCTACCTGGACCAGAACATCCTCAATCTTACCCTCAGGATATGTGATAGACCTATCTGCTAATTGGAGTGTGACTGTTGTAGGCTTAGCTTCACCTATTCCTAACTTTCGATAAACCGAAAGAGGCATAAGGTTTACGCTCGCGCCTGAATCACAAAGTGCTCTCCCCAACTCCTTTCCACCTATAGAGACAGGAATAGTGGATGATCCTGGATCCTTAGCCTTGGAAGGTAGCCCATTCTTAAGAATAGCACTACATTCCTCAGTAAGAGCCACAGTCTCAAACTCTCCTAATCTCTTCTTTTTAGTTAAAATATCCTTAAGAAATTTAGCATAATTAGGCATTTGCTCTATAGCCTCTACTAAAGAAATATTTATATGCAATTGCTTAAGAATCTCTAAAAACTTCTTAAATTGACCATCTTGATTCTTATGCTTCTGCCTTTGTGGAAAAGGTAAGGGTGGGTTATAGGGTGGGGGCGGTACATAAGGTAGTTCCACATCTGGAACAAAACCAGATGCTCCAGCATCATTATTGCTGCCTCCAGCACCCTAACCAGTCTCCAATTCTTTCTCAACAACAATATTTTTATCACAATTATTTTCTACTTCCTGGGGTTTACTAGGCTCTTTTCCCTCCTCTAGTGGCTTACCACTCCTTAAAGTCACTGCCTGCACCTGCTTCTTACCTTCCCTTATAGGGTGTTCAATATTTGAAGGAATGTTACCTCGAGATCGTGCCTTCAGCTCATTAGCTAGTTGACCCACTTGCAACTCTAGGACTCTTAATGAAGCTTGCTGACTTAGGATTATGACATCATTACGAGCCATATAATCCTTCATTATTGACTCCAGAGAATTACCCGAATTTTGTTGGGGCAAAGCCTGCTTATTTAGCTGGGGCAATGCCTGTGATTTAGTAAATCTGAACTGGTTCACCGCCTTTTGTTGTGCTTGGGGGACTTGCGAATTGCTTCCTTGTCCTTCCCATGCAAAGTTGGGATGGTTGCGCCAACCTGAATTATAAAAGTTAGAATAAAGGTTATTCCTTTGATTACCTGCAAAAAACACAGAAGCTGGATTGTTAGGACAAAACTCATAATTATGCTCTTCACCACAATAAACACATGATTCTTTTGTAACTTGGTTTACCACTGGCGGCTGCTGGACATGACTAACCACTGTTACATTTTTAAGAGCGTTAGCTAATTCTACAATATCGGCCCTAATGGTAGACACACCATCAACTTCTAACACACTCTTAACTTTTTTATTAGAGCCTCTAACATCTGACCATTGACAACTGTAGGTTGATATTCTCTCTAAAATCTCATAAGCTTCATTAAAAGATTTTTCCAAAAGAGCCCCTCCCGCAGAAGCATCCACCATACACTTGGTTGCTATGTTTAACCCATTGTAAAATATTTCCATTTGAATACAATATGGCAAACAGTGGTGGGGACACTTTCGCAAAAGCTCCTTAAACCTTTCCCAAGCCTTACTAAAAGTTTCTTCCTCATTTTGCCTAAATCCCACTATCTCACTCCTCAACTTGGTACTCCTAGTTGGTGGAAAATACTTACTAAGAAATTTCTCTACTAGCTCATTCCACGTACTTATCGATGTTGGAGCAAAAGAATTCAACCACGCTTTTGCTCCATCTCTAATAGAATAAGGGAATAGGGTTAATCTAAGGGCATCTCTCGACACTCCCTGGAAAACAAATGAACCACTAACTCCTAAAAAAGACTTAAGATGAAGATGAGTGTCCTCGGATGGTAAACCATGGAATTGGCCAACCATCTCTAACATGTGAAACATGACCGGTTTCAATTCAAAATTTGATGCCTCAATTATTGGACGCATTATCACTGGATTTAACTCTTCAATTATTGGAAAAACATACGATCCAATGACTCTGTCCCTATCATTTGCTACAAGGATAGGATACTTAGCCTGATTATTTTGCTGTCCGTTTTGCTCCAGCGGCGGATTTTGCTGCATCGCACAGTTCCTCTTTGAGATTCACTTGATTTTTTTTAAAAAAATCTAATCCGAAGGGGATCGCTCACACACCAAAGTCACACCTACAAAAGAAAAAGAAACAGTCAAAAAGTTCACGCACAAAATCACCAAAAATACACACACAAAAAAAAATTAATCAAATAAAACAATTTCAAGTCCCCGGCAACGGCGCCAAAAACTT
This sequence comes from Luffa acutangula, assembly GCA_036850905.1. NCBI lineage: Eukaryota > Viridiplantae > Streptophyta > Magnoliopsida > Cucurbitales > Cucurbitaceae > Luffa > Luffa acutangula. Next base: position 29,389,391 of record CM072092.1, read on the forward strand.
GTTGCAATTCTGGAGTGGTTAAAAATATGAGATAAATTGACTCCAAAATACCGTGCAAGTATACACAATCTAGCAGCAAGTGATAAGTAATTATCGTATCCACAGGGTCTTGAAATGCCTACCTCTATTGATTTAATTTGCCTTTTTAGTGATTTCAAATGGTTGGTTAAATTGATTTGGTTTTTAAAATGCTGAAACAAAAGATATGCGGAAGCAGTAAGTGATTACGACTAGAGAAAATAGAATGGAAACAGACCCAGATTAAGACTTCTGTAATTGTTATAAAGATGCTCCAGCAATTCTTTTGATTCGTCAATCTCCTGCAGTATTATCAGCGGGATCCTCCCAGAACTCCGAATTTTTTGGAATATGTTTCAAAACCAATGAAGCTCTACCGATCAAGCACTAGGCAACTGGCTATCCCTAACTCAGTCACTGGCGTTCACCAATACACAATGATCTAGCGTGAATTATCGCCACACAACTCCTAAATCATCCCTGAAACTAGGAGAAGCTATACATACCGGCTAGCTAGGCGGGCACATAATGAAAATAAAGATCAACAATAATTCTAGATGATCATGATCAAATAGAATTTCCAGATTTATAAATATAACAATCACATAATTCCTAACCTATGCCTACAAAGCAATTAGTTCATGATTGAAGACATAAAATACGTTACAATCTCAATAAGCACATCCATAAAGCGAAATAAACAAGAAGTACTAATCCTTTTCAGCAAATGGGGATGAAACGGCTGCTCCAAACCACCAAGAACATGGAAGAACTTCGTCTCCTTGAGTGGAATCGCAAATGGTCTTCTTAGATCTCCATTCTGCCGTCAATTCGGCCGGAATTCGGTCTCCAAATCATGAATGCCTTTATCTTTGACGGCTCCTCCTTTTATAAGATGAGAATTAGGTTAAATTGGACACATGGCAGGCTCTCCTCACTCCTTTATCCCGAAAATAACTCAATAGAAGTCGGTTTGTCAACTTGGCTAACGAGCTGTGATGTGGCAGTTTTGCTCCCAATTTTGCTGCAGCACAAAATTTGCTCCCTCACGTCGCTCAGCAGTATTTTCTGCACAAAATAACTTTCAAAGCTTCCATTCTTCCAAATGGGTTAAAACATATAATATATATCTAAAACCAACCCAATTAAGCACAAAAGACACACAAATCCCTATAGAATTAAGGCCTAAATAACTACCTTCCGGACAGTTATCAGCTGTCTTGACATCCATTTGCAAAATTTCATAATCATAAAATGTGGCAATGGATAAGAGAATTCTTATGGACTTTAGCATAGCAACTGGAGAAAAAGTTTCTTCATAGTCCACTCCTTCTCGTTGGGTATAACCCTTTGCTACAAGTCTTGCTTTGAAAGTATGTACTTTCCCAGCAGCATCTCTTTTTCTCTTATAGATCCATTTACACCCAATGGGTTTGACCCCTTCAGGTAGATCTACAAGTTCCCAAACTTGATTGAAGTACATAGACTCCATCTCAAGGTCCATGGCTTTGGCCCACTCGTCCTTATCTACATCATTCATTGCCTGACGATAAGACAATGGATCTTCTACGCCGTCATCAGGTATGACTACTTGTGTTTCTGTTAAACCCAAGTAGCGGTTAGGTTGTATCACAACCCTCCCACTGCGTCGAAGCTCTCCCACTACGTGAGGAGGACTAGACTGACGAGAAGAACTGGATTCTCCAACAACTCTTGTTGAAGGACCAGGTTCATCAACAACCCTTGTGGATCCTTCTATAGCTTCTCCTAATACTAACTTACTTCGTGGTCGAGGATCTAGAATGTGGTCTTCCTCCAAGAAAATTGCATTTGTCGATACAAATACTTTATTGTCTTGAGGGTCGTAGAAAAGACCACCTCTCGTTTCTTTCGGGTACCCAACAAAATGGCAAATTCTCGTACGTGGTTTCAATTTCTTAGGATTTGTCACTAACACATGTGCAGGACAACCCCAGATACGAAAGTAACGCAAACTAGGTTTCCATAACTCAAAAGGAGTTTCAGAAACACTTTTTGAGGGAACACTGTTAAGAATATGTACTGCAGTCTCTACTGCATACCCCCAAAACGAGCTAGGCAACTGAGCATAGCTCATCATAGATCGAACCATGTCTAACAAGGTTCCGTTTCTCCTTTCTGATACACCATTCTGTTGAGGTGTACCAGGTGCTGAGAGTTGTGATTGGATTCCATGTTCTATCATATAGTCCTGGAATCTTTGATCCAAATACTCTCCACCTCGATCTGATCGAAGCATCTTAATTGTTTTACCTAACAGGTTTTCAACCTCAGCCTTAAACTCCTTGAACTTTTCAAGAGCTTCAGACTTATGGCCCATTAGGTACAAGTAACCGTATCGTGAATAATCATCTATGAAAGAGATGAAGTATTCAAAACCACCTCGAGCCTTTACATTCATTGGACCACAGAGATCCGAATGTATTAGTTCAAGTGGTTCTTTGGCCCTGTAACCTTTTTTCCAGTAAAAGGCCTCTTGGTCATTTTACCCTCGAGACATGATTCACAGGGTGGCAAAGATGTATCTTCTACATCAGTTAGAAGTCCATTCTTAACCAAACGATCGATCCGATCGATGTTAATATGACCAAGACGAAGGTGCCAAAGATACGTGTTGTTACTTAAAGGAGAAACTCTTTGCCTTTTATTTTGTGTTTCGGCCGTTTTAAACATTTCATGACTTAAAATAGCCTTAGCATCATTTGGTCTTAACACAAATAAATTATTCTCACGCTTAGCAGAACAAATGTAAATTCCATTCTTTGAAATTAAAGCTTCATTAAGCAAGATGGAAACTGAATAACATTGTTCTAATAAAGCTGAAACAGAAATAAGGTTCCTTTTAATTCTAGGAACCAAGTACAAGTTCTCTAAAATTAAAAACCTATTTCTAAAGAATAATTTTGCAGCTCCCACTGCACGAGCTGAAACGACGTCTCCCGTTCCAACCTTGGCGTCATTTCACCCTCTGCCAGCTGCTGGAAATTATTTCCCTGAAAAGAAGAGCAAACATGATTAGTAGCTCCCGAATCCAGTATCCAGGCAAACTCATCATGTTCTACGAGACAAGTCTCTAATACAAGTAAATCGAATTTACCTTCTTTTTCTCTTCTCTTCTCCGCAAGGTAGCGGGGACAGTTCCGCTTCCAGTGACCATCTGCGTTGCAGTGGAAGCACCTGCCTTTGTCGGCCACGACCTTGGCCTTCCCCTTCCCTTGCACAACCTGTGCAGGAGCCTTCCCCTTGTCTCCCTTCCTCTTTTGGATCTGCTTCGATGAAGAAACCTGGGGTACAGATTTAGTCCCTGAGGATGAACCCTTCAGGAAATTCTTCTTGGAATGGGCCATGTTGGCCTCTCCTTTAACCACATTTTTGCCCTTGCTCTTTTGCAGGGACTCATAGATCTGTAACGCCGAGAGGAGGGTAGTCAGGTTGAACTGAATCTTATTCATGCTCGCGTTCATCCTGAATGACAGATAGCTCGCCGGGAACGAGTGAAGGATGAACGCAACCTGACTGTGCTCGCAGACAACCCCGCCATTTGCCTCAGCTATGTTGAACTGGTTAATCATGTCCAGGACATGTTCCCGAACAGATTGACCTTCCAGCATCTTGGCATTGAAGACGTTCTTCAAGGCGTCGTGGTGGAGCTGGTAGGACGGAAGTCCAAACATCTCCTGCAGGGAATTCATAATCTCCCTAGCAGTTTCTACGTTTTCGTAACGCTTTGCCAATACTTCAGATAAGTTGACCAGTATATAGACTTTGACCTTCTCGTTGGCCTTATTCCAGCGTTCATAGGCGTCTTTTACTGCCTGAGCGGCAGTGCGAGGGGGAACGGGAGGACATTCCTCCGTTAAGACGAACCTTAAGTCCTCAACCACGAGTATTGTATTAAGGTTAGATTTCCATTGTGGAAAATTTTCGCCGGTAAGTTGTTCATTTTTAAGCAGGGAAATTATAGAGGAAGACATTGCTGAAAAAACAAACAAGTGACCGTATTAGTTATCTTTGTCTTAACCCATCACACAAGCAATACAAACAATTGCATACATCCAATCAATTTTGCAAACAACCAATCAAAGAACCCTTATAAAACTATGATTGTGTTTCACAACGATGCTTTAGAGGTTTAGAAGAACAGCCACCGAAGGGTGATCAGTTGTTCCTCCTCTAAAATGAGACTCTTCTCGGTCAATTTCTAATACCAGAATAACTCATATTCCATTAGATATTAACCACCGTTGTTCGGTCAAGGATTTGTTAACAAATTAACTCCTCCCCGTAAGTGTAACCCTCCCACTTTCAGACCTCAGAGGCACGGACCAACAGGCTACCGTTAGGAAAGACAACTGTTGGTAATTAGCCTAAGCGACCCTATCCTTTTCAGGAGTTCACGGTGTTCCGAATCCTATGATCAGGCCCTCCGAAGGGGTGGTTGCGCCGAGACAACACGCAGGCGGATCATAGGAATCTCACGTTGTGACCTAGGGGTGGAGACCGAAGGATACGTTGACACGTGTCCCACTCCCACTTACTATAGTCACTTTCCCCATTCACCTTGGTATTGACCCATGCAATCACTCTCCGAAGGGAGGCCGCGCTAAAACGATACAAAGCCGAGCATGGATCTCACGGTGTGAACGTCACGGGGACGTAGGAGCAAAACTCCATTTAAATTAAGTTTTGTAATTTTCCTCCCACTAAAGTAACATATTATATATTTTAGGGTTTGATTAAACCTAGATAAATCCGGCTAAGTCATTTATCTAAGTCTAGTCCTATTATAACTATTATAATAAGACCTAATGTCTAGGTGTATTAAACCAATTTAATTTACCTAGCGACATTATTCTAACATTAACCTGTGATTAATTCAACTCCGGTGTTCTAGATCAGTTCCCAGGTAGGAGGTGTTCCGTATACCGTCAACTTAAATACCTCCAATCCTTAGACAGAACTTCACTGGTAGAGTTCCCTTATAATCTCAGGAATGTTTGTCCTACTTAGTTCATTAAAACTATTTTAAAACTAAGTAAGATATTCTAATCCTATTAGAAAGCGATCTTAGGTCTAATTAATTTTAACCCATTAAAATTAATTCATTTTAACCTAAGATCCTATGTGAACATGCATATCTTGATTATAGATTGACGGTTTCTAATCATAAAATTTTAAACTATTTCAAAATTTTAATGATTAGCCCTATAATCATGCATACTATAGTTTAAAAACAATTAACAATCATATTCAAGTTAATGAAATTAAAACTATAGAACTCTGCATTGCATGAGAATTAATATAACCCTTATATTAACCTATGGATGTATCATGCTCAATGCAACTTGATTTCCATTTTAAATAATAAACAATTTTATTATAGCCAAAAATGGAAAATCAACTTAGCATGCTGCAAACAAATTATTTTTAATATAACTCTTATATTAAAACTATGTAATTGCATGCATCATACTTTTCCATTTTCATGAATTTAATATAACTCTACTATATATTAAATAAATCATGAAAATCCATGCATTATCATCAAATATTATAATCACATTATAACATACACAATACATGAGCATGCTTTATATCCTAAGGTGGGATTAAAATTTAAATGACATCCACAAAGCATTTAAATAGTGAATAAACCGGTTTAATTGGCCCCTAGGATAAATAAAGCAAAAATTACATTAATTAAAGCTTTAAACTATCCTATTACATAAAGTACAACTCCAAAACTGGTCTAGGATCCACGAACCGACCCGAACCACTTCGAACCGGGCTTGAAAAACTCGAACCGTGCCCAAACCGGGTTGAACCGGACCAAAACGGTCCCAGCCAACCCAAAACCCCCGAATCGGACCGGTCAGTTAGGGCTTCATCCACGTTTCCACGAAAAAAACTGGCGCCGCACGAAATCGTGACAGCGTCGAGACGCTGTGAAGATAGCGTCCCGACGCTGGCGCGATTTCAACCGTCTGGAGCGTGGAATCACGACAGCGTCGAGACGCATAAGGCTAAGCGTCCCGACGCTGTTGCGTCTAGAGCTGTTTTCTGGGCAGAACTGCGGCTGTTCTTCACCAAATTCGTCGATTTCTTGCACGATCTTCATCGATTTTCAAGCGAAACCTAGACCCGGACTTTACAGACTTGATTTACAGAATATTTGCCCAAAACGCAGGGGCCTTTACATGATCAAATCATAAAATAAAGCTGTAAATCTAAGGTCAAATCAGACTAAAACAGTTTATCGCAAACCATACATTCACAATGCAATTAATCCCATCGAACAAAGCCAATCGCAAATCTCAAAACCAACGTTTTAAATTCGATAGGGCTCTGATACCAATTGAAGGGATAAATAACCCTACGCAGCGGAAGACGTCAGAGACTTTTTCGAATAAAAACGTCGATTGGGATACCAATACGACGACAAAACAAATATATTTTACAGCAAGCATTACAAACGAAATATATGCTGTAAAACAGATATAAGCATGCTGGAAAAATAGAAAAAATTCTAGATCCTAATCTAGAATTGGATCCTAATGATCCTAGTTCAAGAAAAACCTTACCCTTGAAGAAATTCTTGAACCGTTTCGCCAAAACCTTTAATAAACTGAAAAATACAGCAACCAACATCCAGTTTTGATCTTGATCTTGCTGCAAAATTCACGAACACCACTGCCAAGGTTGCACCGGTATCCTCCAAGGTATATGTGTTGAGTGGTTATGTGGGAACCCCAATAGTCTAAGGATTTTCTTCTCTGGAACTCACTTCTGTATCTCAGATGGAGGAGAGAAATCGAGAGAGAGACCGTACAGAGAGGGATGGTTAGGCGTGAATGAGGGAGAGAGTGTGAAACCGCCTCCTAACTTCTTCTTTTAACCTAACGATAAGATAGAAAGCCACCTCACACAAAATATCAGGTAACTGAAATATCAGTTACCTGATATTTTTAATTAATCATAATTCAAAATCATTATTTTAAATTATAATTAACTAAATTTTAATTAATCAATATTAATTAAAATAACATTAATTTAAATCTAATTAAAATTAATATCCCTCTTATCTTATAGTTCAATTAAATCAAATTTAATTAAACTAGAACAATTAACTAATTCAAAATTAATTAATTGTAAAATAAAATTGAACATCATATATTCAATTATTATTATTCTCTCTCATAAAACTACAGTATGAATGTACATCTAATGCACATTAATTATAACCTATAGTTTTAATATGAATCAAATTCACATTTTAGTTTGACATTCGAACCCTTTCGAATACTCAACTTAACCTTAGAAATTTACCTCAACGCCCTCATAGAGCTACCGGTGGGACCTGATGGACCTACAGATCAGAAGCTCCAACGATATGAGATTAGTTGGCTAAACTCATTAACCAAGTTAGTCAATATTCGTTAACTGTGTTTCACTCCACTAAAGAACCACAGTTGCACTCTTCTCACTGCAGATATATTTTTGTGTCCACGGATATCGACCGTCAACAGAAAGTTAGCCCTTCACGTGTGTTTGTACCCCAACTAGGTCATATTACCGTATTACCCCTGGGCTACCTCTTGGTCCTTAAGTACCAGTGCTCCTCTAATGAACAACCTGTTTGTGGTCCAACCAACAAACAGAAATCCCTCTCGTGCCATAAAGAGGGTAGGGCCCATTGTTCAAGACCCGGAGACACCACTTAAGGGAACACACCTCTACTTACCCTAATATCGGGAAGGAGTGAATTCCATCTTGTAAGACTACGTTCCCAGCTCCCCACTCGGTCTTGTCCCCAAAATGGTAGGCTTATTGAGTCGGCGAACAGGCCACTCTCACCCGTACAAATCAAAGGACAATCCCTCATGGACAGGAGTCCATAATCCACTCAGGATTAAGGCCAAGTTGCCTAGGTCATCCTAGTGAAATAGAAACCGAGCTAACTAACGGTGTTACAGTTAGTGGTTAACTATTTCGCGGTCCGGTCTTTGTGCAAACTCATTGCACAGGATACCCCCACTCGCAAGTCAACCAAATGAACGCGTTGGATCAATACGTTTGTATCAATATACAAAGCGGGTCGTATCCATAGTGTCACTAGGATAAGGTACCCAGCCTTATCCCTATACTACAGACCCTTTAGGCTAAAACTTGAACATTGATCCCCGTATGTCCCTACATACTAGTTCAAGCCTCATTCTATTAGCCTTGGATGTTTAGTTTATTGGATTAGGGTTAATAAGACAATATATAATACAAACATTGAATAATACATCACTTTATTAATGTTCGGTCAAATGTACATTTACTATCTACGAGTTTTAGGGCATAAAACCCAACAAGTTGAAGAAGACCCGAAAGAACCAGAAGAACAGAACCCAGAACAGGCTGAGCAGAGAGTTGCAGGTACAGAGGAAGTTGGAGAGGAGGTTAAAAAAAAACAGAATGAGGATGTGCAGACAGAGGTTGAGATTGAGAATGAGCTAGTTCAGGAGGCTCGAGTGGAGGTGATCATGCCGAAGGTACATAAGCGTCGCCGTATGAAGCGAAAAGTCGGTCGTATTCAGGTAGTACGAACTGATACCCCCTCGCCTCCAACTACTGACTCTAAAAAAGACAATACAGAGAGAGGAACAAGAGAAGAATGAAGCTGAAGAGAAGACGAGAGAAGAAGAAGCAAAAAGGGCTGAGGAAAAGATTCTTCCCAAGCGAAGTGAAGAAAAGGGCAAATGAATTGCTGAGGCATCGGGTGAGACTGGCGAGATTGAGGAACCAAGGTTGCCTTTTATTCGTTTCGTCAACGACCTTGCTCGAGCAAAATACCAGGAGGTGCTGAAACGTGACTTCTTGTTCGAACGAGGATTTGGCAGTGATTTGCCCAGGTTCTTAGAGTCTGGAATAGCGAACCTTGGGTGGAGGTAGTTTTGTGCGAAACCAGAACCTGTAATTCCAACATTGTTCGGGAATTTTACGCTAATCTTGACGTTAAGGATGACTTTGAGGTTATAGTTCGAGGAGTGCCTGTATAGTGGAGCCCAGAAACCAGTAATAATTTGTTTAATCTCCAGGATTTTTCGCATGCAGTTTTTAAGGAAATGATGGTTGCACCATCGAGCGACCAATTAAGTGCGGTTGTCCGAGAGGTAGGCACTGAGGGGGCTCAATGGAGGGTGTCGCAGATGCGGAAGCACACGTTTCAAGCTGCTTATTTGAAGAGTGAAGCCAACACTTGGATGGGTTTCATTAGGCTACGCTTACTGCCGACAACACACGACTCCACAGTATCTCAGGACAGGGTATTGCTTGCCTTTGCCATTCTTCGCTCGATGAGTATTGATGTAGGAAAAATAATTTCTTCTGAGATTGTTGACTGCTGAAAAAAGAAGGTGGGGAAGTTGTTCTTCCCAAATACAATTACTATGTTGTGCAGAAACGCAGGGGTTCCAATGGATGAGAATGATGTAATTTTATTTGATAAGGGAATCATTGATACGCCCAATTTGGCGCGACTCCAGCGTACGCAGGAGATACGATAAGGAAGGCTAATCTACGGCATGAATACGATTCTAGAACAACTGACACTGTTGGCCAGCAGGCAGGAGTTTGCTGAGAGGCAAACTTTAACCTTCTGGACCTATGTTAAGAATCGTGATTTTGGTTTGAAGAGGGCGCTGCAAGAAAATTTGTCAAAACCATATCCAGCCCTCCCTGCATTCCCCGAAGACTTACTGAACCCCTGGATTCCTCCGCTGCCTGCTGAGAAGGAAGATGAAGAAGAAGATTTGGGTCAGGAAGATTGAAGGAGGATTTGAGCGCGCACTATTTTTGTTGACATATTTTGTTTGCTGGCGCATTCCTGACCACATCTTCTTATATAATTGCTTGTCTGTTTCTTTTTAATTTTTCTTATGCTAAAAAATATATCTGCTTTGTAATGTTTTTCTTAAATGTTTTTAATGAAATATAGATATTTCCATTCCATGAGCACTGACTAACTCTAACTTAACTATTTTCTTCTGAATTTTTGAAGCTTAGACTGATTAAGCTTAATTAGATCAAGGTATTCTGATCTCCAGAAACCTTCTGCTTGAACATTTCTTCTAGCCTCGACTTTTGCTGCGGCAAAGAAGATTTTTGAGGTAGTATTGACTTATATGATCCACTTTAAGCTTAGTTCTAGTCCCACGCTTAGTTTGAAATTCATAAAGAAAAATTTTAGTTTGGGGGTATAATTTGCAAAAATAATGATTCATTGGGGACAATGAATATTTCAAGTTTGGGGGACTTTTTGCTACTCCAATTGTTTTGCTCGAGCATTCCTCTCCTTCAAGTAAAAATTTTCTAGGTTGTTGAGTAACCGGGGACATTTGTGATACCGACAGTTTATGTTCGCGTCAAAAGGTAACCTAGGAAATGTAGAAAAAAATGAGACGAAAATTATATGCTGAAAAAAAAATTATTTGTTGAAGATTTTGCTTAAAAAATTGATGGAGCAAAAGTTTTGAAGGATGAATGATGATCCAGCAGTTTTTCTGTCTCCCAGAACTTAGGTGAGCTTCATCATAAAATGTCGCCAATCTGAGGGGCAAGAGATGAAATAACTAAGGATTCTTGAGCTTTATAAAGAGTATTGAGCCTAGTTGGTGATGAGTTTGAGGCAAGGGTATACTGCACCATAAAGTGGGTCATCCCATACTTAAGAACTTATGACTGTAAGGCTGCTTTAAGTCTGAAAAATAAAAATAAACTCCTTGAAAATATGTTTTAAGATGTCTGATAATAGAGCTAGGCTGTGGTAAGTTCTTAGAATTAAGTTAAAAGTGGTGATTATTTGTCCATGCCGGAGGAATCATTTTGCTGTAGCAGAGCTCGGTTTTGCAGAGTGCTCAGGTAAAGGTCAAAGGTAGTATTGGATTGTCTGATTTGATTAAGCTAATTCTTTGTCTAATGTTTTTAAATTCTTAAGGGAAGGTGAGTTAGTATTGCTCGGGACGCGCAATAGTTAAAGTTTGGGGGTGTGATAACTACCCAAAAGGTAGTTATTTAGGCCTCATTTCTATAAGGATTTGTGTGTCTTTTGTGCTTAAGAGGGTTGGTTTTAGATGGATATTACATGTTTTAACCCATTTCGAAGAATGGAAGCATTGGAAATTATTTTGTGCAGATTATGCTGCTGAGCGACTGGAGGGAGCAAATTCTGTCCTGCAGCAAAACTGGGAACAAAACTGCCACATCACAGCTCGTTAGCCAGCTTCATGAACCAACTTTTGTTGAGTTATTCTCGTGATAAAGGATCAAGGAGAGCCTTACACGTGTCCTAGTTGACCTAATTCAAGCCTCCCATCCTTCTATAAAAGGAAGTAGCCGTCAAAGTCAAGAGCATTCCATCTTTGTTTGGAAGCCGAGTAGTATAGAGAGATTAGAGATTACCAAGAACACCATTGTTCACAAGCTGGTTGAGGAGATTGTTATTTTCTTTATTATCTTGTAACTATAGACATGCCTACTCAGATTGTAATTCATGTTTCCATGTTTATTATGAACTAAGTAGTTTAAGGTGTTGGTTAGGAATATGTAGTTGCTGTGCTTAAACTTTAGTAATATATTGATTATTGCATCTTGGTTAATTGTTGTGCCTATTTACATTTTATGACCACCTGGCCAGCCGGTGTGAATATCTCTCTCTAGTTTCAGGGATGATTTAGAGAGTGTGTGGCAATTATCCACACTACGATCATTGTGTATTGGTGAACGCCAGTGTGAGCTAGGGATAGCCAGTTGCTTAGTGCTTGATCGGTCGCACTTCATTGGGGTTGAAACACATTCCAAAAGATCCGGAGTTCCGGGAGGAATCCGCTAATAATACTGCGAGAGTTGCATGATCAATAATATTGCTAGAGCATCTTTTTAAACAACTATTAAGCCTAACCAGCGCCTGTCTTTAATTTGCCTGTCTATTTGTTTATTCTTTGTTCTGTCTTTTACTTTGCTCCAGCATAATTCTTATAAAACCAAATCATTGTTACCATCTTTGAAACCATTAGAAAGTTACACAAAATAGATAAAGTGGAAGCTAATTCAGGACTCGGATTGATAATATTACTTGTTGCAGACTGTGTATACTTGCACAGGAATTCTAGAGTCTTTTTATACCATATTTTACTCACTCTAGGAACCCAACAGATACCCCCACTCGCATGTCAACTACATGAACGCGTTGGATCATAGTGTTTGTATCATAATACAAAGTGGGTCGTATCCATAGTGTCACCAAGATAAGGTACCCAGCCTTATCCCTATACTATAGACCTTTTAGGTTGTTACTTGAACGTCGATCCCCGTATGTCCCTACATACTAGTTCAAGTTACATACAAACAACCTTGGATCTTAGTTTATTGGATTTGGGTCAAATAGTGCAATATTAAACAATAACATTTTATTGTAGAAACTAAATAACACTTTATTGAACACAAGTATAAAATTTGTTTACATTCACTATCTACGAGTTTTAGGGCATAAAACCCAACATGGTCATGGAGTAGAGCCCACAGGCTTTCGCCTGCACCTGTCCTGAACATAAGGAGCAAACAAGCTTAGTTAACTCACTCATCTCAGTACACATATCGCTTACCTTGCTCTTCGTGGTAGCTTGGACAGCTACGACAGGTTCTCTCGTCCCAAATTGCTGAGAGTTCTCGGCCATACTGGAAATCAATTGTCTTGACTCAACTGGCGTCTTGTTCACAAGTGCTCCCCCACTGGCAGCGTCTACCATACTTTGGTCCATAGATAGCAGTCCCTCATAAAAATATTGGATCAACAACTGATCCGAGATCTGATGGTGGGGTAAACTGGCACATAAGCGCTTGAATCTCTCCGAGTACTCATGGAGTGTCTCCCTAGTGATCTGCGAAATTCCATAAATTTCTTTTCTAATGTTGGCAGCTCTAAATTACATGTCGTCTCGAGGTAGGTAATACAAAGTGGCTGTTGGTTTAGATCTGGCGCTGCCAGCTGCCTCAACTGAAGGATTGGAATTCCCAATTCCGTTACAGCGGAAGCAATTGAACCGTTCGTAAATCAGTTTCATTCTACAAAATACCAATACATTGGCAAATAATTAAGCAATGAGAAACATACCTCCGTTGATGACTCTGAATTCTTCAATGGACACCACCACAAGAGCTTCCCCGCTATCCTCTGAGATTGGGAACGGAGTGGTGGGACTCCCTCACGTTCTTGAATTTTGAGAAGTAAAATCAACGAGAGAATGAAGAACTTCTCTGTCTTCACTTGCGAGAGAATTGAGAGAGAGGAGAGTTGAGAGATAAAAGAGATTCTACAGAATGAGATCACTCCCTTCAGACCTCTCTTTCTTTGCGTGAACATACGTGAGTGAGAAAAAAATTAATTAATTAAAACAAATTTTAATTAATTAAATATATTAATTAATTAATTAATAATATAATTAAATATCTAATATTTAATTACATGTGCATTAAATCATATTAATGCACATTCCTCACATAAGTTATAGTTTCAATCAATTTAACTAAATCCAATTTAATCAAAATAATTTAAAACAACCAATTAATTAATTCAATGATTAATCAATTATCAAATATTTAATTAACCCATCATTTGAATGATATTCAAATATGCATCTCTCTTATAACCTATAGTTTTAATATGAATCCAATTCACATTAAAATTAAACTATATATATTAATTTAATTAAAACACAATTAACTAAATTAAATTGAACAATTAATTAATTCAAAAATTAATTAATTTTATAATTAATTAAATATTAACCAAACTTTTTTTTTTTTTGAAAAAAAATATTAACCAAACTTAACTAATTACATATTATAATCACATTCTAATATATTTCTCATATATTATAGTTCAATTAAATCACATTTAATTCAACTAAATTGAATAATTAATTAATTAGTAATTAATTAATTAATTTACTAATTAAATTTCATATACTTAATTAGCCATATATTTGAAATCTTTCAAATAAATTATTCTCTCAATTTAATAAAGTTTAATCACATATATTAAACATTATATTATAATATATCACCACACATTATATTAATTATATCTCATACAATTAACTTGATTCCCATATTGAATTTGAACTATTCAAATTCTTTCAAGACAAATTGTTTCAATTACTCTTTACGAGCTAGTAGGGGGACCTAATGGACCTACAGATCAGAAGCTTCAATGATATGAGGTTAACTAACTAAACTCATCGATCGAGTTAACCAATATTCATTAACTGCAGGTCACTCCACTAAAGACCTACAGCTGCACTCTTCTCACTGTAGAATATTCTCTGTGTCCACGGATATTGACCAATAACGGTAAGTCAATCCTTCACGAGTGTTTGTAACTTCAGCTGGGTCAAATTACCGTTTTACCCCTGAGTTACCTCTAGCTCCTTAAGTACCACTGCTTCTCTAATTAACAACCTGTTTATCGTCCAATCAGTAAACAGAAAGTGAAGGGAATAAAAGTCCCCACGCAGCGGAAGCGCATCGTTTGGACCTTACGCCGTATATTAATTAACATTAAAATACTGTTACGATAACTCAAACAAAACTTTAAACTAACTTTAAAGTCGCTGTAAAAACGGTTTAAACATGCTAGAATAAATCTAAATTTATTTTAAAAAACTTTTCTAACGAAAAGAGGAAGAACCGTTACAAACCTCCGTTGTAGACTTGACCGTTCTTCACCGACAACGCTCCAACGAACGAAAACGCAGCAGCCTTCTCGCCTCTTGATCGCTGGATTTTCTTCTTTGAATGACACAATAACCACAGAGGTTACACCGGTATGTCTCTATGTCTAGGAGGCCAAAGACTTGTGGGAGTCTTTCTCTAAGAGGGAGGCTAGAGAGAATTCTAGGTCTTGTCTTTCAAGAGTGTCAAGTGTCATGACCAATTAGGTCTAGTGTTCTATTTATAGAAGAGAGGCCATGAATAAAATATTCAATTAAATCAATCTTTTCCAAAATTGATTCAATCTTATTCCTTAATTAATCAATCATGATCAATCAATTCCCCAATTGATTAATCTTTTCCATAAATGACTAATTTCTTCCATAAGTAATTAGATCATTCCCATAAATGATTAATCACTTCCTTAAGTGATTAATTATTTACATAATTGATTAATTCATGGTTAATGAATTCTTTAATTAATTAACCACCAATTAAATATCACATATTTAATTTTCGGCCTTGAATTAATTAATTTTGCCCAAACATATTTTAGGACTTAATTTAATTAATTCATTATTTGAACTCTTTCAATCTTCCATAAATTTATATTTGAACTTCTTCAAATATTAATTTCTCTCACAATAATATATCAATATATATTATATTTATTTCCCTTAGTAAATTGAACATTTTCAATTTACATTTAATTACTTAGTTGCCTCAAATTACTTTACGAGCTACCAGTGGGACCTTATGGACCTGCAGATCAGAAGCTCCAACGATGTGAGATTAATTGGTTAAACTCATTAACCACAATAATCAATATTCGTTAACTGTGTGTACATTCCACTATAGACTCACAGTTGCACTCTTCTCACTGCAGACATATTTTCTGTGTCCACGGAACTTAGACCAATATCGACTAGTTAGTCCTTCACGAGTGTCCGTAACACCAGCTGGGTCAAATTACCGTTTTACCCCTGGGTCACCTCTATTTCCTTAAGTACCAATTCTCCTCTAATGAACAATCTGTTTATGGTCCAACCATCAAACAGAAAACCCTCTCGTGCCATTGAGAGGGTAGGGCCCTTTGTTCAAGACTCGGAGTAACCACTTAAGGGAACACTCATCTGCTTCCCTAAAGTCGGGAAGGAGTGAATTCCATCTTATACGATTATGTTCCCAGCTCCCCATTCGATCTTGTCCCCAAAGTGGTAGGCTTATTGAGTCGGCGTATTGGCCACTCTCACCCATACAAATCAAAGGACAATCTCTCATGAGCAGGAGTCCATAATCAACTCAGGATTAAGACTAAGTTGTCTAGGTCGTCCTAGTGAAAATAGAAAACCAACTAGTTAACGGTGTTATAACTAGTGGTTACTATTTCGCGGTCCGGTCTTATGCAAACTCATTGCATAGGATACCCCCACTCGCATGTCTCCTACACGAACGCGTTGGATCGCAGCGTTTGTATCAAATACAAAGTGGGCCGTATCCATAGTGTCACCAGGATAAGGCACCCAGTCTTATCCCTATACTATAGACCCTTTAGGCTGTTTCTTGAACAATGATCCCATATGTCGCTACATATAGTTCAAGACTCATATTACAGCCTTGGATGTCTAGTTTATTGGATTAGGGTTATTATTAGGCAAAGACAAACATAAAATAACTAACAACAATTAATGGAAAAATATATCAATATTATTTCATTAATATCTGGTCAACGGTTACATTCACTATCTACGAGTTTTAGGGCATAAAACCCAACAGAAAGTCCCTCTCGGGCCAGTGAGAGGGCGGGATCCCTTTGCTCAAGACCCGGAGTCACCACTTAAGGGAAAACTCATCTACTTCTCCTAGAAGTGAGAAGGAGCGAATTCCATCTTGTGTTGTCATGTCCCCAACCCCCCACTTGGTCTTGTCCCCAAGAAGGTAGGCTTATTGAGTCGACGTGCAGGCCACTCTCACCCGTACTAATCAAAGGAAAATCCCTCGAGAGAAAGAGTTCATGACCCACTCAGGATTAAGACTAAGTTACCTAGGTCATCCTATTGAAATAGTAACCTAACTAGTTAACCGTGTTACATCTAGTGGTTTACTATTTCTTGGTTCGGTCTTATGCAAACTCATTGCATAGGATACCCCGCTCACATGTCTCCTACATGGACGCCTTTGATCAATACGTCTGTATCGAATACAAAACGGGTCGTATCATATAGTGTTACCAGGATAAGGTAACCAACCTTATCCCTATACTATAGACCTTTTAGGTTGTTACTTGAACATTGATCCCCGTATTGTTGGGTTTTATGCCCTAAAACTCATAGATAGTAAATGTACTTTTGACTGAACATTAATAAAAGTGATGTATTATCTATGTTTGTATTATATCTTGTCTTATTAACCCTAATCCAATAAACTAAACATCCCAGGCTAATAGAATGAGGCTGGAACTAGTATGTAGGGACATACGGGGAACAATGTTCAAGTTTTAGCCTAAAGGGTTTGTAGTATAGGGATAAGGCTAGGTACCTTATCTTGGTGACATTATGGATATGGCTTGCTTTGTATTTTGATACAAACGCAATGATCAAATGCGTTCATGTAGTTGACATGCAAGTGGGGGTATCCTGTGCAATGCGTTTGCACAAAGATCATACCGCGAAATAGTTAACCACTAACTGTAACAGCGTTAGTTAGCTCGGTTTCTATTTCACTAGGATGACCTAGGCAACTTGGCCTTAATCCTGAGTGGATTATGGACTCCTGTCCATGAGGGATTGTCCTTTGATTTGTATGGGTGAGAGTGGCCTGTTTGTCGACTCAATAAGCCTACCATTTTGGGGACAAGATCGAGTGGGGAGCTGGGAACATAGTCTCACAAGATGGAATTCACTCCTTCCCGACGTTAGGGTAAGTAGAGGTGTGTTCCCTTAAATGGTGTTTCCGAATGTTGAACAATGGGCCCTACCCTCTCTATGGCACGGGAGGTGCTTCTGTTTATTGATTGGACCTCAAACAGGTTGTTCATTAGAGAAGCACTGGTACTTAAGGATAAAGAGGTAGCCCATTGGTAAAATGGTAATTTCACCTAGTTGGGGTACGAACACACGTGAAGGGCTAACTTGCTGTTGATGGTTGATATCCGTGGACACATAAATATATCTACAGTGAGAAGAGTGCAACTGTGGTTCTATAGTGGAGTGAACCACAGTTAACAAACATTGATTAATTTGGTTGATGAGTTTGGGCGATTAATCTCATATCATTGGAGCTTCTGATTTGTAGGTCCATTAGGTCCCACTGGTAGCTCTGTAAGGGCGTTGAGGTAAATTTCTAAGGGAGAATTGAATATTCGAAGGGGTTCGAATATTAAGTTAAAATATGAATTTGATTCATATTAAAAACCATAGGTTATAATTAATGCACATATGATGTTTATTAATTCTATAGTTTATTTGAGAGAAATATAATTAAATATATAATATTTAATTGGAATATTAATTAGTTGGTGAATTAATTCATATTTCTTTTTTAATTTAATTTAATTAAATTTTGATTTAATTAAGTTATATTAAAACTATAGGTTAAGTGGAGTATTTGTATAAATATGTTTTATACAAATAAAATTGAATTAAATCAAAAGTTAATTTAATTAAAATAATTAATTAATATTTATTATTAGATATTAATTAATTAATCTTCTTCCCAGCAGTTAGGTTAACTGATGGGAACGTGTCTTCCACCTATCCTGAGGCCTGCTTGAAATGAGGGGATTAAGGGAAGTTGGCTTTTTCTTCCGTAACTTAATCCCTTTAGTTTATTCCATCTCTCTCAATCTCACGCAACTCTCTCTCTCAATTCCCAAGATCTCCCTGCATTTTTTCTCTCAAGAAAACAAAGATCAAAATCCTCCTAACCCTCAGAAATCACGCTCCCACAAGCTCCTAACACATTTTCCTTCAAGAGAATACCGGTGCAACCTTCGTGGTTGTGTTCGTGACGATTTTCCAGCAAGATAAAGAAAGGTTTTGTTGTTGGCTTTTGCGTGGATTCAAGGGAATTTTGGTGAAACGATCAAGTACGATGCTTGCGATAAGTAGATCTTGATCCCTTGATCGTTAGGATCAACTAGAAATCTATTATAGAGGTTTTTCTAAGTGATCAAACATGCTTTATTCATGAATTTAAGTATATATAATAGTTATTGTTTGCTGTGATTTTATTCCAACGTATTGGTATTTTAATTCGGGTTAAGAACTGAGTAAAGGTTATGTATGTGTCCGCTGCGCAAGGGCTTTTATCCCTGCAATTGGTATCAGAGCCTTCTCTGTATTTTAATTTGGGAATTAAAATTTGTGTTGGTTTTAGGTGGGATTTGCATAATGTATGTATTATTTTTCGATAAACTGTTTAGGTTTAATTGGCCATAGTTTTTTATGAATTTTTTATGCAATCAAATGTTAGGGCTCCTGTGTTTTTGGGCATTTATTCATAAAAATCGAGTCTATACAATTCGGGTCTAGAATAGGTTGAATATCTACAAAGAACACGATCAAATTCGAGGCCAATTCGCGATGATCAGTTGTTGTTTCTTCCCAGAAACGAGTTCCAGACGCAACAACGTCGGGACGCTTGGCCTTGCGCGTCCTGGCGCTGTCGCGATTTCACCCAGCGAACGGTTGAAATCGCACCAGCGTCGGGACATTGTGCTTAAAGCGTCTCGACGCTATCGCGATTTCGTGCGGCGATTAGGGTTTCGTGCAGATGTAATTTCCAGCCACTATACCGGTCCGGTTCGTGCGGTTTGGGTTGAGCTGGGACCGGTTTGGTCAGGTTCAACCCCTTTCTTGGGCGGTTCGAGATTTTCAAGACTGGTTCGAGTGGGTTCGGGTCGGTTCATGCATTCTGGACAAGTTATGGAGCTGTATATTATGTAATAGGATAGATTTAAAGCTTTATTATTGTAATTTTGCTTTAATTTATCCTAGGGGCCAATTAAATCGGTTTATTCACTGTTTAAGTGCTTTGGATGTCATTTAAATATTAATCCCACCTTAGGATATAAAGCAAGCTCATGCATTATGTATGTTATAATATGATTATAATGTATGGATGATAATGCATGGATTTATTTTCATGATTGATTTATATATATTTGAGTTATATTAAAATCATGAAAATGGAATTGTGTGATGCATGCAATTACATAGTTTAAGTATAATTGTTATATTTAAAAATGAATGGTTTGTAGCATGCTACTATGATTTACCTTTTTTGGCAATAATTAATTGTTAATTTATTAAAAATGGAAATCAAAGAAGCATTGAGCATGTAACATCCATTGTTTAATATAAAAGTTATATTAAATACATGCAATGCTATAATATAGTTTTAATTTCATTAATTAGAATATGATTGTTAATTGTTTTTTAAAACTATAGTATGCATGATTATAGGACTAATCATTAAAATTTTGAAATAGTTTAAAATTTATGATAAGAAATTGTCAATCTATAATCAAGATATGCATGCTCACACAGGAACTTAGGTTAAAATGAATTAATTTTAAATGAGTTAAAATTAATTAGACCTAAGGTCACTTTCTAATAGGATTATAATATTCTTACTTAGTTTTAAAATAGTTTTAATGAACTAAGTAGGACAAACATTCATGTTATTATAAGGGAATTCTACCAGTGAAGTTTTGTCTAAGGATTGGGGGTATTAAAGTTGATGGTATACGGAACACCTCCTACCTGGGAACTGATCTGGATCACAGGAGTTGAATTAGTCACAGGTTAATGTTAGATTAATGTCGCTAGGTTAATTAAATATGTTTAATGCACCTATACATTAGGTCTTATTATAATAGTTAGAATAGGACTAGACTTAGATAAATAACTTAGCCAGATTTATCTAGTTTTAATCAAACCCTAAAATACCCGATAGGTTACTTTAGTGGGAGGAAAATTTCAAAACTTGATTTAAATCGAGTTTTGCTTCTACGTCCCTATATAATTCACAACATGAGATCCATGCTCGGCTTCGTGTCGTTTTAGCGTGGTCTCCCTTCGGAAAGTGTTTGCATGGATCAATAACAAGGTCAATGGGGAAAGTGACCATAGTAAGTGGGAGCGGGACACATGTTAACGTATCCCTCGGTTTCCACCCCTTGGTCACAATGTGAGATTCCTATGATCCGCCTGCGTGTTGCCCTGGAGCAACCATCCCTTCAGAGGGCCTGATCATAGGATTCGAAACACCGTGAACTCCTGGAAAGGGTAGGATCGCTTAGGCTAATTACCAACAGTTGTCTTTCCTAATGGTAGCCTGTTGGTCTGTGCCTTTGAGATCTGAAAGTGGGAGGGTTACACTTACGGGGATGAGTTAATAGGTTAACAAATCCTTGACCGAACAACGGTGGTTAATATCTAATGGAATATAAGTTATTCTGGGATTAGAGTTGACTGAGAAGAGTCTCATTTTAGAGGAGGAACAACAGATCACCCTTCGGTGACTATTCTTCTAAACCTCTAAAACATCGTTGCATAACACAATCAATAGTTTTATTAGGGTTCTTTGATTGTTTGTTTGCAAAATTGATTGGATGTATGCAATTGTTTGTATTGCTTGTGTGATGGATTAAGGCAAAGATAACTAATACGGTCCAATTGTTTGTTTTTTCAGCAATGTCTTCCTCTGTAATAGCCTTGCTTAAAAACGAGAAATTAACTGGCGATAATTTCCCCACGTGGAAATCAAATTTAAACACTATACTCATGGTAGAAGATCTGAGGTTTGTCTTGATGGAGGAGTGTTCTCCAGTTCCTCCTCGCACTTCCACTCATGCAGTAAAGGATGCCCATGAACGCTAGACGAAGGCCAACGAAAAGGCCCGAGTCTATATATTGGTCAGCTTGAATGAAGTCTTGGCCAAGCGTTAAGAGAACGTGGAAACTGTCAGGGAGATTATGAATTCCCTGCAGGAGATGTTTGGACTCCCGTCCTATCAACTCCACCACGATGCTTGAAGAATGTCTTCAACGCCAAAATGCAAGAGGGACATCCTGTCTGGGAACATGTCCTGGACATGATGAACCGGTTTAATTTTGTCGAGGCGAACGACGGGGTAGTCTGCAAGCGCAGTCAGGTTGCGTTAATTCTTCATTCGCTTCCTCCTAGTTATATGCCGTTTAGGACGAATGCGAGTATGGACAAGATACAGTTCAACCTGACCACCCTCCTTAATGAGTTACAGATTTATGAGTCCATGCTGAAAAACAAGGGCAAAAATGTGGTGAAAGGAGAGGCCAATGAGGCCCATTCCAAGAAAAAGTTCTTGAAGGTTTCATCCTCAGGAACAAAATGTGTGCCTCAGGCTTCTTCATCGAAGCAAATTCAGAAAAGGAAGGGTGATAAGGGGAAGGCTCCTACGCAAGCTGTGCAAGGTAAGGGAAAGGCCAAGGTCGTGGTCGACAAGGACAGATGCTTCCACTGCAATGTGGATGGTCACTAGAAGCGCAATTGTCCTCGTTACCTCGCTGAGAAGAAGAGAGAGAAAGAAGGTAAATTCGATTTACTGGTTTTAGAAACATGTCTTGTAGAACATGATGAGTGTTCTTGGATATTGGATTTGGGAGCCACTAATCATGTTTGCTCCTCTTTTCAGGGAAATGATTTCCAGCAGCTGGCTGATGGCGAAATGACTCTCAAGGTTGGAACGGGAGAGGTCATTTCAGCGCGAGCAGTAGGAGTTGCTAAATTATTTTTTAGAAATAAAATGAATCTTTATTTTTAATTTTAGAGGACTTGTATCTGGTTCCTAGAATTAAAAGGAATCTTTATTTTTGTTTCTGCTTTACTAGAAAAATGTTATTCTATTTCATTCTTGCTTAATGAAGCTATTATTTCTCGAAATGGAATTTATATTTGTTCACCTAAGAGTGAAAATAATTTATTTGTGTTAAGACCTACTGATGCTATAGCTATTTTAAATCATGAGATGTTTAAAACAGCAGAAACTCATAACAAAAGGCAAGAGATTTCTCCTCTAAGTAACAACACGTATCTTTGACACCTTCGTCTCGATCATAATAACATCAATCGTTTGGTTAAAAATGGACTTCTAACTGATTTAGAAGATACATCTTTACCACCCTGTGAATAGTGTCTTGAGGGTAAAATGACCAAGAGGCCTTTTACTGAAAAAGGTTATAGGACCAAAGAACCACTTGAACTAATACATTCAGATCTTTGTGGTCCAATGAATGTAAAGGCTCGAGGCGATTATGAATATTTCATCTCTTTCATAGATGATTATTCACGATACGGTTACTTATACCTAATGGGCCATAAGTCTGAAGCTCTTGAAAAGTTTAAAGAGTTTAAGACTGAGGTAGAAAACCTGTTAGGCAAAAAAATTAAAACACTTCGATCTGATCGAGGTGGCGAGTATTTGGATCAAAGATTCTAGGACTATATGATAGAACATGGAATCCAATCCCAACTCTCAGCACCTGATAGCGAGCATAACTAGCTAGTTTTCCTTAATTAATTTAGCTATTCTTTTATAATTAAATGGCTAAAATTATGCATTTTTGTGTTGTATTTGTAGGAAATAAGTATTGGAGCCAATCGTGTGTTCGGGACATGAAAAGAGGCTAAAGAATCGAAAAGAATCGAAGTTGGAAGCATTGTGGACTGACCTTGCCGAGGACTAGCGTCGAGACCCTTAGTTGAGGGCGTCTCGACGCTGCGCTTTCCATTTCTGATTAGGCAGAAACAAGTCACAGCGTCTCGACGTTGTGACCATAGCGTCTCGACGCGGTGTGAATTTCATTCTAGGATCCGCGGTATCGCGATAGCGTCGCGACGTTGTGACGATTTTTCAGCCTATTTATATTTTTAGATCAGGGGTTTTTGAGGGACTTCTTTTGGACGATTTGGAGGCCAAAAACTCGATAGAAAGGCTGCTGTGAAGGCTGAAGCAAGGGGATAAAAGTGGATTTCAAGGCTTTGTTCCTGAGGATCGTAACGGGGACGTGCAGTCTCGGCCTACTTAGCGTTTACATCTCTTTTCCCTTTTTTCTAGTAGTTTCTATGGCTTATTTAGACTTAGTGTATATCGTAACGTGGATTATGTGTAGCTAAGTTTAATTCTTAGGGATTGATGTAGCCATTGGGCACTTTATGGATTGAATGTATGGATTGTTGTTATTGATTTCATTTATGCAAAATTGTGTTCTTAATGCTTTCAATTTACCGGCCATAAATTGATTGATGTTTGTGTTTGAATCTAACTTGGGAGAGAGGATTTAACTTAGAAATCATTGTGCATAACTAGAATTTAGCTAGAGATCAGGAGATAATAGTTAATTCTAGAAATCGGTAAAAAGGACTAACCTTAATGCCTTGCATGTTTAATGGATTTAGATAGGGATATTGGGTTCATTGCATGTGAGAAAATTACGTATGCTCGGGAGAGGTATGTATGATTGTTGTTTCCTTGATTTATGAATCATAACATGTTAAAAATCCATGAATTAATCTATAATCCCAATTGGTAAATCAACTCCCTAAGACCATTGTCTCCATTAGATTGTCACACTTTTTTATTGTTTTGTATTAGATTTCCATTATTTCTCACTTTGTTTGGTGCCCTAAATAAAATTGGACAAGACTATTTTCGGTAATTAGAGTTGATAAAAAAATCCAATCCACAGGACGACACTCGATTTCAAAATCACTTTACTATTACTTGACCCGTGCGCTTGCGGTAGGAAAATTCCACATCAGCACCTGGTACACCTCAGCAGAATGGTGTAACAGAAAGGAGAAATAGAACCCTGTTAGACATGGTTCGTTCTATGATGAGCTATGCTCAATTTCCTAGCTCGTTTTGGGGGTATGCAGTAGAGACTATAGTACATATTCTTAACAACGTTCCCTCAAAAAGTGTTTCTGAAACTCCTTTTGAGTTATGGAGGGGGCGTAAATCTAGTTTGCGTTACTTCCATATCTGGGGTTGTCCTGCACACATGCTAGTGACAAATTCTAAGAAATTGGAACCACATTCTAGAGTATGCCAATTCGTTGGATACCCCAAAGAAACGAGAGGTGGTCTTTTCTACGACCCTCAAGAAAATAAAGTGTTTCTATTGACAAATGCTACTTTCTTGGAGGAAGACCACAATCGAGATCATAAACCACAAAGTAAGTTAGTATTAGGAGAAGCTACAGAATAGTCAACAAGAGTTGTTGATGAACTTGGTCCTTCAACAAGAGTTGATGGAGGAGCCAGTTCTTCACGTCAATCTCATCCTCCTCACATAGTGGAGAGCTTCGACGCAGTGGGAGGGTTGTAATTCAACCTGACCTCTACTTGGGTTTAACTGAAACACAAGTGGTCATACCTGATGACGGCGTTGAGGATCCATTGTCTTATCGTTAGGCAATGAATGATGTAGATAAAGATGAATGGGCCAAAGCCACTGACCTTGAGATGAAGTCTATGTACTTCAATCAAGTTTGGGAACTTGTAGATCCACCTGAAGGGGTAAAACCCATAGGGTGTAAATGGATCTATAAGAGGAAAAGAGATGCTGCTGGGAAGGTACAAACTTTCAAAGCAAGACTTGTAGCAAAGGGTTATACCCAAAGAGAATGGGTAGACTATGAAGAAAACTTTTCTCCAGTTTCTATGCTTAAGTCCATAAGAATTCTCTTATTCATTGCCACATTTTATGATTATGAAATATGGCAAATGGATGTCAAGACTGCTTTTATGAATGGCAATCTTGAAGAGAGTATTTTTATGTTTCAGCCCGAAGGGTTCATAACCCAAGGTCAGGAGCAAAAGGTTTGCAAACTGAATTGATCCATTTATGGGTTGAAGCAGACTTCCAGATCTTTGAATATACGATTTGATACTGCGATCAAATCATTTGGCTTTGACCAAAACGTTGATGAACCTTGTGTATACAAGAAAATCAACAAGAATAAAGTAGCTTTCCTCGTACTTTATGTTGACGACATCCTACTCATTGGGAATGATTTAGGATATCTATCTGACGTGAGACCCAATATGTTCTTGGAATCCAGATTATTCGGGATCGAAAGAACAAATCGCTAGCTCTGTCTGCAACGTATATCGAAAAAATGTTGACCCGATATTCGATGCATAACTCCAAGAAGGGCTTGTTGCCTTTCAGGCATGGGGTTCACCAGTCTAACGAACAGTCTCCTAAGACACCTCAAGAAGTTGAGGAAATGAGACGGATTCTCTATGTCTCTATAGTGGGTAATTTAATGTATGCAATGCTCTACACGAGGCCTAACATCTGTTATGTTGTAGCGATTATCAGCAGATATCAATCAAATCTAGGGTTAGACCACTGGATCGCCGTTAAAGGAATCCTCAAGTATCTTAGGAGAACGAGGGACTATATGCTGGTGTTTGGGGCTAAAGAGTTAGTTCTCACTCGATACACCGACTCTGACTTTCAGTCTGACAAGGATTCTAGGAAATCCACGTCAGGGTCAGTGTTGACCCTTAACGGGAGAGCTGTAGTTTGGAGAAGTATAAAGCAAGGATGCATATCAGACTCCACCATGGAGGCTGAGTATGTAGCTGCTTGTGAAGTAGCTAAGGAAGTTGTTTGGCTAAGGAAGTTCTTTACTGATTTGGAAGTTGTTCCAAATATGAACTTATACTGTGACAACAGTGGGGCTGTAGCCAATTCAAAGGAACCTCGCAGCCACAAACGAGGTAAACATATAGAGAGGAAGTATCATCTGATTCGAGAGATTGTGCAAAGAAAAGATGTGGTTGTGACCAAGATCGCTTCAGAGCACAACATTGTTGATTCGTTTACGAAGGCCCTCTTGGCTAAAGTGTTTGAGGGTCATCTAGAAAGTTTAGGTTTGCGAAACATGTATATAGCGTAATCTAGGGTAAGTGGGAGATGTGTAATGGGTGTAAGGATGCCCTAGTTTATTGTATTTTGTATATTTACTTTTCATGTAATATACAACATACATGTACCATTTCCAGCTGTGGATTATTTTGTATATACTTTCCCATTAACTTGAGTTTTAGTTCAAGTGGGAGTTTGTTGGGTTTTATGCCCTAAAACTTGTAGATAGTAAATGTACTTTTGACTGAAAAATTAATAATAGTGTTGTATTATCTATGTTTTTATTATATCTTGTCTTATTAACCCTAATCCAATAAACTAAACATCCTAGGCTAATAGAATGAGGCTTGAACTAGTATGTAGGGACATAAGGGGATCGATGTTCAAGTTTTAGCCTAAAGGGTCTGTAGTATAGGAATAAGGCTGGATACCTTATCCTGGTGACACTATGGATACAACCCGCTTTGTATTTTGATACAAACGCAATGATCCAACGCGTTCATGTAGTTGACATGCGAGTGGGGGTATCCTGTGCAATGAGTTTGCACAAAGATCGAACCTTGAATTAGTTAACCACTAACTGTAACACTGTTAGTTAGCTCGGTTTCTATTTCACTAGGATGACCTAGGCGACTTGGCCTTAATCCTAAGTAGATTATGGATTCTTGCCTATGATGGATTGTCCTTTGATTTGTATGGGTGAGAGTGGTTTGTTCGCCGACTCAATAAACCTACCATTTTGGGGACAAGATCGAGTGGGGAGCTGGGAACATAGTCTCACAAGATGGAATTCACTCCTTCCCGACGTTAGGGTAAGTAGAGGTGTGTTCCCTTAAATGGTGTCTCCGGGTCTTGAACAATGGGCCCTACCCTCTCTATGGCACGAGAGGAACTTATGTTTGTTGGTTGGACCTCAAACAGGTTGTTCTTTAGAGGAGCACTAGTACTTAAGGATAAAGAGGTAGCCTAGGGGTAAAACGGTAATTTGACCTAGCTGGGGTACGAACACACGTGAAGGGCTAACTTTCTGTTGATGGTTGATATCCGTGGACACATAAATATATCTACAGTGAGAAGAGTGTAGTTGTGGTTCTATAGTGGAGTGAACCACAATTAACGAACATTGATTAATTTGGTTGATGAGTTTGGCGAATTAATCTCATATCGTTGGAGCTTCTGATCTGTAGGTCCATTAGGTCCCATCGGTAGCTCTCTAAGGGTGTTGAGGTAAATTTCTAAGGGAGAACTGAATATTCGAAGGGGTTCGAATATTATGTTAAAAATATGAATTTGATTCATATTAAAAACTATAGGTTATAATTAATGCACATATGATGTTTATTAATTCTATAGTTTATTTGAGAGAAATATAATTAAATATATGTGATAGCGAGCATAGCTAGCTATTTTTCTCAGATTAATTAAGCTAGTCTTTTACAATTATTTGCCCAAATTTATGCATTTTTATGTTTTATTTGTAGGAAGTATGTGCTTGAAGCTTAATTCAGCAATTGGAGTCAAATGGAGCTTCCAATCTTAAAAAAAAAAAAAAAAAAAAATCATAGCGTCGCGACGCTATAGAAAAATTTCCAAATTTGCGGATCGCAATTGACAGCGTCTCGACGCTACGACGAAATTTTGCTATTTAAGCATCCTTTCGGCTAGGTTTTTGGGGACTTCGATTTGGGGACTTTTGGAGCCAACAATAGGACAGAATTGAGGGATTTTTGAGCTGAAGCAAAGGGGACGAAGTGGAAATCAACCCATTGTTCGTGGGGATCGTGACGGGGACGTTCGGTCTCGGCCTACAACGAGTCTATTTCTCTTTTACCTTACTTTAGATAGTTTTTATGGCTTATTTAGACTTAGTTTATATTGTAATGAGGATTATGTGTAGCTAAGTTTAATTCTTAGGGATTGATGTAGCCGTTGGGCACGTTTTGGATTGATTTACGGTATTTATGATATTGATGTCATTTATGCATATGTTGTATCCTTAATGCTTTCGATTTACTGGCCATAAATTGATTGATGTTTATATTTGAATCTAACTCGGGAGAGAGGATTTAATTTAGTAATCAATATGCATAACTAGAATTTAGCTAAAAATCGGGAGATTAAGGTTAATTCTAGAAATTGTTATAAAGGTTAGCCTTATTGCCTTGTATGTTTATTGGATTTTGATAGGGATATCGGGTTCAATTGCATATGGGAGAATCATGTATGCTCAGGAGAGATATGTGTGATTTTAGTTGCCAAGATTTATGAATCATAGCATGTGTTATTCCGTTTATTAATCCATAACTCCAATTGGTGAAATCAAATCCCTAAGACCAATTCTTCCCATTAGATTGTCACTTTTAATTTTAGTTTTATGTTTGATTAAATCATATTCTCATTCTATTTGATTCCCTAAATAAAATTGGTCAAAAGTATCTTTGATAATTAAAATTTGGCTAGACACCAATCAAGAGGACGGCATTCGATTGCAAAATCACTATATTATTACTTGACCCGTACACTTGCGGTTAGCAAATTGCACATCAAGTTTTTGGCGCCGTTGCCAGGGATTGGCATATTTAGTCAATTTTAATATCGTAGAAAAATTGTCCGGTCTTAGTTTAGGGTGTATTTTATTTTTTGTTATTTTTGTTATTTTTGTTTTTAGGTAGATTGCATTTTTCCTTTATTGTTTATCTTTTCCATTCTTAAATTTTTCCATATTTAGATTTTCTCATATTTGTTTGAATTTTCCATGGATAGATTTTTAGTTTTTTTCTTTTAGTTTTTCCTTATTTGTTAGTTTCCTTATTGGTTTTTGTCTTAGCTATTTTTGCATTCCATATTTGTTTATCTTTTTCCTTTTATAGATTATATTTTCCTTATTTAGAGTTATTATTTCCTGTTCTTGTTTCTTTCCTAATTTATTTTCGTTCCTTTTTCTTTTATTTTCCTTTTTAGGTTAGATTAGATTGTGCATGTGAAAGATTAGGGAGTTGGCCTTAGTTCCCTTAGATCCTGAGATCGAAAGAACTTTCAATAGACTTCAAAGGGAAAATCAAGAAAACATCCAAATGGCCAATCCTAATCCTGAAGAACCTAAGCCCATCAGGGACTATTTTCAGCCGATCTTTCACGAGCAACAGTCAGGGATTGTCTATGCCCCAATTAATGCTAATAATTTTGAGTTGAAAACAAGTCTCATTCAGATGGCTCGAGACTGTGCTTACAGAGGATGTTCCCTTCAGTACTGACTCCGAGTCTTGGACAAGGGGGCCCACCCTCTCATAACCTTGATAGGGACTTGGTTCAGTGATTATATCACAAACCAATTGTTCATTAGAGGATCAGTGGAACTTAAGGAACAAGATGTAGCTATAGGGGTAAAACAAACATTTGACCCAACTCTAGTTACGAACAACCGGTGAAGGGTCGACTTACTAATCATGATTATTTCGAGTGGACAAGAAATATATCTACAGTGAGGGGAGTGCAAAAACGAGCTATAGTGAAGTGTCCCGAAAGCTAACGAACGTTGAATGAGACTAGGTTAATGAGTTTAACCGGCTAAAACTCATTAACCTAGTTAGTTTAGATCATCGATTAATGAGTTTAGTTAGCTTTAAACTCATTAACCGGTTAGACTCATTAACCTAGTCATTCAACGTTCGTTAACCAACATTCAACGTTCAAATCATGGGCTCCAATGATTCGAGATTAACCAACTAAAACTCTTTAACCTAATTAACCAACATTTGTTAACTATCAGGACACTCCACGATAGCTCAATAGTTGGACTCCTCTAACTGTAGATATATTTTTGTCCATCTGATATAACCATGCTTAGTAAGTCGACCCTTCAAAGGTTGTTCGTAACTACAACTGGGTCAAATGTCTGTTTTACCCCTGATGTTACATCTTGTTCCTCAAGTCCCACTGATCCACTAACAAACAATTGGTTTGTGGTCCAACCTCCAAACCTAATACCTCTCGAGCCAATGAGTGGGCAAGATCCCTTTGTTCAAGTCCCGAAGTCAATACTTAACGGAATAACCTCTCCACTTAGTTTTTTAATTATGCATATATTGAATGGCTATATAAATGAACACTTGAATTTTATGTGTAGACATAAAAGCAGATCAAGTTCAAGTAATAGCCAAAACGGTCTATAATATAGGGATAGAGGTTGGGTGTCATATCCTGGGGACACTATGAGAAGCAGTCCACTTTGTATTTAATAAAAATGATGTGATCTTGAATCGTTCATGTAAAAACATGCAAGTGGGGGTGTCCTATGCAATGAGTTTGCATAAGACTAGGACCGAGAAATAAGTCACTTTCCTTTATAACGTCGTTTACTGTGAAACTGACTATTTCATTTGATAACCTAGGTAACTCTATCTTAATCCTGAGTTAACTATGAACTTCTGTTTATTCAGGTTTATCCTTTTATTTGCATGGGTGAGAGTGGCCCATCATTGTCGACTCAATAAGCCCACCATTTTGGAGATAAGGTCGCATAGATAGTTGGGGACATAGTCTCGCAAGATGGAATTCACTCCTACCTGCCTGTAGGGATAAAAGAGGTTGTTCCCTTAAGTGCTGACTCCAGGTCTTGAACAAAGGCGCGTCGTCCTCTCCTGGCACAAGAGGATTTTCTGTTTGATGGTTGGGCCATAAACAAATTGTTCATTAGAGGATGAGTGGAACTTAAGGAACAAGATGTAACTTCAAGGGTAAAACGAACTTTTGACCCGCTAAGTTACAAACAACCTATGAAGGGTTGACTTATTGATTATGATTGTATCGGGTGGACAGAAGTATATCTACAGTGAGAGGAGTGCAGCTACGGGCTATAGTGGAGTGTCCCGTTGGCTAACGAATGTTGGTTAACTAGGTTAATGAGATTAACCAGTTAATCTCGAATTGTTGGGTTCCTAGAGTGAGTAAAAATGTGGTATAAAAAGACTCTAGAATTTCTGTGCAAGTATACACAGTCTGCAGCAAGTAATATTATCAATCCGAGTCCTGAATTAGCTTCCACTTTATCTATTTTGTGTAACTTTCTAATGGTTTCAAAGATGGTAACAATGATTTGGTTTTATAGGAATTATGCTGAAACAAAGTAAATGACAGAACAAAGAATAAACAAATAGGTATACAAATTAAAGGCAGGCGCTGGTTAAGTTTAGTAATTGTTTTAAAAGATGCTCTAGCAATATTATTGATCATGCAAACTCTCGCAGTATTATTAGCGGATTCCTCCCGAAACTCCGGATCTTTTGGAATGTGTTTCAACCCCAATGAAGTGCGACCGATCAAGCACTAGGCAACTGGCTATCCCTAGCTCAGTCACTGGCGTTCACCAATACACAATGATCGTAGTGTGATTAATTGCCACACACTCTCTAAATCATCCCTGAAACTAGAGAGAGGTATTCACACCAGCTGGCCAGGCGGGCATAAAATAAGAATAAACACAACAATTAATCAAGTTGCAACAATCAATGTATTATTACAGATGAAGCATGACAACTACATATTACTTAACCAACGCCTAAAGCTACTTAGTTCATAATAAGAATGGAAACACGAATTACAATCTAAGTAGGCATGTCCATAATCACAAGAAAATAAAGAAAATAATAATCTCCTTAATCAGCTCGCGGATGATGGTGTTCTTAGTGGTCTCCAATCTCTTTATACTACTCGGCTTCCAAGGGAAGTTGGAATGGTTTTGACTTGGACGGCTACTTCCTTTTATAGAAGGATAGGAGGCTTGAATTAGGTCAACTTGGACACGTGTAGGGCTCTCCTTGCTCCTTTATCCCAAAAATAACTCAACAGAAGTCGATTCCTGAAGTTGGCTAACGAGCTGTGATGTGGCAGTTTTGCTCCCAGTTTTGCTGCAGCACAGAATTTGCTCCCTCCAGTCGCCCAGCAGCATAATCTGCACAAAATGATTTCCAAAGCTTCCATTCTACCAAATGGGTTAAAACATGTAATATCTATCTAAAACCAACCCTATTAAGCACAAAGGACACACAAATCCCTATATAAATGAGGCCTAAATAACTACCTTTTGGGCAGTTATCACACCCCCAAACTTAAACTATTGCGCGTCCCGAGCAATACTAACCAACCTTCCTTCAAGAGTTCAAAACATTAGACAAAGAATAGCTTAATCCAACCAGACAGTCCAACACTACCTTTAACCTTTACCTGAGCACTCTGCAAAATTGAGCTCTGCTGCAACAAAATGATTCCTCCGGCATGGACAAATAATCACCACTTTTAACTTAATTCTAAGATCTTTGCCACAACTTAGTTTTATTACCAGACATCTTATAACATATTTTCAAGAGGTTTATATTTCTATTCTTCAGACTTTAAGCAACCCTACAGTCATAAGCTCTTAAGCATGGGATGACCCACTTTATGGTGCAGTATACCCTTGCCTCAAACTCATCACCAACTAGGCTCAATACTCATTGTAAAGCTAAAAAATCCTTAGTTATTCCATCTCTTGCCCCTCAGAATGGCAACATTTTATGATGAAGCTCACCTAAGTTCTGGGAGACAGAAAAATCGCTAGATTATCATTCATCCTTCAAAACTTTTGCTCCATGAATTTTCTCAGCAAAATTTTCAACAAATAATTTTTTTCAGTAAATAATTTTCTCATTCTTCTTATTTCCTAGGTCATCTTTTGACACGAAGACAAACTGTGGGTATCACAAATGTCCCCAGTTACTCAATAACCAAACAAATTTTTACTTGAAAGAGAGGAATGCTCGAGCAAAACAATTGGAATAGCAAAAAGTCCCCCAAACCTAAATTATTCATTGTCCCCAATGAATCATTATTTTAGCAATTATACCCCCAAACTTAAATTTTTCTATCTGAATTTTAAACTAAGCGTGGGACTAGAACTAAGCTTAAAGTGGATCATAAAAGTCAACACTACCTCCAAAATTTTCTTTGTCGCAGCCACAGTCCAGGCTAGAAGAAATGCTCAAGCAAAAGGTTTCTAGAGATCAGAATACCTTGATCTAATTAAGCTTAACCAGTCCAAGCTTCAAAAATTCAGAAGAAAATAGTTAAGTTAGAGTTACTCAGTGCTCATAGAATAGAAACATTTAGAAATTTCATTAAAAACATATTAAAAGATATTACATCAGCAGAGATATATTTTTAAAGCAGAATATTAAAAAGCAAACAAACAAATCAAGCAAAAATAGAAGAAAATGCAGTCAGGAATGCGCGAGCAAACAAAATGTTTCAACAAAAACACTGCGCGCTCAAATTCTCCTC
Organism: Luffa acutangula; assembly: GCA_036850905.1. NCBI lineage: Eukaryota > Viridiplantae > Streptophyta > Magnoliopsida > Cucurbitales > Cucurbitaceae > Luffa > Luffa acutangula. The sequence goes on from CM072092.1 coordinate 29,423,440, forward strand.
CTTCAATCTTCCCGACTAGACTCTTTTTCTTCATCACCTTCTTGTTCCACAGGCGGCGGCGGGATCCAGGGGTTCAGTAAGTCCTCAGGGAATATGGGTAAGGTCGGATATGGTTTGGAAAAATTCGATTGCAAGGCCACCCTTAAAACGACATCCCTTCTCTTTACATAATCCCAGAAAGTCTGAAATTGCCTTTCAGCGAATTCCATTCTGCTGGAATGCAGTTGCAGCAGCTCCTGAATTTGTTGGATGTCGCACACCAAACCTCCTTGGCGTGCTTCTTGCGTTCTCTAAAGCCTAGCCACATTTGGCGTGTCTATTATTCCCTTATCTGGTAATATCATATCATCCTCACTCTTTGGCACCCCTACCCTTCGGCATAGCATCGTGATAGTGTTGGGGAAAAACAGCTTCCCCACCTTTTTCCGCCAGCAATCATGAATCTCAGAAGAAATTATTTTTCCTACGTCAATACTCATCGAGCGAAGAATAGCAAAGGCAAGCAATACCCGGTCCCGAGATACTGTGGAGTCGTGAGTTGTCGGCAGTAAGTGCAGCCTAATAAAACCCATCCAAGTGTTGGCCTCGCTTTTCAAATAAGCAGCCTGAAACGTGCGCTTCCGTGTCTGCGACAACCTCCATTGGGCCCCCTCAATGCCAACCTCTCGGACAGCCGCACTTAGCTGGTCGCTAGATGGTGCAACCACCAACTCATTAAAGACTGCATGCGGAAAATCCTGGAGATCGAACAATTCATTAACAGCTTCTGGGCTCCAATCCACGGGGACTCCTCGAACTATAACCTGAAATTCTTCCTTATCGTCAAGATTTGCGTAGAACTCTCGAACAAGGTTGGAATTAACAGACGCTGGTTTTGCACAAAATTTACTCTAGCCAAGGTTCTCTATTCCAGTCCTCAAGAACCGTGGCAATTCATTGTGAAATCCTCGTTCAAACAGGAAATCTCGTTTCAGCATCTCCTAGTATTTTGCTCGAGCAAGGTTGTTGACGAAGCGAATAAAAGGTAACCTTTGTGCCTCAACCTCGTCAGCCGCACCTGATGCCTCGGCAATACGTTTGCCCTTATCTTCTCTTCGCTTTCGCAAAATCTCTTCCTCAGCCTTCTTTGCTTCCTCTTCCTTTGCTATGTCTTCAGCTTCCTTCTTTTCTCGTTCCCTTCGATGGGGTATTTTGCTCGAGCAACTTTCTCAGAATCCGACGATGGAGGCGATGGGGTATTTCGAATCACCCAGACGCGACCCGCCTTCCTTTTAATGCGGCGTCGCTTTGGTGGTTCAGGCATTATTACTTCTACCCGAGCCTCCTGCACCGGTTCCTGTTCATTCCCTTCTTCAGACACCGCCTCTGCAGCTTCTTTCGACACAACCTCATCCTGTGTTTCTCGAACCTCCTCTCGAACTTCTTCTGTATCCGCAACTCTCTGCTCACCCTTCTCCGGGTTCTGTTCTTCTGGTTCTTGCAGGTCATCCTCAATCACTGTGGCAGCAACATCTTCCACCACCCTCTGAATAACTTCTTGATCCTCAATCCTCTGCTGTCGTCTCCTTTTCTTGGCTTCTTTCTCTTCTGGCGTTCGTTTTTTCTTCGTTTTTACCTTCTGAACTTCGGGGGTAACGGGTATCTCTTCCTCCTCACTCTCCCTCTCTTTTCTAGCTCTCGTTTTTGCCATTGAAGGCGCAAAGGGGTTGACAGAGAATGAAAACGAAAAAGAAAGCAGAAGATCAAAGGAAGAAGATAAAGTTAGAGAAACGTACCGAGGGTTGCCAATAAATAAGGCTTCAGCAATCCAAATTCCTAACAGAAAGATCCTGCTCGTCAAACAACTAGACCAAAACGCCCATGGGAAATAATGATGTGTTGTCAAACAACTAGACCGTTGGATCATCCCTGCATGACACGTGGCTACATCCCTACCATCTATTTGCCACAAAAAATTCAAAATTCCAAACAGTAAAAAGTAATTAATTTTTGACGAAATCCCTTCTAATTCGGATGATTTTGCTCCAGCCATAACTTTGCCGCAACAACCTGCTGAACCTGAAGAATCTTGGATACGGAATTAATTTCAAAGCAAGAAAATTCAAATCTTTAAAATTCAAATTTAAATTCAACCGATCAAATCAAACCCAATATTTTATTTTCAAGAGAAGCCGAATAAATTTAAACTAAACAGAATTCAAATAACGGAAAATAAAATTTAGATAAAATCTACTAAAATCAAATTAATTAAAAGATAATTCAAAGATAATTTAAAATAAATAGCCCGAAAATAAAATCAATTCAAATTCAAAAACGACAGAGATAAAATCTAAACTACCAAAAATAATAGAAATACCTAAAGATAAAATCTAATAAACCACGCAAAATCAAATGTAACCTATTCGAAATTAAAAACAAATCAGCGAAATATAAAATCAATGCAAACACTGGGAGCTCAAAAATTTTGCTCTGTGAAATGCTCCCGCAAAAATTCTGCTCTCTCAATCATCAACGAACCGTAGGGAAGGATATTTCGACTGAAACTCCTCACCCCAATAATGCTTCACGAGCTGTCCATTCACCTTGAACACTCTCCCATCTTTTGCATCCTGCAAAGTAATTGCTCCATGGGGGAAAACCTCAATCACAATAAACGGTCATGACCATTTAGATTTTAGTTTCCCAGGAAATAATTTCAATCTAGAATTATAAAGCTACTTTTTGACCCTTGACAAACTCTTTAGATTTTATTTTCTTGTCATGCCACAACTTAGTCTTTTCTTTATACATTTTCGCATTCTCATAAGAGATTTGGCGAAATTCCTCTAATTCATTAAGCTGCAGCATACTTATTGCTCCTACACGACTCAGATCAAAATTTAACTTTTTCAAAGGCCAAAATGTTTTATGCTCTAGCTCCAATAGTAAATGACAAGTTTTCCCATATACTAACCTGTAGAGAGACATACCTGGAGGAGTCTTATAGGTTGTCCTATAAGCCCACAAAGCATCATCCAACCTAAAAGACCAATCCTTTCTAGATGGATGGACTACTTTCTCTAGAATTGATTTAATTTCCCTATTACTAATTTCAGTCTGACCATTTGCTTGTGGGTGATAAGGGGTAGCTATCCTATGCTTAATCTCATACTAAGCTAAAAGCTTAGTTAATATATTATTAACAAAATGCGTACCCTCATCACTCACTAGAGCCCTAGGTGTCCCAAACCACGCAAAGATGTGCAATTGAAGAAACCTCGCAACTGTCTTGGCATCACTCTGATGGCATGCAATGGCCTCCACCCACTTGGACACATAATCAACTGCCAATAAGATAAAAACATTGTCATTAGAGAGGGGAAATGGCCCCATAAAGTCAGTACCCCATACATCGAATAATTTAACTTCTAAAATGTAAGTAAGAGGCATTTCATCTCTAGGCCCCAAGTTTCCTCTCCTTTGGCAAGCATCACATTGATTGTAGAACCAATGGGCATCCTTAAATAAGGTAGGCCAGAAAAATCCGCAATGCAAAATCCTCATAGTTGTCCTCTGACCGCTGAAATGACCTCCATACGACGAAGAGTGACATTGCTCCAGGATTTCCTTTGCTTCAGCACCTGAAACACACCTACGAATAATACCGTCAGAGCATTGCTTATACATAAATGGCTCATCCCAATAGAAAAATTTCGCATCATGCTTAAACTTTTTCTTCTGCCTCCAATCCATGTCAATAGGAGTGACTCTCTTTACCAAAAAGTTTGCAATATCAGCATACCAAGGGATATCCCTAACTACCTTTACCTCAACAGCAAAAAGCTGTTCATCTGGAAAAGAATCGGAGATGGCAGATTGCTCCAGCAAAGATGATGATGGATCAAGACGAGACAAATGATCTGCAATGACATTTGTTGATCCCTTCTTATCCTTTATCTCCAAGTCGAACTCCTGCAATAATAAAACCCAACGAATTAGTCTAGGCTTTGCATCTTTCTTAGCCATTAAATACCTTATTGCTGCATGATTCGTGAAAACCGTGACTTTGGATCCAACCAAATATGGCCGGAATTTTTCAAAAGCGAACACAACAGCTAACAACTCCTTTTCAGTAGTTGTGTAGTTGACTTGTGCTTCATTTAAAACCTTGCTTGCATAATATATAGGATGGATAAATTTGCCCTGCTTTTGCCGCAACATTGCACCTACCGCAGCATCACTCGCATCACACATTACCTCGAATGTTAAATTCCAATTAGGTGCACAAAGAATGGGTGTTGAGATTAAAGCAGCCTTTAAAGTCTCAAAAGCCTTCCTACAATCTGCATTAAAGTCAAAAACATGATCAGTACACAATAAGTTACAAAGAGGTTTACTGATTTTGGAAAAATCCTTTATGAACCTCCTATAGAATCCAGCATATCCTAAAAAACTCTGAATTCCCTTCACTGAACTCGGTGGTTCTAGCCTTTCAATAACCTCTATTTTTGCTCTATCAACTTCTAGACCATTCTTAGAAATCCTATCACCTAACACTATGCCCTCCTTCACCATGAAGTGGCCTTTTTCACAATTAAGAACTAGATGGGTATTTTCACATCTTTTTAACACCTTTCCTAAATTATCTAAACAACTCTGAAAAGACCCTCCAAACACTGAAAAATCGTCCATAAATACCTCAATAGTGGACTCAATCATATCAGAAAAAATTGCAAACATACACCGCTGAAATGTTGCTGGAGCATTGCAAAGGCCAAAAAGCATTATCCTAAAAGCAAACGTCCCATAAGGACAGGTGAAAGTGGTTTTTTCCTGATCCTCGGGAGCAATGGTAAACTGGTTATACCCAGAATAATCGTCTAAGAAACAGTAGTAGGTCTGACCAACCAATCTATCCAACATCTGGTCAATAAATGGTAGAGGGAAATGGTCCTTACAGATAGCTTTATTAAGCCTCCTGTAGTCCATGCAAACCCTCCAGCCAGTTACTGTCATGGTTGGGATCTACTCATTGTCTTTATTGCTCACCACAGTGACACCTCCTTGAACACATTGGACAGGGCTTACCCAATTGCTGTCAGCAATTGGATAAATGATCTTAGCATCCAACCATTTAATCACCTCCTTTTTAACAACCTCTTTCATTGCAGGGTTAAACCTTCTTTGTTGCTCAATACTCCAAAAGGATCCCTCCTCTAGAGTGATTTTGTGCATACAAAAAAAATGGGCTAATTCCCTGAATGTCAGCCAATGTCCAACCTATAGCCTTGCGGTATTGCTGCAACAATTTTATTAAGGCCTCTTCATGCTCTAGCATTAAATCTGATGCAACAATAATGGGCAACGTCTCACCTTCCCCAAGATACACATACTTTAGATGATCCGGCAAGGGCTTCAAATCTAAAGTAGGTGCCTCAATCAGGGATGGCTTAATAGGAGGAGCCTTCCTTTGATCTAAATCTAAAGACTCAAAAATATCCTCACACCTAAATAAATCTTTTTCATTTTTTCTTTCTAACAAACAAACTTGTAAATCCTCTACACTAACCTCTCCATGCTCTTCTGAATGCTTACTAGCTGAATCCCGTATTGTTGTCTCAATAATTGTGCTCTCCAGAATCCTAATGAAGGAGCAATCCTCCATTTCGTCTGGATATTTCATGGCTTTAAACACATTAAATTTCACCTCCTCATTACAGACTCTCATTGTTAATTCCCCTTTTTGAACATATATTAACGCCCTACCATTAGCCAAAAATGGACGACCTAGAATAATCAGAACATCTTTATCAGCCTCATAGTCTAAAATAATAAAATCAACAGAAAATATGAACTTATCCACTTTTACTAAGACATCCTCAATTTTACCCTCTGGATATGTGATAGACCTATCAGCTAATTGGAGTGTGACTGTGGTAGGTCTAGCTTCACCAATACCTAGCTTCCGATAGACCGAAAGAGGCATAAGGTTAATGCTTGCACATAAATCACAGAGTGCCCTACCTAACTTTTTTCCACCTATAGACACAGGTATAGTAAATGACCATGGATCCTTAGCCTTGGGTGGTAGCCCATTCTTAAGAATAGCACTACATTCCTCAGTAAGGGGCCATTTGGCCCACTGTGTTGGTTATAATAGCGCCCGCTATTATAACCAACCCAGTGTTTGGGGCACCAACAAAAATTAGGGGCGGAGTTGGTTATTTTTCCCCTCCGTGTTGCTACAGTAACCACTATTCAACTCACCCCAATTATTCTATCCATTCTACAGTAACTCTTTTTTCTCTTCTTCCATGTGACTCATTGACTTTTCTACAAACGACTTTTCCGGTGACTTTTTTTATTAAATCTTCTTCTCATTTTCATTTCGAAAAATATAAAAAACGAAAATAAAGAAAAAAAAAAGAGGTAGAAGAAAATGAAAGGAAAAAAGAGGGAAAAATTTTCGATCGCCGAAAAATTTGTTGGTGGTCGTCGGAAAAATCATAAAATTTCTAGGGAGAGTTAGATACTAGGTTGTCTTTGTACATATATATAAATATGGAGTTTTATTACATAATTACTTTTGATAATGAAGTATATGAATGTTTACCTTCATCGTACCATATTTTTCATTCCAAATTATACTTATCGTATTTAAGTTTACCGTGATAATAATAATTTTAAAAAAATACTACTCAAGTTTTTATTTTATGTGATTTCTATTTTATTTGATTCTTTTGATAATAAAGGTAAAATGAGTTTTGAATAAACATTTTGTTTGGTTTTATGCCCTAAAACTCGTAGATAGTGAATGTAACCGTTGACCGGATATTAATGAAATAATATTGATATATTTTTCCATTAATTGTTATTAGTTATTTTATATTTTTCTTTGCCTAATAATAACCCTAATCCAATAAACTAGACATCCAAGGCTGTAATATGTGTCTTGAACTATATGTAGCGACATATGGGATCATTGTTCAAGAAACAGCCTAAAGGGTCTATAGTATAGGGATAAGACTGGGTGCCTTATCCTGGTGACACTATGGATACGGCCCACTTTGTATTTGATACAAACGCTGCGATCCAACGCGTTCGTGTAGGAGACATGCGAGTGGGGGTATCCTATGCAATGAGTTTGCATAAGAACGGACTACGAAATAGTAACCACTGGTTATAACACCGTTAACTAGTTGGTTTTCTATTTCACTAGGACGACCTAGACGACTTTGTCTTAATCCTGAGTTGATTATCGACTCCTGCTCATGAGAGATTGTCCTTTGATTTGTATGGGTGAGAGTGGCCAGTACGCCGACTGAATAAGCCTACCATTTTGGGGACAAGATCGAATGGGGAGCTGGGATCGTAATCGTGCAAGATCGAATTCACTCCTTCCCGACTTTAGGGAAGCAGATGAGTGTTCCCTTAAGTGGTTACTCCGAGTCTTGAACAAAGGGCCCTACCCTCTTAATGGCACGAGAGGGTTTTCTGTTTGATGGTTGGACCACAAACAGGTTGTTCATTAGAGGAGAACTGGTACTTGAGGAAATAGAGGTAACCAAGGGGTAAAACGGTAATTTGACCCAGCTGGTGTTACGGACACTCGTGAAGGACTAACTAGTCGATATTGGTCTATATCTGTGGACACAGAAAATATGTCTGCAGTTAGAAGAGGGCAACTGTGAGTCTATAGTGGAATGAACGCACAGTTAACGAATATTGATTAATGTGGTTAATGAGTTTGACCAATTAATCTCACATCGTTGGAGCTTCTGATCTGCAGGTCCATTAGATGCCACTGGTAGCTCATAAAGTAATTTGAGGCAACTAAGTAATGAATATAAATTGAAAATGTTCAATTTACCAAGGGAAACAATATTTGAAGAAATTCAAATATAAATTTATGGAAGTTTGAAAGAGTTCAAATAATGAATTAATTAATTTAAGGCCTTAAATCTATTTGGGCAAATTAATTAATTCAAGGCCGGAAATTAAATATGTGATATTTAATTGGTGGTTAATTAATTAAAGAATTCATTAACCGAGAATTAATCAATTATGGAAATAATTAATCACTTACGGAAGTGATTAATCATTTATGGAAATGATCTAATCACTTATGGAAGTAATTAGCCATTTGTGGAAAAGATTAATCAATTATGGAATTGATTGATCATGATTGATTAAATAAGGAATAAGATTGAATCAATTTTGGAAAAGATTGATTTAATTGAATATTTTATTCATGGTCTCTCTTCTCTAAATAGAACACTAGACCTAATTGGTCCAGGACACTTGACACTTTGCTCTTGCTCTTAGACTCTCAAGACAAGACCTAAAATTCTCTATAGCCTCCCTCTTAGAGAAAGATTCCCACAAGTCTTTGAAGGGATAAAAGCCCTTTGCGCAGCGGAAAACCACAAAGACCTTTTTCGAATAAAAACGCCGATTGGGATACCAATACGACGGCAAAATCAATAAATTTACAGCGATAACAAAAGACAATACTCTGCTGTAAAATAGATACAAGCATGCTTAAAACAAGAGGAAAAATTCTAGATCTAATCTAGAATTGGGTCCTATTGACCCTAGTTCAAGAAAAATTTACCTTTGAAGAAATCCTTGAACTTTTCGCCAAATTCTCTCTGAATTTCTCCCAAAAACAGCAGCGGTCACACCTTGATTTTGCTGGAAAAATTGCACGAACACCACCACAAGGATACACCGGTATTCTCCAATAGGATATTGCGTTAGGTGCTTGTGGGAGCCAAAAAAATCTAAGGATTTTCTCTGGATCAATCGTTCTGTATTCTCTGAGAGAGAGAGCAGAGTGAGAGAGAGCGATAGAGAGGGAGAGATGGGCGTGAGAGACGTGAGACTGAGAGAGATCCCAGCAACTGCACTGACCACGTCTCTTTATTAAAAAAAACGTAATATCAGATAACTGAAATATCAGTTATCTGATATTTTTAATTAAATATAATTTTAAAATCATAATTTCAAAATTACAATTAATTATATTTTAATTAATCTAAATTAATTAAAATAACATTAATTTAAATCCAATTTAAATTAATATCCCTCCTATCTTATAGTTTAATTAAATCAAATTTAATTAAACTAAATTAATTAATTAATTCGAAATTAATTAATAAAATAAAATTGAACATCACATATTCAATTACTATTTTCTCTCTCAAAACTATAGTATTAATATACATCCAATGCATATAATTATAACCTATAGTTTTAATATGAACCACTTCATATTTTAGTATAATATTCAAACACCTTTGAATATTCAATCCATCCTTAGAATTTTACCTCAACGCCCTAAATGAGCTACCGGTGGGACCTAATGGACCTACAGATCAGAAGCTCCAACGATATGAGATTAGTTGGTTAAACTCATTAACCAAGTTAATCAATATTCGTTAACTGTGGTTCACTCCACTAAAGAACCACAGCTGCACTCTTCTCACTGCAGATATATTTTTGTGTCCACGGATATTGACCGTCAACAGCAAGTTAGCCCTTCACGTGTGTTCGTACCCCAGCTACGTCAAATTACCGTTTTACCCCTGGGCTACCTCTTGATCCTTAAGTACCAGTGCTCCTCTAATGAACAACCTGTTTGTGGTCCAACCATCAAACATAAAACCCTCTCGTGCCATAAAGAGGGTAGGGCCCATTGTTCAAGACCCGGAGACACCATTAAGGGAACACACCTCTACTTACCCTCATATCAGGAAGGAGTGAATTCCATCTTGTAAGACTACGTTCCCAGCTCCCCACTCGGTCTCCGGGTCTTGAACCTATAGTTTTAATATGAACCACTTCATATTTTAGTAATGCATATTAATTATAACCTATAGTTTTAATATGAACCACTTCATATTTTAGTATAATATTCAAACACCTTTGAATAATCAATCCATCCTTAGAATTTTACCTCAACGCCCTAAATGAGCTACCGGTGGGACCTAATGGACCTACAGATCATAAGCTCCAACGATATGAGATTAGTTGGTTAAACTCATTAACCAAGTTAATCAATATTCGTTAACTGTGGTTCACTCCACTAAAGAACCACAGCTGCACTCTTCTCACTGCAGATATATTTTTGTGTCCACGGATATTGACCGTCAACAGCAAGTTAGCCCTTCACGTGTGTTCATACCCCAGCTAGGTCAAATTACCGTTTTACCCCTGGGCTACCTCTTGATCCTTAAGTACCAGTGCTCCTCTAATGAACAACCTGTTTGTGGTCCAACCATCAAACATAAAACCCTCTCGTGCCATAAAGAGGGTAGGGCCCATTGTTCAAGACCCGGAGACACCACTTACGGGAACACACCTCTACTTACCCTCATATCAGGAAGGAGTGAATTCCATCTTGTAAGACTACGTTCCCAGCTCCCCACTCGGTCTTGTCCCCAAAATGGTAGGCTTATTGAGTCGGCGAACTGGCCACTCTCACCCGTACAAATCAAAGGACAATCCCTCATGGACAGGAGTCCATAATCCACTCAGGATTAAGGCCAAGTTGCCTAGGTCATCCTAGTGAAATAGAAACCGAGCTAACCAACGGTGTTAGAGTTAGTGGTTTACTATTTCGCGGTCTGGTCTTTGTGCAAACTCATTGCACAGGATACCCCCACTCGCATGTCAACCACATGAACCCGTTGGATCATTACGTTTGTATCAATATACAAAGCGGGCCGTATCCATAGTGTCACCAGGATAAGGTACCCAGCCTTATCCCTATACTACAGACCCTTTAGGCTAAAACTTGAACATTGATTCCCGTATGTCCCTACATACTAGTTCAAGCCTCATTATATTAGCCATGGATGTTTAGTTTATTGGATTAGGGTTAATAAGACAAGATATAATACAAACATTGAATAAGACATCACTTTATTAATGTTCGGTCAAATGTACATTTACTATCTACGAGTTTTAGGGCATAAAACCCAACAGTCTTTTGCCTCCTAGACTTAGAGACATACCGGTGTAACCTCTGTGGTTATTGTGTCATTCAAAGGAGAAATTTCCAGCGATCACAAGAAAAGGAGGCTGCTGCGTTTTCGTTCGTGGAGCGTCGTGTGCGAAGAACGGTCAAGTCTACAACGAAGGTTTGTAACGGTTCTTCCTTCTTTCTTTAGAAAAGCATGAAAATAAATTTAGATTTATTTTTTAGCATGTTTAAACCAATTTTCCAGCAACTTTAAAGAGTGTTTAAAGTTTGTTTGAGTTTTTGTAACGGTATTTTAATGTTAATTAATATACGGTGTAAGGTCCAATCGATGTGCTTCTGCTGCGTGGGGACTTTTATTCCCTTCACATTTATCATTTTTATGTTGGAATTGCATAAATGAAACAAATATGGTTTTTCTATATGAAACCAAAAAATGACTTGTTTTGTGAAAAAACCATGACTCTAAAACAAAGAAAATCAACCTTTACTTTAGGTTATTTTTGTTTCCTTTTAAGCTAAACACACAATTTAACCCCTGTATCTAAAACTTTTATTTTTTTTTACAACTAAACCCTTTTTTTTATTATTAATATTTGAAGTACAAAGTTGTATGAGGAAAATAAACAAAAAAAAGTCAAGAAAAAAAAAAGCAGTCAGCTTGAACACAGACTATTTTATCCCAGACTATAATAATCTGCACCCCAAACACAGACTATTTTATCCCAGACTATAATAATTTGCACCCCAAACACAGACTATTATAACCCCCAGACTATTATAATCCCCCAGCTATTATAACCAACCCAGCGCCCCAAACAGCCCCTAAGAGATACAGTTTCAAACTCACCTAACCTCTTCTTTTTGGTTAAAATATCCTTAAGAAATTTAGCATAATTAGGCATTTGCTCAATAGCTTCTACTAAAGGGATATTTATATGCAATTGCTTAAGAATCTCTAAAAACTTTTTAAATTGACCATCCTGTCTCTTAGGTTTTTGCCTCTGTGGAAAAGGTAGAGGTGGTACATAAGGTGGGGGTGGCACATAAGGTGGTTCCACATCTGGAACAGAACCAGATGCTCCAGCATCTTTATTGCTGCCTCCAGCACCCTGACCAATCTCCAACTCTTTCTCAGCAACAACATTCTTATCACCATTTTTATTTACATCCTGGGTTTTTCTAGGCTCTTCTAGTGGCTTACCACTCCTAAGAGTTACTGCCTTTACCTGTTTCTTACCTTCCCTTCGAGGGTGTTCAGTATCCGAGGGAAGTTTCCCTTGAGGCCTTGCCTTCAGCTCACTAGCTAGCTGACCCACTTGCAATTCCAAGGCTCTCATCGAAGCTTGATTACTTTGAATTGCAGGCATCTGTACGAGCCATAAATTCTTTCATCATCGCCTCAAGAGAACTTCCCGAATTTTGCTGGGGCAAAGCCTGCTTATTTTGCTGGGGCAATACCTGCGCTTTAGCAAATCCCGGCTGGTTCACCTTTTGTTGTGCTTGCACATTACTTCCTTGTCCTCCCCATGCGAAGTTGGGGTGGTTGCGCCAACTTGGATTATAAAAGTTAGAGTAAGGGTTATTCCTCTGATTACCTACAAAAAACAATGAAGCTGGATTGCTGGGGCAAAACTCGTAGTTGTGATTTTCACCACAATAGACATATGCTTCCTCTGTGACTTGGTTCACCACTGCAGTAGGCTCCATAGCTGGTGGCTGCTGATGACTAATCACTGTCACATTCTTAAGAGCATTAGCAATCATAGCAAGATCAACCCTAATGGTGGACACACCATCGACCTCTAATACACTCTTAACCTTTTTATTTGTGCCTCTAACATCCGACCACTGACAACTATTAATCGATATTCTTTCTAAAATTTCATAGGCTTCATCAAAAGTCTTTGCCAAAAGGGTCCCTCCAGCCGAAGCATCAACCATACCTTGGGTTACTCCATTTAAACCATTGTAAAATGTTTCCATTTGAATACAATGAGGTAAACCATGGTGGGGACATTTTCGCAAAAGTTCCTTAAATCTCTCCCAAGCCTCACTATAAGTCTCATCTTCAAGTTGCCTAAACCCTACTATTTCACTCCTTAATTTAGCATTTCTATTAGGTGGGAAATATTTACTCAAAAAATTTTCACCTAACTCATCCCATGTCCTAATTGATCCTGGAGCAAAAGAGTTTAACCATGCCTTTGCTCCATCTCTAAGAGAATACGGGAACAAAGTTAATCTAAGGGCATCCCTAGGCACTCCTTGAATTACAAAAGAATCACTAACTCCTAGAAAAGACTTAAGATGTAAATGAGGATCTTCAAATGACAACCCATGGAATTGCCCTATGGTTTGCAACATCTGAAACATTACCGGTTTCATTTCAAAATTTGCCGCTTTGATTTAGGGACGTGCAATCCCTGGATACAACTCATTAAACATCGGGACAGCATACGCTCGAGTGGCTCTGGTCCTATCATTCGCTATCAAGATAGGATTTTCAGTCTGATTATTTTGCTACTCATTTTGCTCAAACAGTGGGTTTTGCTGCAGCAAACGATTTTGGGGGTCTACTGGACCTTCAGGAACCTGCAGAAGATGCGGCACGTTCTCCATCTGGTTTCTGTGCTGCTCTCTCCTTCTAATCCTGAATGTCCTCTCAATTTCTTGATCAAGCTCGAACCTTACCCCAGGCGGATCGCTCATGCACCAAGCTCACACCTGCAAAAACAAAAGAAACAATCAAAAAGTTCTAGCACCAAACCACTAAAACACATACACAAAACAAATCATATAAAAACTTATTCAAGTCCCCGGCAACGGCGCCAAAAACTTGTTGGGTTCCTAGAGTGAGTAAAAATGTGGTATAAAAAGACTCTAAAATTCCTGTGCAAGTATACACAGTCTGCAGCAAGTAATATTATCAATCCGAGTCCTGAATTAGCTTCCACTTTATCTATTTTGTGTAACTTTCTAATGGTTCCAAAGATGGTAACAATGATTTGGTTTTATAAGAATTATGCTGAAACAAAGTAAATGACAGAACAAAGAATAAACAAATAGGTAGACAGATTAAAGGCAGGCGCTGGTTAAGTTTAGTAATTGTTCTAAAAGATGTTCTAGCAATATTATTGATCATGCAAACTCTCACAATATTATTAGCGGATTCCTCCCGAAACTCCGAATCTTTTGAAATGTGTTTCAACCCCAATGAAGTGCGACCGATCAAGCACTAGGCAACTGGCTATCCCTAGCTCAGTCACTGGCGTTCACCAATACACAATGATCGTAGTGTGATTAATTGCCACACACTCTCTAAATCATCCCTGAAACTAGAGAGAGGTATTCACACCGGCTGGCCAGGCGGGCATAAAATAAGAATAAGCACAACAATTAATCAAGTTGCAATAATCAATGTATTATTAGAGATGAAGCACGACAACTACATATTACTTAACCAACGCCTAAAGCTACTTAGTTCATAATAAGCATGGAAACACGAATTACAATCTGAGTAGGCATGTCCATAATCACAAGATAATAAAGAAAATAATAATCTTCTTAATCAGCTCGCGGATGATGGTGTTCTTAGTGATCTCCAATCTCTCTATACTACTCGGCTTCCAAGGGAAGTTGGAATGGTTTTGACTTGGGCGGCTACTTCCTTTTATAGAAGGATAGGAGGCTTGAATTAGGTCAACTTGGACACGTGTAGGGCTCTCCTTGCTCCTTTATCCCGAAAATAACTCAACAGAAGTCGGTTCATGAAGTTGGCTAACGAGCTGTGATGTGGCAGTTCTGCTCCCAGTTTTGCTGCAGCACAGAATTTGCTCCCTCCAGTCGCCCAGCAGCATAATCTGCACAAAATGATTTCCAAAGCTTCCATTCTACCAAATGGGTTAAAACATGTAATATATATCTAAAACCAACCCTATTAAGCACAAAGGACACACAAATCCCTATATAAATGAGGCCTAAATAACTACCTTTTGGGCAGTTATCTGTCCATTAGGTCCCCCTACTAGCTCATACGGAATCAACCTTAGAACAAAGTTGTAACGCCCGTAATTTAAGAAAATTTCAAATTCCATTAATTTTGGAGTTAATTTGGAGTTGGAGGGAAAATTAAAAGAATGAAAATTTTGGTGGAATTTTAAAATTTGAGATGGAGTGCCATTTTCGTAAATTTTGAGAATTTAGAGCCAAGCCCTAGCTTCTTTTTATAAGTTCACACAGCCCTAGGTAAGCCAATTCCCATCTCTTTTTCCCTTCTCTTCTCCACGATACCCAGTCGCACAACAGACCCCACAAGTAGATTTTGTTGGCGTCCTTCAGTCATCTCCTCCGGTGAGCTCCATGGCGGCGGCAACTCGTGACGGCAAGCAACGACGCCGCAGACACGACTCAGTCTTCAGCGGGCGTTTGCGGATGACAACAGCGGCGACATTCCTGAGATCTGATGTGCAGCGGCGTCGCGTGGGGAGCAGCAGCGAGTGGCGGTTCGTCCTTCCCGTGCGCGGCGGCGTCGCGTGGGGAGCAGCAACGAGCGGTGGTTTCATTCGTGGTCGTCTCTTCCGGTCGTGCAGCGTGTAGCAGGGATTTTCGGCAACTGTAGCAGTCGATTCGCGTGACCAATGGCGTTCTCGACATAGGTGAACAGTGGGTCGGCGACCAACAACTTATTTCGGTGATTTTGAGCACTTTCGAGAGTGGGTAAGTGAGGTTTACAGCCCTTTCAAGTTAATTTTTAATTTTAGCAAATGCACATTGATTTATGACTTTAATTCTTTGGGTATTTTAGGCGATTGGAACCAAAAATCGTTTAATCTTGGATAAATTTGAAGTCCGTCCAGCAATCATTTTTTCGTTTTGGCTAAGCCTCGATCCTATTTTGGCCTTCGTGGTTGGTTAGACAAATTAGAAAATTAGTAGAGTAGTTTGGGCTAAGTTTGTGTATTTGATAGCGAGCATAGCTAGCTATCTTTATTTATTTAATTTAGCTAGTCTTTGATGATTATCTGCCATTTTATTGCACTTAATTTTTTATTTTGTAGGAAATGGTTGATTGGAGCTATAGCGCAATATTAGAGTTAATCGGGTGCTCGGGACGTGAAAAGATGCAAAGGAAGGAAAAGAATCAAAAGAGGAAAAATGTCAAATTTCGGTCAAGACGCTAGCTCTTGAGCGTCTCGACGCTCACATTCCATATCTGATTAGGCGCGTAAAGGTCACAGCGTCTCGACGCTGCGACCTTAGCGTCTCGACGTTGTGTTATTTCGCTTACTGAAACGCGCGTTTTGAAGGCAGCGTCAAGACGCTACGACGAAAAAACAGAATAAAGGCTTATTTTCGGCTAGGTTTTGAAGGGACTTCGATTGGGGACCTTGGGGAGCCGTAAACAGAGTAGAACAGAGCACTTGGAGGCTGAAACAAAAGGAGGAAGTTGGAAATCAACCCATTGTTCGTGGGGATCGTGACCAACGAGTTTAATTCTTCTTTCCCTCACTTTAGCTAGAGTTTATGGCTTTTACATGTTTAGTTGAGCTTGTAATTTTGATCATGAGTAGCTAAACTTGTAAGCTTAGGGATTGATGTAGTTGATTGTGTTTATGGATTGATTTATGGTTTAAGTTGTTCAATGTTATTATGTTTGTAATCTTGATTTAATGCTTTCAATTAATTGGCCATTAGTTGGATGATTTAAGTTTCGAATCTAGCTCGGGAGAGGGGATTTGATTTAGACTTACTCAAGATTGCATGACTAAAGTTTAGTTTCTAATTCGTGACGGTTTTAGATTAACTTTAGAATTGGTTAAAAGATCTCATTGCCTTGCATGATTAATAAACTTAGATAGGGATATCAAGTTGGTTAATTTGCATGAGAATCAATTATACTCGGGAGAGGTAGTTGTGATTAAAGGGTCTTTGGCTCATAATTTCATTGTGCATAATAACTTATTCCTTAAAATCAATCCTAAACTAAATCGGCGAAATCAATTCCCTAAGTAGTTTTCCCAATTGAAATTCCACACTTTTTACTTGCTTTGATTTGGTTTTCTTATCATTTATTCATCACTTTTTGATCCCTAAATAAAATTGAGCAAGATAATTCACAATACTTGATTTGCTTTAAAATCCAATCCAGAGGACGACACTCGTTTATACGAACTCTTTATTATTACTTGACCCGTGCGCTTGCGGTTAGGAAAAGTCCACATCAGTATTGTTCCTGTATAGAAAGTAATCGATTGATTAAGGTCGAGGTTGGCTTTGCTGGAATTACTCGAAATTCTAGATCGAGAATATTTAAGCCAAGGTAAGTGAACTTACTGTTGAACCTTTTAATTGGGTGCGCATGTTTGATTTTCTAAAATTATCGTGCTTATGAGTTGTTCTTGAAATTTATTATTATTATTAAAAGCATGAATATTGTGCATGAAAATTTATTATTTTTAAGTGAGTATGCGTTTATGAAAATTGTTGAAAGCATGAAATTTATTACTTTTGCTTGCATTATTGATGTTTGAAATAATTGATTGGTGGTCTCTCAAGATCCCATGAAAGGAATGAGTTTAAAATTCCATTAAAGGAATTATTTATGATTTATTATTATTGATTTTCAATCGTTAATATTGAAATAATTGAGTTGGTGGTCTCTTGAAATTCCATTAAAGGAATTAGTTTAAATTATTTATGAGTTTTATAAGTGTACATGAAATTGATGTACATTCAGAGATAAGACTTAGAGACATGAAATTGATGTACCTAAGTCGAGGTTCGGGAAATTGACGACCTCGAGGTTTCGTGAAATTGACGACCTCCATAGAAGACACATGAAATTGATGTGTCTAGGATATACATGAAATTGATGTATACCCTTAGTAAGGTTAAAAATAAAGTTTAGAGCCACCAGAATTAAATTTGTTGTTGATTTTTAAAATGGTTTTAAAGAGTGACCCCACCTCAATAGTAGGGTCACTTAATGAGTATTTAAAATACTCATTCTTTTCAAAATATTTTTTTTTTCAGGTAAAGCCAAGGGCAGATGAAAGGCGATTGATGAGAATCCGATAGACAGCCATGAGAGGACCTGAGTTTCATATTTTTCTTCCGCTTTAAGAACTCTGTCTTACTTTATTGATTTATAAATTTGTTTGAGAAATTTTCTAGAGGCCATGTACATTTATATTTTAGAAATTATTTAAAACTTTTAAAGTTTAAGGATCCCGAATAAAAGTTTTGTTTTAAAATTTTTGTTTAAATTAGTGTTTATGTTTCAAATTATTTTATTTAAAAAGGCCTCCAAAGCATGCATCGTTGTAACGGTCCCTTAAAGGCTTATTAAGAAGTTGGGTCGTTACAAAAGTGATGAAAGAATTTGAATCGTTCAAATTCAATTTTAGGGAATTAACGTTAGTTATATACGATATACGAAACATGTTATAATTTAATTATGAACTGAATTATAAAGAAAGTTGGAAATATTTAAATAGGATTTAAATGTCATTAAAATGTATACAATACGTATTTTGGATTAAATTTGAATAGTGATTCATATTCTTTTTTGTTTTTTTTTTTTTTGATAGATACTAGGAATGTATTTAATTTAAATTTGATATTGAATTAAAGAATTAATAAAAATGTTTGATTAATTATTTAAAGTTAATTTTATTTAAATTAAGTTTTTGAATTAATTCATAAAGGATTAATTGTGAAAATTTGATTTTAATTTTTGAAAATCAATTTCATGCATAAATTCTTAAGAAGCCACATAGGTTGGTGTACATTCCCACTTCATTTTGTCTCCAAGGTATAAAAGCTTAAGTCTTGTTCGATGTTCAGATGATGGAATTCATTGAAACTCAACATGCAAAATAAGCTTGAAATCTCTCTAAAAAACCTTGGACTCCAATTTTCTCAAAACCTATTCTTTCTCCCTTTCAATTCATCACAATTTTGCTCCCACAAGCTCGTTCTAAGGTTGGAGAATAGCAGGAAAGATCTCGGTGGTGGTCCATGATGCGTGTGTGGTCGAATAATAGAGGTTAGAAAAGATGGTAAATGAAGATTGATGCACAATTTTCTTACCGCAAGTGTACGAGTCAAGTAATAATATAGTGTTTTCGTGTAAAACGAGTGTAGTCCTCTGGATTGGTTTTCTAGCAAATTAAGTACCGTGAATACTTTTGTTCAATTTTATTTAGGGAGCAAAACTCAATGATAAAGATAAAAGTAAAGACTAAAAACATAAAAATAAAAGTGGAGACTCAAATGGAAAGACTCTTAGGGAATTGATTTCATTGATTAAGATTGAGGATTGATTAATAGGAATGAATTGACCGTGCAATTATTCTACAAGCTAAGGAAACTTTTATCACGATTACCTCTCCCGAGTATAATTGATTCTCATGCATATAAACTAACTTGATATCCCTATCTAAGTTCATTAACATGCAAGGCATTATTCGGTTCGGTCCTTGTTATGCTTCTAAAGTGATTCCAAATCCCGTCACAAACTTAGAATTTCTACTCTAGTCATGCAATTAAACAAGGTAAGTCTTAGGCCAAATCCTCTCTCCCGAGTTAGATTCAACACTTAAATCATTCAATTAGTGATCAAGTAATTGAAAGCATTAAACAAAATTGCATGCATAAAATAAAAACACATTCATACCTAAAATCAATCCAAAAACTAAAACAATTACATCAATCCCTAAGACAAACAACTAGCAATTCATAGTCTTTAAACCATAAACACTAATTGAAAGAAAACCCATAAAAACTACAAGAGGTAAGGGAAAGAGAAAGGAAAACTCGAATCCGTCGAAACCGACACGTCCCCATCACGATCTCCACGTCTTCTCGCTTGATTCCCACTCTTTGGCCTTGCTTTAGCTCCCACCAAAGGTCTCTAGTCGAAATTAGGGCTAAAATTTAACCAATTGGACTCCCCTAATCCGTAGCTGAAAAGAGGAATTTATAGAAAATCTGTCGATAGCGTCGCGACGCTGTGGACATAGCGTCGCGACGCTATGATTTTTTTTTTTTTTTAGGATTGAACTCCATTTGACTCCAATTGCTGAATTAAGCTTCAAACACATACTTCCTACAAATAAAACATAAAAATGCATAAATTTGGGCAAATAATTGTAAAAGACTAACTTAATTAATCAGAGAAAATTAGCTAGCTATGCTCGCTATCAAATACCCCCAAACTTAAGCTTTTGCTAGTCCTCGAGCAAACTAAAAATCAAGCATACAGTGGAAGAATGGATGCAGCAAACATGACTCAATCCTGAAGGCTCAAAAGTTAATAGTCAAGCAATCAAGAGACATGCACATAAGGACCAATGAGGGAGACAAATCAAAAGTTTTCCAAAATTAACTTGCACAAGCGAGATCTAACTCAACGAGATTAGACTCTACTAGCTCGGGATTGAATTATTAAACTCTCAACTCATCTTTCCTCTACACTGGCACTAAGGATTCACTAATGAGTCAATGGAACAAAATAGTTTGTTTTCATCCATACTTAGGTGCTTAATATTGAAAATTAAATCAAGCATTTATATGTGGCACTAGCTTTCACGCACCTATTGCAAGGACCCTTAACCTGAGTTTTCTCTGGTTGGCCTAACTGATCACAACAGGGGTAGCTCTTTTTGCCTAAATCTTTATTACTCATTGCATTACGTGCATAAGTCATAACTTTTTTTTTCAAATCGTAACAACAAGAATGATTTTTCTTTATGAGCATGCTAAGCATATATTCTTTTCTTTCCTCCTAAGCAAGACCAAACATGCTAATTTGCAAAAAAATTAACTCTTTAGCTCTTCCCTACACCTATCGAGGTGACAACAAGCATATGAACCTAATAATTCGCTCCTAAGCATTCAAATCCAAATCTAGCCACGACAAATACTCTACTCATGCAAGACATCTCCTAGAAAAAGTTTAAAAAATCTCCCATTTATGGCACTCATGCTTACAACTCATCGAAAGCTTGAAAATTGACAAGAAAACCTATCCTAGGACATCATAGCCATGCAAAAATAGCATCCAGAAAACAACCATATGCTCAATTCAAAGAAAGCTCAAAACTATAGCCCGAACTCAGATGCTCAAGGGCTCGACAAACATGATAATCCAAAATACCCCCAAACTTAAAGCATGCATTGTCCTCAATGTATGAAGAAAATAAAGCATAGTCTAGCATGAGAACAAATAAAGAATGGAAAGGGTTGATAGCGAGCAGAAATGTCGCTATTTTAGTCTCAATTTATTAAGCTTTTTGGTGCTTTAATCGTATTTTTAATGAATATATTTAATGAATTTTGTTATTTGGTCCTTAGGAGCTAAGTTGGTGTTTTTGGAGAAAAAGAGCCAAAATTGAAGCAATTAAAAGCCCAAATCCTAGCTTGATGTAATTGGAAGCCCAAAGAAGCCAACTATAAAGAAAAGACCAAGAGGAATGAAGAAGAAGGCCCAAAAATCAGCCCAAAAAGGAAGCTGAAAAATCTGGAAATCTGGACAGCGTCGAAACGCTAAGCAAGGCAGCGTCGCGATGCTGCCCTTTCTTGTTGCCCAAGCCGCATGCGCAGCAGCGTCGCGACGCTTAGCAAGGCAGCGTCGCGACGCTACCCCTATTCCAGGCCTATAAAAGGCACCCCTTGGGTGCCTCATTCCTCATCAATCATCATTCCAAAAAGGAATTTCTTCCTTTCTCTCTTCCTTAGGCTCCCTTTGGAGCCCCTCTCAAGGCTTTTGAGCCTTTTTTAGAGGATTCTTCTAGTGGGAAAATTTTGGGGAATTTTGGGGAGCAATCTTAGAGGCTCAAGGAGTAGTCAGCGGGGCTCCAATCGTCAGCGAGGGGTTTTTTTCGACGGTCAATTCCTTTCCTTTATTGCTCTTTAATATGCTTTCCCTTGTAATTATTGTGGATATTATGTGTAGCTAAACCCCAATTTAGGGTCTTGAAATGAAATGATAGTTGAAATATTGTTATAATTTCTTGTCTCTTGCCCATGTCCTAATTATTTGTATGGATGTGCTTAATGCTTTACTCAATCTGGCCAATTGTGTAATGATTCGTTTCTTAATGGAAACTCGACGGAGAGAAATTAGGATAGATCATAATCCATACAACTAGTTTAATTGCCCGTTGTGACACCGGGATTAGTTGATTAAACTTAGATTCCTAAAACGAATCAGAGCGTAATAATTAATGATTTTTAATAGCGCTAAGGACACTTAGGTTGTTAAAATGAATTAATTACAATTAGGGGAAACCGACAGGAGAACCTATGTGATTAACGGAGATTCTAGGATTATAATTAGTTGGGCAATGAGATAGGATAATTATAGCAATTATTTAGCTAATCATTGATTTTCAAGACCCCTCTTCCCATTTAAAGAAAATTCTTTCTCCACGTTTTATTTTTTTTGATTGATCAATTTGTTTTCATTAATCATCTTGAGTTTAAATCTTTTTATTGCATGAAGTGGTCCCTAAATATTATTTCGCCTAAGTATTTTAAGTGCTCAAGAAAATTTTAATTATTTGCTTAAGTTTCGCTTCGCCTCCCTGAGGATTCGATACTCGGAATACTTTCCGTTTTATATTACTTGCGGCCCGTGCGCTTTGCGGTCCCATCAAGTTTTTGGCGTCGTTGCCGGGGAGGCTTGATTTTTAAGCAAAAAATTATTTTTTCTTGACATCGAAAAGAAAAGGATAAATGGTAATTTAGGTGTAAATATTTTTTCATCATTTTGTGAATATTATTTTATTTTCATTTTTGTTTGGTTCTTTTTGTCGTCTGGGAGCATTGTATGCGAAGAAACAAGGTGGTTGATTTGTTTCCGCTAGATCTTGAGATTAACAGGACTCTTAAATTCATTAGAAGAGAAAAAAGATTAGCAGAAACGATGGCCCACCAAGAAGAAGCTCCCAAGGCAATTAGAGATTTTTTGCAGCCAGTTCTTCCTACCGAGAATTCTGGAATTGTCTACGCCCATATCCAAGCTACAAATTTTGAGCTAAAAACAGGGTTGATTCAGATGGCGCGCGATAACTCGTTCAAGGGACATCCTTCCGAGGACCCCCACTCTCATCTGCGATCATTCCTAGAAATATGCGGGACGGTAAAGATGAACGGAGTTTCGGCCGACGCAATCAGATTGAGGCTGTTTCCATTTTCTCCACAGGATAAAGCAAAAGATTGGCTCGAATCAGTCGAGACGGGCATCATCAGTACTTGGGACGAGCTTGCCCAGGCTTTTCTGACAAAATTTTTTCCACCAGCTAAGACTACCAAGCTCCGGACTGAAATTGGAACATTCAGGCAGCTTGACGAGGAGCAGTTATACGAAGCGTGGGAAAGATATAAGGAAATGCTTAGGCGATGCCCCCAACACGGGTATCCTGATTGGCTTCAGGTACAGTTATTTTATAATGGATTAAACCCCTCCACAAAGATAGTCCTTGGCACATCAGCAGGAGGGAGTTTTCTTTCAAAAACAGTGACAGAAGCCAAAGACCTGCTTGAGGAAATGGCGGCAACGAGTTATCAATGGCCGACGGAGAGAGGAACAATTACAAAAAAGGCTGGATTATATGAATTGGATGAGTCAAGTTCACTGAAAGCGCAACTGGCATCTCTGACCAATGCACTAAACAAATTGACGTCATCTGAGGTGGTTAAGTCCATTTCCACCTTAGCTGAAGGTCATTCAAAGAAGGAAGGTCAAGATGTGGAAGAAGTTCAATACATAGGAAATCGATCATATACTCAAGGAGTACCAAACTTCTACCACCCCAGTCTGCGCAATCACGAGAACTTCTCATATGCGAATACGAAGAATGTTTTACAGCCACCCCCAGGTTTTGCATCAACGAGTACTCCTGAAAAGAAAAATAATCTGGAGGAGATGGTGGCTTTATTCATCAAGGAACAAAGAATATTGAATGTGAATCTCCAGACATCAGTAAACAACCACGACGCAGCTCTAAAGAATATGGAAGTACAGATAGGACAGATTGCTTCAGCAGTAAATGCCCTTCAAAAAGGAAAATTTCCAAGTGATACTGAGCCTAACCCGAAAGAGCAGTGTAAGATGGTGGTTTTAAGAAGTGGCAGAAGACTGGAGGACAGTTCAGAGAAGAAAAAGGAAGAAGAAAAGAGAAGGGATGAAGATGAAAGGACTGAGGCACAAAAAGCCTCCTCTGAAAGGTTCCAACATCCTCCCAACTCTATTGAATTAAAATGTGATTTTTCTAACAGCTTTGCAGGTAGAAAAGAAGATGAGAGGTAGAATGACAATAAGAAGCTGACTGAGGAAGAAGTGGTTCCATGCAACCACCATGACAGAGGTTCGCATATTAGCCCGCCCAAGCAGAGGGGCGAATGTCCAACCTTTGATTTCAGGGAGTTACCTTTTCCTCAAAGATTTAAAAATGTCAAATTAGATGAACAATTTCAAAAATTCTTAGAAATGTTTAAAAAGTTGACTGTGAATATTCCATTGGTAGAAGCTTTGTATAATATGCCAAATTATGGAAAATTCATGAAGGAAATGCTTTCTAAAAAGAAAAGTCTGAAAAAAGAAGTTTTTAATTTATCTGAGAGTAGCAGTACCATTATTTCTGGTAGGATACCCTCTAAGCAGAAAGATCCAGGGAGTTTTACTGTTCCCTGTACCATAGGAGAAGTATCCTTCGATAGGGCTCTATGTGATTTAGGAGCAAGTATAAATTTGATGCCCTACTCTGTATACAGGAAGATTGGTTTATCAGGTATGACAGACACCGACGTCACTCTCCAGCTTGCTGACAGATTGATTACCCACCCGATGGGTGTTGTGGAGGACGTGTTGGTGAAAGTCAACAAATTCATCTTCCCTGTAGATTTTGTGGTACTGGACATGAAGGAGGACAAAGAAGTGCCAATTATCTTAGGCAGACCTTTCCTAGCCACTGGTAAGGCTGAGATTAGCGTGCATACAGGTAAGCTTACCTTGAACATTGATGATGAAAAAGTCGTGTTTAGTATTTTTGGCCAAGATGAATCTGTTTGTAGTTTGCATACATGTTTTTCTGTTGGGCCTGAATACTTGACTGATGACGATGAAGAGGTAGACTATAATCTTGGCCTAGGCTTAGGAGAAATACTTATTGATAATGTGAATTTTGATCATGATGCATATATGGATAATCCTATGTTTGAAAATGATTTGGATCTGCCTGACTTTGAAAATGAATTAGACTTGCCTGCTTGTGATAATGAAAGATCTGCAGTTGATGATTTACCTTCCTTTGAAAATGAATTAGAATTGCCTGAAATGAATAATTTTGATGATATTGAATTGCCTGACATTGAGCATAAACATAAAAGGCATAAAAAAGATTGCTCGATAGATAATTTTGAGTCTGACCATGATTACAGTGAATCTATTGAGTCTGATCTTGACATTCCTGAATGCATGAATCCTGACAATGTGAATACCTTTTTTTCATGTCCTGATGATGTGTATAGCATAGAATCTGACCCAGAAGAACTTGAATCTGTGCATAGTATAGAATCTGATCCTGAAATTCTTGAATTCTTTAATTCTTCTGATGATGAGTCAAATGACAGCTTAGTTGAATCATTTTTTAATTCTGAGTCTGAAGGATCTACTGAGCATGTAGATATTTTTTCTGATGAATGGACTGGCATGATTGATAGGCCATCTCTAGATCCTAGACCAGTAGATATTATAACGCTTGATGACTCTGTTAACAACTGTTTTGAAAATAGAGATTTAGAAAAGAGATTTGATGCAGCTGATTATTTTCTAAAATGTTATTATGAGAATCTCTTTAGTGAAGATGGGCCAGGGGAAAGTTTTTTTTCTCCCCTGTTTGTAGTTTTCAATTCGGTGCGTGATTTCTTGCAGGGCCCGGAGGATGATGAAAATTTTTATTTTGAGCCTCTGTAAGCGTGCCGAGCCTAGTCTAGCTAAAGACGTTAAAGAAAGCGCTGCTTGGGAGGCAACCCAAGGATTAAAGTAGTTAGTTGTTTTTGCGGTAAATAATTTTCTTTGCTCCGTGATCCAATTTTGTTTTGCAGGATCACCTTAGCAAATCCCAAAATTCCACATTTCCCATTTTTCATGGATTCAAAGGAAGATGATGAAGCGCTCCTAGCTCAGGGAAGTCTCGGTATCTCTCTTTATGCTTTTCTGTTTTAAAACATTGGGGACAATGTTTAGTTTAAGTTTGGGGGGAGGCTTCCGCTGTGTTGAGCATATTTAAATTCTGTTGGATGCATGAATAGCTAGCCATGATAGCCAAGGATGTGATTTTTGAAATTTTGGGAGAAAATGGTTTATATGTTGTGGAATCTGGGAGCACGGCAGAAATTGTGAAATTTTAAAATTTTTTGATACTTAGTTTTGATGTCTAAAGCATGCAATAGTCTTATCTAATGACGTATTTGAAAATCTAGATTCTTATTATGGTTTTCAAAGTTGTTGTCACCCCGATAGGCTTAGTTTCTAATATTAGGAAGTTCATGCTTGATTGCTCTAAAGAACTAGGTAGGAAAAAATGCTATGCCTGCTGAGAGAAAAGCAAAAGCAACAAAAGAAAATCTGAGAAAAAGAAAATCTGTTGAAAAAGAATTTTTGCTTGCTCAAAAGAAAAAAAGCCTAGGGGTAAAAAGAGCTACCTACGGTGTGATCAGTTAGGCCAACCAGAGAATAAAATTCGGGTTAAGGGTCCCTGCACCGTAGTGTGAAAGCTAGTACCATTAGATATCAAAATGCAAGTTTGGGGGAGGAGCAAAAGAAAAAGAAAAGAAAAAGAAGAGAAAAAGAAAAATCATGTGAGAAGTCTGCTCCCCCATGAAAAAAAAAAAAAAAAAGATGACAGGCACCCTAGTTTCTTTTTTTTTTGCATGATAGAAGGACTCCGAAGTATTAGGGGCTCTTAGCCAGTGTAGGGGGAAAATAAATGGAGAAAGCCATAAGACTAATCTAGGTTAGTAAAAGAATCAATAGATAAGTCTTGAGCATGCTATTCATTAATCTTAAGTTCAAACTAGTTTAAGATTTCTTCAAGAGTATGCGGTGCTTGCTTATTCCACTTGCATGTTTTCCATTCGATCCAAAAAATTCCAAAATCATTGAGGGTTGAGCGATTCTATTTCATGCATCTTTAGAATTTATTTTGCTCGGGACTAGCAAAAGCTTAAGTTTGGGGGTGTGATAGCGAGCAGAAATGTCGCTATTTTAGTCTCAATTTATTAAGCTTTTTGGTGCTTTAATCGTATTTTTAATGAATATATTTAATGAATTTTGTTATTTGGTCCTTAGGAGCTAAGTTGGTGTTTTTGGAGAAAAAGAGCCAAAATTGAAGCAATTAAAAGCCCAAATCCTAGCTTGATGTAATTGGAAGCCCAAAGAAGCCAACTATAAAGAAAAGACCAAGAGGAATGAAGAAGAAGGCCCAAAAATCAGCCCAAAAAGGAAGCTGAAAAATCTGGAAATCTGGACAGCGTCGAGACGTTAAGCAAGGCAGCGTCGCGACGCTGCCCTTTCTTGTTGCCCAAGCCGCATGCGCAGCAGCGTCGCGACGCTTAGCAAGGCAGAGTCGCGACGCTACCCCTATTCCAGGCCTATAAAAGGCACCCCTTGGGTGCCTCATTCCTCATCAATCATCATTCCAAAAAGGAATTTCTTCCTTTCTCTCTTCCTTAGGCTCCCTTTGGAGCCTCTCTCAAGGCTTTTGAGCCTTTTTTAGAGGATTCTTCTAGTGGGAAAATTTTGGGGAATTTTGGGGAGCAATCTTAGAGGCTCAAGGAGTAGTAAGCGGGGCTCCAAGCGTCAGCGAGGGGGTTTTTTCGACGGTCAATTCCTTTCCTTTATTGCTCTTTAATATGCTTTCCCTTGTAATTATTGTGGATATTATGTGTAGCTAAACCCCAATTTAGGGTCTTGAAATGAAATGATAGTTGAAATATTGTTATAATTTCTTGTCTCTTGCCCATGTAGTAATTATTTGTATGGATGTGCTTAATGCTTTACTCAATCTGGCCAATTGTGTAATGATTCGATTCTTAATGGAAACTCGACGGAGAGAAATTAGGATAGATCATAATCCATGCAACTAGTTTAATTGCCCGTTGTGACACCGAGATTAGTTGATTAAACTTAGATTCCTAAAATGAATCAGAGCGTAATAATTAATGATTTTTAATAGCGCTAAGGACACTTAGGTTGTTAAAATGAATTAATTACAATTAGGGGAAACCGACAGGAGAACCTGTGTGATTAACGGAGATTCTAGGATTATAATTAGTTGGGCAATGAGATAGGATAATTATAGCAATTATTTAGCTAATCATTTATTTTCAAGACCCCTCTTCCCATTTAAAGAAAACTTTTTCTCCACATTTTATTTTTTTTGATTGATCAATTTGTTTTCATTAATCATCTTGAGTTTAAATCTTTTTATTGCATGAAGTGGTCCCTAAATATTATTTCGCCTAAGTATTTTCAGTGCTCAAGAAAATTTTAATTATTTGCTTAAGTTTCGCTTCGCCTCCCTGAGGATTCGATACTCGGAATACTTTCCGTTTTATATTACTTGCGGCCCGTGCGCTTTGCGGTCCCATCAAGGGTGAACAATACTGCCCCGGAATTATGACCTTTCCATGAATGCTTGGCACATACAAGAGCACGGGAACTCCTACAAAACAAAAACAAAAAGACATAAAAAACAATAACGAAGTAACTTGGGTTGCCTCCCATAAGCGCTTGTTGATCGTCTTTAGCTCAACGTGCTCGTGCAGTCTGTCAAGACACATAAAAATTCTCGTATTTCTTTGGGTCCTTCTTCCTTGAATCAATATAGCCAACGATTGCTAGCAAACTGACTAGCTTCTCAGGGGCCCCTGAAACAGAATTATTTTTTGTATTTTTGAATAAAAGAAGCATAAAAGGAGAAATATCAAAATAAAGAGACTCTGACTCTAAAACTGACTCGTGAGAATAGAAAAAAGAACAATCAAAATCTACAAAGGATGGAGAAGATAAATCAGATGAAGGCTTTTCAACCTCAAACTCTACCTCCTGAACTTCCTCTGACACTTCAAGCTCGTTTTCTTTTTCTTCCTCACAAACATGTTCTTGAAAGGTGCTACAACTCTCCAATTCTTCTCCACTGTCTATGCAACTCACCCCTAAATGCTCATCCTTAGCAAGATCGAAAGAACTAAGCTCCTGAATGGGTGCCAACAAATCATCGGCCACATGACTCACTAGACATCCTATGGAAGTGGATCCCACCTCACTAACTTCCTTTGGGATTTGAAGTCCTTTTATAATTTCATCAAATTTTAAACTCCTCGCTCTAGACTCCTCAATATAATTTTAAACTATGCTTTCCAATGAAGAATTTTCTTTTAAAGGGGTATAACTTGAAGATGAAAAATTGGAGTATGGTGTTGAATAAAAAGCCAATCAAATCAATTAAAGCAACGATGACAATTAGGCTTCCAATCAAATAATAACCCAACAAGAACAAATGACAAAGACTCAAACAAAAAAGGAAAGAAAAATAACAAAGAAAACTAAATAGAAAAGGAAAACAAAAACAAAAAAGGAAATAAAAAAAATAAGGAAAAAAAATATCAAACAAATAAGGAAAACACTAAAATAGGAATGCAACAAATATGGAAAAAAAATGCAATCTACCTAAAAAATAAAAATACACCCTAAATTAAGACCGAACAATTTTTCCACAATATTAATTTAACTAAATATGCAAATCCCCGGCAACGACGCCAAAACTTGATGCGCAATTTGCTTACCGCAAGTGTACGGGTCAAGTAATAATATAGTGTTTTCGTGTAAAATGAGTGTCGTCCTCTTGATTGGTTTTCTAGCAAATTAAGCACCGCGAATACTTTTGTTCAATTTTATTTAGGGAGCAAGACTCAATGATAAAGATAAAAATAATGACTAAAAGCATAAAAATAAAAGTGGAGACTCAAATGGAAGGACTCTTAGGGAATTGATTTCATTGATTAAGATTGAGGATTGATTAATAGGAATGAATTGACCGTGCAATTATTCTACAAGCCAAGGAAACTTTTATCACGATTACCTCTCCCAAGTATAATTGATTCTCATGCATATAAACTAACTTGATATCCCTATCTAAGTTCATTAACATGCAAGGCATTATTCGGTTTGGTCCTTGTTATGCTTCTAAAGTGATTCCAAATCCCGTCACAAACTTAGAATTTCTACTCTAGTCATGCAATTAAACAAGGTAAGTCTTAGGCCAAATCCTCTCTCCCGAGTTAGATTCAACACTTAAATCATTCAATTAGTGATCAAGTAATTGAAAACATTAAACAAAATTGCATGCATAAAGTCTTAGGCCAAATCCTCTCTCCCGAGTTAGATTCAACACTTAAATCATTCAATTAGTGATCAAGTAATTGAAAACATTAAACAAAATTGCATGCATAAAATAAAAACACATTCATACCTAAAATCAATCCAAAAACTAAAACAATTACATCAATCCCTAAGACAAACAACTAGAAATTCATAGTCTTTACACCATAACCACTAATTGAAAGAAAACCCATAAAAACTAAAAGAGGTAAGGGAAAGAGAAAGGAAAACTCGAATCCGTCGAAACTGACACGTCCCCATCACGATCTCCTTGTCTTCTCGCTTGATTCCCGCTCCTTGGCCTTGCTTTAGCTCCCACCAAAGGTCTCTAGTCGAAATTAGGGCTAAAATCTAACCAATTGGACTCCCCTAATTCGTAGCTGAAAAGAGGAATTTATAGAAAATCTGTCGATAGCGTCGCGACGCTATGATTTTTTTAATTTTTTTTTTTTAGGACTGAACTGCATTTGACTCCAATTGTTGAATTAAGCTTCAAACACATACTTCCTACAAATAAAACATAAAAATGCATAAATTTGGATAAATAATTGTAAAAGACTAACTTAATTAATCAGAGAAAAATAACTAGTTATGCTCGCTATCAATGATTAAGATAAATTCAACCAACTTAGTGCAAGTATACACTATCGCATGTAGTAATAAAAACCTTAGATTATTCCAAGGGTATCGATCCCACGAGGACTAAATTGGAAACACTGATTTGAAGAAGAAACTACTCAAAGATTGCTTAGAATAAGGTAACCAAAGAAATAGTTGATGATAATTTTTGGAAAATTAGCAAAATAAACAAGTAAGTGATAGCAAGCATAGCTAGCTATCTCTACTTATTTAATTTAGCTAGTCTTTTATGATTTTTGAGCCATTTTATTGTGCTTTAATGTTTATTTTGTAGGAAATGATTGATTGGAGCTATAACGCAATATTGGAGTTAATCGGGTGCTCGGGACGCGAAAAGATACAAAGGAAGGAAAAAGAATCAAAATGGAAAAAAAGTCAAAATTCGGTCAAAAGGTGACTAGCGTTGAGACGCTAGCCCTTAGGCGTCTCGACGCTAGCATTCCATATCAGAATAGGCACGTAAAGGTCACAGCGTCGAGACGCTGCGACCTGAGCGTCTCGACGATGTACAATTTCCTTTCCTGAAACGCGCGTTTTGAAGGCAGCGTCTCGACGCTAAGACGAAAAAACAGAATAAAAGCTTATTTTCGGCTAGGTTTGGGGGGAGTTCGATTTGGGACCTTTGAGAGCTGTAAACAGGGCAGAACAGAGCACTTGGAGGCTGAAACCAAAGGGAGAGATTTGGAAATCAACCCATTGTTCGTGGGGATCGTGACGGGGACGTCGGACTCAGCCTACATTGAGTTTTCTTTTCCCTTTCCTTTCTTTAGTTAGATTTATGGCTTTCACATGTTTAGTTGAGCTTGTATTTACATTCATGAGTAGCTAAACTTGTAGCTTAGGGATTGATGTAGTTGATTAAGTTTATGGATTGATTTATGGTTTAAGTTGTGCAATGTTATTGTGTTTGTAATCTTGATTTAATGCTTTCAATTAATTGGCCATTAGTTGAATGATTTAAGTTTCGAATCTAGCTCGGGAGAGGGGATTTGATTTAGACTTGCTCAAGATTGCATGAATAAAGTTTACTTTCTAATTCAAGACGGTTTTAGATTAACTTTAGAATTGGTTGAAAGATCTCATTGCCTTGCTTGATTAATAAACTTAGATAGGGATATCAAGTTGGTTAATTTGCATGAGAATCAATTATACTCGGGAGAGGTAGTTGTGATTAAAGGGTCTTTGGCTCATAATTTCATTGTGCATAATAACTTATTCCTTAAAATCAATCCTAAACTAAATCGGCGAAATCAATTCCCTAAGTAGTTTTCCCAATTGAATTTCCATTCTTTTTACTTGCTTTAATTTGGTTTTTATTATCATCTTTTCATCACTTTTTGATCCCTAAATAAAATTGGGCAAGATAATTCACAATACTTGATTTGCTTAAAAATCCAATCCAGAGGACGACACTCGTATTTACGAACACTATATTATTACTTGACCCGTGCGCTTGCGATTAGGAAAAGTCCACATCAGTAAGAAAAGCAATGATAAATAAGCGAGATGCTCAAACCCTAAGGTAAAATAACTCTAGTCATTGCTTATTAAACCTAAGTTTATTCATTCATTGGGTCAGATTTAACTTCTATCAAGCCTTGCTCCCAAGAACCGTTAGAAGGCTAAGCGAGTACCGTTATGCACATTTCTGTGACTCGACTCTGACATAGATAGTTCACGAATGCAATCTATAACCCTATTTTTGTTGTAGGGTGCCTTAGGCAGCCTCGCCCTATAACATCGAATACACTCTTTTGAGCCATTTCGTCTATATCACCTTTATGAAAATCGGTATTGTTCGTCCCTTTCCAAATTAAACTCACATAGCATGCAAAGTCTAAGTGATCAATTTAAACTCAGCAAGATTCAGAATGATATTCAATAAAGAGTGACATGCAATGGAATAAAACTTAAGCAAATAAACACTTTCAAGCTATTTTAACCATAGGTGAATTCATTATATTGAACCCCTCAATGGAATTTAGCTACGCATGATGGAATATAGTGCAAATGAACAACTTTTCATTGAAATGAAGAATAACGAATACAAATAAATGAAAAGTAACAAGTGTTGGAAATAAGGTGCAGTAGCTAAAACTAGGGTTTTTTTCTTTTATCCAATCCTTCTAGAGTTCGCTCGACACTCTACTCTTCTTTACAAGTGGGAATAGGGCGAAAATCTCTACAAATACTCGGGTTTGATGTCTAACTAAAGGTTAGAATTCAATTTTTTAAGAAGTACCTCGAGCATCCCTACTCATGGGCGTCTACTAGGGTTCTGTCACCACCCTCTTCTTCCTAGTGAGTTCTGCTTGGATTTATCTTCGAATCAAGGCCTTATATAGTGTGGGGAGTAGTTGAGAAGCCACGAAAATGGTGCTGGTAGGTAGCCCAGTTAGTTTTGGAGTCAAAACAGCTGGTTAGGTGCGCAAAACACTTGTTCAAAACAACCCGCGATGGACTCGGAAGTGCCTCTGTCTACCCATAAATGCGTATTTCTGGGAAATTCCAGTTTTCCTTTGTTTTCTGCAAAACACCAAATTAAGTCAAATCCTCATAAAAATAGGTTTTTTTAAGCACAATTAAGCATAAAATTGACATACATGACTCTCAACTCCCTAGTTCATCAACTTAAACAC
The DNA here is from genome assembly GCA_036850905.1 of Luffa acutangula. NCBI lineage: Eukaryota > Viridiplantae > Streptophyta > Magnoliopsida > Cucurbitales > Cucurbitaceae > Luffa > Luffa acutangula. Next base: position 29,457,134 of record CM072092.1, read on the forward strand.
TTTTAGAGCTCGGAAATAGTAAATTTGTTCTAAAACATGCAACTTTGACAAGATAATGAGATAAATATAAGGGTAAAATAGGTATATTTTTTACCCTTATCAGTCCACGACGTGTTCGTGCTGAAAATCATCCAACGAAACGCCTTGAATCAGAGCTTCAAAGAGGTAAGTTCGCTGCCTCTATTTTTCGTTCAACTTTCAACATGTTTTCTCTGGAGAAATTAATGAAATTAAGCACCCAAGATCGTCAATCGCTTCCGCTAGAGTGATATACACTCCTTCACTTGGTATCAGAGTGTGGTTCGGGCATTTAATTTGCATTAATTTCAAGCTTTGTGGGTGAGTTTCATAAGTTGTATGGAATGGGAGCTAAATGTGGACAAATTCTATTTTGGCATCAAGTTAAGCATTCAATTGTTGAAATTTATTGTAATTGCCTACATGTTCATGGGCATTAATGTATTGCAAAGAGTCTGTATAAATTTGAGAGTAAATAGAGTGGAAATTAAGATGTAATTGGAGCTGGAACGACCGGATCGTGAAACAGAGTTGTTGTACCCGAGGGTTAGTGTCGAGACGTTGTTCATCAGCGTCTCGACGCTGATGAAGATTTATCCCAGCACGCATCTTCCATCGAGAATGTGAAGCGGGAAACGTGAATTGGTTCAGTTTGGTCCAATTAAGCCAGTTCAGCCCCATATGATGCCATTGAGGTCCAGTTGAACAAGTAATGGCATGATTCAAGCAAATTGAAGATGGTTTGGGTCGGTTTGAATGGATCAGGAGCGGTTCAAGGCCATTGTTAAATTATTATGGTAATAATTTAGTTAGTTTAATTGTTTGGTTGCTAAAACCGGTTCACTTTAGTGTGTTTTAATTTATTATGCATTTGTGAATGTATTTTTAAATAAAATAGAAATTAGATATGCATAAAGTATGTCATATAGATTTAAAATCTCACCATAGGAAAGCATGTTAGGGTTTAATGTTAGATGCCGCATGTTGTATGTTATATTTTTCGATAATGTATGTTAAATATAAGCATTATGTTAATAATCGAAAATGAACAAGCATGTAGCATGAAACCACCTTAGCGTTATATAAACGTTATATAGATATATGTTACATGTTATCTATGTTATAAATGTTATAAAACGAGATGGACGTTAAAACCTATAACAAAGATCAATGCATGCTCACTTAGGGTTAACGAACCACAATCTCGATCAAATTCGCATAGTATAGGTTGATATCTTGTAAAGCTAAGGTTACAAGAGAACTCATCCGACAAGATGTTGTCTAAGGCTGAAGGTATTTAAGTTGATAGTTTACGAAACACCTACATGGGCATCGAGCCGGTACATGAGTTAGGTTAACCCATTTTTATGAGCATGCGTGAGTGATGTAAGGTTTAAAGAGTTTTATCACCTAGACATCGTAGCATAATTGTTATGCCTTAGGAAATCACCTAGGCGTAGGTTATTTCAAAATGTTTATGCTTTCTAATGGTATATATATATTTATATATATAATTAAAATTTGATTGTTATATGCTTTCATCACCATTAGAAGCATGTTATAGGGTTGATTCATTAAAAGTTATAATAGTTATAAGGGTTAATGAATAGAAACTGTCAATCCTATAAATAGTTGCATGCTAACATAGGATCTTAGGAAAATGAGTTAATTTTAAAATAGTTTAAAATCAATTAGACCAAAGATCACCATTTCTAATAGGATTAGAAAAATGTCTTACTTAGTATTTTAATAGATTTAAAATATGCTTAAGTAGGACGATAAGACTTTGGTTATAAGGGAACTCTCCCGATAATCCAGTACCTAAGTTGAATTAACCACGGTCTTATTATCATGCAAAGTCACTAGGAAATTAAAAGAGTTTAATTCACCTAGATATTAGTTTAAAGACCTTATTTTAAGAGTTATATAATACATAGATTTAGATAGATTCACTTAGTCGGAATTTACCTAAGCATAACACCCTAAAATACCAATAGGACACTTAAGTGGAAGGAAAAGTATAGAATGTTGGGATTGGTGCCCTAAAACTCGTAGATAGTGAATGAAACAAATAGTAATATACTTGTTTGATAAAGTCGTTATCGAGTTTTTGTTCACTTAAATTATTAAATAAGTGAATTGCACGTTAAATAACCCAAATCCAATAAACTAACATCCATGGCTATTTGATATGAACACTTGAACTATATGTAGTGACATAAAAGTGGATCAAGTTCAAGTAATAGCCTAAACGGTCTATACTATAGGGATAAGGTTGGGTACCTTATCCTGGGAACACTATGTGATGCGGTCCACTTTGTAAATAGTGCAAAGGATGATGTGATCCTGAATCGTTCATGTAGAGACATGCGAGTGGGTGCGTCCTATGCAAATGAGTTTGCATAAGACCAGGACCAAGAAATAAGTCAATTTCCTTTATAACGTCATTTACTGTTGAAACTGACTTATTTTAGTTTGATGACCTAGGTAACTCGATCTTAATCCTGAGCTAACTATGTACTCTTGTTTATTCGAGCTTATCCTTAGATCTGATAAAAGAAAATAAAAATGAATTTATGAAATTTATTTTAGAAATTGAAAATTATTTTCATTTTCCCATTTCTTTTATTCAAGAGGAAAATTGCCCTTGATTGCCACTTAATTGGATGACTAATCCAATTGATCTCTTTGCTGTCTTCATATGGATGAAGAAAAAACATGATAATGGTCTTTAAAACCTGAGATTCAGGCTGATCAAAGGTGTTGGACCTTTGTTGGAAAAATTTAGCCCAAAACTCTCTCTCAAAACCCATCTATTTTCTCTTAGGGGTCGTTTGGCCCACTGTGTTGGTTATAATAGTGGGGGCTATTATAACCAACCCAATGTTTGGGGCATCAACAAAAATAAGGGGTGGAGTTGGTTATTTTTCCCCTCCGTGTTGCTACAGTAACCACTATTCAACCCACCCAATTATTCTATCCATTCTCTACAGTAACTCTTTTCTCTCTTCTTCCATGTGACTCATTGACTTTCCTACCGACGACTTTTCCGGCGACCACCGACAATTTTTCCGATGACCGCCGTCGACTTTTTGGCCACTTTTCCGGCGATCACCGACGACTTTTTCCAATTTTTTTTTAATAATCTTTCTTCTCGTTTTCATTTCGAAAAATATAAAAAACAAAAAAAAGAAAAAAAAAGAGGTAGAAGAAATGAAAGGAAAAAAGAGGGAAAAAAATTTCAGTCGTCGAAAAATTTGTTGGTGGTTGTCGGAAAAATCGAAAAATTTCTAGGAGTTAGATACTAGGTTGTCTTTGTATAAATATGGAGTTTTATTACACATATAATTACTTTTGATAATGAAGTATAGGAATGTTTACCTTCATCGTACCATATTTTTCATTTAAAATTATACTTATCGAATTTAAGTTTACCGTGATAATAATAATTTTTAAAAAAATACTACTCAAGTTTTTATTTTATGTGATTTCTATTTTATTTGATTCCTTTGATAATGAAGGTAAAATCAGTTTTGAATAAGCATTTTCCATTTTTATGTTGGAAATACATAAATGAAACAAATATGGTTTTTCTATATGAAATCATAAAATGACTTATTTTCTGAAAAAAAACCATAACTCTAAAACAAAGAAAATCAACCCTTACTTTAGGTTATTTTTGTTTCATTTTATGTTAAACATATAATTTAACCCCTATACCCAAAACTTTTTTTTTTTTACTACTAAACCCAATTTTTTTTTTATTAATATTTGAAATACAAAGTTGTACGAGGAAAATCAACAAAAAAAGTAAGGAAAAAAAAACAATCAGCTTGAAACATAGACTATTTGAACCCAGACTAAAATAATCTGCATCCCAAACATTGCACCCCAAACACAGACTATTTTATCCCAGACTATAATAATCTGCACCCCAAACACAGACTATTATAACACCCAGACTATTATAGTCAGTCATTTATTTTGCTTCAGCATAATTCCGATAAAACCAAATCATTTTACTATTCTTGAAACCATTGGAAAGTTACACAAAAATAGGTAGAGTGGAAACTAATTCAGGGCTCGGATTGATAATATTACTTGCTGCAGACTGTGTATACTTTCACAGGAATTCTAGAGTATTTTATATCATATTTTACTCACTCTAGGAACCCAACAAGTTTTTGGCGCCGTTGCCGGGGACTTGAATAAGTTTTTATCTGATTTATTTTTGTGTATGTGTTTTAGTGGTTTGGTGCTAGAACTTTTTGATTGTTTCTTTTGTTTTTGCAGGTGTGATTTTGGTGCATGAGCGATCCGCCTGGGGTACGGTTTGAGCTTGATCCAGAAATTGAAAGGACATTTAGGAACAGAAGGAGGGAGCAGCGCAGAAACCAGATGGAGAACGTGCCGCGTCTTTCGGAGGGTCCTGAAGGTCCAGCAGCAGCAAACCCCCAGCAGAATCCGTTGAGCAAAATGAGCAGCAAAATAATCAGGCTGAGAATCCTATCTTGGTAACGAACGATAGGACCAGAGCCATTCGAGCATATGTTGTTCCGATGTTTAATGAGTTGACTCCAAGAATTGCACGTCCCCAAATCCAAGCAGCAAATTTTGAAATGAAACCAGTAATGTTTCAGATGTTGCAAACCGTGGGACAATTCCATGGTTTGACATCTGAAGACCCTCATTTACATCTTAAGTCTTTTATAGGAGTTAGTGATTCTTTTGTAATTCAAGGAGTGCCTAGGGATTCCCTTAGATTAACTTTGTTCCCGTATTCTCTTAGAGATGGAGCAAAGGCATGGTTAAACTCTTTTGCTCCAGGATCAATTAGGACGTGGGATGAGTTAGCTGAAATTTTTTTGAGTAAATATTTCCCACCTAATAGAAACGCTAAATTAAGGAGTGAAATAGTAAGGTTTAGGCAACTTGAAGATGAGACTTTTAGTGAGGCTTGGGAAAGGTTTAAAGAGCTTTTGCGAAAATGTCCCCACCATGGTTTACCTCATTGTATTCAAATGGAAACATTCTACAATGGTTTAAATGGAGTAACCCAGGGTATGGTCGATGCCTCGGCTGGAGGGGCCCTTTTGGCAAAAACTTTTGATGAAGCCTATGAAATTTTAGAAAGAATATCTATTAATAGTTGTCAGTGGTCGGATGTTAGAGGCACAAATAAGAAAGTTAAGAGTGTATTAGAAGTTGATGGTGTGTCCACCATTCAGGCTGATCTTGCTATGATTGCTAACGCTCTTAAGAATGTGACAGTGATTAGTCATCAGCAGCCACCAGCTATGGAGCCTGCTGCGGCAGTGGTGAACCAAGTCACGGACGAAGCATGTGTCTATTGTGGTGAAGACCACAACTACGAGTTTTTCCCTAGCAATCCAGCTTCTGTGTTTTTTGTAGGTAATCAGAGGAACAACCCTTATTCTAACTTCTATAATCCAGGTTGGCGCAACCACCCCAACTTCTCATGGGGAGGTCAAGGAAATAACGTACAAGCGCAACAGAAGATGAACCATCCGGGATTTACTAAAGCGCAGGTAATGCCCCAGCAAAATAAGCAGGCTTTGCCCCAGCAGAATTCGGGAAATTCTCTCGAGATGATGATGAAAGAATTTATGGCTCGCACAGATGCCGCAATTCAAAGTAATCAAGCTTCGATGAGGGCCCTGGAATTGCAAGTGGTTCAGCTAGCTAATGAGCTGAAGGCAAGGCCTCAAGGGAAACTTCCATCAGATACTGAACACCCTAGAAGGGAAGGTAAGGAGCAGGTAAAGGCAGTAACTCTTAGGAGTGGTAAGCCATTAGAAGAAAGAATTGAGCCTAGTAAAACCTAGGTTATAGATGGTGATAGCAATAATAATGTTGTTGTCGAGAAAGAGTTGGAGTCTGGTTAGGGTGCTGGAGGCAGCAATAAAAATGCTGGAGCATCTGGTTATGTTCCAGATGTGGAACTACCTTATGTGCCGCCCCCACCTTATGTATCACCTCTACCTTTTCCACAGAGGCAAAAGCCTAAGAATCAGGATGGTCAATTTAAAAAGTTTTTAGAGATTCTTAAGCAATTGCATATAAATATCCCTTTAGTAGAAGCTATTGAGCAAATGCCTAATTATGCTAAATTTCTTAAGGATATTTTGACTAAAAAGAAAAGATTAGGTGAGTTTGAAACTGTATCTCTTACTGAGGAGTGTAGTGCTATTCTTAAGAATGTGCTACCCCCCAAGGCTAAGGATCCAGGGCCATTTACCATACCCGTGTCTATAGGTGGAAAAGAATTAGGTAGAGCACTCTGTGATTTAGGTGCAAGCATTAACTTTATGCCTCTTTCGGTCTATCGGAAGTTAGGTATTGGTGAAGCTAGACCTACCACAGTTACACTTCAATTAGCAGATAGGTCTATTACATATCCAGAGGGTAAAATTGAGGATGTCTTAGTAAAAGTGGATAAATTCATATTTCCTGTTGATTTTATTATTTTAGACTATGAGGCTGATAAAGATGTCCCAATTATTCTAGGTCGTCCATTTTTTGCCACTGGTAGGGCATTAATAGATGTTCAAAAAGGGGAATTAACAATGAGAGTCTGTAATGAGGAAGTGAAATTTAATGTGTTTAAAGCCATGAAATATCCAGACGAAATGGAGGATTGTTCTTTCATTAGGATTCTGGAGAGCACAGTCATTGAGACAGCAAGACAGGATTCGGCTAGTAAGCATTCGAACACGCATGGTGAGGTTAGTTTAGAGGATTTAGAAGTTTGTTCTTTAGATAGGAAAAATGAAAAAGAAAATTTTTTTAGATGTGAGGATGTTTTTGAGTCTTTAGAGTTAGATCAAAGGAAAGCTCCTCCCATAAAGTCATCCCTGATTGAGGCACCTACTTTAGATTTGAAGCCCTTGTCGAATCATCTAAAATATGTGTATCTTGGGGAAAGTGAGACGTTGCCAATTATTGTTGCATCAGATTTAATGCCAGAGCATGAAGAGGCCTTAATAAAATTGCTGCAGCAATACCGCAAGGCTATAGGTTGGACATTGGCTGATATTCAGGGAATTAGCCCATCTTTTTGTATGCACAAAATCACTCTAGAGGAGGGATCCTTTAGGGGTATTGAGTAACAAAGAAGGCTTAACCCTGCAATGAAAGAGGTTGTTAAGAAGGAGGTAATTAAATGGTTGGATGCTGGGATCATTTATCCAATTGCCAATAGCAATTGGGTAAGCCCTGTCCAATGTGTTCCTAAGAAAGGAGGTGTCACTGTGGTGAGCAATAAAGATAATGAGTTGATCCCACAAGGACAGTAACTGGCTGGAGGGTTTGCATGGATTACAGAAGGCTTAATAAAGCTACCCGAAAGGATCATTTCCCTCTACCATTTATCGACCAGATGTTGGATCGATTGGCTGGTCTGGCCTACTACTGTTTCTTGGACGGTTATTCTGGATATAACCAGATTACTATTGCTCCTGAAGATCAGGAGAAAACCACTTTCACCTGTCATTATGGGACATTTGCTTTTAGGAGAATGCCTTTCGGCCTCTGCAATGCTCCAGCAACATTTCAGCGGTGTATGTTAGCAATTTTTTTTGATATGATTGAGTCCACTGTTGAGGTATTTATGGACGATTTTTCAGTTTTTGGAGGGTCTTTTCAGAGTTGTTTAGATAATTTAGGAAAGGTGTTAAAAAGATGTAAGGATACCCATCTAGTTCTTAATTGGGAAAAATGCCACTTCATGGTGAAGGAGGGCATAGTGTTAGGTCATAAAATTTCTAAAAATGGTCTACAAGTTGATAGAGCAAAAGTTGAGGTTATTGAAAGGCTAGAGCCACCGAATTCAGTGAAGGGAATTCGGAGTTTTTTAGGACATGCTGAATTTTATAGGAGGTTCATAAAAGATTTTTCCAAAATCAGTAAACCTCTTTGTAACTTATTGTGTACTGATCATGTTTTTGACTTTAATGCAGATTGTAGGAAGGCTTTTAAGACTTTAAAGGATGCTTTAATCTCAGCACCCATTCTTTGCGCACCTAATTGGAATTTGCCATTCGAGGTAATGTGTGATGCGAGTGATGCTGCAGTAGGTGCGATGCTGGGGCAAAAGCAGGGCAAATTTATTCATCCTATATATTATGCGAGCAAGGTTTTAAATGAAGCACAAGTCAACTATACAACTACTGAAAAGGAGTTGTTAGCTGTGGTGTTCGCTTTTGAGAAGTTCCGTCCATATTTGGTTGGATCCAAAGTCACGGTTTTCACGGATCATGCAGCAATAAGGTATTTAATGTCAAAGAAAGATGCAAAGCCTAGACTAATTCGTTGGATTTTACTATTGCAGGAATTTGACTTGGAGATAAAGGACAAGAAAGGATCAGAAAATGTCATCGCAGATCATTTATCTCGTCTTGATCCATCATCATCTTTGCTGGAGCAATCTGCCATTTCCGATTCTTTTCCAGATGAACAGCTCTTTGCTATTGAGGTAAAGGTAGTTAGGGATGTCCCTAGGTATGCTGATATTGCAAACTTTTTGGTAAAGGGAGTCACCCCTATTGTCATGGATTGGAGGCAGAAGAAAAAGTTTAAGCATGATGCAAAATTTTTCTATTGGGATGAGTTATTTATGTATAAGCAATGCTCTGACGATATTATTCGTAGGTGTGTTTCAGGTGCTGAAGCAAAGGAAATCCTGGAGCAATGTCACTCTTCGCCGTATGGAGGTCATTTCAGCGGTCAGAGGACAGCTATGAGGATTTTGCATTGTGGATTTTTCTGGCCTACGTTATTTAAGGATGTCCATTGGTTCTACAAGCGATGTGATGCTTGCCAAAGGAGAGGAAATTTGGGGCCTAGAAATGAAATGCCTCTTACTTACATTTTAGAAGTTGAATTATTCGATGTATGGGGTATTGACTTTATGGGGCCATTTCCTCCTTCTAATGGTAATGTTTTTATCTTATTGGCAGTTGATTATGTGTCCAAATGGGTGGAGGCCATCGCATGCCATCAAAGTGATGCCAAGACAGTAGCAAGGTTTCTTCAATCGCACATTTTTGCGTGGTTTGGGACACCTAGGGCTCTAGTGAGTGATGAGGGTACACATTTTGTTAATAATATCTTAACTGAGCTTTTAGCTAAGTATGGGATTAAGCATAGGATAGCTACCCCTTATCACCCACAAGCAAATGGTCAAGCTGAAATTAGTAATAGGGAAATTAAAGCTATTTTAGAGAAAGTAGTCCATCCATCTAGAAAGGATTAGTCCTTTAGGTTGGATGAGGCTCTTTGGGCTAATAGGACAACTTATAAGACTCCTCTAGGTATGTCTCCCTATAGGTTAGTATATGGGAAAGCTTGCCATTTACCATTAGAGCTTGAGCATAAAACATTTTGGGCTTTGAAAAAGTTAAATTTTGATCTGAGTCGTGCAGGAGCGATAAGAATGCTGCAGCTTAATGAGTTAGAAGAATTTCATCAATTTTCTTATGAAAATGCGAAGATATATAAAGAAAAGACTAAGCTGGGGCATGCCAGAAGTTTGTATTAATTTTATTTTTTCGCTGATTTGATTTTTAAGTTAGAATTGATTTTGCCTGGTTTATTAGATTTTATCTTTAGAGTATTTTTTATTATTGTTGGTAGTTAGATTTGATATATTTTAAATTTGATTTGATTCGATTTTCGGGTTATTTATTTGGATTATCTTTGAATTATCTTTTTATTGGTTTGATTTTATTAGATTTTATTTTCAGTTATTTGAATTCTGTTTAATTTAAATTTATTCGGCGTCAATTGGAGATAACAGATAAGATTAAATTTGATTTAGTCGGTTAAATTTAAATTTAAATTTGAAAGATGTGATTTTCCATTTTTGAAATTTAAATTCCGTATCAAAGATTCGTCAGGGTCAGGAGGTTGTTACAGCAAGATTATGGCTGGAGCAAATCGGCCGAATAGGAAGGGTTTGTTGGAGTAATTATTATTTTTACCGTTGGGATTTTTCTTTGAATTTTTTTTTTTGCAGGTAAAATTTGCATGAGTCATCTGATGAGGCCACGTGTCAAACAGCAATCATCTGACGGCTTCAATGATGACAGCACATTGATTTTTACCATGGGCGTTTGGAATCCACGATTTTACCGTTGATGATCTTTGAATTTCAGGTTTGCATTTTTAAATTAAAACGGTAATATTAGTTATTGCAAGGCAAATCTTTTCAGTTAGGATTGTATTTTGCTGAAGCCCTATTTATTTACAACCGCTGGTAAGCTTCTTCCCACTTCGTCTTCTTAATCCCATTTTTGCCATCTGCATTCCTTCTTCTTTTTTCTCTGTCAAAACCGTTCATACCTCCATGGCTAAGACTAGAGCTAGGAAAGAAAGAGAGAGTGAAGAAGAGGAGGTGTCGGTCACGCCGAAAGTACAAAAAGGAAAAACTAAGAAGAAAAGAACGCCAGAAGAGAAGGAGGCGAAGCGAAGAAGGAGGCAGCAGAGGGCTACGGAACAAGAAGTCATCCAAGAAACAGAGGCTGTTCAGATTCTTGAGACAGAACCGATAGTTTCTGCTACGGTTCAGGAAGGGAATACTGAGAAGGATCATGAGACAGAGGTCGAAAGACAAGTCGCTGGTAAGCCTGACGAGGAGAAAACACCGGAGCCGGAGGTTCAGGTTGAAGTCATTATGCCTGAACCGCCCAAGCGTCGCCGCATCAAGAGGAAGGCGGGTCGCGTGAGGGTGATTCGGAACACTCCATCGCCTCCGACGTCGGACTCTGAGGAAGAAAAAAGGGAAGCTGAGATAAGGAAAAAGAAGAAGAGGCAAGAAAGGCAGAAGAAGACCGTTTGCGCGAACAGAGAGAAAGCAAGGGCAAAGGAATTGCCGAAGCATCGGGAGAGATTGAGGAGCCGAGGGCACCATTCATTCGCTTCGTCAATGAACTTGCCAGAGCAAAATATCAGGAAGTACTGAAGCGGGATTTCTTGTTCGAGCGAGGATTTGGCAGTGATCTGCCCAGGTTTTTGGAATCTGGCATAGCAAGCCTGGGGTGGAGGCAGTTTTGTGCAAAGCCTGATCCTGTCATTGCCAACATCGTTCGGGAATTCTACGCCAATCTTGATGTGAAGGATGATTTTGAAGTCATAGTGCGAGGAGTGTCTGTCCAATGGAGCCCAGAGGCCATCAATAATTTGTTTGATCTTCAGGACTTTCCACACGCAGTTTTCAATGAAATGGTGGTTGCCCCATCGAGCGACCAATTAAGTGTGGCGGTTCGAGAGGTAGGTGTTGAGGGGGCTCAATGGAGGGTGTCGCAGACGAGGAAGCACACATTTCAAGCTGCCTATTTAAAGAGTGAAGCCAACGCTTGAATGGGCTTCATTAGGCTCCGCTTGCTGCCGACAACGCACGACTCCACTGTATCACGGGACAGAGTGTTGCTTGCTTTTGCCATCCTTCGATCAATGAGCATAGATGTTGGAAAAATAATTGCTACTGAGATTGCTGATTGTTGGCGCAAGAAGGTGGGGAAGCTGTTCTTTCCAAACACGATTACAATGTTATGCAACAGGGCAGGAGTGCCCACGGTTCCAGAAGATATGATCATGCTTGATAAGGGAATCATTGACACACCTAATCTGGCGCGGCTTCAGCGTACGCAAGAGGCTCGCCAGGGTGGGCTTGTGTATGGCGTTAATCAGATCCTAGAGCAACTGACAGTGTTGGCCAGTAGGTTAGAATTTGCTAAAAGGCAAGCTCAGACCTACTAGACTTATGCTAAAAGGAGAGATGATGCGCTCAGGGGGGCCTTGCAAACCAATTTCTCAACACCAAATCAGGTCTTTCCAGTGTTTCCTGATGATTTGTTTAATCTTTGGATACCACCCCCACCTGTTGAACGAGAAGAGGATGTTGATGAGGAGCAGGGTCAGGAAGACTGACTGATGGGATGACCTGGAGCGAGCATTACTTTTGTTTTTCCATTTTTGTTTGGTCGCGCATAGTGACCCTGCTCGCTGTTATAACTGCTTGTCTTTCTTTTTAATTTTTCTGCTTACAAAAATATATCTCTGCTATGTAATTTTTCTTTGAATATTTTTAATGAAATTTCTGAATGTTTCTATTCTGTATGCACTGAGTAATGCCTAAATTAACTATTTTCTTCTGAATTTTTGAAGCTTGGACTGATTACGCTTAATTAGATCAAGGTATTCTGATCTCCAGAAACCTTTTGCTTGAGCATTTCTTCTAGCCTGGACTATTGATGCGGCAAAGAAGATTTTCAAGGTAGTATTCTTTAAGCTTAATCCTAGTCCCATGTTTAGTTTAAAAATTCAGATAGAAAAATTTAAGTTTGGGGGTATAATTGCTTAATTAATGATTCATTGGGGACAATGAATAATTCAAGTTTGGGGGACTTTTTGCTACTCCAATTATTTTGCTCGAGCATTCCTCTCCTTCAAATTAAAATTTGTTAGGTTATTGAGTAACCGGGGACATTTGTGATACCCACAGTTTGTCTTCGCGTCAAAAGATGACCTAGGAAATGTGAAAAAATGATGAGAAAAATTATTTGCTGAAAAAAAAATTATTTGTTGAAGATTTTGCTGAAAAAATTGACAGAGCAAAAGTTTTGAGGGATGAATGATGATCCAGCAGTTTTTCTGTCTCCCAGAACTTAGGTGAGCTTCATCATAAAATGTCGCCATTCTAAGGGGCAAGAGATGGAATAACAAAGGATTTTTTAGCTTTATAATGAGTATTGAGCCTAGTTGGTGATAAGTTTGAGGCAAGGGTATACTGCACCATAAAGTGGGTCATCCCATGCTTAAGAGCTTATGACTGTAAGGCTACTTCAAGTCTGATAAATAATGATATAAACCCCTTTAAAAATATGTTTTGAAATGTCTAATAATAGAGCTAGGCTGTGGTGAGTTCTTAGAATTAAGTTGAAAAGTGGTGATTATTTGTCCATGCCGGAGGAATCATTTTGCTGCAGCCGAGCTTGGTTTTGCAGAGTGCTCAGGTAAAGGTTAAAGGTAGTGTTGGACTGTCTGGTTTGATTAAGCTATTCTTTGTCTAATATTCTGAATTCTTGAAAGAAGGTGAGTTAGTATTGCTCGGGACGCGCAATAGTTTAAGTTTGGGGGTATGATAACTGCCCAAAAGGTAGCTATTTAGGCCTCAATTATATAGGGATTTGTGTGTCCTTTATGCTTAATAGGGTTGGTTTTAGATGGATATTACATGTTTTAACCCATTTGGAAGAATGGAAGCATTGGAAATTATTTTGTGTAGATTATGCTGTTGGGTGACTGGAGGGAGCAAATTCTGTGCTGCAACAAAACTGGGAACAGAACTGCCACATCACAGCTCGTTAGCCAACTTCATAAACAGACTTCTGTTGAGTTATTTTCGGGATAAAGGAGCAAGGAGAGCCCTACACGTGTCCAAGTTGACCTAATTCAAGTCTCCTATCCTTCTATAAAAGGAAGTAGCCGTCGAAGTCAAATTCATTCCATGTTTTCCCTTGGAAGCCGAATATTTTAGAGAGATTGAAGATTATCAAGAACACCATCTTCCGCAAGCTGATTAGGGAGTTTATTTTCTTTATTAACTTGTGGTTATGGACATGCCTACTCAGATTGTAATTCGTATTCCTATGCCTGTTATGAACTAAGTAGCTTAAGGTGTTTGTTAGGGATAATGTGATTATTGTGCTTTATCTCTAGTAATATATTGACTATCGCATTTTGGTTAATTGTTGTGCTTATTCTCATTTTATGCCCGCCTGGCCAGCCGGTATGGATAGCTCTCTCTAGTTTCAGGGATGATTTAGAGGGTGTGTGGCAATTATCCACACTACGATCATTGTGTATTGGTGAACGCCAGTGACTGAGCTAGGGATAGCCAGTTGCCTAGTGCTTGATCGGTCGCTCTTCATTGGGTTTGAAACATATCCCAAAAGATCCAGAGTTCCGGGAGGAATCCGCTAATAATACTGCGAGAAATGCATGATCAATAATATTGCTAGGGCATATCTTAGAACAATCACTAAAACCTAACCAGAGCCTGTCTTTAATCTGTCTATCTATTTGTTTACTTATTGTTCTGTCATTTATTTTGCTTCAGCATAATTCCGATAAAACCAAATCATTTTACTATTCTTGAAACCATTGGAAAGTTACACAAAAATAGGTAGAGTGGAAACTAATCCAAGGCTCGGATTGATAATATTACTTGTTGCAGACTGTGTATACTTGCACAGGAATTCTAGAGTATTTTATATCATATTTTACTCACTCTAGGAACCCAACAGATAGTAAATGTAACAAAGTTAATTATCAAACGTTATTGAAGTAATTCAATTTCTAGTTGTTGAATAATTGTTTTAATTGTGCATTAATTAACCCAAATGCAAAAAACTAGAACCTCTGGCTAAGATATGAATACTTGAACTTTATGTGGAGACATAAAAGTGGATCAAGTTCGAGTCATAGCCAAAACGGTATATGGTATAGGGATAAGACTGAGTACCTTATCCTAGGAATACTATGTGATGCGGCTCACTTTGTATTTAGTATAAACGATGTGATCCCGAGTCGTTCATGTAGAGACATGCGAGTGGGAGTGTGACGGAACTTGTTGAAGGTCCAAGCCAAATAAATTTATAATCCATGACACTATAACTATTTTGTAGAAATAGTGGTCGGGGTCAAACACAGGGAAGGGGATCTAGCAGATGCAGAATTTTGTGTTTATGTAACATGGGGGTTTTGGAAAGAGGACTGAATAAGATAAAATGTGGAATTGAAAGAAAACAGAAACAAGCATGTGATGCAGATAAATAAAACGAAAATCAATATCATAAAAGGAACCGCTGGATTGGGATTTCTTATGTCTGAATGCTATTTCACTTGGCTTCCTAGTTTTCTCTAAAGATCATTCTATGCCGATTTGTATTAGTCTGGTTGGCTTCTTGGTTACTCGGAGGACCCCCTACACTAACCTGTGTTTAATTAACTCGTTAACCTAGAACCCTGCAATTAACATTATTAATTAAATTAACGTTACAAACCGCCGCCCGTCATGCATAAAGTAGCAACCATCCAAAACCTTGCAATGACTACTAAAGTATGTCTAACTAGTCTAAAATAAGTAATCTGAAACCTCACAATTACCTACATAAACTAGTCGCTTTAGATTCATGGGCCTGGAATCGTATTAACTAAACTTAAATTCAATTTAAATCTAATTCATACAACCTTTAGCATGCATCCTAAGCCTATCAAGGACCGTCACTCCGTAGAGATTGTCTTGCCTCAGCCTAGTGGCTATCTAAAAATAACTAATGGAATACACATGCAGAAATCTCCTAGGGTCGTCAAGCCTAAGAAACTGATCTCATGTATTGGTTTAAACGGGATTACATGCAAAACTCAATAAAAAATACAGAAGGAACAAAATTAAAATACCAGGAAACTCAGCCAAGATTCAATAACATTAAGAACATAATCCAAATCCAACGATATAAAGACGTTTAGCTACTCATAAACAAAGAAAAACACAAACTAATACAACAGATTACATAAATAATGACCAAACAAGGTCTATACAGAAGTTGGAAAGTAAAAGAGGTGAAAGAAATCGAAAAAGGGCCAAAATTCTAACCTAACAGCGGACTAACCCAAAGCCCTATATTTATAGAAAACATGAGTTATGCTGGAATTTCATGAAAGAAAAGCTCGAAATCTCTCTCTAAAACTGTGGGTACAACTCTCACAAAAACCCATTTCTTTCTCCCTCAAATTCATCACACTCTGGTTCCCACAAGCTCGTTCTAAGGCTGGAGAATAGCGGGGAAGACTCTAGCGGTGGTCTATGACTTGATCGTGAAGAGAAACAACCAATGGATTTGAAGAATTCAAGCTTCAAAGGTTCAGTTTTTCGTTGCTCTATTTTTCATGTACTTTTCAGCATGTTTTTCTTAAAGAAATTAATGAAATTAAGTGCCTAAAATCTGTAATCGCTTCCACTCGAGTGTTTTTCACTCATTTAGAGTGTTTTCTAAACGGTCTTACACTAAGGAATGTCCTCAAGATTTTATGGCTAATTCATCTCGAAACGTTCGTTATAAATATGACGTAGAAAACTGCCTAGCCAAAAGGAACATGACCCAATACTCTAAATAAGATTTATTTGTCTTGAAAACGTGTTTAGTAGAGAATAACGATTCTACCTAGATGTTCAATTCAGGGACCACTAATCACGTGTGTTCTTTTCAAGGAATGAGTTTCTGGCAACAACTGTGAGCCAGTAAGATGACTCTTAGAGTTGGAACAGGAGAATTCATCTCGGCTATGGCAGTGAGAGACATAAAGTTATTCTTCTCCAAGGAATGTTGCATATTGTTTGATGTACATAGTTCCTAAGATTAAAAGATGTTTAATTTCTATATCTTTTTTGCTAGAACAAGGCTATCCTGTTACCTTTTAATGTATGAATTGTTCATTTAAAAAAGGATGCCAATATTTGTTCTACAAAATGAAGAATAACATATATTTTAAGACCGATAGAGTCTAAAGCGATTTCTAAATCATGAGATGCTTAAAACCGCGAGACTCACCCTAAAAAAGGGCAAAGTGTTTGTCTAAGTACCTATTGACGGGTTCGGAGTTGTCGAGGCTCCGAGTTTCAAATAAATTTATAATCCACAACAGTATAAATACTTTGTAGAAATAGCAGCTGGGGTCGAACACATGGAAAGGGATCTAGCAGATGTAGAACTTTGTGCTAATAAAACATGGGGTTTTGGAAAGCAGGACAAAGCAAAAATAAATGCTGAATGTAAAGGAGACAGAATAAAGCGTGCAATGGAGATATATAACAAAAATCAATATCATAAAAAAATGATCGTGGGATTGAGATTTCTTATGTCTGAATGCTATTTCACTTGGCTTCCTAGTTTTCTCTAAAAATCATTCCAAGCCGATTTTTATTAGTCCGGTTGGCTTCTTGGTTACTCGGAGGACCCCCTATACTAACCTGTGTTTAATTAACCCGTTAACCGAGAATTCTGCAATTAACAAGATTAATCAATTTTTATCTTTATCCACCGCCACCCCTCATTCATAAAGTAGCAACCATTGGAGACCTCACAATGACCACCAAATTATATCTAACTAATCTAGAATAAACAATCTTTCAATTACCTACTTAAACTAGCCGCTTTAGGATCGTGGGTCCGGAATCGTATTAACTAAATTTATATACAATTTAAATCTAATTCATACAACCTTTAACATGCATCATAGGCCTATCAAGGGTCGTCACTTCGTAGAGATTGTCTTGCCTCAGCCTAGTGGCTATCTAAAAATAACTGATAGAATACACGAGTAGTAATCGCATAGGGTCGTCAAGCCTAATAGACTAGTCAATAAAAATACAGTAAGAACATAACTTAAAACACCAGAAAACTCAGCCAAACTTAATAGCAATCAAGGCATAATCCCAATCCAACGATATAAAGGTGCTTAGCTACTCATAAACAAAATTAAAGCATAAACTAATACGAAAGATTGCATAAATAATGACCAAACAAGGTCTAAGTAGAGGCTGGAAAGTAAAAGAGACGAAACAAATCGTAAAGGGACTAAAATTCTAACCTAACGACGGACTAAATCGAGACCTAATATTTATAGAAAACGCCATAACGTTTCGACGCCAGGCTCGGCGTCTCGACGCCACAAACTTTATACTCCACTTCAAAATCGCGTCGACGTCGAGACGTGATAGCATGCAGAAATGTTATCATTTTCCTATTAATTTTAGCTAGTTTTGTGCTTGAATTATGTGCTTTAATGTTGTTTTCTGTTTAAATTTCAGAAAACCGAGTGAAGGAAGCAAAAACCGGAATTTTGAGAGATTTTGGATGATTTTGGGGGCTTTTTGAAGCATTTTGGAGAAGTCCATTGAAGACCTAAGTCCAAAAGCCCAAGAAGAATGAGTTAGAAGCCCAAATTCATGATTTCCAAGCCTTAACTATCAAGTTGGGTCAAGAAAAGAGCCCAAGATCCATTACATAAAGCATTTGGGCCAAAAGAAAGTTGGAAGCCGAAAAATATGAGTAAAAAATGGGCCATTCTTTGAAGACCAAGGTCTAGCGTCTCGACGCTTGGTCAGAGCATCTCGATGCTTGGCAGCCGCGTGGAGAGTTATGGAATCGCGACAGCGTCGCGACACTGTCCATGTGGCGTTGCGACGATGCACCATCTTGAGCGGCAAGATAAGGATGACGTCACAGAGCACGAGAATGATCCAGAAATTGGGTAGCGTCGCGACGCTACAACGACTTGGAGTCCAAGACAAGATGATGTCAAAGCTTCGCAACGCTGCACCTGTTGGGAGCCTATAAATAGAGCCATTTTCATCCAAGTTTTGGGAGCCAATTTGTGGGTTTTCACCCATTCTAGAGTCCACACTAAAATTAGGGATTGTTTGGAGAGTTTTGGAACTTTATTGAAGATCTTTGGAGCTCGGGATCGATCAAGGTCGGCGCGGGATCGAGGAGATCGACACTTTTATGAGCATTTCTCTTCCCTTTTCCTTTATGTTTTAGTTTCTAGAATTGTTGTGATTAGGAATTATTGAATTTTAGTGATATTGAATTTTAGTGATTATGAGTAGTAAATTCCTAAATTCTATGAGATTGATTTAGATGTTGAATCTTTGCTGAATTAATGAATTGATTTGGTTTAATTGTCATTATTGTTCATTTGTGCATTTTGTATGTAATGCTTTTAATCAACTGATCACTGATTAAATGTATCGTTAATAAGTGGAAACTCGACGAAGAGAAGCTTAGACTAGAACTGAATGCATGACTAACGTTTATTTACCCGAGTGACACGGGATAGAATAAATAACGTCAGAGGTTGTATTGGAGGGTCGTAATGTCATGCTAAGTAAATAAAGAGGAAACCGAAAGGAGATTCTTTATTAAAAGGCATGAGATAGGAGGAAAGTTGTAAATGATTGTGGAGGGGCATTCTAACATTTCTTGTAATAATTAACCATAAATTAAAATCTGAAGTGCTTAAGCAAGCTTTCAGTACTCATCACTGAATGATCACCCTTAGCTTTATTTGGTTTGCTTTCATTGGTGGGAACAAAGGCATTTGGAGCAAATCCTAGTTGAATTTCGATATGATATGGTTGATAGTATTTTGTTGATATACACATCCATAGATTTTTTATGTTATTAATTGGTTTGTCCCAAACTTTCTTCTTTTTGCCAAATATCAAGATGTTATACACTACTTTTGAGGTCTTGTGATTTTGAAAATTTATTTATTATGCAGATATGACTCACGTACATTCAGCTATTGAACAACAGATACTTGTTATCTTGTTGTCTTATTTAGAGATGTTAAAGCAGATGATGAAAACATATTTCCCTATTGGTAATAATGCTTATGTATAGAAGACAAACTCATAGAATACTCATGGGTGGAAGTTCTTTCTATCGACATCGAATTAGACAATTAAACTTTTTCCGTCTAATACATGAGAGTGATATAACATGTTTTGAGACCACACGTATGAATAGGATATGCTTTACAATATTATGTCATATGCTTAAAACAATTGGAAAACAAAGAGGCACAACGAATGTAGAAGTTGAGGAAATGGTTGCAATATTTTTACATATCCTTGCACATGATGTAAAAAATAGGGTTATCCATCGTCATTTTGCACGTTCAGGAGAAACAATTAGTAGACACTTTAACACGGTTCTTAACTCTGTGTTACGGTTACATGAGTTATTACTTAAACAACCTGAGCCAGTTCATGCCAACTGCATGGACGAAAAGTGGAAGTGGTTTAAGGTAAAATTTTGAAGGACTTTAATCATGTTTAAATATCAATAAGTAGTCTATATTGAATGTGGCCTTAATTAATTTAAAGTTTTGTTTGTATTTAGAATTGTCTAGGTGCATTAGATGGAACCTACATTAAAGTCAACGTAGGTATTCTTGATAGACCTAGGTACCGAACAAGGAAGAACGAAATTGCTACCAATGTGTTAGGAGTTTGCTCCCAAGATATGCAATTCATCTATGTTTTACCTAGATGGGAAGGTTCAACTGCTGACTCAAGAGTTTTACGAGATGTTGTATCTAGGAGGAATGGATTAAAAATTCCAAAAGGTAACATGTATAATGTTTGGATGGGTAGATATGCAATTCATCTATGCTTTATGCACATTTTCAAGGATTCAATTGATGTATTTAGGTTGTTACTATCTATGTGATGTTGGCTATACAAATGGTGAAGGATTTTTGGCACCTTACAAAGGACAACGATATCATTTAAATTATTGGATGCAAGGATATCAACCAAGAACTCCAACTGAATTTTTTAATATGAAGCATTCCTCGGCAAGAAATGTAATAAAACGAGCATTTGGACTATTAAAAGTTCAATGGGCTATTCTTCGAGGGAAATCTTATTATCCAGTAAAAGTTCAATGTCGGATGATCACTGCTTGTTGCCTCATTCATAATCTTATAAGAAGAGAAATGCATGTAGATCCTTTAGAAGAAGAAGTTGGAGACACTCATTCAAGCACTTTTGACATAAATAGTGATCGAATAACACATGTTGAGAGTTCAAGTGAATGGACGAATTGGAGAGATAATTTAGCAATTGAGATGTTTGAGGAATGAAGAGGCATTAGACATTAGTATTGTTATCTAGGGAGTGTTTGATTTTTGATGTAAACATTCATATTATTTATGCTTTTTTAGATCTTATAAGACTTTATGAAATGTTACGAACTATTAGTTTGCTACTTATTTTTGAAATTTATGATATGTATTCATGTATGTTTTCTCTCATATTATGTTATATATGAAATTTGAGTTTTAATAGTTTAATACATGATGTGAATCATAGATATGGATGATAACGAACAATCTAAAGCTGGTTCAAGTAGGAAAAGCATGTGGAGTAAGGCAGAAGATGAGAAATTAGTGGAATGTTTACTAGAGCTATCTAATATTGGCACTTGGAAAGCTGATAACAGTACTTTCAAACCAGGATTTCTCATTCAAATAGAAAAATGGATGGTTGAAAAAAATCCTAAGTGCGATCTTAAGGCTCAACCTCACATAGAGTCTCGAGTTAAAATATTGAAGAAGCAATACAATGCAATAGCTGAAATGTTAGGCCCAAATTGTAGCGGCTTTGGATGGAATGATAGAGACAAGTGCATAGAAGCAGAAAAACATATATTTGATGAATGGGTAAAAGTAAGTAAAAATATTTTTTTATTTAATAGTTTATGATATAAATATCAAAGTGCATTAAAATGGATTTATATTTGTTTTTACAGAGTCATCCAACTGCAAAGGGACTCAGAAACAAGCCTTTTCCATTCTTTGAACAATTAGCCATTGTTTTTGGGAAAGATAGGGCCAATGGACTTGGTGCAGAAGGTCCAACTGATATGTTTGAAGCAGTGGAACGAGAAATGACCGACAATGAATTTTGTAGAGGAGACAACTCTTATGTGCCTACTCCACCAATAGTTGGAGGGGAAGAAGTGGATGAACGAACCTTAATGAGTGAAGCACCAATAAATACACAATCTACTGCACATACATCGAATAGGTCTAGTAAGAAAAGAGCAAAGAGTGTGGATCCATTGGTAGCGGCAGTGAATGGACTTGAGAATGTTATGAACAGTCATCTTTCAAATGCTAATGAAAATATTCAAGAGATTGCTTTGTTTTATCGACAAGTAGTTGAACGAGAATCTACAAGAGAGGAACGTCGAAACTCATTAGTTAGTGAAATTAGAAAGGTGGATGGATTGAGTGTTCGACAAAGAGTTCGAGCTGGTAAGCTTATCACCAAAGATCAATCCCAGATTGATTACTTCTTTAAATTTCCAACTGATGAAAGGTATGAATTTATAATGGAAGTTTTAGAAGAGAATACTGATCTTTAATCTATGTGTGAGTGTTGACTCTTCAATGTAATAGGAGACTATATAACATGCTATGTATGGGCATTTAGAATTTTTGGGCCCTTATCAGATGATGCATATATCATCTTTATTTTGAGTTAACATGTCATTGACATGCTATGGATGAACATTTATATTTTTTGTGCCCTATCAGATGATGTAACATTCTTATTTTGGGTTAGCATGTTATTGACATGCTATGGACGAACATTTATATTTTTTGTGCCCTGTCTGATTATTAAATATCCTCATTTTGAATTAGCTTGTCACTATATCTTGTATTTGTATGGTCCATTATGAAGATAAATGTTCATTTTGTGTATGTTTAGGTGTCACTTTGATATTGATTATCCATTATTTTGAAATATAATATTTATCATTAATATTCAATTTGATTGTTGCGTTAATTAAGTAGGATTAAAAATTTATATAATTTTATTAAGGGAAAAATACATTTTTCGTCCCTGAGGTTTGGGTTAAGTGACACTTTGGTCCCTGAGTTTTCAAACTCAACAAAAATACCCCCGAGGTTTGAGATAAGGAGCACTTTGGTCCCTGCCGTCAATTTTTCTGTTAACTTTTAACGGTTGCTGACGTGGCACTATTATTTTAATATAAAAAATTATTTATTTTATTTTTTTAAATAAAAAAATATTAAAATAATAAAATAATATTATTTTTTTATTATTCCTCCCCCTCTCTTCTTCTTCTCCATCTTCATCCTCTCCATCCTCTTCCTTCTTCTTCTTCCTATCTCCGGCGACCGACGACCACCGACCGCCACCTGCCACCGGCGACTAATTTTTTTTTTCTACTTTCTTCTTGTCTTCTTTTTCTTTTCACTGGTTTTTTTAAAACAAAAAAAGAAAAAAGAAAGAAAAACAGAGCTTCCATCCTCTTCTCTGGCCAGCCACCCCCTCCGGCAGTGCATTCATTTTCTTCTCCAACCAGCCACCCCCTCGCACAGATTCTTCTCCTGCCAGCAAAATGCCCACGAGCTTCCATCCTCGAATCCGTTGCTCTCCCCGATTCCAGTCTCGCGAATAGATCCGCGCTGGCCCACGAAACGCCCAAATCAGCAAGTAGCGGCAACCGACAACTATTCTTCCCTTCTCCGGCGTAGTCCAGGCGCGAGCAGTGGCCCATCCTGATGGCTTCCAAGGACGGTTGTACCGTGCTCGCCGGAGGAGCCCAGATCTGGAAGTTTCATGGCCCAAAACCCAGATCTGCGTTCACGTCGTTCGCAACCGAAAACCCAGATCTGGTCGGCGTTCGTGGTCGACGTTCGTCAAGGTTCGCAGGCGTTCGGGGCAGGGTTCGAGGTCGGCGTTTGCGGGCGTCTTCTCCGGCAATATCCACGGCTGTGCAGCGGCGGTCGTGGTCGGCGTTCTAGCGGGTGAGTGAATGGGTTCGATTTCGAAGGTGAATGGGTTGCTGTTTGGGGTGATTTTCCAGCCATTTCCGACGACGATGAGGGAGATGGTGAGTGAGAGAGAAAGAAAGAAGAAGAAAAAAAGAGAAAAAAAATGTCGGCGGCGGTGGGCGGCTGCCGGAGACGGCGGTGACCGGCGGGAAGCGGCGGCGCTGGAGTTTTGGTGAGAGTGTGAAGAAGAAGAGGGAGGTTGGTGATGATGGGAAGGTTGAAGAAGAAGATGAAAGAAAAAAAAAGAAATAAAAATATATTTTAAAATTAATATTTTTACTATTTTAGTATATTTTTATTTTAAAAAAAATTAAAAATAATTTTTTTTATTAAAATAATGGTGCCACGTCAGCAAACTGTTAGGATTTAACGTCAAACTAGACGGCAGGGACTAAATTGCTCCTTATCTCAAACCTCAGGGGTATTTTTGTTGAGTTTGAAAACTCAAGGACCAAAGTGTAACTTAACCCAAACCTCAGGGACCAAAAGTGTATTTTTCCCTTTTATTAAATACATTTCTTTGAAGATAATTATTAATATCCATTGCTAAATAAAATCAACCGCCTAAAATTTAAGGTATATTATTTCTAATATTTACTAATGAATGACATTTTAATTGCTTAAAATAATTTTAATAATTTCAGTTAATAAAAATAAATTAACTAACAACAATTAATTTATTTAAAATTAACTGATATAATTTTTTTTGAAACACACTAACGTAAATTAATTGTTGGAAGTTAAATTTGATTAATTTTAATGTTTTATCATTGCATTAAATTGTTGAAAGTAATTGCATGAACCAAGTAAAAATATTATTTATTTATACGCAAATCTGATAACATTCTCATGCAACACCAAACACAGTTATCTTTGATTCCCAGGAAATGTGATGACATTCCCTGGCACAACCAAACACAGTTATCTTTGATTCCCAGGCATATTATTTCCAGACATCTTATTCCCAAGCATCTCTTATTCCCAGGTATTTGTAAATCCTTAAACCAAACGGGCCCTTAGGGATTATTTCCAGTCGGTCTTTCAGGAGCAACAATCGAGGATTGTCTATGCCCCGATCAATGCAAATTATTTTGAGCTGAAAATTGGTTTCATTCAAATGACTCGAGATTGTGCTTTCAGAGGATCTCCCACAAAGGACCCAACTCACACTTGAAATCCTTTTTAGATATATGTGGGATGGTAAAGTTAAATGGAGTGACTGAAGATGTCATACGATTACGTCTTTTCCCTTTTTCTTTGCAGGATAAAGCTCGGGACTGACTCCAATCTATTCTACCTGGGAGCATCACTACATGAGATGCTTTGGTCCATAGATTTTTAAAGAAATTCTTCACTCCTGCAAAGACGGTCAAGCTGAGGACCAAAATTGGGACGTTTCAGCAACAGTTCGATGAACAACTGTTCGAGGCTTGGGAACGCTACAAGGATCTTATAAGGAAATGTCCTCAACATGGATACCCTGACTGGTTAAATCCTAGTACTAAGACCATAATTGATGCAGCAACAGGTGGGACTCTGTTGTCCAAGACCGTAGAGAATGCACAAACCTTACTGGAGGACATGGCCACAAACAGCTACCAGTGGCCATCTAAACGGTCCACACCAAAGAAAGTGGCAATCGGGGTGTTTGAGATCGATAATGTAAGTGCTTTACAAGCCCAGATGTCTTCCCTTGCTAATGCTTTCTTAAAATTTTTAGGTACAGGGAGCGCACAATCTATCGAGTCAGCTACTGCCATCGCATCCCAGACTCAGGAGGAGGCCACAGAACAGGTTTAGTATGTGTCTAATTCTAATTTTAGGGGATATAATAATAATTCTACACCTACACACTATCACCCTAATAATAGGAACCATGAAAATTTTTCTTATGCTAACAATAAGAATGTTTTAAATCCTCCTGGTTTTACCCCTAAAAAACAAAAGAATAAACAATCTTTAGAGGATCTTGTTGGAGCTTTTATTGCAGAGTCAAGCAATAGGACCAATAATTTAGAGGAGGCAGTCATCGCTATAAACATGATGTGGAAAGATTTAAATGACTCTAAATAATAATCTATAAAAGGAAAAAAATAAACTAATAAGGAATGCAAAAATAGATAAGACAAAAACCAATAAGGAAACTAACAAATAAGGAACAACTAAAGGAAAAAACTAAAAATCTATCAATGGAAAATTCAAACAAATATGGGAAAATCTAAATATGGAAAAATTTAAGAATGGAAAAGAAAAACAATATAGGAAAAATGCAATCTACCTAAAAACAAAAATAACAAAAATAACAAAAAATAAAATACACCCTAAACTAAGACCGGACAATTTTTCTTCAATATTAAAATTGACTAAATATGCCAATCCCCGGCAACGGCGCCAAAAACTTGATGTGGAATTTTCCTACCCGCAAGTGTACGGGTCAAGTAATAATATAGTGATTTTGCAATCGAATGTCGTCCTCTGGATTGGTGTCTAGCAAAATTTTAATTATCGAAAATACTTTTGACCAATTTTATTTAGGGAATCAAATAGAATGAGAATATGAATTAATCAAATACAAAACTAAAGTAAAAAGTGACAATCTAATGGGAAAAATTGGTCTTAGGGATTTGATTTCACCAATTGGAGTTATGGATTAATAAACGAATTAACAAATACTATGATTCATAAATCTTGGCAACAAAAATCACACATATCTCTCCCGAGCATACATGATTCTCCCATATGCAATTGAACCCGATATCCCTATCTAAATCCAATAAACATACAAGGCAATAAGGCTAACCTTTATAAAAATTTCTAGAATTAACCTTAATCTCCCGATTTTTAGCTAAATTCTAGTTATGCATACGGAATACTAATTTAAATCCTCTCTCCCGAGTTAGATTCAAATGTAAACATCAATCAATTTATGGCCAGTAAATCGAAAGCATTAAGGATACAACATATGCATAAATGAAATCAATAGCATAAAATCAGTAAATCAATCCATAACATGCCCAACGGCTACATCAATCCCTAAGAATTAAAGCCTAGCTACTCATACACAACGTTACAATATAGCGAGAGTCTAAAACAGCCATCAATCTATCTAAAGTAAGGGAAAAGAGAATTAAACTCGTTGTAGGCCGAGACCGAACGTCCCCGTCACGATCCCCACGAACAATGGGTTGATTTCCAACTTGTCCCCTTTGCTTCAGCTCAAGAATCCTCAAATTCTGCTCTATTGTCGGCTCCAAAAGTCCCCAAATCCAAAGTCCCTTCAAACCTAGCCGAAAAGAAGCTTATATAGCAGATTTTTCTTCTTAGCGTCTCGACGCTGTCAAGACAGCGTCTCGACGCTGCCTTCAAAACGCACGTTTCAGTAAGCGAAATAACACAGCGTCGAGACACTAAGGTCGCAGCGTCTCGACGCTGTGACCTTTACGCGCCTAATCAGATATGGAATGTGAGCGTCGAGACGCTCAAGAGCTAGCGTCGAGACGCTAGCCTGCTGTTGACCGAAATTTGACTTTTTTTCCTCTTTAACTCTTTTCATTCCTTTGCATCTTTTCACGTCCTGAGCACCCGATTAACTCTAATATTGCACTATAGCTCCAATCAACCATTTCCTACAAAATAAACAATAAAGCACAATAAAATGGCCCAAACATCAAAAAATACTAGCTAAATTAAATAAGTACAAGTAGCTAGCTATGCTCGCTATCAAAACACCACAGTGACTGGCCACAGTGCAGCAATTAAAAATATTAAGACTCAGTTGGGACAGTTGGTAAGTGTTGTTAATACTATGCACAAAGGTAAAGCCCCAGCTGAGTAGGAGAGGTCCCATATGGAGTACTGTAAAGCCATCACTGTGCACCACGAGGAGGAAGTTCAAATAACTGAAGAACAGAAGAATGATGAACCAGAAGGCACCATTGGAGAAGCTGAGGAGGGCCCATCCTCAAACAAAGCTGAAAAGCTTAACTTTAAGCCCCTTGTTGCTTCCCCTGCTATTTTGGTTCCAAAATTGAAGAAAAAGAAAAAGAAAAATTCAAACGCTCACTTTGAAAAAATTTTAGATGCCTTTATGAGTTATGTTAACATTCCTTTTGCAGAGGCGTTGGAGCAGACGCCTAACTACAAGAAGTTCATGAAGGAGTGGCTTGCCAAGAAAAAGAAGGAGAAGCAGATGGAAACAGTGTACCTCACCTCCACTTGCAGCGCTCGATTATAGCAGTAAGTGTCTGACAAGCATCAATGAGAAGGTCCTCATTTCAAGACAATAATGTTCACCCCTTCCATTCTTTTCTTGTTCTCATGCTTGAATATGCTTTACTTTTATATACATTGAGGGCAATGCATGTTTTAAGTTTGGGGGTGGAATGCTTTGCTTATTGAGCCCTTGAGCATCTGAGTTCGAGTATATTTTTTGAGCTTATTGTTAATTTAGCATTTGGTTGTTTATGGATGTTATTTTTTGCATGATTATGACTACCTAGGATAGGCTCTTTTGTCAATTTTTAAGCTTTTGATGAGTTGTAAGCATGAGTGCCCAAAAAATGGAGACTTTTTAAAATTTTTCTAGGAGATGTCGTGCATTAGTAGAGTATTTTCCTTGGTTTAGAATTGGACTTGAATGCTTAGGAGCGAATTATTAGGTTCATATGCTTGTTGTCACCTCGATAGGTGTAGGGAAGAGCTAAAGAGTTATTTTTTTGCAAATTAGCATGTTTAATCTTGCGTAGGAGGAAATAAATGAATATATGCTTATCGTGCTCATAAAGAAAAACCATTTTTGTTTTTACATTTGAAAGAAAATAATGTCAGCTTGTGTACACAATATGCAATGAATAATAATGTTTTAGGCAAAAAGAGCTACCCCTGGTGTGATCAGTTAGGCCAACCAAGGGTTAAACTCGGGTTAAACTCAGGTTATGGGTCCTTACAATAGGTGGGTGAAAGCTAGTGTCACTTTTAATTGCTTAATTCAATTGTAATTTAAAAAGCACCTAGGTATGGATAAAAACAAACTAATTTGTTCCACTGGCTCATTAGTAAATCCTTAGTGCCAGTGTAGAGGGAAGATGAGTTGAGAGTTTAATAATCCAATCCCGAGCTATAGAGTCTAATCTAATTAAGTTAGATCTCGCTTATGCATGTTAATTTTGGAAACATTTCGATTTGTCTCATTCATTAGGTCTTATGTGCATGTCTCTTGATTGCTTGATTATTGACTTGTGAGCCTTGAGAAATGAGTTATGTTTGTTGCATCTATTTTCAACCTAGGCTTATTTTTTAGTTTGCTCGAGGACTAGTGAAAGCTTAAGTTTGGGGGTGTTTGATAGTGCGCATAGCGAGCTATTTTTCCCGGTTTATTTTAGTTAGTCTTTGAGTATTATTTGGTCGTTTTTATGCACTTTAATGTTTATTTTGTAGGAAATGAATTCTTTGAGGAAATGTTGAATTAGGAAATTGATCGGGTCGTGCTCGGGACCAAAAGAAGAGCAAAAGAAGCAAAAAGAATCAAAGTTGGAGGCTTAAGTTTGAGGCAAACCCAAGAGCTAGCGTCGAGACGCTGCTTTCTGGGCGTCTCGACGCTAGTTTTCCTTTTCTGTTTTTGGTAGTAGAAGGGACAGCGACGTGACGCTACCGACAATTTTCCTATAAATACATCCTTAATTGCTACGGCCAAAGGGAGTCCATTTGATTAGATTTTAGCCCTAATTTTGACTAGAGACCTTCTGTGGGAGCTAAAGCAAGGCCAAGGAGTGGGAACCAAGCTTGAAGACGTGGAGATCGTGACGGGAACGCGTCGGTTTCAACGGATTCAAGAGTTTTCCCTGTCTTTCCTTTACCTCTTATTGATTTTATGGCTTTTCTTTCAATGGTGTTTGTAGTTGCAAGACTATGAGTTGTTAGTTGTTTGTCTTAGGGATTGATGTAGTTGTTTAGTTTGTTGGATTGATTTTCGGTATGAATATGTTTTTGTTTTATCTATGCAATTATGATTAAATGTTTTCAATTACTTGATCACTAATTGAATGATTTAAGTGTTGAATCTAACTCGGGAGAGAGGATTTAGCCTAAGACTTAATTTACTAATTGCATGACTAAAGTTGAATTTCTAAAATCGTGACGGAATTTAGAATTACTTTAGAAGTTGTTAGAAGAACTAAACCCAAAGTCTTGCATGTTAATGAACTTAGATAGGGATATCAAGTTAGTTGCATGCATGAGAATCAATTATGCTCGGGAGAGATAGTTGTGATAAAAGGTTCATACATTTGGTAGAATAAGCATGTGAAATTCATTCCATTAATTAATCCTCAATCTCAACAATGAAATCAATTCCCTAAGAGTATTTCCATTTGAGTCTCCACCTTTATTTTATGTTTTTTTTCTTTAGATTTATCTTTTGTCATTAAGTTTTGCTCCCTAAATAAAATTGCACAAGATTATTCACGGTACTTAATTTGCTAGAAAACCAATCCAGAGGACGATACTTGTTTTATACGAAAACACTATATTATTACTTTGACCTGTACACTTGCAGTAAGCAAATCGTGCATCAACAATCAATAGAAAGAAAAACCCAATTCAGATAAGTGAATTACAACGAATCGAACAAAATGGAATCGTGATGAATCAAGAAGGGAAAAATCGATTTGGGAAGGGAAAGAAGAAAGACATACCAACATGAATTCAAGAAAAAAAGGGAAAAAGGAGAAGTTTCTTTACCAGTAAACGAAGACTCGAAGAATGGAAGGAAAGCGATGGTCACACTAGCAGCGAGCGAGCGAGCGAGAGAGAGAGAGATTTACTGGAGTGAGAGTTTCGACTTCGACAACACCTCCGCCAATCTGCCTCCCATGACCGGCTTCACTCAGCAGGCCCTCTCCATGCAAATCGAAGCGACGGTGATGGGAATGGTGGTGGCGACTGTTGGGATTGGTGCCCTAAAACTCGTAGATAGTGAATGTTAAACGAATTATATACTTATTCGATAAAGGTGTTATCGAGATTGATTCAGTAAAAGTCATTACTGAATAAATTAAATTGCACATATAATAACCCAAATCCAATAAACTAAGATCCATGGCTATAGGATGAACACTTGAGCTTTATGTAGAGACATAAAAGTGGATCAAGCTTGAGTAATAGCCAAAACGGTCTATAGTATAGGAATAGGGTTGGGTACCTTATTCTGGAGACACTATGAGACGCGGCCCACTTTATAGATGGTATAGATGATGTGATCCTAAATCATCCATGTAGAGACATGCGAGTGGGGGTGTCCTATGCAATGAGTTTGCATAAGACCAGGACCGAGAAATAAGTCGCTCTCGCTTTATAACACCGTTTACTGACGAGACTGACTATTTCATGTGATGACCTAGGTAACTCGATCTTAATCCTGAGCTAACTATGAACTCCTGTTTATTTGAGCTTATCCTTAGATCTGCATAGGTGAGAGTGGCTCAGTATCACCGACTCAATAAGCCTCCCATTTCAGGGATAGGAACGGGTAGATAGCTGGGGACATAGTCGTGCAAGAAGGAATTCACTCCTACCCAAATAAGGGATAGTAGAGAGGTTGTTCCCTTAAGTGCTGACTCCGGGGCTTGAACAAAGGGATCCCGCCCTCTCATTGGCCCGAGAGGGACTCGGTTATTGGTTGGACCATAAACCAATTGTTCATTAGAGGATCAGTGGGACTTAAGGAACTAGAAGTACTATAGGGGTAAAACGGTTTATTGACCTAGCTATAGCTACGAACAACCTGTGAAGGATCGACTTACTAATCATGGTTAAATCGAATGGACGGAAATATATCTATAGTGAGGGGAGTGCAACTATCGGGCTATAGTGGAGTGTCCCAATAGTTAACGAATGTTGGCTAGCTTGGACAATGAGATTAGTCGGTTAGCCTCGAATCGTTGGAGCCCATGATCTATAGGTCCATTAGGTCCCCCTACTAGCTCATATTGGAATTAAGCCTAGAACAAAAGATAGGAAGCTTTGAATCGTTCAAAATCGGGAAAAAGGGAATTATCGTAAATTGTGTTTGACACAATAATTTAATTATGAATTAAATTAGAAAATGAGAGATGAAGTATTTAAAAGTGTTTTGAATACTATATATATGTATTAGGAATCATATATATGGAATTGCACAAGATAACAAAGATTAATTAGATTAATCATATCAAAATTAATTTGAAAATTTTCAAATTAATTACCAAGCAATCAATTTCAATTTAGAATTGAAATTGGGGGTAATTTGCAAGCTTGAAATTTGATTTCAATTTGAATTTAGTGGATTTAGTTGGAAATCCACTTAATGCATGATCATTCAAAGTGGAAAGACAACTCACTCATGCATTGTTGCATGTCTTGTGTAATGTACACCTAGAATCCACTTGAGCTTGCAAATACACCATGTGTCTTGTGTCTTGAGGCTTGGCTTTGCATGGAGAATGTCTTTAAAAGGAGTTTGAATCATATTCAAACACAAGAGAGCCATTTCCTTAATGTTATGCTGCTGGAATTTGGACTCAAAGTTCTCTCATCTCTCATTCTTCTCCATTGTTTGATGCTTCTAGCATTCCCTTCCCATTCCCTATCTTATATAGACTCCCACAAGTCGTTCTTGGCCCGGAGTATAGTAGGGAATACTCTAGAGGTTGTCCAAGGAGCATAGGAGAGGCAAACACCACAAGGAGTTCAACATAAGTGAGCTACAAAGGTTGGTGTTTTCTAAACTCTCTATTCTGTCTTTTCTAGAACATGCATGCTTTAGGAGTAAAATTGAACGTCTTAAGTGCTTTCGATCTTCAATTGCTTCCGCATGTGTAATATGTACACCTTCAATTGGTATCAGAGCTTGATTAGAGCACTTAATTCGTTTTAATTTTGCTTTGGTGGGTACCATTTTGAAATTGAATTTTCTGTGTGCTAAAATGGAAGTGTTCTGGTTTGACAATTTTTTGAGCATTCAAACCTTCATGAAATTGTAATTTCTCGGATATGTAATAGCGCTAATGTGTGTACTATAGTCTGTAATTTTTATAGAGTCATTAGAGTCCATATAGGCTGTAAAATCGAAGAAAAACCGGAGAAGACGCAGCAGAAAATGAAAATTCCAGCAAGCTGTTTTTTTTAATTCCAGCAGCAGTTTTTTTTTCCCTTCTTCTTTTCCAGTCCGGTTCGGTTTGTTTGCAGCCGGTTCAGCCCCTATACACACTTTTGAAGGCCGGTTCACTCCATGAAGGGTTTGTTCGAGTCGGTTCGTGAAGCTCGAGATTGATTCAAGCAATTTTTTTTATTAATTATTATTGTAATAATTAGTTAATTGTTTGTTTTTAGATTGCCAAACCATTCCATTTTAGCTTGATTTAATTTCTTTATGCATTGTGAATGTATGATTTAATTAAATGATTGTATGTGCATTATGAGCATGCCATATAGATTAAAATCTCACCATAGGAAAGCATGTTCATGCATTTGTTTAATTTTAATAAGTGTTATTGATTAATTCAAATGCATGAGGGAAATTTCATGTTTAATTAATATAAGTGTTGTATTAATTTAGGGAGATTCTTGCTTGAATGGTTAATTAAAATTGATTATTCTTATAATAGTTATAATTATTAATTGATAAAATTAACCAAGCATGAAGCATGAAATTTCATTAGTTTGATTATAAGTGTTATTCTCAAATTAGGCTTGTTATGGATTGTTTTTATAATTTTTATAAAAAGAGATAGAAATCTAAAATCTATAACAAGATTAAGTGCATGCTCACTTAGGTTAATGAACCTTCAACGATTCGATCAACTTGCATAGTTTAGGTCGATATCTTGTAAAACAATGGTTACGAGAGAACTCACCCGACAAGATGCTGTCTAAGGCTGGAGGTATTTAAGTTGACGGTTTACGGAACACCTCCTACCTGGGCATCGAGTCGGTTCTTGAGTTATGTTAACTCGAGTTTTATGAGCATGCGTGAGCGGTGTGAGGTTTTAAAGTGTTATCACCTAGACATCGTAGTATAAAGCGTTATACAAACCTAGACATAGGTTGTTTCTAAACGGTGCTTTTCTTATAACTTGAATGATTGATTGTTATATGCTTTTAAACACCATTAGAAAGCATGTTATAGGGTTAATTCATTAAAAGTTATAAGAGTTATAATAGTTAATGAATAGAATCCATAAAACCTATAACAAAGAGTTGCATGCTAACATAGGATCTTAGGATCTTATCATTCTTTAAATTGTTTAAAATAAAATAGATCTAAGATCACCTTTTCTAATAGGATTAGAAACATGTCTTACTTAGTTTTTTTTTTAAAATAGTTTTAAAATTTGAGTAAGTAGGACATAAGACCTTGGTTATAAGGGAACTCTCCTGGCAAATGGTTCGGAACCTGAGTTGAATTAACCAAAGTCTTACTAGCATGCAATGTCACTAGGTTATTAAAAGAGTTTAATTCACCTAGACATTTAATGTAAAGACCTTGTTTAATAAGGCATAGACTTAGATAGATTCATTTAGCCGGAATTTACCTAAGTAATAGACCCTAAATCTTTACGACACTTTACTGGGAGGAAAAGTATAGAAACGAAATATTCATATTAAGTTTCTACTCTCACGTCCCCCTGAGTTCACACCGTGAGATTGATAGCGAGCAGAAATGTCGCTATTTTAGCCTCAAATTATTAAGCTTTTTGGTGCTTTAATCGTGATTTTAATGAATATATTTATTGAATTTTGTTATTTTTTCTTTAGGAGCATAAATGATGATTTTGGGAGAAAAAGAGCCAAAATTGATGGAATTATAGCCCAAATCAAAGTTTGAAGCATTTGGAAGCCCAAAGAAGGCATCCATGAAGAATACACCAAGAGAAATGAAGAAGAAGGCCCAAAAATCAGCCCAAAAAGAAGCTGATTTTTCTGGAAAATCTGGACAGCGTCTCGACGCTTAGCAAGGCAGCGTCGCGACGCTGCCCTTTCTTGTTGCCCAAGCCGCGTGCGCAGCAGCGTCGCGACGCTTGGCAAGGCAGCGTCGCGACGCTACCCCTTTTCCAGGCCTATAAATAGGCGCCCTTGGTGCCTCATTTTGATCATCAATCATCAATCAATCATTACTCACTCATTCCTTTCTCTCCTAAGACTCCTTTTTTGGAGCCCCTCTCAAGGCTTTGAGCCTTTTTGAGAGGGTTCTTCTAGTGGGAATTTTTGGGGAATTTTGGGGAGCAATTCTAGAGGCTCGAGGAGTAGTCAGCGGGGGCTCCAAGCGTCAGCAAGGGGTTTTTCGACGGTCAATTCATTTTCCTTTATGCCTTTTAATATGCGTTCCCTTGTAATTATTGTGAATATTATGTGTAGCTAAACCCCAATTTGGGGTCTTGAAATGAAATGTTAGTGGAAATATTGTTATAATTCCTTGTCTCTTGCCCATGTCCTAATTATTTGTATGGATGTGCTTAATGCTTTACTCAATCTGGCCAATTGTGTAATGATTCGATTCTTAATGGAAACTCGACGGAGAGAAATTAGGATAGATCATAATCCATGCAACTAGTTTAATTGCCCGTTGTGACACCGGGATTAGTTGATTAAACATAGATTCCTAAAATGAATCAGGGCGTAATAATTAATGATTTTTAATAGCGCTAAGGACACTTAGGTTGTTAAAATGAACTAATTACAATTAGGGGAAACCGACAGGAGAACCTATGTGATTAACGGAGATTCTAGGTTTATAATTAGTTGGGCAATGAGATAGGATAATTATAGCAAGTATTTAGCTAATCATTGATTTTCAAGACCCCTCTTCCCATTTCAAGAAAAACCTCTTTCTCCACATTTTATTTTTGATTGATCAAATTTGTTTTCATTAAGTCTTTTTAAATTCGAAATCTTTTTATCACATGAGCTTGGTCCCTAAATATTATTTCTCCGGAGTATTTTCAGTGCTCAAGAGAATTTTAATTAATTGCTTAAGTTTCGCTTCGCCTCCCTGTGGATTCGATACTCGGAATACTTTCCGTTTTATATTACTTGTGGCCCGTGCGCTTGCGGATAAACATAAACACACCAACAAGTTTTTGGCGCCGTTGCCGGGGAGGCTTGATTTTTAAGCAAAAATTAATTTTTCTTGACATCGAAAAGAAAAGGGTAAATGGTAATTTAGGTGTAAATATTTTTCTTTCATCGTTTTGTGAATATTATTTTATTTTCATTTTTGTTTGGTTCTTTTTATCATTATCTGGGAGCATTGCATGCGAAGAAACAAGGTGGTTAATCTGTTTCCGTTAGATCTTGAGATTAACAGGACTTTAAAATTCATTAGAAGAGAAAAAAGATTAACAGAAACGATGGCCCACCAAGAAGAAGCTCCCAAGGCAATTAGAGATTTTCTGCAGCCAGTTCTTCCTACCGAAAATTCTGGGATTGTTTACGCCCCCATCCAAGCTACAAATTTTGAGCTAAAAACAGGGTTGATTCAGATGGCGCGCGATAACTCGTTCAAGGGACATCCTTCCGAGGACCCTCACTCTCATCTGCGATCATTCCTAGAAATTTGTGGGACAGTAA
This sequence comes from Luffa acutangula, assembly GCA_036850905.1. Classification (NCBI taxonomy): domain Eukaryota; kingdom Viridiplantae; phylum Streptophyta; class Magnoliopsida; order Cucurbitales; family Cucurbitaceae; genus Luffa; species Luffa acutangula. The sequence goes on from CM072092.1 coordinate 29,493,218, forward strand.
AGATAAACGGAGTTCCAGCCGACGCGATCAGATTGAGGCTATTTCCATTTTCTCTACAGGATAAAGCAAAAGATTGGCTCGAATCAGTCGAGACGGGCAGCATCAGTACTTGGGACGAGCTTGCCCAGGCTTTTCTAACAAAATTTTTTCCACCAGCTAAGACTACCAAGCTGCGGACTGAAATTGGAACATTCAGACAGCTTGACGAGGAGCAGTTGTACGAAGCGTGGGAAAGATATAAGGAAATGCTTAGGCGATGCCCCCAACATGGATATCCTGATTGGCTTCAGGTACAGTTATTCTATAATGGATTAAACTCCTCCACGAAGACAGTCCTAGACACATCAGCAGGAGGGAGTTTTCTTTCAAAAACAGTAACAGAAGCCAAAGACCTGCTTGAGGAAATGGCGGCAACAAGTTATCAATGGCCGACGGAGAGAGGAACAATTACAAAGAAGGCTGGATTGTACGAACTAGATGAGTCAAGTTCACTGAAAGCGCAACTAGCATCTCTGACCAATGCTCTAAACAAATTGACGTCATCTGAAGTGGTTAAGTCCATTTCCACCTTAGCTGAAGGTCATTCGAAGAAAGAAGGTCAAGATGTGGAAGAAGTTCAATACATAGGAAATAGATCATATACTCAAGGAGTACCGAACTTCTACCACCCCAGTCTGCGCAACCACGAGAACTTCTCATATGCAAATACGAAGAATGTTTTGCAGCCACCCCCAGGTTTTGCATCAACGAGTACTCCTGAGAAGAAAAATAATCTGGAGGAGATGGTGGCTTTATTCATCAAGGAACAAAGAATATTGAATGTAAATCTCTAGACATCAGTAAACAACCACGACGCAGCTCTAAAGAATATGGAAGTACAGATAGGTCAGATTGCTTCAGCAGTAAATGCCCTGCAGAAGGGAAAATTTCCAAGCGATACTGAGCCTAACCCGAAAGAGCAGTGTAAGATGGTGGTTTTGAGAAGTGGCAGAAGACTGGAGGACAGTTCAGAGAAGAAAAAGGAAGAAGAGAAGAGAAGGGATGAAGATGAAGGGGCTGAGGCACAAAAAACCTCATCTGAAAGGTTCCAACATCCTCCTAACTCTATTGAATTAAAATGTGATTTTTCTAATAGCTGTGCAGGTAAAAAAGAAGAGAAGCAGAATGACAAAGAAAAGATGACTGAGGAGGAAGTGGTTCCATGCAACCACCATGACAGAGGTTCGCATATTAGCCCACCCAAGCGGAGGGGCGAATGTCCAACCTTTGATTACAGGGAGTTACCTTTTCCTCAAAGATTTAAGAATGTCAAATTAGATGAACAATTTCAAAAATTTTTAGAAATGTTTAAAAAGTTGACTGTGAATATTCCATTGGTAGAAGCCTTGTATAATATGCCAAATTATGGAAAATTCATGAAAGAAATGCTTTCTAAAAAGAAAAGTCTGAAAAAAGAAGTTTTTAATTTATCTGAGAGTAGCAGTACCATTATTTCTGGTAGGATACCCTCTAAGCAAAAAGATCCAGGGAGTTTTACTGTTCCCTGCACCATAGGAGAAGTATCCTTCGATAGGGCTTTGTGTGATTTAGGAGCAAGTATAAATTTGATGCCCTACTCTGTGTACAGGAAGATTGGTTTATCAGGTATGACAGACACTGACGTCACTCTCCAGCTTGCTGATAGATCGATTACCCACCCGATGGGTGTTGTGGAGGACGTGTTGGTGAAAGTCAACAAATTCATCTTCCCTGTAGATTTTGTGGTACTGGACATGAAGGAGGACAAAGAGGTGCCAATTATCTTAGGCAGACCTTTCCTAGCCACTGGTAAGGCCGAGATTAGCGTGCATACAGGTAAGCTTACCTTGAACATTGATGATGAAAAAGTCGTGTTTAGTATTTTTGGCCAAGATGAATCTGTTTGTAGTTTGCATACATGTTTTTCTGTTGGGCCTGAATACTTGACTGATGATGATGAAGAGGTAGACTATAATCTTGGCCTAGGAGAAATGCTTGTTGATAATATGGATTTTGATCATGATGCATATATGGATAATCCTCTGTTTGAAAATGACTTGGATCTGCCTGACTTCGAAAATGAATTAGACTTGCCTGCTTGTGAAAATGAAAGATCTACAGTTGATGATTTACCTTCCTTTGAAAATGAATTAGATTTGCCTGAAATGGATAATTTTAATGATGATATTGAATTGCCTGACATTGAGCATGAACGTAAAAGGCATAAAAAAGACTGCTCGATAGATAATTTTGAGTCTGATCGTGATTACAGTGAATCTATTGAGTCTGATCTTGACATTCCTGAATGCATGAATCCTGACAATGTGAATACTTTCTTTTCATGTCCTGATGATGTGTATAGAATAGAATCTGACCCAGAAGAACTTGAATCTGTGCATAGTATAGAATCTGATCCTGAAATTCTTGAATGCTTTAATTCTTCTGATGATGAGTCATATGATAGCTTAGTTGAATCATTTTTTAATTCTGAGTCTGAAGGATCTAATGAGCATGTAGATATTTTTTCTGATGAATGGACTGGCATGATTGATAGGCCACCTATAGATCCTAGACCAGTAGACATTATAACGCTTGATGACTCTGTTAACAATTGTTTTGAAAATAGAGATTTAGAAAAGAGATTTGATGCGGCTGATTATTTTCTGAAATGTTATTATGAGAATCTCTTTAGTGAAGATGGGCCAGGGGAAAGTTTTTTTTCTCCCCTGTTTGTAGTATGCAATTCGGTGCGTGATTTCTTGCAGGGCCCGGAGGATGATGAAAATTTTTATTTTGAGCCTCCGTAAGCGTGCCGAGCCTAGTCTAGCTAAAGACGTTAAAGAAAGCGCTGCTTGGGAGGCAACCCAAGGATTAAAGTAGTTAGTTGTTTTTGCGGTAAATAATTTTCTTTGCTCCGTGATCCAATTTTGTTTTGCAGGATCACCTTAGCAAATCCCAAAATTCCACATTTCCCATTTTTCATGGATCCAAAGGAAGAGGATGAAGCGCTCCTAGCTCAGGGAAGTCTCAGTATCTCTCTTTATGCTTTTCTGTTTTAAAACATTGGGGACAATGTTTAGTTTAAGTTTGGGGGGGAGGCTTCCGCTGTGTTGAGCATATTCAAATTCTGTTAGATGCATGAATAGATAGCCATGATAGCCAAGGATGTGATTTTTGAAATTTTGGGAGAAAATGGTTTATATGATTGTGGAATCTGGGAGCACGGCAGAAATTGTGAAATTTTAAAATTTTTTGATACTTAGTTTTGATGTCTAAAGCATGCAATAGTCTTATCTAATGACGTCTTTGAAAATCTAGATTCTTATTATGGTTTTCAAAGTTGTTGTCACCCCGATAGGCTTAGTTTCTAATATCAGGAAGTTCATGCTTGATTGCTCTAAAGAACTAGGTAGGAAAAAAATTTTATGCCTGCTGAGAGAAAAGCAAAAGCAACAAAAGAAAATGTGAGAAAAAGAAAATCTGTTGAAAAAGAATTTTTGCTTGCTCAAAAGAAAAAAGCCTAGGGGTAAAAAGAGCTACCTGCGGTGTGATCAGTTAGGCCAACCAAGAATAAAATTCGGGTTAAGGGTCCCTGCACCGTAGTGTGAAAGCTAGTACCAATAGATATCAAAATGCAAGTTTGGGGGAGCAAAAGAAAAAGAAAAGAAAAAGAAGAGAAAAAGAAAAATCATGTGAGAATTCTGCTCCCCCATGAAAAAAAAAAAAAAAAAAAAAAAGAAAAAAATGACAGGCACCCTAGTTACTTTTTTTTGCATGATAGAAGGACTCCGAAGTATTAGGGGCTCTTAGCCAGTGTAGGGGGAAAACAAATGGAGAAAGCCATAAGACTAATCTAGGTTAGTAAAAGAATCAATAGATAAGTCTTGAGCATGCTATTCATTAATCTTAAGTTCAAACTAGTTTAAGATTTCTTCAAGAGTATGCGGTGCTTGCTTATTCCACTTGCATGTTTTCCATTCGATCCTAAGAATTCCAAAATCATTGAGGGTTGAGCGATTCTATTTCATGCATCTTTAGAATTTATTTTGCTCGGGACTAGCAAAAGCTTAAGTTTGGGGGTGTGATAGCGAGCAGAAATGTCGCTATTTTAGCCTCAAATTATTAAGCTTTTTGGTGCTTTAATCGTGATTTTAATGAATATATTTATTGAATTTTGTTATTTTGTCTTTAGGAGCATAAATGATGATTTTGGGAGAAAAAGAGCCAAAATTGATGGAATTATAGCCCAAATCAAAGTTTGAAGCATTTGGAAGCCCAAAGAAGGCATCCATGAAGAATACACCAAGAGAAATGAAGAAGAAGGCCCAAAAATCAGCCCAAAAAGAAGCTGATTTTTCTGGAAAATCTGGACAGCGTCTCGACGCTTAGCAAGGCAGCGTCGCGACGCTGCCCTTTCTTGTTGCCCAAGCCGCGTGCGCAGCAGCGTCGCGACGCTTGGCAAGGCAGCGTCGCGACGCTACCCCTTTTCCAGGCCTATAAATAGGCGCCCTTGGTGCCTCATTTTGATCATCAATCATCAATCAATCATTACTCACTCATTCCTTTCTCTCCTAAGACTCCTTTTTTGGAGCCCCTCTCAAGGCTTTGAGCCTTTTTGAGAGGGTTCTTCTAGTGGGAATTTTTGGGGAATTTTTGGGGAATTTTGGGGAGCAATTCTAGAGGCTCGAGGAGTAGTCAGCGGGGGCTCCAAGCGTCAGCAAGGGGTTTTTCGACGGTCAATTCCTTTTCCTTTATGCCTTTTAATATGCGTTCCCTTGTAATTATTGTGAATATTATGTGTAGCTAAACCCCAATTTGGGGTCTTGAAATGAAATGTTAGTGGAAATATTGTTATAATTCCTTGTCTCTTGCCCATGTCCTAATTATTTGTATGGATGTGCTTAATGCTTTACTCAATCTGGCCAATTGTGTAATGATTCGATTCTTAATGGAAACTCGACGGAGAGAAATTAGGATAGATCATAATCCATGCAACTAGTTTAATTGCCCGTTGTGACACCGGGATTAGTTGATTAAACATAGATTCCTAAAATGAATCAGGGCGTAATAATTAATGATTTTTAATAGCGCTAAGGACACTTAGGTTGTTAAAATGAACTAATTACAATTAGGGGAAACCGACAGGAGAACCTATGTGATTAACGGAGATTCTAGGTTTATAATTAGTTGGGCAATGAGATAGGATAATTATAGCAAGTATTTAGCTAATCATTGATTTTCAAGACCCCTCTTCCCATTTCAAGAAAAACCTCTTTCTCCACATTTTATTTTTGATTGATCAAATTTGTTTTCATTAAGTCTTTTTAAATTCGAAATCTTTTTATCACATGAGCTTGGTCCCTAAATATTATTTCTCCTGAGTATTTTCAATGCTCAAGAGAATTTTAATTAATTGCTTAAGTTTCGCTTCGCCTCCCTGTGGATTCGATACTCGGAATACTTTCCGTTTTATATTACTTGTGGCCCGTGCGCTTGCGGATAAACATAAACACACCAACAGAGATCCATGCTTGGCCTCGAGGCGCCCTGGGAGCGTCCCCCTACGGATAGTGTTTGCATGGGTTAATATCAAGGTGAATGGGGAAAGTGTTCATAGTAAGTGGGAGAAGGAAACGTGTCAAACGTATCCTGCGGTCTCCATCATTAGGTTGCACCGTGAGATTCCTATGCGCTGCCTGCGAGTCGCCCTGGGAGCGATCACCCTACGGAGGGCTTGCGCATGGGATTCGGAACAACGCAAACTCAAGAAATGGATAGGGTTTCCTAGGGCCATTCCCAACATTAGCTCTTCCCTACGGTGGCATTGTTGGGGCCGCCCTCTGCAATCTGAAAATGATGGGTAACACTTACAAGATGGTCTTGACCAAATTAACGTTAGCTAATAACTATTGGAGTAAGAGTTATTCTGGGAATAGTATTTGGCCGAGATTGTCTCGATTCAGAGGAGGAGTAGCTGACTGCCCTACGGTAGCGGTTATTCTAAACCCCTGAAGTATCGTTGCAAAATAAATCAATTGTATATATGGGTCGATGATTGCTTTTGCTAAATCTGATTGGATAAATGTGATTAATGGGTTTAGTGCATGTTTCTAATATAGATTAATTTGTTTGTTTCAGCAATATGTCGAAAAACGTATGTGCTTTGTCAAATGCCAAATTAAACGGTTTAGTACATTCGACTAAGAATACTTGCTTAAACGCTAAACACGTGGAAAAGAATTTAGGTTTGGTCTCAACTGAGGAATGTCCTCAAACTAACTGCGTAGCCAAGAAAAACATGATCCACGACTCTAAATGTGATTTATTAGTCTTGGAGACGTGTTTAGTGGAAAACGACGATTCTGCCTGGATACTTGATTCAGGTGCCACTAATCACGTATGTTCTTCATTTCAATGAATGAGTTCCTGGCAACAGCTAATAGCTGGAGAGATGACTCTTAAAGTTGGAACAGGAGAAGTCATCTCGGCTATTGCAGTGGGAGACATAAAATTATTCTTCACCAAAGAACGCTACATGATATTAGATAATGTGTACATAGTTCAGAAGATTAAAAGAAATTTGATTTCTTTATCTTGTTTATTAGAACAAGGTTACTCAATTTCTTTTTCTGTTAATGAAGCGTTCATAACTAAAAGAGGTATTGATGTTTGCTCTGCAAACTTGAAGAATAAATTATATGTTTTGAGACCAATTGAGTCTAAAGCTATTTTAAATCACGAGATGTTTAAAACCGCTGAGACTCAACCTAAAAAGCGAAGAGTTTCTCAAGATACCTATCTCTGGCACTTGAGGTTAGGCCATATCAACCTCAATAGGATTGGGAGATTGGTCAAGAGTGGACTTCTAAACAAGTTAGAAGACGACTCGTTGCCTCCTTGTGAATCATGCCTTGAGGGCAAGATGACAAAACGACCTTTTACCGGAAAAGGTTATCGTGCCAAAGAGCCCTTAGAGCTCATTCATTCGGACCTCTGTGGACCAATGAACATTAGAGCTCGAGGAGGGTACGAATATTTCATCAGTTTCATTGATGATTATTCGAGGTATGGCTATCTCTACCTGATGCATCATAAGTCCGAAGCTTTTGAAAAGTTCAAGGAGTATAAGGCCGAGGTTGAGAACCTATTAGGTAAGACGATAAAAACACTTCGATCCAATCGAGGTGGAGAGTATATGGACTTAAGTTTTCAAGACTATTTGATAGAGCATGGAATTACGTCCCAACTCTCAGCCCCTGGTACACCTCAGCAAAACGGTGTATCAGAAAGGAGAAACAGAACCTTGTTGGACATGGTTCATTCGATGATGAGTTATGCTCAGTTGCCTAACTCGTTTTGGGGTTATGCAGTAGAGACTGCAGTTTATATCTTGAACGTAGTTCCCTCAAAGAGTGTTTCTAAAACACCATTTGAGCTCTGGAAAGGTCGTAAAGCTAGTTTACGACATTTCAGAATTTGGGGATGTCCTGCATACGTGCTAGAAGCAAACCCAAAGAAATTGGAGCCTCGTTCTAGATTTTGCCTATTTATAGGCTATCCCAAAGAAACGAGAGGTGGATACTTCTTCGATCTAGAGGAAAATAAAGTACTTGTATCGACAAATACTACATTCCTAGAAGAAGACCACCTCAGAGATCACAAGCCACGTAGTAAAGTCGTTTTAAGTGAACTATCTAACGAAGCTACAGAAACATCAACAAGAGTTGTTGATGATACTGGCACCTCGAGTCAATCACGTCCTTCTCAAGAAATAAGAGGACCTCGACGTAGTGGGAGGGTTGTTAGACAACTTGATCGCTATTTGGGTTTAACTGAAACTCCAGTCGTCATACCTGATGACGGGATCGAGGATCCATTAACCTTTAAACAGGCAATGGATGACGTTGACAAGAACGAGTGGATTAAAGCCATGGACTTAGAGATCGAGTCCATGCATTTTAATTCAGTATGGGATCTTGTAGATCAACCTGAAGGGGTTAGACCCATAGGGTGCAAATGGATCTACAAGAGAAAACGAGACGCTGCTGGAAAGGTACAGACCTTTAAGGCACGACTTGTGGCAAAGGGTTTTACCCAGCGGGAGGGGATTGACTATGAAGAAACCTTCTCCCCTGTTGCCATGTTAAAGTCGATCCGGATACTTTTATCCATTGCCACGTTTTACGATTATGAAATATGGCAAATGGATGTCAAGACTGCCTTTCTGAACGGTAATCTTGAAGAAAGTATCTACATGTCTCAGCCAGAGGGGTTCATAGCTCAGGATCAAGAGCAAAAAGTTTGCAAGCTTAAACGGTCCATTTATGGATTAAAACAAGCGTCTAGATCCTGGAATATGAGATTTGATACTGCGATCAAATCTTATGGCTTTGAACAAAACGTTGATGAGCCTTGTGTTTACAAAAGGATCATCAACAGCTCTATAGCTTTCTTAGTACTGTATGTGGATGATATCCTACTCATCGGGAATGATGTAGGTTATCTAACTGACATTAAACTATGGCTAGCAACTCAATTCCAAATGAAAGATTTGGGTGAGGCACAATTTGTTCTAGGAATCCAAATTGTTCGAAACCGAAAGAACAAAACGCTAGCCCTGTCTCAAGCGTCTTATATCGACAAATTGTTGGTTAGATATAAAATGCAAAATTCCAAGAAAGGATTATTACCTTTTAGGCACGGAATTAACTTGTCTAAAGAACAGTGTCCTCAGACACCTCAAGAAGTTGAGGACATGAGACGTTTTCCCTATGCCTCTGGAGTAGGTAGCCTAATGTATGCCATGTTGTGTACAAGGCCTGACATTTGTTTTGCAGTAGGGATTGTCAGTAGATATCAATCCAATCCAAGATTTGATCACTGGACAGCCGTTAAAAGTATCCTCAAATATCTAAGGAGAACGAGGGACTATATGCTCGTGTATGGTTCGAAGGATTTGATCCTTACAGGATACACTGATTCTGACTTTCAAACTGATAAAGATTCGAGGAAATCTACATCGGGGTCAGTATTCACTCTAAATGGAGGAGCAATAGTATGGCGCAGCATCAAGCAAGGATGCATTGCAGACTCGACCATGGAGGCCGAATATGTAGCCGCTTGCGAAGCAGCAAAAAAGGCAGTATGGCTCAGGAAGTTCCTAACTGACTTGGAAGTCGTTCCAAATATGCAAGGAACCTCGCAGCCATAAGAGAGGCAAGCACATCGAAAGGAAATACCATCTCATTAGGGAGATTGTGCACCGAGGAGACGTGATCGTCACGAAGATAGCGACGGAGCACAACATTGCTGATCCATTCACGAAGGCTCTTACGGCTAAAGTGTTCGAGAGTCATCTAGAAGGTCTAGGTCTGCGAGATATGTACGAGAAATCATCTAGGTCAAGTGGGAGAATTGTAACCGGTATATCGATACCTTAGTATACTGGGTATTTAGATGCCCTAGTTTATTGTATTTTTACTCCGTTATTAATACAAGTATTTATTCATCCACTGCTGTTATAGATTATAGTACATCCCACTAAACTAGAGTTTTAGTTCAAGTGGGAGATTGTTGGGATTGGTGCCCTAAAACTCGTAGATAGTGAATGTTAAACGAATTATATACTTATTTGATAAAGGTGTTATCGAGATTGATTCAGTAAAAGTCATTACTGAATAAATTAAATTGCACATATAATAACCCAAATCCAATAAACTAAGATCCATGGCTATAGGATGAACACTTGAGCTTTATGTAGAGACATAAAAGTGGATCAAGCTTGAGTAATAGCCAAAATGGTCTATAGTATAGGAATAGGGTTGGGTACCTTATTTTGGAGACACTATGAGACGCGGCCCACTTTATAGATGGTATAGATGATGTGATCCTAAATCATCCATGTAGAGACATGCGAGTGGGGGTGTCCTATGCAATGAGTTTGCATAAGACCAGGACCGAGAAATAAGTCGCTCTCGCTTTATAACACCGTTTACTGACGAGACTGACTATTTCATGTGATGACCTAGGTAACTCGATCTTAATCCTGAGCTAATTATGAACTCCTGTTTATTCGAGCTTATCCTTAGATCTGCATAGGTGAGAGTGGCTCAGTATCGCCGACTCAATAAGCCTCCCATTTCAGGGATAGGAACGGGTAGATAGCTGGGGACATAGTCGTGCAAGAAGGAATTCACTCCTACCCAAATAAGGGATAGTAGAGAGGTTGTTCCCTTAAGTGCTGACTCCGGGGCTTGAACAAAGGGATCCCGCCCTCTCATTGGCCCGAGAGGGACTCGGTTTATTGGTTGGACCATAAACCCATTGTTCATTAGAGGATCAGTGGGACTTAAGGAACTAGAAGTACTATAGGGGTAAAACGGCTTATTGACCTAGCTATAGCTACGAACAACCTGTGAAGGATCGACTTACTAATCATGGTTAAATCGAGTGGACGGAAATATATCTATAGTGAGGGGAGTGCAACTATCGGGCTATAGTGGAGTGTCCCAATAGTTAACGAATGTTGGCTAGCTTGGACAATGAGATTAGTCGGTTAGCCTCGAATCGTTGGAGCCCATGATCTATAGGTCCATTAGGTCCCCCTACTAGCTCATATTGGAATTAAGCCTAGAACAAAAGATAGGAAGCTTTGAATCGTTCAAAATCGGGAAAAAGGGAATTATCGTAAATTGTGTTTGACACAATAATTTAATTATGAATTAAATTAGAAAATGAGAGATGAAGTATTTAAAAGTGTTTTGAATACTATATATATGTATTAGGAATCATATATATGGAATTGCACAAGATAACAAAGATTAATTAGATTAATCATATCAAAATTAATTTGAAAATTTTCAAATTAATTACCAAGCAATCAATTTCAATTTAGAATTGAAATTGGGGGTAATTTGCAAGCTTGAAATTTGATTTCAATTTGAATTTAGTGGATTTAGTTGGAAATCCACTTAATGCATGATCATTCAAAGTGGAAAGACAACTCACTCATGCATTGTTGCATGTCTTGTGTAATGTACACCTAGAATCCACTTGAGCTTGCAAATACACCATGTGTCTTGTGTCTTGAGGCTTGGCTTTGCATGGAGAATGTCTTTAAAAGGAGTTTGAATCATATTCAAACACAAGAGAGCCATTTCCTTAATGTTATGTTGCTGGAATTTGGACTCAAAGTTCTCTCATCTCTCATTCTTCTCCATTGTTTGATGCTTCTAGCATTCCCTTCCCATTCCCTATCTTATATAGACTCCCACAAGTCGTTCTTGGCCCGGAGTATAGTAGGGAAGACTCTAGAGGTTGTCCAAGGAGCATAGGAGAGGCAAACACCACAAGGAGTTCAACATAAGTGAGCTACAAAGGTTGGTGTTTTCTAAACTCTCTATTCTGTCTTTTCTAGAACATGCATGCTTTAGGAGTAAAATTGAACGTCTTAAGTGCTTTCGATCTTCAATTGCTTCCGCATGTGTAATATGTACACCTTCAGCGACAAGGGAAAGAATGGAGAAAGAAAGGGAAAGAAAGAGAAGGGGTATCGTGGGGTGGGGAAGAGGAGAGAAAGAGAGATTTTTTTGGTGGGTAAGAATAAGAAGAGAGGTGGAGGGCAGCTGGGGCTATCGTCGGACGTCGGCTAGAAGGGGAAGGGTGGGGGAGAGAGAAAAGAGAAAGAGAAGAGGAGAGAGATGGGAAGAAAATTACAGAAGAGATAGACGAAGATGGGGAGAGAGAAGAGAAGGAGGAAGAGGGTATTTTTTAATTTTTTATTATCTAATTATTTTAATTTAAAAATTAAAATTTTAATATTTTTAACGTACCACGCCAGCACCGTTAAAAAAATTAACGGTGGAGGGACTCAATAGAAACGTTTCCCAAACAGTTGGGATTTGATTGTAATTTGATTTTGAAACCTAGAGACCTATTAGAAACGAACCCGAAACATGAGGGACCAAAAAGGTATTCTCTATATTCTACTAAAACCTCATTATAGATAGAAGGCTAAATTATAAAAAAAAAAAAATGCCCCTGAACTATGGGGTTTGTTTAAAAAATGCCCCTTAACTTTAAAAAATTTCAAAAATACCCCTGAACTTTAAAAAATGTTTCAAAAATACCCTTGTCGTTGATTTTTGGATGGAAACCATTAAAAATTTCAGTTTCATTAATACTCTTTAACTTTCAAAAGATTTTAAAAAATAACTTTATTAGGAAATGCTTCTTTTTTTTCCCTTATCCCATCGTAAATTCTTCTTCCATGAAAATTAATGAGAAGCTTTACCTATTTTTCATGTATTCATACACTATGAGCTTTTCTTCTCTTTCAACACATCATTCCAAGAGCTTGACTAGATTTTCGACAATGGTATTTTCGAAACATTTTTAACCGTTTTAATGATTCCCCTCAAAAAAAAGAACTGCAAGGGTATTTTTGAAACGTTTTGTAAAGTTCAGAGGTATTATATTTTTGAAATTTTTTAAAGTTTAGGGGCATTTTTTAAACAAACCCTATAGTTCAAGGGTATTTTTTATAATTTAGCCTAGATAGAAAGGTATAAGAAAGTGGTTAGGTACTTCCAAGCTCTTAGATTACTCACAAAACTCAATTCTAATTTGAACGTTGGAGCACGTGTGGCTTAATATCGCATCGATGCCCAGTTACTTCTTTTGTAAACATACATTTCGATTCTCCAACCTATACAAATTTACCGTTCATCAATTGATCAAATTTTGGTATAAACATCATGCATTATTCATTCACGAATAATGTAATTACAAATAAAAAATATAAGTAGAACTAGAGTCGGAATTGTACCTCAAAAATGTTAAATTTTTTAAAAGAAAGAAATGATTTCTACATTATTACTATTGTCGAATAAACAATTAATTTTACATATGGAGTTGTAATAAAAGGCTAATAATTCTTAAAACATGACATATCCAAATGTGCAGAAACTTTCTATGCATGTGAGAGGCCTTCCCTTTCGACACATTCAATCCGTGATGATGCTTAGCTTTGCTGGGTTATTATTTGCAGCTAAGCCAATAAGGCCACCAAATCATCGATGGATTTCAGTGTCTTTTCGTAATACAAATATGACTCGTACACCTTCGGTGTGCGAACGTAGTAATCCAGCTGAAGAAACACCAAGCCAAAGTCCAATAAACAAACACAAATCAAATTAGTACAAAGGTCCAAACCAAGTTGACCAAGAGGAGATCTTTTTTTACTTAAAAGGTCTAAAAGTAAAACCAAGAGGAGATTAGTACGATTCTTGAATGGATAAGTAGATTATTGTATCTTAATTTGCTAATTTCATCAGCTACATATAAGTCCAATCTCTAAAATCCATATCTTTACATACATATTCAGTTTTAGGAAAGGGCAGCTTACGCAGTTTTCAATGTCACTCATATAGTCATTGTGTTATAAATTACCTTTGTTTAAAGCATAATCTCTCCAAAAATTCAAACTTTGAGATGGGATTCAAGCAACTCCTATAACCAATTGATCCAAACAGAAATTGAATCTAATGGCAGAAAAAGAAAAGTGGATACCTCGGCCATATTATCGACCAACTCATTAGCAGTCTTAACGAAGTCAGCTTGGCGAGCTTGGGGCAGAACGGCCATGGCAGTTTTCAAGTCTTGAGAGAGATAAGCTGACTTCAGACGAATGTAGAAGATGACATACCTCCACGACATCGTCTCAAGCATGTCCCGGATGCTGTGAAGTCCCTCCGCCGTCTGTTTTATCCTCGCCACCGCCTCCTCCGCCGACAGCCCCGGCTCGAAGTACCGCTCTTTAATGAACGAGTGGGTGCCCCAGCTCTGGGCAAGAGCGAGCGGCGCCGCGGCCTGCAGCCCAACCGCCACCGCGAGTGCCGTCGCGATATGGCGGCGGTGGACGGAAAGGGAGGCGGTGATGATGGGGAAGGGGTGGCGGTGGCATTTGTGGGGAGTGGAAATGCGAGTGGAGAAGAGAGTGTTGGCGTTGGCGTTGGCAAAGGCAGGCATGGCTTTGGATAAACTTTTGGCTTCTCGCCTTTAATTTCCGTAAGGGAAACACACAGACTTTCTTTGTGGGGTTACCTTCGTATCCATTTCATCCATTCACAACCTTACATTTTATCACTTCCCAACCATTATCTTTCGTACGTGTGTTAAATACATGTTGACTTCATTTTTGTCCCTATACTTTCAAAAATCATCCATTTTAGTTTTTATACTTTTAAAAGTGCACTTTGGTCTTTGTACTTTTAAAAAGTGATTAATTTGGTCCCTTCATTTTCATTTTTTAATCATAATTTTAGCATGACTTCAAATTTGTTAATTTTTTTGAAATGTACTTGGTAAACAATTTGTATTAAAGAATTTCCATAGCGTATAAAAATTGGGAGGGAAAGAAATTTAGGATTTTTTTTTTTTTTTTTTTGTGAAAATAATTTAGGATGGTTTTTAATTTTATAGATTAATGGGACTTCTGAGGATATGAAATTACCATGTTGTCCTATAAAAAAAATCCTAGAAAAACTACCTTTCTTTGTTTCTCCTCTCAACATCTCACGCACATAAAAAATGTCCTCAATAGTTGGTTTGCGACTAACCAAACGACGGGGATGAACAACGACGATCTTCACGCATGGACAGATAACGACCTTCACGCTAGCAACGATGACTAATGGTGAAATCTTCAACCAGTGGACAACCACTTATGCTTTTTGAAATCGTTTCTTTGGGTAGACTTGGTGAGGGACTTTCTTCAATTTTATACTCTTTTGTTGATGAAAAATTTTGTTTCTTTTTTACATTGTTGCTTGAGGAACAAAATGTGAGTTGTTTGTTGGGTTTTTTTTAGGTATTTAACTATGAATGTTTGGTTATTAGTTTGTTTTTTTGTGCTCTTTCTTTCATTGGTTTGCAAGTATGAATTGTTTTGAAATGTTTAGCTTTGAATTGTTGCTTTGGGCTTTGATTATGACTTTATTTTCAATTCATTGCATTGTTTTGTAAGTACGAGAAATTGCAAGGAAAAAAATAGAATTATTAGTCATGGCCTTTACTCCCAATTTATAGCTATGTTTAGTTATAAATTATTGTTGGGTGCTTTTTGTTTATGAAATTCCTCCCAAATTCTTGCATTGTTTTGTAAGTACGAGAAACTACGAGGGAAAAAAACATAATGCTCAAGTAGTCCATTTTTTATGTATCGAGCTTTTTTTATGGTTCTTTTGGAATGTTTAGGTATATATAATTTATGCTTGGTACTTTGACTGATGCTTTGTATTTTGAATATATCTCAAGTGAGAATTATTTTGTAAGTAAGAGATACTACAAGCAGAAATATATAATGCAAAAGTCTTTGATTAGGGTCAATTTTTTTTTATTTATTCTACTTTTATTATTGTTGTTATTTTAGAATGTTTAATTTTGAATCGTTGTTTGGTACTTTATTTGTAACGACCCTACTTTTTATGCCTAGATCCTAAGGCCGTTACTACATGCGTTTCATTCTACTTCTAAGAACAGCGGAAAATTTTCATTTAAAGAAACCATACTTAGAAATTTGCGAAACTTTTCAATCTGGGATCCCAGTTTAAAACAGAACAAACGAAACCTTTAGTAAATCAAACCAAACTTAAAGCGGAAAAAATCGTAAATCATTCAATACAAGTTCAAAGGAGAATTTCAAAACGTAAAAATGCGGAAGACTACCCTAAAGGAGATCCATGGCTCAGCAGCTCTCCGTCACGCGTACTACACACATTTACCTCTACCTGCAGTTGTATGTAAGGGAAAAGAATGAGTATTTAAGAAAATACTCAGTAAGTAGCAATCAAGGCTTTAACATTTTATTCGAGTTAAGGGCCTTAGGGTTAGGTCATCTCATTTCATTTCATTTATTTGCAGTTCGGGTCTCGTGTTCAATTAGTACACCTATAAATATATAAGTTTGCCAACTCACTGATAGTGCACAAGTGGGAGTTTTGGGAGGTCTCTACTCCTACTGATGGTAGATGGCACCCAGTCAGTGGAGCTAAGTCTCATCCCTCAAGGCACTAATAGGCGCGTAGCGCTCTAAGCTACCATTTCACTGGTGGAGCGTTCATGGGTTTAAGTCAGGAATTTACTTCCACAGTTAGTAAATGGCACCCAGACTGCGAAGCCAAGTCCCGCCCATTAAGCCCCTCATTTCAGTCTATTACATCTCAGTCCTAGGTGTTTAATTGACACGACCCTCGTCTAAGGCACTAGCCTATTCCCTTCTCTTTCCTAATCCTTTCCCTCAAGGTAAATATGATTCCTAAGCCGTCATGAGGCTACCGAAAATTCAGCAGCATAACGACGTACGCAGAGGGAACCCAAATTTTTTCCTTGCACCTGAAAATAAGAATATACACTCCTATAACCATAACGAGCCAGACCTCGCATACACAAACCATTCACAACTCCAACAACCTCAAGAACAAGAAACGAAGGCGGCAACAACACTCCTAAACAGAGATAAAACACAACTCCTCGTCGTTCACTAACAATACCAGACAACACATAATGTACAACAGTCCAACACTTTCCACCCATCACATAGCACAAGCACACAACATCCATATTCCCGAAGGCAACCGTATACATAACACCTTAACCTCAATCCAAATATTTAATATACATGCTAGGAGCAAACAGTCATCTCAATGCATAAACATTTCAGGCTAAGGCAACTCAGGGATTAAAACCAACTCATGCTATTATAAGTCATACCCAGCTTAAATGAGTTTTCGAACACATAATTTATTCCAAAGGGGCTACTTACTTAGCTAACGACGCTTGATGAATTCTAAATTAACTCCTTAGCTCCCAAGGCTGTTATTTAGACTACACGAAGAGGGGAAAAATCACAAATCAATAAGAGATTAATCCAAGCATTCAACAAGGAGCCAATAAACGTAGGGACGTTAAGCACCCCAAAAACTTACCCAACTCACACTACAACTTGCTGTCCAAGTTCTAAAAATCGCTCCAACTTGACGATTGGGCCTTCAAACGTCGTGGGTACCTAGAAATCAATAGCTAATATTAATGGGTACTCTTCTAACATAAACAAAACACCCAAAACTTCAAATCTCATTTACCCACAACCTGAATATGCTTGGAGCTGCCGGAACGTGAGGAACCACTATTCGAATCGCTCAGATTGAAGAGGACAGCTTGCTGCACGACGTAAATAACGAATGAGTGTTCGATTAAACGATAAAAGACTACGTAGATCTGAAACTTACACCGTTCTCACCCAATGTTTAATTAATCGAACCGTCGAACGCTCATGATCTCAAACGACTCGAGGCGGCATACCGCTGTTTGGCTGAAGACGGCAGCGTCACAACTGAAGAAATCGATGACGGAAGGAGGTGATGGCGGCGCGGCGGACAGATTCAGCTTGACGTGTAGCGGCGGCGGCGATCTGCGAGCGGTGGCGGCGAACGATGTCGACTTGACGTGTGCGGCAGCGGCGTGGCGAACAACGGGGCGGCGGCAAGCTGAAGACAGCGACGGTGAGGTGCAGGCGGCGACACGGGCGGAGGTAGACGGGGAGAGAGAAAGCTGCGAGGGAGAGGGAGAGAGAGAGAGAGATCGTTCGTGAGAGGGAGAGAGAAAGATTCAAAGATTTTTTTTTTTAAATCGGTCAATTGACCGAATTTGGGGGGAAGTTTCCCCCCATTTTCTCTCTTTTTTTTTGACCGCCTACCCACGTTTCCCCTTTTCTCTTTTTTTTTTTTTTTTTTTTTTTTTAAAGAAACAACCGACTGTTACATTATTACTCCCAATTTGTTGCATTGTTTTGCAAGTACTGAGAAATTGTGAAGGAAAAAAAAACATAATGTAAAAGTAGTCAAATTTTTATGTATTGTGTGCTTTTGTTACGGTAATTTTCCAATGTTCGACTATAAATGGTTGCTTGACACTTTTTGATTATGGTCATCCTCTCAAATCCTTGCCTTTTTTGTAAATGGTATTTTTTTATCATGTGGTTGTGTGTTGAGCAGGTGACGTATTGTGCTTTCCTATATGATTCTCTTGGAATTTGTGAGGGTAAATTGATGTTTGTTACTTGAATTCATGATTTGTACGAGGTTTATGTCAATTATTGCATTGGTATGTAAGTACGAGAAACTGCAAGAAAAGAAAACAATATGAAACTAGTTCATGTATTGATGTGTTGTGTCTTCCCATATGGTTCCTGATCGCTTGACAGAAGGTCGATTAATTCATACCAAATTGTTGTTGATATGCGTAAATCCGAGTATAAATTAACACACAATCAAGTAGTACCTAGAGAGTCTATGGTCGAATCCACAGGGAAGGACAGTTAAATATTTTTAATAACTTATCAACAAAACCATCGCACGCATGGTATTATAGTAATAAGAAAAGAAGTTGATTGAAAATGGTTTGTAAAACTATGCATAAATCATAAACTATGCGATGAGATTGAAGAAAAATAACGGATGACAATGCTATCAAGGCTTTCGCTGCGGCAACCACATGTGTTTATAAGTAATCTTGTAGCGCATACTTTGTCTAATTGATCCATTAATGCCTAAGTGAGAAATAACCACAAGATTCCCTTCTGGTACTACTCATGTGTTTGGCGTAGAACTAACAACTGTTTTGTTTAATTAGCTCATGCGTTCGTCCAGTTCTTTAATAACCTGCAAGTGACTGTGTTAGTCCTAAGAAAATCTAAGCTCATTCATGCACTATCTTATTGCGGCAGTATTAGCTTTTAACACCACCAAGACTACATGTAATGCGCTAGCTTGATCTACTTAGATAGTTCCACATGCGTTACCTGTCAGGGATTTATCATGTTGCTACCGTGTTCGACTGGCCAGGCGGGAGTTAGCAATGAAAACATTATCGCATCTAAGTAGATATCATTGACTTCTCATTTAATCAAAATGTACGCATACAAGATAAACCTATCACCGCATGGGTGCCTACGCTAAGCCTTGATAAAAGAAAATTAGCTCATGCTGAGATAGAAAGACACAACACAATACATTTTATTGCAAAAATATATATGTGCCACAATAGACTTCTTTCTTCCTGATTCTTTCTCTTTGCTCTCTATTCTCTCCTGCTCTCCTCCTCTTCTTGGGCATATGGATGCTTTTTATAGGCTGAGGAGGTTGACTTCTCCAAGAAATTGACATGTATGCCCCAGTTATCTTTCGCCAGCTTGCACATCAGTCACACGTCAACACAATCATTTCATCTAGCTTTCATTG
Source organism: Luffa acutangula (assembly GCA_036850905.1). NCBI lineage: Eukaryota > Viridiplantae > Streptophyta > Magnoliopsida > Cucurbitales > Cucurbitaceae > Luffa > Luffa acutangula. The sequence continues at coordinate 29,512,534 of CM072092.1, forward strand.
TACGAATTGCTCTGGCATTTTCGCCTGCGCTAAAGAAAACTTGGGCAACAAAACAACTATAGATTTCATGCGTAAGATGCTAAAAATACATAATTTCCCACCGCATCTAAAAATATCGTCTTTAAGAGAAAACTATCGCAATTCCCTTATTAACATGCGTTAGACTAACGCAACTGTGATCTTTTCAGCCTTATTTAGTTCAACTTTAAGGGAGAAATAACTTGCTTTTTTGCAAGTCACCAGTTCCTTTTAAATGTGTGAGTATAACTTGATGCTTTTTACTTGAATTCATGATTTGTACGAATGTCAATTATTGCATTGGTATGTAAGTACGAGAAACTATGAGAAAAGAAAACAATATGAAACTAGTTCACGTATTGATGTGTTGTGCTTTCCTATATGGTTCCTTTTGAATGTGTGAGTATAACTAGATGCTTGTTACTTGAATTCATGATTTGTATTATGCTTATGTCAATTATTGCATTGGTTTGTAAGTATGAGAAACTGCGAAAAATTGCGAGAAAAGAAAACGATATAAAACTAGTTCATGTATTCACATGTTATGCATTCCTATAGAATGTGTGAGTATAACTTGATGCTTGTTACTTGAATTCGTGATTTGTACTATGCTTATGTCAATTATTGCATTGGTTTGTAAGTACGAGAAACTGCGAGAAAAGAAAACAATATAAAATTAGTTCATGTATTCTCATGTTGTGCTATCAAATTATATGGTTCCTTTTGAATGTGTGAGCATAACTTGATGTTTGTTACATGAATTCATGATTTTGTACTATGCTTGTGTCAATTATTGCATTCGTTTGTAAGTATGAGAAACTCCGAGAAATTATGAGAAACTGTGAGATAAGAAAACAATATAAAACTAGTTCATGTATTTATGTGTTGTGTTTTCTTATATGGTTCCTTTGGAATGTCTGGGTTTATATATTTTGACATTTGACTTTTTTATGATTCTAGGGTTACCAATGGCATCGAGTAAAGGTACAATCAGCTCCGGTTTCAGTGCAATTCCAATGATTGCGGTGTATTCACTATTAAATATTTGGGAAAAATACACTTTTAGTCCCTGAGGTTTGGGTTAAGTTGCACTTTAGTCCCTGAGTTTTCAAACTCAACAAAATTACCCCTGAGGTTTGAGATAAGGAGCAATTTGGTCCCTGCAGTCCAGTTTGGCGTTAAACTCTAACGGAATACTGACGTGGCACATATTTTTTTATTAAAAAAAATTATTTTCTGAATTTTTAAAATAAAAATGTATTAAAATAATTAAAATATTATTATTTTTAATTATTTTTTCACCCTTTCTCCCTCTCCTTCTTCTTCTTCATCATTATCTTATCCTTCTTCTTCAACAGGCACACCATCGGCTGCCGGCAGCCGACACCACTGCTCGCCTACGGCCGGGCCGCCGGCGACTTTTTTTTTCCTCGTTTTCCGGCGCTTTCTCTCCCTTCCTCTTTCTTCCCCACTGCCACTCTTCTCCTTCCTCAGTTTTCCGGCGTGCTATCTCTCCCTTCGGTTTTCCTCTCTCCCTCTGTGTTGATGTGCATTTTTGCTGGAATAAAGCCTAGATCTGCCCCTACTCGAAGGTAACGCCTAGATCTGCCGCTGCTCGAAGGTAACGCCCAAATCCACCGCTGCTCGTACGTAGAGCCCAGATCCGCGCACTCTCTCTCCCTTCGATTTTCCTCTCTCCCTCCGTGTTGATGTGTGTTTTCGTTAGAATAAAAGCCCAGATCCGCCGCGGCTCGTACGTAGCGCCCAGATCTGCCGCCGCTCATACGAAACCCAGATTCTCTGCTGCTCGTACTTAACCCAGATCCACTGCCGCTCGTACTTAACCCAGATTCGCCGCTGCTCTTATGTATGAAGCTCTGTCCTCGCGCGTGCCTCTGAAATCGAAGGGAACGACCTGCAGGCATGGGTTTTTGGCCGCGGGAGAGAGAAAGATGATGAGGGGAGGAGAAGCCAGAATCGGGCTCCCCGATTCTTAAGAAAAATAGAAGGAAGAAAAGAAAGGAGAAAAAGAGAAGACGGCGGCCGACCACCGGAGTTGAAGAAGAAGGAGATGGGGAAGGAAAAAGATGGAGAAGAGAAAGAGAAGAAGGAGAAGAAAGGGAGAGATAATTTTTACAAAATTTATAAAATAACAATACTTTTATTATTTTAATATTTTTTATTTTAAAAAAAATTAAAAAATAAATTTTTGGGAAAAATACACTTTTGGTCCCTGAGGTTTGGGTTAAGTGACACTTTGGTCCCCAAGTTTTCAAACTCAACAAAAATACCCCCGAGGTTTGAGATAAGGAGCAATTTGGTCCCTGCCGTCAATTTTTCTGTTAAACCCTAACGGTTAGCTGACGTGGCACTATTATTTTAATTAAAAAAAATAATTTTTAATTTTTTTAAATAAAAAATATAAAAATATTAAATATATTATTATTTTATTATTATTTTTAAAATTATCTCTATCTTCTTCATCTTCTTTCTTCTCCACCTTCTTTCTCCCTCCATCTTCTTCCTTCCCCCTCCCATCTTCTTCAGCTCCGGTGTCGGCGAACGGCGGCGGCGGTCGTCGGAATTTTTTTTTTCTTCTTTCTTCTTCTTCTCTTCTTTCCTTCTTCTTCTTTCTCTTCCTTTCTTCTGTTTTTTTTTTCTAAAAGAAGGGAGTTTCGGGGAGGAGGAGCCTCCTCCCCGATTCGGGCCGGAATCAAAATCAACCAAAATCAACCAACCTCCATTTCATAAATCCATCCTCTTCTTCCTTTCTCCATCATTCAATCTTTGTCGTCCTCATCATGGCCTCAGAATTCCAAGAAATCTCCCTCACGCTAGAGATTTCCTTGACCGCGATTGCGCCAGAATCATTCCGCGTCAAATTGGAGGATGCGAAGAACCAGATCGGCTTCATTTTCGCTGTAGATAATCGTCCTGATCTCGCCTCGGATTCTCAACGACAAGGCCGCGATTCTGATTTCGTCGACGGTGCCGATCGCTCCGCTCCAGCAGAGTCGATCTCCGCCTTCGAGGAGGAGGAGGACGGGTTCAGAACGCCGACCTCTTCGGATTATAAGATTCCAGAGGTGGAACACTGTCCGCCGGTGCCTCGAAGACCGAAACCGATCTCGTTGTCGAGAATGTCGCCGAGAGTTTCCGGCGTTCGTAGAGGTTTCAGAGTGTATATCTCAGACGACATCGTCGAGTCGATCTTCTCGTCTAGTTTCGCCTCCGATTTGCTGCACCAGAAGAACAAGAAAGCTCGGAAGGACGATGATGGCGGTGAAATGAAATTATGATTTCGTGCCTTCTTCCGGCGTTCGCAGAGGTTTCAGAGTAGTCTGTTGTCTCCTCCGACATATGAAATCGTCGATCGAGTCGATTTTCTCTTCCAGTTTCTGCTCGAATTTGCTACACCAGAAGACTGAGAAATCTCGGAAGGACGATCATGGCGGCGAATGAAACTATACTGTTAGTTTCTCTGTTGATTAATTAACTAATGATTTTGTCCTTAGATGAAAATGATCCTAAGATCCAAAACGAGGACGAACAGTAGACCAGTAACAAACAAAAGCCATGATAAATGTGAAGTTCCACGTATTTTCTTGTGTTTGTGCCTAGTTAAGAACGCCTTTTTTGCTCCTCAAAGGAAGAATTTGGATATTCCGTATGGGTTCGATAATTATGTGATCCTAGATTTTGATCTTTTAATAGTTTATTCATACATTTCAAAGCCTACAACCTTTGTCACAATAACTCACAGCTGGTTCGATTTGTGCACTTTTGAGATTTACCTCTAACTTGTTTGGTTCTTTGAATGCATCTCTCAAACTGCTCTCAATACAACCCCAAATCAAGTAGGACCTTGCCCTACTGTGATTTTTTTAAAAATTATTTATTTACTTATTCAATAACAACCAAGTTTGAATTCGAACCCCGATTCGGCGCCAGAATCGGGGAGGAGGAGCTCCTCCTCCCCGAAACTCCCTTCTTTTTTTTTTTTAAAAAAAAAACAGAAGAAAGGAAGAGAAGATGAGAAGAAGAAGGGAAGAAGAGAAGATGAGAAGAAGAAGAAAGAAGGAAAAAAAAAAATTTCAGCGACCGCCGCCGCCGTTCGCCGGCAGCCGGCGGCGGCCGGCCACCGGAGCTGAAGAAGATGGGAGGGGGAAGGAAGAAGATGGAGGGAGAAAGAAGGTGGAGAAGAAAGAAGATGGAGAAGATAGAGAGATAATTTTAAAAATAATAATAAAATAATAATATTTTTCTCAATAATAAAATAATAATATATTTAATATTTTTATATTTTTTATTTAAAAAAATTAAAAATTAATTTTTTTAATTAAAATAATAGTGCCACGTCAGCTTACCGTTAGGATTTAACAGAAAAATTGACGGCAGAGACCAAATTGCTCCTTATCTCAAACCTCGGGGGTATTTTTGTTGAGTTTGAAAACTCGGGGACCAAAGTGTCACTTAACCCAAACCTCAGGGACCAAAAGTGTATTTTTCCCTAAATTTTTTATTTTAAAAAAATTAAAAAATAAATTTTATATTAAAATAATAGTGTCACGTCAGCAACCGTTAAAATTTAACAGAAAAGTTGACGGTAGGGACCAAAGTGCTTCTTATCTCAAACCTCAGGGGTATTTTTGTTGAGTTTGAAAACTCAGGGACCAAAGTTTCACTTAATCCAAACCTCAAGGACCAAAAGTTTATTTTTCCCTAAATATTTTGAATATATTGTAATTGGATCTGATTTAATTACTTTATGTCAAGATAACATGTCGTACTTTAGAAAGCATTGACATTTCAATAATGGACCAATACCCCGAGGTATTAAGAGAGTAGATTGTAATTCAAGTAAATGTATGTTATATTCAATGTCAGGATATTTGTGACCATGCTTAATCTACAGGGGTGTATTTCAAATACAATTGACATTTCATGTCATGCAACGATGAAATTGCCATAACTAGAACATCTCATATGACGTAGAACGAGTGTATTTCATTAAACTCAAACCACAATTAATAAAGTGAAGTGTTTCCAGAGTTTACATTAATCTCATACAATTGAATTTTCGGTATATGCAATAGGATTACGACATGTCAATCTATTATGACCTTCTTTCTCACATCTGCCGCATTTTATAAAATTTGGGAGTTTCAACAACTGATGGTATTCTCTTTTTTTTTTTTTTTGGCATCGACCAATCCTTACTACTAACTTTGGAGGCAAGATCTTCATTTCCACAAAGTCAACTGGTGTCTTTCACTCTGAGACATTTTCGACTGGAAAAATAGGCTTTGTATAAGTAGACAACAACCATTCATTAGTATAATAACGATCATATAAATTGTACACACCCTGATCTCTTGTCACAGCAATTGCGTGTGCACATGGTAATTACTCTTGTTGAAACTCCACCAACTGCACTCCTGAGTATGAAGGTTAACAATCTCATTTTTATCTATATCCTTCATGTGAAATTGATAAAAATTAATAGGATCAACTTTCATTGTTAAAGATCGATTTGAACTTTTCTGTACAATTCCTTCTGCCAATTTCATCAAGAACAAAACTTGCCTACATACTTGTATGTAGGGATCTCCCTACATACCCCATTAAAATCTTGACAAGTAAGAAAGAGGAAGGGAGAAAATGAGATTTTTTTTTGTTATCTCTCTTAGTTGTCAACGTTTTAATGGTGGTATGCAGGGAGATCCCTACATACCGGTATGTAGGCAAGTTTTTTCCTTTCATCAAAGTGGTTGTAACTTTTGAAGCTTCAGTCTGATGCTCCCAACACCATTCAACAAGCCCCCTTCATATTTTCTTTGTTTCTCATCTCATACTCCACCAAAATGAACTAAAACATGAAGTTGAGTCATCTTCTGATTACCCCAAAATCTTTAATTCCTCAAAAAAAAAAAAAAAAAAAAAACAACAACAACAAATGAGGTTGACCATACAAGACATTTTTTTAACGTTTTGTTTTGTTTATCTGGTAGTTTATCTTAGTTTTTCACCCTTAAAAAACCATTATCAAGTTATCAAGCATCAATGTCCATACCTAAACATTAAAAAATATCAATATTAAAAGTACAATGAATCAAACATTAACCCTAATTTGAGACTTCGGCATTTCAATTTTTCATCTCACAATGTCACATACTTACAACCCTATGAAAGAAAGAGCATAAACAAACTAACAACCAAACATTCTTAGTCAACATTCTCTCAAAAAAAGGAAAAAAAAGTTCTTAGTCTATTCAAAGAGAGATATTAGGAAACTAAACAAAATAAATCTAAACTACGAAGAAAGTTTCTTACCAAGCCTACCCAAAGAGAGCCCCGTCACAGTCCATTGGTTAAGTTGTCGTTGTTGTTGTTACTTGATAACCAATCATCAATGGAGGAAGAAACTGTGTTGGTTGGTGCATGAGAGAAGAAGAAAGATGAGAAATGTGCGTGAAGATGGGAGAAGAAGAAATAAAACAAAGGTAAGGTAACTTAGGTTTTTCTAAAGGGGCAACATAGTAATTTCATACCTTCAAGAGTCCTATTACTCTATCAAATAAAAACCCATCCTATTTCTCTTCCTCCAATATATTATTTTCTAATATGTTTTATTTAATAATAGGGAATTTATCAACTTTGATTTGCTTTTGAGTAGGGGTGTAAAAATTTCGAGTCAGGTCGGTTGTACGGACGACCCAACCCGAACCGATCGGGTCGAGTCAGGTCGGATCACCTTTTTTTTTTTGTAGAAAAGAAAGGAAATTATGGCGAAACGCTTGAGAGTTGAGAGTCTTAAGATAGAGCGGTGATGAAGGGGCAGCGAAGGGGAGCGATGAGTTGGGATAGAAGCGCTTGCCTGGCGATGGAGGGGAAAAATTTCGAGCTTTGGTGGGGTCGAAAACAGAGCGACGGAGAGGGGGAAGAAAACCCAAAAGGAATTGGGAGATCGATCTTGGAGAAGGGAGAAAGAGCATGAAGAACAGAGTTTCTTGTTCGTGGGGTCTGGGGAGTTTGTTTCATGGGAGTGACGGCGGAGCGAGGTTGACGACGGCTACATGAAGAACAATGTGGAGGGTGACCAACACTGCCATCGAGGTTGAGGTAGAGCATGGAGAAGCACAAAGACGATATTTAGGATTTTGGCGTTGTAATGATTCTTGAATCTACTGATATTTAGGGCTAAATTTGAGCAATCACAACGACGCCGCGCAAGGAGACCACAAGCAAGAGTAACGACACTGACGACTGGCGAGGACAGATGAAAAGAGAGAGTAGAGAGAGATTGAAACAAATAGAATGTGGGCAAAGCAAATCGAAACAGAGGCAGGCGACTGTGAAAAAGGGAGAAAACAAAGACGACAGATTTAGGGCAAACTGCAAAGCACTCATTTCAGTAAAAGAAAAACCGAAACCAAACCGAGTCTTGTCTGTAATAATCTTTAAAACCAAACCAAATCGAACCGATTGGTTCGGTTCGGTTTCTTACACTCCAACTTTTGAGAACTCCCTTGAGTTCTCCCTTTTCTTGTGCCCATCCCTATTAGGTATTTCCATATTTGTTTCCGGAGCACATATGTAAACCTCTTTCCTTTTATCGTAAATATTTATGTTTTAACGTTATTTCTGTAAATATTTGTGTCCTTAACATTTTTGTAAATATACTCTAAAAAGTTAATTGCAGAAATGTAGGGATTTTGAAAGCCCACTGCGGATGTATGAGGGTGCACCAAAAATTCAGGGGGTAAACTGGAACTTGACTGTTAGACGGGGAATTTCTTGATCAGGCGCCAATTTGCACCAACGAATTGCAAGATGACGAGTCCTGGTCTGGTGCCGGTCGTCGCTGGTTATCTCTTTTTTGCATTCTTCACCGTCACTTCAGCTCAGAATTCCCATCTCGGATCTGCTCGTGTTGTATTTCAGGTTCTTCATATCTTCTCTGTTAATCAAAATTGAATGCATGTACAACTTCACTAGTAGTGTTAAGTGTTAGCTAACAGATCAGAGTGCATTTCCGATAATCTAGACGAATTACGGCGATATCGAATTCGGTTTCTTCCCCAATGTAGCACCCAAAACCGTTGACCACATTTTCAAACTTGTTCGTCTCGGTTGCTATAACACCAATCACTTCTTTCGGGTATTTGACACAGCAGATCTTTTCTTTCTTTACGTTTTTGAGATTATGTGGGGCGAATTGTGCGTGAGGTAAGTTTACATTGTCAGGTTGACAAAGGATTTGTGGCGCAAGTGGCAGATGTAGTGGGGGGAAGATCAGCTCCCATGAACGAGGAGCAAAGGGCGGAAGCTGAGAAGACCGTTGTTGGTGAATTTAGTGATGTCAAACACGTTAGAGGTATTCTTTCTATGGGGAGGTTAGTTCTTTGTACACAACGCTTAAAGTTCCTACTGCTTTCTTTTTCCAATGTCTTGTCTGTAATATGTGTTGTTAGGATTAAATCTTTTTAAAATTTGTGATGTTTTCCATCTCTGAATGGAAACCATCTTGCACTTGTAGAAATGGAAGTTATGTAAAGTTAGCATGCAAAATCTGTTTGCACGCTACCTGGAGTTTCCAGTTTGCTGCTTATCCTTGGAGGTTAACTTGATTCTTTGTATTGTACTTGTGGTTAAAGGTCTTCAAATTGAATTAGAAGGTCATGGTTTCACAATCTCTTGGCACCTACTTCTATCTAATTCCCTCCCATCCCCTCTTTTTGATAGTTTTTTTGTCGGGAAATTGACAAAAAAATGACTAAATTTTGAGGAGTTGATAGATTTTTAATCCACTATTTATGAAAAGAAGATAATGAAGTTCTTGTTGATATCACTTTTAATATTTAGAAACTTAAAAGTTCATTGAGGCATCCTTTTTTTAATTCTTTCCTTTCCTTTTTTAATTTATTAGGAAAAAGACTTTTTACAAATTACAATAGTGTAAAAATAACAGAGTCTAAAACTCCTTTTAAGATTATATAAAGATCCCCTACATATCAGAAGTTGCAAGAAAGATTGAAAACTTATGCAAAGGAAACCCCCAGAAGTTCAACAATCAGCAATAAAAGAAAACTAAAAACTCAAACTCAACAACAATCAGCAACGAATTTTGGCCAAAACTCCACTATGAAGCTTTAATTGAAAAGGACCAAAACAAATCCTCTATAATGTCTTGACAAATTCTAGAATCTTAACTGGATGAACACCCACCATTGTAGCAAACCACCTAATGGAAAGAGAATTGTGAACAAGACGTGATCTTTAAAAAGAATCATAAAAACAGTCCGTCAATGTAGGCTGCTACATGGATTACAAAAAGGATACTCTAAAAAAGTTTATATATCAACAAAGACACTAAAACTTTTCCTATGCCCAAGCTACATCTAAGATGTTTCTTCATAGCAAAGAAAAAGGAAGAGTACAGGACCAAGCAATGAAATAACTAAACCTGTATGACTGAGGACATACTAGTGCATGAATCGCTCCACTTATTTGGTGAGGAGATGCTCCGAAAACCTTTCTGAGAGAACATATTGTTCCATTATTTTTCTGTGAGGTGTAGGATTTGAAATATACACTAGAAGTAAAATAGCTAGGTGGAAAAATTCCTTGCTTTCCAAGGGAGGTCGGCTTTCTCTTAGTAATTCGGTCCTCAATGAAAAGTTTGAGCATTACTCTCTTTTCATTTAGGTTCTTTGAGCAGTAGTTTCTTTTCATTTATTCAATGAAAAGTTTTGTTTCTTGTTAAAAAAAAAAATCGGTCCTCAATGGCTTGCCCCTATATTTTTTTTCTCTTCTCAAAGTGCACATGGAGGTTATAAAAAGCATGGCGAAGCTGATTAGAGACTTATTCTAGGCTGGTGGTGACTTTAAAGCTACATGCCATCTTGTGAATGGGCAAGTTGTTTCCCTTCCTCTTTGTCAGGGAGGCTTGGGATGGGAATTGGGTCCCCCTTAAGCATAGGAATTCAGCTCTTTGTACTAAATGGTGCTAGAGGTTCCCGATGGCAAAAAATGCCTTGTGGAGGCAGGTGATGGCTAGCATTTATGGAGAAGAACCTCTCGAATGGACGGGTTCTCTTACACGGCAGCTCCAAGAATAGATCTTTGATTGATATTGCAAAGATGGCACCTCTGTTTAAAAAGAAAAGTTCATCAGGTTTAAAGTTGGAAACAAGCAACAAATTAATTTTTGGAAGGATAAAAGGCTTGGGAGATTCCTCTTAAAGAAAACTTTCCAGATATCTTTAATCTCTCCTTGAAGCAAAATGCTACGGTGGTTGTTATGATGGATGAGTGTTGGGATGATGTACATGAACCTTGGAGTTCGAGCATAAGAAGAGGGGTTTTGAAATAGAAATCCAAGTGTGGATTGGGCTGACAGAGAAGTTGGAAGGCTTTCGTTTGGGGCAAGGAGAGGACGAAATCAGCTGGTCCCTGGACCCTGCGAGATCCTTCTCCACCAAATCCCACTTCCTCAATTTGGCTGGCCCAAGACCCATTTTAAACTGCTCACTGACCAAGCTGATTTGGGATTTCAAAATCCCAAAAAAGGTTAGAAATTTTTGTGGTCCATAGCCCATAGAAGTTTAAATGCGCAGGAAAGGTTGCAAAAGATATGTCCAAATTTCGCCCTTTGCCCCTCTATTTGTTCTCTCTGCTCGGCTAATGGAGCATCTTTGGATCACATCTTATTGCACTGTCCCTTTGCTAGACAATGCTGGGGTAGATTGGGGAGCATTTTTTATGTGCAAATTTGTCTTCCAAGGCAGGTGGGCAGTTGGTTGTTTGGGTTGGAAGCTAAAAGGAAAAACAAGAATTCTTTGGAACTTTGCCTCTAGAGCCCTTTTATGGAGCTTGAGGTTGGAGCGGAATAGTAGGATTTTTGAAGATAATACTACTTCTTTCACTACTTTTTGGGATTTTTTACAGCTTAATGCATCTGGCTATCATGACCAAACCCTCTCTCTTGCAAGATGACAAAATTATGAGCTTTGTAGCTGCTACCTTTCATCTTGTAATCGAGATGAGTCCTCAATTTCAGGATGAATGATGAAAACTTAAGGACCTTAAGGTCCTTTCATCTCATAATCACGACAATCCATCTTGTGATAGGCCACCTCTTAATTTTAAGAGAATAATAGTCTCTTATTCAAGTATGAACAACCTAGGTCTTCTTATATAGGAGAAAGACCCATTACAATAAAAGGAAAGAATAAAGACAATAATGACTAAATATTAACAAATAATATCTACAGAATTACAGAAACTAGAAATTCCAACACTCCCCCTCAAGCTGGTTTAAAGATGTCTTCCATAGCCAGCTTGTCAATTAGTTTATCAAATTGCTTCTTTGGAAGTCCCTTAGTTAGAACATCAGCAATTTGCTCTGTCGTCGGGAGATAAGGAACACATATTGCACCAGTATCAATCTTTTCTTTAATAAAGTGCTTGTCAACCTCAATATGTTTTGTTCTATCATGTAGAACTGGATTATGAGCTATAGATATGGCAGCCTTATTGTCACAATAAATTCGAATAGGCTTAGACTGAGGGAACTTGAATTCTTCAAGTATTCTTTTGATCCATATGCCTTCACAGATTCCATGGGCTAAGGCTCTAAACTCTGCTTCAGCGCTACTCCTGGCCACTACATTTTGCTTTTTGCTTCGCCATGTGACTAGATTTCCTCCAACAAAGGAACAATAACCTGAGGTAGATCTTCTATCAGTAGTACTTCCAGCCCAGTCTGCATCTGTATAGACCTCTACTTGGAAGTGATTATTCTTTTTGAATAAAATACCTTTTCCAGGAGCTCCTTTTAAATATCGTAAAATCCTATAGGCAGCTTCGAAATGAGTTGGTCCGGGTGCATGCATAAACTGACTTACCATGCTTACAGCAAAAGCAATGTCTGGACGAGTATGAGACAAATAAATTAGTCTCCCAACAAGTCTTTGGTATCTCTCCTTATCCTTTATTTCTTCTTCTTTTGCTGCTTCTAATTTCAAATTAGGCTCAATAGGAGTTTCAGCAACTCTACATCCAAGTAATCCTGTTTCTTCAAGTAAGTCAAGGACATATTTTCTTTGATTTACAAAGATGCCTTTCCTTGATCTTGCAAATTCCATCCCAAGGAAATATTTCAACGTTCCCAAGTCCTTGATTTGAAACTCAGTTGCAAGGCTTTTCTTGAGATCAGTTAGACCTACTTCATCATCACCTGTGAGAATAATATCATCAACATAGACAATCAAGATAGAGATTTTATTATTCTCAGAGTGTTTATAAAATATAGTATGGTCAGCTTGACTTTGAAGAAACCCATAACCAGACACAACTTTTCCAAACCGTTCAAACCAAGCTCTTGGAGACTGTTTAAGGCCATATAGAGATTTCTTTAACCTGCAAATTCTGTTACTTCCAAGTTCCTTTTCAAAACCTGGTGGCAAATGCATAAAAACTTCTTCCTCAAGGTCGCCATTGAGAAAAGCATTTTTCACATCAAGTTGGTAGAGAGGCCACTCTGAATTAGCTGCAAGAGACAACAATACTCGAATAGAGTTAATTTTAGCAACTGGGGCAAATGTTTCCTGATAATCAATTCCATATGTCTGGGTGAAGCCTTTAGCTACTAATCGGGCTTTATATCTCTCAATACTACCATCTGCATTGCATTTTATGGTAAACACCCATTTACAACCCACTGGTTTCTTATCATTTGGCAACTCTACTATTTCCCAAGTCCCATTTTGTTTTAGAGCATTCATCTCTTCCATAACTGCTACTTTCCAATTTGGATCTTCTAAAGCCTCATGTATATTCTTTGGAACAAACAAATCATTTATCCTAGAGGTGAAGGCTTTATGACTATTTGACAAATTTTGATTTGACATGTAGTTTGCAATAGGATATTTGGTACAACTTCGAGTACCTTTTCTAATGGCTATGGGCATATCAAGATCAGACACAACTGGCAAAGTATTTTGAATATTTGAAGTAGGAATGGAAGAAGAATTACCAGATTTTCCAGTTTCAGTCGTCGGAGTCTCAGATTGATTCTGTGGAGGATCAACTATTTGGTCTTGCTTCCTCTGATTGAATTTTCTTCTAGTATAAAACTTAAACTCAGGAACTTGATCAGTGGGATCATTATGTAGTATTTCTCCCCCTGATTGAGAAGTTTCTATACTTGGCACCAAAGGACTGATATCATCAGGACAAATAAGGTTAGGAAGAGGAGTAGAAACATCCCAAAAGTTATCTTCCAAATTTGGTTTCTCCCCCTGAAGAGAACTTTGGGTAAAAAAAGGTTGATTTTCTAAAAAAGACACATCCATGCTTACAAAACATTTTTTTGTCTGAGGATCAAAACATTTATAGCCTTTTTGATTGGAAGAATAACCCAAAAAAATGCATTTAACTGCCCTATGATCAAGTTTTGACCGAAAGTGATTAGGGATGTGGACATAAGTAGTACACCCAAAAACTTTGAGAGGTAAATCAGAATATAAGCGAGATTTTGGAAAAACATTTTTAAAGCAATCAATGGGAGTTTTAAAATTCAAGATCTTACTAGGCATTCTATTTATTAGATAGGTAGCTGTGAGAACGGCTTCGCCCCATAAATATTTTGGAACATGCATGGAAAACATTATAGCACGAGCTACCTCAAGTAAATGCCTATTTTTTCTTTTAGCCACACCATTCTGTTGAGGAGTATCTCGACAAGTAGACTGGTGAACTATACCTTTATCTTTTAAAAATTCACCAAAAGATTCATTAAAATATTCAGTTCCATTGTCAGAGTGTAAAATGGAATTTTTTGTTTGAAATTGAGTTTCGATCATTTTGTAAAAATTTGTAAAAATGTCTTTCACCTCAGATTTCTTTTCCATTAAGTACACCCAAGATAGACGAGTGTGATCATCAATAAAAGTAACAAACCATCTTTTCCCACTATGAGTCCTAATTTTAGAAGCACCCCAAACATCACTATGTATTAAATAAAAAGGTTTGGAAGCTTTGTAAGGTTTAGGTAAATAGGTGGAACGATGATTTTTGGCTAAAATGCAACTTTCACAATCAAATGAGGAGCAATCAAATCCCTTAAATAAATTTGGAAATAAATGTTTGAGATAAGGAAAACTAGGATGTCCTAACCTAAGATGCCAAAGCATAATTTGTTCTTTACCAGAAAGAGAACTAATACTACTGAAACCCTGAGTTATTTTATTACTAAAAGAACCTTCATCAAAGTAGTAAAGGCCATCAAGCATCCTAGCACTCCCAATCATCGTCTCCGATTCCTGATCCTGAAAAATACAGTGAGATTCGAAGAATATAACACGACAATTAGAATCTCGAGAAAGTTTGCTGACAGATAAAAGATTACAGGCTAATTTTGGAACATGTAAGACAGATTGTAAAGAAATTTTATCCGTCAATTTAATAATTCCTTTTCCTGCAACGGAAGAAAAACTGCCATCTGCAATTCGAATTTTTTCATTAGAATAGGAAGGAGAGTATGAAGAAAAAAATTGAGAGGTACTAGTCATATGGTCAGAAGCTCCGGAATCGATAATCCACGGAGAAGACGTGCCACAAGAGAAGGCTTGAGGATAATTACCTGTTTGTGCCAATGAAACACAAGAATTATTAGATGAGAAATTGGTTGGTAGCAATTTTAGGATTTGATAAACTTGCTCCATATCAATAAGTGAGTAAATGGGAAATAATAAAATATAAACCAAACCAAATAAATCAATTGTCCAACAAACCAGATTGTGAACCGAACCATGTAGTGAACCGAACTGAACCGAACCAGATCTTACCAACCCCAAATTTTAATTGAACCGAACCAAGTCTCACACCAAATCTTCTTCAACCCACGAGAACGAAAAACAGAGGTTAAAAAACCCAATGAGTCACAACACGACAAAGAAGAGTCACGAAACAGTCGGGTATTTGGGTGACTGCAGTGGCGGTGCTCGACGATGAGGGGAAGCGCAAAAAATTCACGAATCACGAATCACGAATCACGAACGCAAAAAATTCCGAAGACAATCAGAGAACACGAAGACGGCGAACCCAACAACGAAAGAACCCAGCAAGCGTCTTGGTACTTGATGAGCTTCTGGGTATTTTACGGTGGTATTTTACAGAGGTCTGGCCATCTAATAGAATATTTGGTTCACTAGCAGACACACTCCTCAGCGAATCACGAACAAACCCAGCGAATGGCAGACGGCGAACCTCAGCCACGAAAATACGAGCTCTCTGTTGGATATTGTCGGCGAACACGAAATTGAATGCGCAATTTCGAGGTTTCGAAAGAGTTGACACAGGGCTATGGTCGAAGATGAACACGAAGATCTCCGACTATGATGAAGAAAGTGTATGGGTCAAGTGAGAAACATGGAGCCACTGGCGCTGGAAGTAGGATGCACCAATCAAGAGTGGTGGCTAGGGTTCCGGCGGCGGCGACGGCGGCGACGGCGGCTAGGGTTTCAACAAAATGGTGGCTAGGGATTTTACAGCAGTGACTAAAATGTTAGGGTTTTTAGAGACAGCTAGGGTTTTCCCGCTCTGATACCATCTTAATTTTAAGAGAATAATAGTCTCTTATTCAAGTATGAACAACCTAGGTCTTCTTATATAGGAGAAAGACCCATTACAATAAAAGGAAAGAATAAAGACAATAATGACTAAATATTAACAAATAATATCTACAGAATTACAGAAACTAGAAATTCCAACACCACCCATAGTACATGTGTACCAGAGGAAATAGGTTAGGTGGAGGAGAGGATTGTGACATTTGAGTTGCATGGATGTGGCTGATTAAGAGGATATGCTTTTGATGTACGGTGGTAGTCAGGTTGATTGAGAAGGGGGAAGCTCTCTAATTCTTTCCTTAGGTTGTACCCCTACCCTCTTGTTGTCTTGTTCATATGTGTTGAGATATATCATCTCCTTGTTTTAAGAGAAAAAAAGGGTTGAGATCTATCATCTTGGTTGCGAGATGAAAGGCAGAAATGAGGTGCTTTAGCAGAAATGAGGTGCTTTAGATTAGATCGTTCCATCTTGTGACTAGATGAATTTTGTGTGATGTAGGTTCGTTAGGGGTACTAATTTTAGTACATTTAAAATATTGTTTCATTCAGCATCATCAAGATTAGTTACACCTCGGTTAAAAGTTGGTTTCCTTTTGCATTTAATTCCTAATTCCTAAAAACCTAACCTATATATAATGTTTTGGGTTCCTCGGTTGTAAACACCTTCAAGATTGAATAAAATAACTCCCCCTTTTCCTGTTAGCTCTAGTGAGAAATGACAATCAACAACCTGCCAACTTTGATAGGAGATGCAAGCTCCCTCTCCAAGTGAAATATTAGCTCTAATGCTCGAATTACAATACCACTTCCCTTTGGGGGGCCGTTTGTTTTTTGGGAATCTAGGTAGCTGGCATATTCAAATGCCTGGAATTATAGATACTCAGAAATATAGATACCCGACATTTTAAATAACCATGTTTGTTTTGAATGAATAATTTATAAGAATGTTTGGGAATATTCAAATAACTATGTTAATTTTGTAGGATTTTTGTATGGGAACGTCTTTAGGTTATCTACTGTACCAATAATGCCCTTACTAATTTTTAACTAATTTCTATTAATTTAATATAAATTAAATTTATATAACGTTTTTGGTCTTTATTAATTTACCGTTTTGTTTTTATATCAATTTAATTTATATGGATTTATTTGTTATTTTGCGGAACAAATTTATTTATATTAGCTTAAGGTTTTTATTAAATATTTACTATTAAAAATTAATTTCAACTTTAAATTTTTTTTTCCAAATCGGGACAATCAATATAATTCATGGTGTTTTAGTGGATTATATTGATCACATTGTCAAATTAGAAATTTTTAGAGAATAATATTTATTTATAATGGATTTTATGTGTGTTTTGAAATGTATAATTAGTATTAATTTTAAGAGAAATTATAGATAAATAACTAAAAGAAATCATTTTAGTAGATGCATAAGAGAAAAAACTCACTAGATACAAAAGTATTAGGCAAGTATTGAAAAAGTAAAATAAAATGAATATCGTCTTTCAAATTTCAACTGAAAATAAATCGAAATATATATTTTTCAATTTAACAATCATTTATTTTATATCTAAATGTAAAATAAAAAAAATGGTTAATTACATATGATCATTTATTAGGGTATGAATAAATTAATTTATTTTTAAATAAAATAAAGAAAAAATATATTAAAGAAAAATGGAGGGTAAGAACATCATTAGAAGATGCCCTCGTCATGGGAATCTTGGAAACCTATCAATCAAGAAGACATTCAAAACTTATTAAATGCCTCTCGTATAGGCATTCTAGGATACCCATACATCCCGAGATATCTGGGTATTCTACATTACTGTAAAACAAACATGGTAATCCAAATACCCATTCCATAGGAATCTTGGATTACAACCAAACAAACGGCCCCGAAGGATTTTCCTTATAGTCCTTCAAAAAAAGTATTGAACGTCTACACATTGGAAATTTGTAAACTTTCATATCCGGCAAGTCTGCTCCATTCAAATTATGTTAGGAGTAGCTCTCAGGTGAAAGATGCCTCTTCTTTTCATTTAATACAGTTGTTTCTCCACAAGTACTGTAATTGGATTGGTTCTAGTACTTCAAAAAAATAATTTTAAAAAAATGAAAATAGTCATGTTACTAATTAGTGAAAAGCTGGGCTATGATATTCAAGAAAAGAGTATTGAGAAAAGGAAAACTGCCATCCTCAATACCTTGAAATCAAGGAAGAGAAAAGTTAGGAAGATAGGATGGTTACCTAGTTCCAGGATTTGCACAAGAACATATGGTCAAGAGAGTATGAGGAAGAATGGAGTGTGTAAGAAGCAACCTCAAATTCGGCTCAAATTCAAGCAAGAAACAGAAATTAGACATCTCTTCAACATAATTGGAGACCAGCTAGAGGAAGAAGTTGTTAAGAAAACAAGAATTAGAATGGATACAAACCATGGGGGGTTTGTAAGATTAGAAGATCAAGATGGACGTCCTCCCTTTTGATGGATGATTGAATGTAGATGATTTCTCGTTGTTCAAAGCAAATTGATGCCTTATTTATTTATTCATTTATTTATTTTTGTTGTTGTTGTTGTAATACATGGAGATCCCTGAGAAAAGTAAAATTAAGGAAAATTAGTTTTGTACAAATTAAAAGCAGTAGTGGCAACTTGGTGAGAATAATGAACAGAAAATAGAATTAGAATAGGAAAAATACATATCAAGTCGTAGGAAAAAATGAGTAGGTCATTGAAAGAAAGAGATGAATGGTTACATGGATGTCAAGATTATCTTCGAAGAACTGAATTTCTATCAGATTACGCACAGCAATGGGATTGCCCTAAACGCTCAAAATGATCTAGTTGAAACTGAATATCAGCAAGTGGTCCAATTTATTTACAGACAAAACAACGAAATTCAAGACTAAATTTACTTTTTTCACCCTTTTTTTTTTGCTTATAGAAGCCATTGCTACAGCTTAGAGGACGGAAATTCAAACGAGAAAAAAGAAAAAGAAAAGCTAAATTAAATGCAAAGAGTAGATTGTTCCTTTGTCCGGCTTGTTCCTTATCAAAAGCTCCTCCTTTTGTACTTTTTTTCCGTCTCAAGTCACCATGTCCATGTTGGGTCTTGTCTGTCTTGTGTCCATGTTCGTGCTCTTTTGATCTTTATTTTTTCCTTTATCTGTCAATATTCAGCTGAAACAGCCTTACCTATACCACAAAAACTGACAGTTAGAAACTTTGATTAGGATTCCAATTGATTGTATCATTTAGCTTCACTGAAACACCAATGTGAAAAAACCAAAAGAGAGTATAGCTCAATGGTAATTGGCATATATCCTCGACCAAGAGGTCAGAGGTTCGAATCCCCCCACCCTAAATGTTGTTTGTACTAAAAAAAAAAAAAAAAAAGCACTTTCTCCTTCAACTATTATTCTTTTATGCTTCATGTTATGTGTGGAAAGTTGTAAAACAGGTTGTCATTTAGATGTTTAACTTGCTACCTTTTGTGTTACACAATGCATCCTAGCATATCTTAGCTATCTGGCTTTATTTTGTTTTAGGGAAAAAATACACTTTTGGTCTCTGAGGTTTGGGTTAAGTTACACTTTGGTCCCTAAGTTTTCAAACTCAACAAAAATACCTCTGAGGTTGGAGATAAGAAGCAATTTGGTCCCTGCCATCCATTTTGTCATTAAATCTTAACGGCAACTGACGTGACAATATTATTTTAATTAAAAAAAGAATTTTTAATTTTTTAAATAAAAATGTATTAAAATAATAAAAATATTATTATTTTATTATTATTTTTAATATTCTTTTTCTCCCTTTCTTTCTTCTCCATCTTCTTCCCTCTTCATCATCTTCCCTCGTTATCTCCTTCTTCTTCAGCTCCGGTGGCCGACCGCTGCCGACTGTCGACGAACGGCAACGGCGGCTGCCAGAATATATATATATATTTTTCTTTCCTTATTTCTTCTTCTTCTCTTCTTCTCCTTTCTTTTCTTTATTTTTTTGTTTTAAAAAAAAATAGAGATTTTTGGGGAGGAGGAGCTCCTCCCCGATTCTCCCTTTGTTTTTTTTTTTAAAAAAAAAACAGAAGAAAGAAAAAAAAGGAGAAGAAGAGAAGAAGGGTCGAAGAAGAAAGAAGGAAAGAAAAAAAAATCCGGCCATCGGAGCTGAAGAAGAAGGAGACAAGGAGGGAAGATGATGGAGAGGGGAAAGAAGATTGAGAAGAAAGAAAGAGAGAGAAAGAATTTTAAAAATAATAATAAAATAATAATATTTTTATTATTTTAATACATTTTTATTTAAAAAATTAAAAATTCATTTTTTCAAATTAAAATAATAGTGTCACGTCAGCTGTCGTTAGGATTGAACGGCAAAATGGATGGCAAGGACCAAATTGCTCCTTATCTCAAACCTTAGGGGTATTTTTGTTGAATTTGAAAACTCAGGGACGAAAGTGTAACTTAACCCAAACCTCAGGAACCAAAAGTGTCTTTTTCCCTTTTTATCATATTCCTTATCAGTCTTTTCAAGAAAAGTTTATATTCCTTATCAAGTCTCCTTTTTTGAAGATGAAAAGTTTGGTTCTTCGTTTTAAATATTACATGTGATCTCCGTAGATATGATGATCCAAACAGTGCTCAGTCCTCTTTTTCTATGCTACTTGGAGAT
Source organism: Luffa acutangula (assembly GCA_036850905.1). NCBI lineage: Eukaryota > Viridiplantae > Streptophyta > Magnoliopsida > Cucurbitales > Cucurbitaceae > Luffa > Luffa acutangula. Next base: position 29,532,860 of record CM072092.1, read on the forward strand.
GCTCCTCACCTTGATGGCAAAGTATGTAATTGCAATTTTAAACATCAGACTGAAAAATTAGTTTAGTTCAGATATATGGAACAAAAAACTGATGAATATGTTCATATCTACTTGCTCAGTATGCAATCTTTGGAAAAGTTACCAAAGGTGACGATACATTGAAAAAACTTGAAGAACTTCCTACTCGCCGTGAGGGTATATTTGTAATGGTAAACTTAATATGCTTTCTTTTATTCCAGCAGTAGGATCATCAAGACTTGATATGATATCATTTGCTTTTTAAGAACTTATTCAAGTTTGTGCTCTCTACCTTTTTAAGTGCATATTTTTTCACTCAAGCCTTTTGCTAGAAGCTCCACCATTTGATTGCCATCTTCTTGAACTTTTATTTCGTTTTATTTGGCTCTTGGCTTATTCACAGTTCAAGTATCAATGCTGCATTCTTTAAGCCTTTTCTATTTCTCTTTTTCTATATATATTTTTTAATCTGAGCATGTTCAGCCGATCACATTATTATAATTCTCAATTGACTTCCTTGCACCCCCTGTTATTGGCATTAAGGGTACCGACGTACCACTGATACGAAAAAAAAAAAAAAAAAGAATGGGAAATAAGAGGGCTAAAAATAGGATGACTATGTTTAGTACATGAAAATGAGATTTATAAAATTTGATTTACAGTTAAACTTATTTATCATCTAAAATCTAATTGTCTTTTAATTAATTATATAAAGTTAAACTAAATTTGTCTATAATACTTTGCTCAATAAATGACTTTCTACTAAATTTTAAATGCATTATTTGTAATTTAAAAACGAGTTATAAAATTATAGAAATTAAATTAAGTCAATAATTTTGAAGTTAATTATTTTTGGTAGTATAAGGATCTCGATGTCCAATGGTAACATGAGTATTTGAAACTCATTCCCCGAATCCCCATAATATTTTGAAGAGAGGCTTTCTAGGCTAATTTATATTGATTATTGTTCAATTATTTATGCATGGGTGGAGTGGGAAATTCGAAAGAAAACTCTAACCTTTCATCTTCTATGTAAACTCAATCTGGATGATGTAAACTCTGCTACTCTTCTACGTTTCACTGATATTTCTATTCAGGAAATATTTTGTAGTTCAATATTTACAATGATTGCTATGTTTATCTTTCTCTTCACTGTTCTCCTTTTAAATTGATCATAAATCTTCTTTTTTTTCCCAGCCAACTGAGCGCATAACAATACTATCATCATACTATTATGGTGAGAATGTTATCTCCTATCGTACTCTTTCATTTGGATTCAGAACTCATGTTTAACATATACTTTGAAAGATATATATTTTCAATTCGTCTGATTATCGTAGCTCCTAAAATCTTTTCGAGTCTTCCGCATCACTTGTTTGGTCCCTTTTGCATGTAGATACCAATTTGGAGCATTGTGAAGAGGAGAGATCAACTTTAAGGCGAAGGCTGGCGGCGTCTTTTATCGAGATTGAAAAACAGGTAAGAACAGCCGAGTTTTAGACTGTAATGAATGCTTAGACATGGACTAATCTTTTGTTGTCTGCAGAGAATGAAATGCTTTCCCTAAAACGAGCAGGACAACGAAGACTCTGATAGGAAAAACTAGAAGAGGAATGCAAATAGAAACGGTTTGTCCTACATCTTGTCCAAATCTTTATCCTTATCGTACCCTTTTGGCTGTCACACATTTCTCACAAGGATAGTACATTAAATGAACAAATACATGTGGTTGTATAAACACTAATCTAATAAAAATGTTTAACATTGCCTACTAGTTAAGACATCTACTTTTTCTCTTGAGGTTCGTGGTTCAAATCTTCCCCCTACATTTATTGTACTAAAAAAAAAATGATAATGTTCATAATCATGTTAGTTTTAGTACCCCATTTGGTTTCTAAGTTTCATTTTTATGTTTCTGAAAACGTGGAATACAATGAATACATGAAATTTGCATCTGGTAAGCAAAATGAAAACAAATTTGGAACAGAAGATTCAATGGTAGCTTGTTCTTTAAAACGATAAAGTATCAGTTTTTGACGTTTTGAGAATGAGCATTTGAAAATGTTGAAAGCATGGGGCTGTGATTTTTGAAATCAAATCCCATTCAAGTCTGTAAACCCAAAAGCATGCAACTATTTGTACTGCTCTCTCTCTGGCTCTTGTTCAAAAGACCCTCACCTCGTCTCTTTAGCTAGCCTGAAACAATCTGGAATACATTAAGATGGAGGCTTCTTATTTGCAATTTTGCACAAGTCCCATGTTCAGCAAGCATTGCCTCTACAAGTCTATCATCAAATTCTTAAGGTTTAATTTTAGATTTTAAGTGAGTTTGGTATGAATTTGGGATGATGAGATGGTTTTAGCCAATTCAAAAGACTCCAAAATTTTCCAAGTGTTTGGTTTCATATTTAAAAGTGGTTTTAGAAATTTTAAAAATTAAGTGTTTTTAGACAAGCATTTAGTTAAGCCATTCTTCTAAAGTGTTTATAGAAAATAATTACTGTTTGTATTAATGTTTGTCATTGAGGATTTTCAGGTTGCTTCCACTCTAGGAAGAGCATGAACATTTTTTTTTTTTTTCAAATACATGACACATGTAAAAAGAGTGTCTTATTTTATTATTTTAATTTTTTCGATACAATGCCAACATGTTAAGGACATGCTTGGAACACATTAAGACGCATAGAATGCGTTCTTTTTTTAAATAATAATAAAAAAAATAAAGAATTAGAACATACTATAAATTGAAATGTCCATTGTCCATTGTAAAGTGAACTTAATAAAAATCTCATTAGATCTAATACCTCTGTGTGAGCTAATATTTTTTGTGTTAATTTTTAGTTAGGATGAATCTTTTTGGATGGGTGGAGTCCCTTGTAGTTTGCTTGTGGGATTCCTTTCATTTTTTTATTATTATTTTTTGGAAAAAATACACTTTTAGTCCTTGAAGTTTGAGTTAGGTTTCATTTTGGTCCCTGAGGTTTCAAACTCAACAAATTAGTCCCTGAGGTTTCAGTTTTGGAGCATTTTGGTCACTGCCATCCATTTTACCATTAAATCTAACCCTCTGCTGACGTGTCACTATTATTTTAATTAAAAAATCAATTTTGAATTTTTTAAAATAAATATATATTAAAATAATAAAATATTATTATTTTTAATTTATTTTATTTCTTTTTATTATTTTCTTTTCCACCTTCTTCTTCCTCATTCTCTTCCTTCCACCACTCATTCTTCTTCTTCAATCTTCCTCCATGGCCGGCGGCCGGCGGTCGCCGCCGGTGATGACCTTTTTTTTTTTCTCTCTTCTTTTTTTTTTCTTCTCCATCTCTTTTCCCATCTTCTTCGGTTTTTTTTTAAAATAATAATAAATCGAGGAGGGAGTCCCTAGGTTCGAAAGCACTTCCTTCCTGGTGGAGCAGCCATTCCAAATACCCTTCTTCCCAGTGATCATGTAAACGAAGACGCACCCAACAGACCAAACATCGAGTCATTTGATTCTGGCGGAGGACGCTGAGTTTCTTCGCCCTCGGCGGTTTGACTTGCACCGCTCCCAGGTTTTCAAGATCAGTCCCTTGTTCTTCGCTTTCTCTTTACTCAAATCCATGGATCAAATGAACAAACGAACGAACTAGCGAATTTTGTAAACGAAAATCCTCGGAATCGTAAATTAATGAGATGAATCGAGCGGAAATTGGATTTGCTTTTGACGATTCTGAAGAAAATCAACCTCGATCGTAGACTAGATAGAACATGATCTTAACCCTAGGCCTCATTGTGTTACTCATCGTGATTAACGAAGATCACCTCGATGAATTTGGGGAGGAAATTAATTGGTGTTAATGGAAAAAGAATAAGAACAACGAAGAAAGTTGATTGTGAAAAATTCTTGAAGATTGTGAAGAAGAAGCAGGAAAGAAAATTGAATCTTTGTATTCTTCTTGGAATGGTTGAAAATGGCGTCTGTGTGAGAAATTGGAGGGAGGAAGAAGAGGTTTTATATACAGAGCCAAACCTCAAGTAGAATTTTAATACTGTGTCCCTCCTCGGTTTATTATTATTTAGAAAAAAAACTGAAGAAGATGGGAAAAGAGATGGAGAAGAAAAGAAAAAAAAAAAAGTCACCGCCGGCGGCAGCCGCCGACGAACGGGGGTTGCCGGCCGCCGGCCATGGAAGAAGATTGAAGAAGAAGAAGAAGTGATGGAAGGAAGAGAACAAGGAAGAAGAATGTGGAAAAGAAAATAATGAAAAGAAATAAAATAAATTTAAAATAATAATATTTTTATTATTTTAATATATATTTATTTTAAAAAATTCAAAATTAATTTTTTTAATTAAAATAATAGTGTCACGTCAGTGGAGGGTTAGATTTAACGGTAAAATGGATGGTAGGGACCAAAATGCTCCAAAACTGAAACCTCAGGGACTAATTTGTTGAGTTTGAAACCTCAGGGACCAAAATGAAACCTAACTCAAACTTCGGGGACTAAAAGTGTACTTTTCCCTTATATATATTTTTATGTGCGTATATATTATTTCATTTTCCAGGATGGAAATTCAGTTTTTAATTTAGAAAAGAAAAAAGAAAAAAAAATCCTAAACTAAATATGTTAAAAAGAAAAGTACTGTGTGATTCGAGTTTATTTTCTAAACTTGATTGGATAATAGATATGGTTAATTACCTCCCACCTTTTTAATGAATCATATTTTTGCAGTATTCAATATTGAAAATGTCAAAATAAACACGTCTCATGTCCTACATTTTTTAAAATTACTGTGTTACGTAGTATTTGTTTCGTGTATCCATGTGTGTAATTTATGCTTTCTCTTCTACAATTTTGTTTTTTCACCCTCAAGCTAAAACCTTTTGATTTCATAATTTCTCTGCACAACAATCTGATGTGGGAATGTCTCTGCAGATTCTCCATGGCATGAAAAGAAAGATCCCAGGAAATCCACCATAATATTGATTAAATTCTGAGTCCAGAAATGGGTTAATTTGAAGCTACATTAGATGCTTGAACTAAAATTTGTATGTATTCATTTTGAATATTATGGGCTTCTCCACTTTGTAGGGTTTTCAACATTTTACTAAGACTCATCATATTCATAACTGAAAAATCTACACTCAAAATGTTGTATATTTTTCAATAATTTTCTTCTGCACTCGTAGCTACCATCAACAAGATTGAGCAATGTATGTATTTTCAAACATATGGTCCCTTTTTAATCTATTCATTCAATTATAATTGAACCTCGTTGCTTAGGATGTTTGTTTGTCAAGGCCTCGAGTTTGTTATGATGGTCACCTAAAGATAATAAAATCCTTTTTTTTTTTTTTTTGTATAAAAAATTTGGGAAAAATCAATTTATACCTCTAAATTTGGAGTTTAAAAACCTCAAACTAATAATTGTATTAATTAAAACCGTAAACTTTCATGAATGAATCAATTTAGAATCTGTTAGAATTCATTTTGAAATTCGTTATTGCATAACTTTCATGTCTACAAGACTTCTTCAAATGTAGGGATTATTCTAAGTTGGAGAGAAATACTAGAATTGAATCGGTAGTAGCAGTTTTCATTAATATGAGTGAGTTTTCATCTTCTTGCCTTCCCCTACTTTTTCTCTACTTATTTAGAAATAATTATGTGATAATTTTTTTTGCTTCTTTATTTATAGGATTTTGGAAGAGGATAATTTTAGGGCAAAATGCCCTTTTAGTCCTCAATGTTTGGGGTTGATGTCTATTTGGTCCTTGAAGTTTCAAAAGTTATAATTTAGTCCTCCAAGTTTGTAAAACTATTCTAAATAGTCCCTCACTTAACTTTAATCGAACACTTATTAAGCAAATAAATTTAAATTTTAATAAAAATAAATAAGGCCCCATTTGATAACCATTTGATTTTTGGTTTTTTGTTTTTGAAAATTATGCTTGTTTCCTCCCAATTTCCTTACATGGTTTTCATCTTTGTTAAAGACACATTTAAATTCCCAGCCAAATTTTAAAAACAAAAACAAGTTTATGAAAACTATTTTTTTTTTAGTTTTCAAAATTTGATTTGGTTTTTGAAAACAAGGGAAAGATGTAGACAACAAAACAAAGAAACTTGAGAGTAAAAGTAGTGTTTGTAGGCTTAATTTTCAAAAACCAAAAACCAAAAAACGAAATGGTTATCAAACGAGGCCTAAACTATTAAAAAAAATAGTTTTAATTAGTTGTAATAGTATCCGCCATTGTTGAACGTTTCAGATTCTCACCAGAGGTGTCCCTGGTGATGGTGAATGAACCCCCAACTTGGGAGTCCCATATGTGGTAACAATAACCTTCTCAGCAACAAGGTAAGCAAAGTAGAAACCAACTCCAAACTGTCCAATCATTCTCACATCAGCACCAGCTGCAAAAATAAATTCACAGTCTGGTCTTATGCAAACTCATTGCATAGGATACCCTCACTCGCATGTCACCTACACAAACGCATTGGATCACTGCGTTTGTATCAAATACAAAGTAGATTGTATCCATAGAGTCACCAGGATAAGGTACCCAACCTTATCCCTATACTATAGAGCTTGTTCAAGACTCATAAGACAGCCTAGGGTATTAGTTTATTGGATTTAGGGTTATTAAGACAAGACTAATACAATATAATTTGATAACTCTTATTGAATAACAAGCAACAATGCTTTATTGATAACAGTCAATTATTTACATTTACTATCACGAGTTTTAGGACATAAAACCCAACATAAATATGTAATTTAATCTAGGGGCGGTTGCATATATAACATATCTGGACAAATTAATAGCAAATATAACAAGTTTACAAACTAATTGCATATATAGCATAATTTGTTGTAAAAGACCAAAAAGCCCATCAAATACATCCAACCCGATTTTTTTAAAAAACTATTCTTTAAATTTTTTAAAAATCATTCCCATGATGCATCATTTTCTAAATCAACAATACTAAAGGTAACGGGGAAAATCAGACTGTTACCGTTAAGTGTTGAGGCTATCAAAAGAGTTCCAACATATTTACATTTCAGAAATGTTCCATCAACTAATATCTTTGGCCTACATTGCTTCCAACCCTCAATTGATGGATCAATAGCCATAAAGCAGTACTTAAAATGCTCATCTTCATTAGCTTCATAGGCTATGAATGTACCTATACATTTTAAAAAAAATTTATTAGTGTCGGAGTTGACAATGATAGAATCGGATTATAATAGTCTATCAGTGTCTATCACTGATAAACTTTGATTAACCGTAGTCTAACAGTGACAGAGACTGATAGACTCCTATAATTAGAGTCTATCTGTAACTATCTGTTTAAAAAAATTGTTCTTAAATGGTCATAGATTCATATAGAATACATATATATTTACACTCAACATAAGATTAAAATAAAAAAGAAAAAAACAGACTTGGGTTCATTTCTTTCAACTTCAACAAAAACTTTGGAATCAAGGCATATGATTTACTTGCATCACCTTTCAATGACTTCATTATCTATTCTTTTGCGCTATAAACTTTGTAATAGCTTATGTTGACGCCAAGCTCCTTATGCACTTTACTCATGCCCAAGTTATCTTTAATTGCAGGCGCTGGAACTATCATGTGAAGAAGTACAAGTGCGAGTTGTCCAAAGCTAGTGCTGGCAAGTGGCAGAGCAGTGAGTTGGCATAAGAAAAGTGGAACACACAAACTAGTTGCTTGGTGAAGTCAACCTCCTTGAGCCTATAAATTCCAGCCATTCGTTCAGTTGAAGAGAGGACCGAGAGGAGAGATAAAAAATAGCTTATTGGTTTCCGATTGTTTACTTTAGATTAGTTAGACATAGGTTATTGGTTGATAAGAGCCAAGAATATACCTATTTTGTCCTTATATTTTGCTCATTTCCTTGTCAAACTTGTATGTTTTAGATAAAAAAATACTATTCCCAAGCTTAAAAAGTGCTAAAGTTGATAAATTAGGATGTTGAGAGTCATGTATGTCAAATTATGCATATTTGTGCTTAAAAGAACTCATTTGTGTCAATTTGACTTGGTTTTGGTGTTTTGCAGAAAACGGAGGAATCTGGAGAAATTCTCAGAAATGCGACTGCATTTCTGGCAAAGCTAAAATTGTTGGGTTTTATGTCCTAAAACTCGTAGATAGTGAATGTTAACGAATTATACACTTGTATCAATAAAGTTTTATTAAGGTTTATGCAATAAAGTGTTATTGTCATATTAAGTCTATAATTGCACAATAAGACCCAAATCCAATAAACTAAGATCCAAGGTTGTTTACATGTAACTCGAACTAGTATGTGGGGACATACAAGGACTAGTGTTCAAGAAACAAACTAAAAGGTCTATAGTACAGGGATAAGGCTGGATACCTTATCCTAGTAATGCTATGTGATACGACACGCTTTGTATTCGATATAGACGTATTGGTCCAAGGCGTCCATGTAGGAGACATGTCAGCGGGGGTATCCTATGCAATGAGTTTGCATAACATCAGACCACGAAATAGTAAACCAATAGATGTAACACCGTTAACTAGTTAGGTTACTGTTTCAATAGGATGACCTAGGTAACTCAGTCTAAATCTTGAGTCTGTCATGAACTCCTTCTCACGAGAGATTGTCTTCTGATTAGTACGAGTGAGAGTGGCCTGCACGCCGACTCAATAAGCTTACCTTCTTGGGGACAAGATCGAGTGGGAGGCTGGGGACATGACAACACAAGATGAAATTCACTCCTTCCCACTTCTAGGAGAAGTAGATGAGTGTTCCCTTAAGTGGTGACTCCGAGTCTTGAACAAAGGGATCCCGCCCTCTCACTGGCCCGATAGGGACTTTCTGTTTACTGATTGGACCATAAACAAGTTGTTCATTAGAGGAGCATTGGTACTTAAGGAGACATAGGTAACTCAGGGGTAAAACAATAATTTGACCCAGCTGTAGTTACGAACACTCGTGAAGGATTGACTTACAGTTATTGGTCCATATCCGTGGACATAGAAACATTCTATAGTGAGAAGAGTGCAGCTGTGGGTCTTTAGTGGAGTAACCCAGAGTTAATGAATATTGGTTAACTCGATTAATGAGTTTAGTCAGTTAACCTCATATCATTGGAGCTTCTGATCTGTAGGTCCATTAGGTCCCCCTACTAGCTCGTAAAGAGTAAATGGGAACAATTTATCTTGAAAGAATTTGAATAGTTCAAATTTATCTTGGAAATCAAGTTAACTGTATGAGATACAATTAATATAATGTATGGTGATACATTATAATATAAAGTTTAATATGAGATTAAACTTTATTAATTGAGAGAATTATATATTTGAAAGAGCTCAAATATATGACTAATTATATGTGTGAAAGAGCTCAAACCCGTCTACTTAGCTAATTAGTGAATAAATTAATTAATTATGAATGAATTAATTATTCAATTAGTTCGATTAACTTTGATTTAATTAAGCTATAATATATGAGAGATATATTAGAATGTGATTCTAATATGTAATTAATAAAATATGAGCAATGTTTAATTAATTATAGGGAAAAATACACTTTTGGTCCCTGAGGTTTGGGTTAAGTGACACTTTGGTCCCCGAGTTTTCAAACTCAACAAAAATACCCCCGAGGTTTGAGATAAGGAGCAATTTGGTCCCTGCCGCCAATTTTTCTGTTAAACCCTAACGGTAAGCTGACGTGGCACTATTATTTTAATTAAAAAAATTAATTTTTAATTTTTTTAAATAAAAAATATAAAAATATTAAATATATTATTATTTTATTATTATTTGTAAAATTCTCTCTCTTTTTCCCATCTTCTTTCTTCTCCACCTTCTTTCTCCCTCCATCTTCTTCCTTCCCCCTCCCATCTTCTTCAGCTCCGGTGGCCGGTCGTCGCCGGCTGCCGGCGAACGGCGGCGGCGGGCGCCGGATTTTTTTTTTTTTTTTTCTTCTTTCTTCTTCTTTTCTTCTTCCGGAATATAATTATCAAAGCATAAATAATTAAATCCAAACATTTTTCTTATCGTAAAAGAAAAAAAAAAGGAACACAATAGCATTTATTTTTCTAAATTGATGATGATATTTAAGATGGAAAAAAAATGTTAAGAAGCGTAATCCAAAAGTCTCCATCCAGCTTCTGGAGAATTGAACAGTCCTAGAAAATCGTACATACGATACGACGTCGAGACCAGCACCAATTCTGCAAAACCCACCGCCATTTTTCACTATCTTCATCTTCTTCAACTTTCACTCTCTCTGCTGCACCTTCCTCCACAATAACACAATGGCTCCTTCTCCTCAGTTTTTCAGAATCGTTTTGCAGAGAAATCTCGAAGACCAAAAACTGGTAAAAAAAAAAAAAAACTACACCTTCTACTTCCTTCACTTTTCTTTGTTCATAAGTTTTTCGTTTTATGTAAGCTCATTCATGGAAAATTTAAAAATCCCATTTCTTGAAGCTCATTTTCATGCCCTGTTTTTGCCCTTTCATCTTCTTCCCTCGACAGAAACAAGGAAGTTGAGACTACCCAGATTTTAAAGTTTTTAACCAAGTTCCGTTTGCTTGTTTACAGATGATTCCAAAGAAGTTTGTGAAAGATAATGGAAACTTTTTGTCGAGCTCCGTACGGCTGAAGCTTCCAGATGGCATGGAATGGAAGGTGGGTTTGACGACGGCTACTAACGGCGTCGTTTGGATGCAAAAGGGTTGGCACAAATTTGCAGAATATTACAGTTTGGAGTTCGGTTCTCTGTTGCTTTTTAGATTGGATAGGCCGGAAGAAGGGAAGAAGAGAAGAAGAAAAGAAGAAGAAAGAAGAAAAAAAAAAAAAAAAAAATTCCGGCGGCCGCCGCCGCCGCCGTTCGCCGACAGCCGGCGGCGACCGGCCACCGGAGCTGAAGAAGATGGGAGGGGGAAGGAAGAAGATGGAGGGAGAAAGAATGTGGAGAAGAAAGAAGATGGGAAAAAGAGAGAGAATTTTAAAAATAATAATAAAATAATAATATATTTAATATTTTTATATTTTTTATTTAAAAAAATTAAAAATTAATTTTTTTAATTAAAATAATAGTGCCACGTCAGCTTACCGTTAGGGTTTAACAGAAAAATTGACGGCAGGGACCAAATTGCTCCTTATCTCAAACCTCGGGGGTATTTTTGTTGAGTTTGAAAACTCGGGGACCAAAGTGTCACTTAACCCAAACCTCAGGGACCAAAAGTGTATTTTTCCCTTAATTATATAATTAATTAATTAATTAATTGCTAAATTTAATTTAGTTAAATGTGATTTAATTAAATTAATATCTATAGATTAATTTTAATGTGAATTAGATTCATATTAAAACTATAGGTTATAAGAGAGATGCACTTTTATGATTCAAATGTTTGATTAATTAGCCAAAGTGAGCTTAGCTCAGCAGTAATTGACATGTACTCTCGACCATGGGGTCAGAGGTTCGAATCCTGCAATCCCCTAATATTGATGTACTAAAAAAAATGTTTGATTAATTAAATATGTGATATTTACTTGGTCAAAGAATTAAGGGAAAAATACACTTTTAGTCCCTGAGGTTTGGGTTAGGTTTCATTTTGGTCCCTGAGTTTTCAAACTCAACAATTTAGTCCCTGAGGTTTGATTTTAGTTTCATTTTAGTCCCTCCATCCATTTTTTCCATTAAATGTTAACGGAAAGCTGACGTGGCATCTCTTTTCTATTTAAAAATATATATTTTTTATTTTTTAAAAGAAAATTATATTATGTTTCAAAAAAAATTATATTAAATTAATAAAAATATTATTGTTTATTCTTTTTACTTCTTCTCTCTCCTTCCCCTCCCTTTCTTCTTCTTCGTTCTTCTGCAGATGGCCTTCTTCCTTCTTCTGCAGATGGGTGGCCGACACTTTTTTTTTCATTCTCTTCTTTTCCTTCCTCTTTTTTCCCTTTTCTCCCATCTTTCTTTCTCTCTTTTTTTTTAAATGTGGTTTTAAAAACCTAGATCTGAAAGGAGGTGTGGGTCTTCAATTTATGGGTTTTCTTTCCAAAACTACTAGATCTGAAGACTGACGTGCGTGGGTCTTCCATTTTCGGAAGCCGTGGGTTTTTCAAGCACAAACTCAGACTCGTCTAAAGCTTGCTACTGCTAGATCTGAAGACGGCTGACCCACAAACACGTTCTCCGACGGGTCGAGAAGCTCGGAAAGCTTCACGATGGGAAGTGACGAACGAAACGAAACTCAAACGGCACGAGTTTGTGGGTCTGAAGCTCGAGGCGGCGTCTTCTCTGACCCGCTTCGATCCTTTTTTTTAACTTAAGGGACGAACGGAAGGATGAACGACGAAGGGATGAAACCCAGACAGCGAAGGGACGAATGGCGTGAGCGAGGAAGAATAGACGAACGACGAAGGGACGAACCTTCCTTGTTTCGTTTTTTTTAAGAAAAGAACAGTTGGAGAAGAATAAAAAAGAGAAGAATAAAAAAAGAAGAGAAAAAAAAAGTCGGTGCCAGCGACTGACCGCTGCCGGCAAGCGGCAGTTGCTGGCCACCGACCGGTCGCCGAGAGTTATGCTGAAGAAAGCAACAACATGAAGAACTTGAGGAAGAAGTAGAAGAGAGAATAGAGAATAAGTAAAAAATAATAAAATAATAATTTTTTTATTATTTTTAATATATTTATATTTAAAAAATTCAAAATTATTATTTTTTAAATAAAACACTAATGCCACATCAGCAAACCGTTAGTTTTTAACGGAAAAATGGATGGAGGAACTAAAACGAAACTAAAACCAAACCTCAGGGACCAAATTGTTGAGTTTGAAAACTTAGGGACCAAAATGAAACCTAATCCAAACCTCAGGGACTAAAAGTGTATTTTTCCCAAGAATTAATTAATTGTGTAGTTTAATTAATTTAATTAAATGTGATTTAATTAATTTTAATTAAAATTATAGTTTATGTGAGGGGAATGCATTTAAATATTATTTTAAGTGCTAGTATGCTGAATTAATTAATATGGTTAATTGTTTAGCATATAATTAATTAATTTAATTAATTTTCATTAATTATTTTTAATTAAATTGGTTATGAGATAACCAATTAATAGAAACCTCACGTTGGAGGAGTCGGAGACACACTCTCTCATTTTCTTCCTACAGAATCAACTCTCTCTAACTCTCTCACATTTTTCTCTCAACAAGAATTATAGAGAAGAGTTTTTCTCTTAAAAATTATCTCTCAAGATCGTGGTCCCACAACCATATTCCCAATCTCAGAGAATAGCGGGGAAACCAAGTGGTGGTGTTCGTGGTTGATTTCTGAGTCGCCAACGAAGGTTTTTTGCTTCTCTTTTTCCCTTTTAGATTAGATCTAAATGCTTAGCCTAATTGTATTTTGAACATTTTTCAATGTACTGGTATATTGATTGAAAAAATTAAATACGATACGGTCCAATTGCTTCCGCTTTACCGGAATTGGGAATTCCAATCCTTGAATTGGTATAAGAGTCGATCGTAATTTTAATTTTGTTTTGCAAAATTTGCATTGGTTGTTTGGTGGGATTAAAATTATGCATTTGATGTATGGTTTTGCTGGTAGACGTATTGGGTTATTGACATTTAGATTTGCAAATTATGTTGATTTAATCGATGTAAGGGCCCGTGTTTTTGGGCGTATTGTTGCAAATTAGAGTCTGTAAGTCCGTGTCATTGATTTGTATATCAATTTGGATGTAAATTGAAGGATTTGGGACCAAAATCGAAGAGAACAACACTGGAAATATTTTTTTTCTAGAAAATAGACGGTTGAAACTTGCGAATTTAAAAAAAACTGAAGGAGATGCGTTCGTTGGGGCTCGAAGCTGTGCGTTCGTGAGCAGTTTCACGTGTGGTTTAGTGGTCGGCTGGATGAGGACACGTGTCAATCAACAGTTAGGCGTTCGGTTGGAGCGTGCATCAGGTAGTTCGAGCAGTTCGGGCAGTGTTTTTTTTTTCAATTTCGCGTGTAGGGATTTCCGAATTGAAAAGAAGAAAAAAAAATAAAAAATGCGCTTTCGTTGGGCTCGAATTCAGGCGCGTGGTCGGTTGGGCATGAGTGTCAACTTCCATGAAACCGTCAAGATCGTGGGTCATTTTCAGTTATAAATCGTGGACGTCATATATTAAGCTTACCATTTTATGCGATTTTGTCCAGTCTGGGTAGATGGAGAGCGGTTCGACCCGATTCAAGGAGATTTGACTGGTTCACCATGGTTCAGGCGAAAGTTGTTGGTTCAACTGGTTTTTTACCGGTTCGCGCGGCTGTCGAACTGGTTAAGTGCGGTTTAGCTTGGTCTGGGCTATTTTGGAGCCGGTTCGTGCGGTCTGAAGATGTTTTTGGCCGGTTCAAGTTGTTTTGAGTGCGGTTCAGTTTGTTTTTGTTGGGTTTTATGCCCTAAAACTCGTAGATAGTAAATGTACATTTGACCGAACATTAATAAAAGTGATGTATTATTCAATGTTTGTATTATATCTTGTCTTATTAACCCTAATCCAATAAACTAAACATCCAAGGCTAATAGAATGAGACTTGAACTAGTATGTAGGGACATACGGGGATCAATGTTCAAGTTTTAGCCTAAAGGGTCTGTAGTATAGGGATAAGGCTGGGTACCTTATCCTGGTGACACTATGGATACGACCCGCTTTGTATATTGATACAAACGAATTGATCCAACGCGTTCATGTAGTTGACATGCGAGTGGGGGTATCCTGTGCAATGAGTTTGCACAAAGACCGGACCGCGAAATAGTTAACCACTAACTGTAACACCGTTAGTTAGCTTGCTTTCTATTTCACTAGGATGACCTAGGCAACTTGGCCTTAATCTTGAGTGGATTATGGACTCCTGTCCATGAGGGATTGTCCTTTGATTTGTACGGGTGAGAGTGACCTGTTCGCCGACTCAATAAGCTTACCATTTCGGGGACAAGACCGAGTGGGGAGCTGTGAACGTAGTCTTACAAGATGGAATTCACTCCTTCCCGATATTAGGGTAAATAGAGGTGTGTTCCCTTAAGTGGTGTCTCCGGGTCTTGAACAATGGGCCCTACCCTCTTTATGGCACGAGAGGGATTTCTGTTTGTTGGTTGGACCTCAAACAGGTTGTTCATTAGAGGAACACTGGTACTTAAGGACCAAGAGGTAGCCCAGGGGTAAAACGGTAATTTGACCTAGCTGGGGTACAAACACACGTGAAGGGCTAACTTGTTGTTGACGGTCGATATCCGTGGACACAGAAATATATCTGCAGTGAGAAGAGTGCAGCTGTGGTTCTATAGTGGAGTGAACCACAGTTAACGAACATTGATTAATTTGGTTAATGAGTTTAGCCAATTAATCTCACATCGTTGGAGTTTTTGATCTGTAAGTCCATTAGGTCCCACCGGTAGCTCTATAAGGGCGTTGAGGTAAATTTCTAAGGGAGAATTGAATATTCGAAGGGGTTCGAATATTAAGATAAAATATGAATTTGATTTATATTTTAAAACTATAGGTTATAATTAATGCACATTAGATGTACATTAATACTATAGTTTATTTGGAGAGATATATAATTAAATATGAGATATTTAATTATAATATTAATTAATATATTAATTAGTTGTTATATTAATTAATAATTAGTTTTAATAACTTTAATTAAATTCGATTTAATTGAATTTTATTAAAACTATGGGTTAAGTGGTAATATTTGTATAAATGTGATTTATATAAGTATTAATTAAATTAATTGTTAATTTGATTAATTAATTATTAAAATTAATAATTAATTGTCTTATCAGTATAACTAATAAGAAAAAATCAGCCCACTAACTTAGCACTATGCGTGATTCACAGGGTTTTTAGGGAGAGAGTTTCTCCATCCGTTAGATAACTCCCTCATCATTCATTCAGAACGATAGGCTTCTTGGAAAATCAAGCATTCTCTCTCACGCTCTTACTCTCCAGATCTCTCTGCAATTATTCTCTCAAGAATACAGAGAAGAAAAATACTCCTAACCCTTAAAAAATTACGCTCCCACAAGCACCTATCGCATATCCTTCAAGAGAATACCGGTGCAACCCTTTGGTGGTGTTTGTGATTAATTTCCAGCAAAGAAAAGAGATTGTTGCTGTTGTTTTTGGGTGGAGAACCAAGGGATTTTGGTGAAACGGGTCAAGAACGTCTTCAAAGGTATAGTGTTCTTGATCTTGGATCAATAGGATCCAATTTAGATTAGATCTAAATAGAAATCAACATGTTTTATTATTAAAATTCAGTAGTTTTATTTTGATTTTACTGCTTTATTTTAATTTGCCAACGTACGGTATTTTATTCCGAATTAAAAACTGAGTTAAGGATCTATACGTTTCCGCTGCGCTAGGGCTTTAATCCCTGCAGTTTTCTTGTCGTTTCAAAGGGTTTGGATGCGGTTCGGGCTGTTTTACGGCAAGATAGGACCTTATTAGATAAATTATTGTAATATTTCTATTGTTTTGAGTCCTAAGATGCCAAAACCCATCTACTTAGCTAATTATTTTGCTATATGAATGTCATATAGTATGTAATCCCACCATAGGTTAAGCATATTCATGCATATTTATTATTATAAATGTTATAATTGTGTAATATGTATGAATTTAATTTTCATGAGTATTTAATGTAAAGTGTTATATTAAATGATTAGAAATTTATAATAGTTATAAAATTAATGATTAGAAATTTATTAACCTAGAACAAAGAGGTGCATGAAAACATAGGATCCTAGGGAAAATAAATTAATTAGACCTAAGATCGCTATTTCTAATAGGATTAGAAATTATGTCTTACTTAGTATTTTAATAGTTTTAAAGTATGGTAAGTAGGACAAATAGGATTTTATGGTTATAAGGAAACTCTCCTGGTGAGGTTCTGTCTAGGCTGGAGTTATCTCCTACCTGGGAATTGACCCGGTACCTGAGTTGAATTAACAATTGTTCTATTAGCATGCAATGTCACTAGGTAATTAAAAGGGTTTAATTGATTTAGACATAAGTGTAAAAACCTGATTGTAAGAGTTATAATATGCATAGACTTAGATAGATTGACTTAGCCCGGTTTATCTAAGTTAAATAACCCTAAAATACGTTAGGATATTTCAGTGGGAGGAAATATATAAAAACAAGATTTTCATTTCGAGTTTTAACTCTCACGTCCCCTTGTGTTCATGATAACTGCCCAAAAGGTAGTTATTTAGGCCTCGATTGTATAGAGATTTGTGTGTCCTCTATGCTTATTAGGGTTGGTTTTGGATAGATACTACATGTTTTAACCCATTTGGAAGAATGGAAGCATTGGAAATTATTTTGTGCAGATTATGTTGCTGAGCGACTGGAGGGAGCAAATTCTATGCTGCAGCAAAACTGGGAGCAGAAACTGCCACATCACAGCTCGTTAGCCAACTTCATGAACCGACTTCTGTTGAGTTATTTTTGTGATAAAGGATCAAGAAGAGCCTTACACGTGTCCTAGTTGACCTAATTCGAGCCTCCCATCCTTCTATAAAAGGAAGTAGCCGTCAAAGTCAAATTCATTCCATGTTTTCCCTTGGAAGCCGAATAGTGTAGGGAGATTGAAGATCATCAAGAACACCATCATCCGCAAGCTGATTAGGGAGTTTATTTTCTTTATTAACTTGTGGTTATGGACATGCATACTCAGATTGTAATTCGTATTCCTATGCCTGTTATGAACTAAGTAGCTTAGGGTGTTGGTTAGGAATAATGTGATTATTGTGCTTTATCTCTAGTAATAAATTGACTATCGCATTTTGGTTAATTGTTGTGCTTCTTCTTATTTTATGCCCGCCTGGCCAGCCGGTGTGAATAGCTCTCTCTAGTTTCAAGGATGATTTAGAGAGTGTGTGGCAATTATCCACACTACGATCATTGTGTATTGGTGAACGCCAGTGACTGAGCTAGGGATAGCCAGTTGCCTAGTGCTTGATCGGTCGCTCTTCATTGGGTTTGAAACATATCCCAAAAGATCCGGAGTTTCGGGAGGAATCCGCTAATAATACTGCGAGAAATGCATGATCAATAATATTGCTAGAGCATATCTTAGAACAATCACTAAAGCCTAACCAGCGTCTGTCTTTAATCTGTCTATCTATTTGTTTACTCGTTGTTCTGTCATTTATTTTGCTTCAGCATAATTCCGATAAAACCCAACAATTTTATTATCTTCGAAACCATTAGGAAGTTACGCAAAATAGATAAAGTGGAAACTCATTCAGACCTTGGATTGATAATATTACTTGCTGCAGATTGTGTATACTTGCACAGGAATTCTAGAGTATTTTATACTATATTTTTACTCACTCTAGGAACCCAACAGTTCACAACGTGAGATCCAAGCTCGGCTTCGTGTCGCCTTGGGCACGACCTCCCTTCAAGAAGTGTTTGCATGAGTCAATAACAAGGTGAATGGGGATAATGTCCATAGTAAGTGGGAGCAGGATGCATGTCAACATATCCTACGGTCTCCACCCCTAGGTTGAACCGTGAGATTCTTATGATCAGCCCGTGTGTTGTCCTGGAGCGACCATCCCTTCGGAGGGCCTGATCATAGGTTTCGGAACACCGTGAACTCTAGAAATGGATAGGGTCACTTAGGTTAATTACCAACAGTTGTCTTTCCTTTCGGTAGCCTGTTGGTGTGTACCTCTAGGATCTGAAAGTGGGAGGGTTACACTTACGGGGATGAGGTAAGTGAGTTCACCAATCCTTGACCGAACGGTAACTAAACACTAACAAAATATGAGTTATTATGGTGTTAGGGTTTGGTTGAGATTGTCTCAGTTCAGAGGAGGAGTAGCTGACCACCCTTCGGTGGCTGTTGTTCTAAACCTTTGAAGTACCGTTGCAAAAACTAAATCAAGTAATTTGAGTTATAATTTGTTTTTCTAAATTTGATTGGATTCGATGTAATGGGTTAGTGCAATATAATAATACAAGTAATTTGTTTCTTCAACAATTAAATAATAATTTAATGTGCATTGTCTAACGCCAATATATAAATAACGGTAATACAACAAACTTAAACAATTACTTTGTGGTGAATGGTTTAAAATTATTCTTAACTGAGGAATGTTCTCATGTCCCAAATGTCTAATTCATTACAAAATGTTCGTGATGAATGTGACATAGGACCCTGCTTAGCAAAAGAGAACTTGTCCAAGACTGTAACTTTCATTTACTTGTCTTGAAAACGGGATTAGTGAAGAATAGTGATTCTCCTTGGATATTTGATTCATGGGTCACAAATCACGTGTGTTCTTCTTTTAAAGAAATGAGTTCCAGGCAACAACTTGCTGTTGATGAAATAACTCTCAAAGTTAGAACAAGAGAGGTTATTTCGGCTGTAGCAGTGGGGAACATTAAGTTACTTTTTTCCCAGTGGGAGCAAATATATATTATTAAGATAATGTGTATTTCCTAAGATGAACAGAATTTTGATGTCTGTATCTTACATGCTGGAACAATGTTACTCTATACCTTTCTTTGCTAACGCAGTTCATTTCAAGAAACGAAGTTGACATTTGTTCAGCTAGACTGAAAAATAACCTATATGTTTTAAGACTAATCAGGACTTAAGCAGTCATGAACTCTAAGCTTTTTAAGACTGCTACTACTCATTGTGAAAAAAGGCAAAAGATTTATCCTAAAGGAAAATACCTTTCTTTGGCACATAAGGTAAGGTTATTTTAATCTCAATTTGATTGGGAGATTGGTCAAGAGTGTACTTCTGAGTGAGTCAGAAGATGACTCTCTACTACCTTATAGGTCATGCCATAAGGGCAATATGACTGATAGGTCTTTTACTGGAAAAGAGCTAAAGAGCCAAAGAGCCCTTAAGCTTGTACATTTGGATCATTGTTGTCCAATATGTTAAAGCAATGGGAGGACATGAATAATTCATCTCTTTTAGATGATTATTCAAAGGTATGAGTATCTTTACCTAATGCAACTTAATTCTGAAGCTCTTGAGATATTCGAATGGGCTTAGGACTGAAGTTGGAAACTTGTTAGGTGAGATGATAAAAACACTTCGATCTGATCAAAGTGTTAGGTATAGGGACTTGAGATTCTAGGACTATTTGATAGTACATGGGATCACATCATAAATCTCAGTTAGAAGAAATAGAACCCTATTGGATATGGTTCGATCCATGTTGAGCTATGCTCAATTGCCTAAGCTCATTTTGGGGTCATCAGTATTTACTACAGTAGGCAACCCCAAAGGAAATGAGAAGTGGATACTTCTTCAATCCACAAGAGAATAAAGAATTTGTATCGACAAATGCTAAATTCTCAGAAAAGACCACATGAGAAATCATAAGCCACAAAGTAAGGTCGGTTTAAGTGGAAAGCTAATGAAACTACAGGAATATCCACAAGAGTTGTTGATGAGGCTGGCTGTTCATCAAGGGTTGTTTTATAACCTGAACGTTACATGGACTTATTTGAAGCCTAGGTCATCATACCTGATGATGGCATAGAGGATTCATTGTCTTTTAGAAAGAAAATGGATGATGTTGACAACGATCAGAGGATTAAAGCCCCACCTGGAAATGAAGTCTTTACATTTCAATCCAACCTGGGATCTTGTAGATCTGCTTGATGGGTAACACCTATAAGTTACAAGTGGATTTATAAGAGAAAACGAGACATTAAAGGTCTTAACCAAAAGGGTTCATACAACAAGTTCGAAAGCAAAAGGGTTTGCAAGCTTAAGTAATCCATTCATGGATTGACCTGAGCATTTCAATCTTGAAATATAAGATTTGATATAGTAATCAAATTTTTTGGCTTCAATGAGAACATTCATGAGTCTTGTGTCAACAAGATGATCGTCAATAGTTTAGTAGCTTTCTTAGTGTTGTATATGATTGATATCCTAATCATTAGGAATGATGTAGGTTATCTTACTGACATTAAAAAAAGACTAGCAACTCATTTCCAAATGAAAATTTGGGAGAAGCTGAATTTGTTCTTAGGATCCAAATTGTTAGGATCCAAATTGTCTCAAGTGTCTTATGTCTACAAAATGTTAGTTAGAAATAAGATGCATAATTCCAAGAAGGGTTCACTACCTTTTCAGGAATTAAATTCTTTTGTCTAAGGAACTGTGTCCTAAGACACCTCAAGAAGTTGAGGACATGAGACATAAGCCTTATGTAGTAGGGATTGTCAGTAAGTATCAATCCTATCAAGGATTTGATATCTGGAAATCCGTTATATTATGACATAGTTGCAGTCTCGACCATATAGGCCGATAAGTAGTTGCTTATGAAGCAGCGATAGAGATTGTATTACTTAGGAAGTTTTTGACTGATTCGAAAAGTGTTCCAAATGTGAACTTCACACACAAGACAAACAGACACATGAAATTGAATGGAATATTGCTGATTCATTCACGAAGGCTCTCTCGGCTAAAGTGTATGAGGGTCATCTAGAAGGTCTAGATCTACGAGTTATGTACAAAGATGTAATCTAGGGCAAGGGGGAGAAGTGTAATGGGTATAGTCAATGTTTTAAAAGGCGCGGGCCCGGGCACCCCTAAGCACAAGGCGCAACACTAGAGCCTCGCTTCGAAGAAGCGAGGCGCGGCCAAGGAGCGCACCTTCTTCGAAGCCCATGAGGCGCGCGCCTAAGGCGCCTCATGGGTTTCATAATTTTTTTAATTTTTAAGGCAAAACCAAAACGCACCGTTTTGGTAATAATTTTAAAAAAATCTTTTTAACCCTAAACGGTGCGTTTAGGTTTAAAACAAAAAAATACCCTAAAGCTAAAAGACAGAACACATTGCAAATCCAAAACCCATTTCCCTCGCATTGTCCTGTTCGTTCGTGCCTCGTCGTAGCTAAGAGCTCCACCAGCGCCAACCATTTCTCTCAACCGCCGACAGCTACTGCTTCTTCTCATCGCGTTGCCAGTAAGTTCTCAATCTCTCGGTCTTTTTCTTCTTCTTTCACAATCTGTTCTATTTCTTTTCTCTCTCTCGGTCTCTTCTGCTTCTCTCTCTCAAGCTTCTTTCTTCCGCTCTCTCGAGCTTGTTTCTTCTCTCTCTCGGGTATGTTTCAAGTTTCATCTATCTCCATTAGCTTCAACTATTTTAATCTCTCGGTCTCACTCTCCATTTTGTTCTCCTCGGCCCACTCTCCATCTCAATCTCACAGTAAATTTATTCTTTTTTTCTCTCTTAATTGGTAGATGGTTGAGAATAGTTTAAGAATAGATCCAACATGGAAGTATGCTTGATTGGAAAATGACGAAGATATAAATGCATTAGTATGTAGTTTTTGTTCAAAAATAACAAAATGAGAGGTTTATAGAATGAAGCAACACCTTGTTGGTGGTCATAGAAATGCCACAGCATGTAGAAAATGTCCCGATCAGGTCGAGGAGGAAATTAAAGCATATATGTTGAAGAAGGAAATCAAAGATCAACGAAATTTGATTCCGAACATTGATGCTAAAAGTTATGGTATTGATGATGAGGATGAAGAAGATGTGTTAGTAACTCATTCGGGTAAGAGAACGTCAAGTGCAAACTCTCAAAGAGTAAGTTGGGAATCAATTAAGTCTTCTTTTAAGAAGCAAGAAGGTCCAAAACAAAAGGGTCCTATAGATGCATATTTTACTCCTAATCCAGAAACTATTGTTCAAAATCGAAAGAACGAGAAAGGAAAGCAAACAACCTTGAATGAAGTCCACAAAAAGGAGATGAGGGAGCACACCTTCCAAAGAATTACTCGATGGTTTTATGATGCTAGGATACCTTTAAATGCTTGCAATTATGAAAGCTTTGCACCCATGATTGAAGCAATAGGACAATTCGGTCCTGAATTGAAACCACTAACTTATCATGAATTGAGGGTGCATTGTTTAAAAAAAGAGTTGGAAACCACAAATGAGTTGATGAAGGGAAATAAAGAAGAATGGGTAAAGGTTGGATGCACTATCATGACTGGTGGATGGGCAGATAGAAGAAATAGGACAACTCAACTTTTTAGTTAATAGTCCAAAAGGCACTATGTTTATTGAGTCCATTGATGCCTCGTCTTATGTGAAGGATGGGAAGAAAATGTTTGAACTACTCGACAATTTTGTAGAGCGCATTGGAGAAGTCAATGTTGTACAAGTTGTTACTGATAGTGCCTCAGCAAATGTGATGACAGGTAAGAATTTAAAATGCTAGCTCATTTTCTTACTCTTAAGTCGTAAGTCTTCTGCATATGATATACTGAGTTGCCTAATACTTTCCTTCTTTACCTTTTTCTAGGGAGATTGTTAGAAGCAAAACGACCACATTTAGTTTGGTTGTTCGTGTGTCTCCCATTGCTTGGACTTGATGTTGGAGGATATATACAAGATCCCAAATATTCGCAAAACACTTAAATGAGGCATGGAGATTAGCAACTTCATTTATGTTCGTCCTGGATTGTTAAATATGATGAGAAGGTTTACTGATCAGAAAGAGTTGGTTAGACCAACTAAGACTTGCTTTTCTACAACTTGCATCACACTATCAAGTATACATCGTCAAAAGAACAACTTAAGAAAGATGTTTACCTCAGATGAATGGAAGAATAGCAAATGGAGCAAGGAGCAACAAGTCAAGCGAGTTGTTCAAACTATTTTGATGGCCAATTTTTGGAATACAATTGTGTTTGCTCTTAAAGTCTCGGGCCCTCTAGTATAAGTTCTTAGGTTGGTGGATGGTGAGAAGAAGCCTCCTATGGGATATATTTATGAGGCCATGGATAGAGCTAAGGAGGCCATAGCTAAATCCTTTAATGGAAAGGAAGAGAAATACAAGGATATTTTTAAGATCATTGATCAAAGATGGGAGCTTCCGTTGCATCGTCCTTTGCATGCAGCAGGTTATTATTTAAACCCAGAATTTTATTATTCAAATCCCAACATTCAAGCCGATGATGAAATTGTTAACGGGTTATACTCATGTATAACAAAAATGGTTCCTTCTTTGGAGGTACAAGACAAGATGCTTGAGGAACTGACCAAGTACAAGAAAGCCGAAGGATTATTTGGATCACCCTTGGCCCTTAGACAAAGAGACAAAAGATCTCCAGGTAAATTTTGAATTTGAATATTTTATATTTGATAAAAGTTAAAACATTAAATTATTTATTTGAACTGGAAGCTATTAACATAATTTTGGTCTTTAGTAGAATGGTGGGATGATTTCGGACAATCAACTCCAAACTTGCAAAGGTTTGCTGTTAGAAGTTTAGGCCTTAATTGTAGTGCTTCGAGGTGCGAACGTAATTGGAGTGTTTTTTGAACAGGTTAGTTATTCTCTCCTCAAGTATCTTAAGAATTAAGTTTTAAGTTCTTGGTTTGAATTGTCATGGAATTTTTTATTTTTATTTATACTTGCAGCTTCATAGCAAGAAAAGGAATAGGCTTGCTCAAAGTCGTCTGAATGATTTGGTGTTCATAAAATATAATAGAGCATTGAAACGTCGATATAACATTAGGGATATCATCGACCCAATCTCTTTAAAAGATATTGATGATATTAATGAATGGTTGATGGGAAGAATGGATGATGATTCTGAAGAGGATGATGATCTTGTATTCGATGATGATTCATTGACATGGGACGATGTTTCAAGAGCTGCTGGAGCAAAAGAACCGCTCTATTATTCTAGGGCTAATGCCTAAAGAACCAAGATTAAAGCTCCTACTCCATGTTCATCCTCCACACAACCCCGACCCACACGTACAACAGTAAATTTGGATGACTCTGAGACTGAAGAAGAAGATACAGAAGGTTATAAGTCCAATGAGAGGACGAAGATCAATTTAGTGATGATGAGTTTGATCTTTAGGACTTTAGATTTTTATTGTTGATTAGTGTTGTATTGTATTGTTTGTTTGTTTTTTAATTTTTGTGGAGTATTGAAATTTTGACTCTATGTTGGAAGTCTGTTATTTGAATCTTGTTAATCTTTTTGGAAATGTAGGGTAATAAATGAAAAAAATAGGAAAAACCGAGGGGAATTTGAACTTATTTCAAAAAATCAAGTGTCGCGCCTCTTCAAGAGGCGTGACAGCCAACCAGACGAAACCAACAAGTAACCAGAAGGAACTAGACCGAAACCAGACGGAACCGGACGGAGGGACTGTCGTGCCTCTTGAAGAGGTGCGACAGTGTTGGAAAGGTGCGAAGTCAGGGAATCTCTGTCCAGCAGCCGTCACATCTGCGTTGAAATGACCGGTCGTTGCGTCGCATCTTTTCGTGTTTTACCATGCAGATGACCAAAATTTGAAAAGTTGGTGGGCATTTAATGGATTGTTGCTGCTGCCTTTAAATTCGAAAACCCTCTTGTAAAGAAAAAATCTGAGAAGCATCCGTGTGAAGAAAAAATTCGAGGACCATCCTTTGCCAAACAAAAATCCGAGAACCATCCTTCGCCAAAAAAAAAAAATCTGAGAACCATTCTTCATTTCTTCAAAAATTTCAAGATCCGCATACAATCACTAAGAAGATCGGTATTTTTTATTCGCTATATTTTCTTCTTGTTTAGTAGTCTTAATATATATTTTTTTTATTTATACTTATTTTTGTTTTATAGGAAGAAACTGTTGTGGGTGTCCAGCCCACTTGTGGCACAAGCAAGAGTTATATATATTTAAACTTGTGTTTATGAGCCCAATATGTCAAGTTATGTGTTTAGCCCAATTGGGGTTAAATGAGTGGGCTTGTCTTGTAAGCCTAGGGTTTTTTTTCCCTTTGATATGGGATGACCTAATAAAGACGGCAGCAAGAAAAATACCAAAAAATACACAGAAAAACGGAGAGAAGCAAGGAGAGCAGTGCAGTACGGATTTTCAGCGACAGCGTTCACAAAGTTGTCGATTGCCGACGTTTTAACCATTGGATTTTGCTGAAATTTGGTCAGCTTGTGGACGACACATAGGGCCCCGTTTTGAACGGTTGGATCGTCATTTTCAGCTCTAGTTTGTTCGTAATAGCTGTTGGACAGAACCTGTAAAACTGGAGATATTTTCATCTTCTTTATCTCTTTTGTGTTGATCTCTTAGATATGAAAGTATTGGTGGGTTTTGAATCTTTGTATGACTGATTTGGATTCTTTTTCCCTTAATTTTATCATAATAAGAGAAGGTGACAAGTGTGGACTCCTCACAAGTCCCGTGGTTTTTACTCTTCACACCGAAGGGGTTTTCCACGTATAAATCGTGCGTGTTTTTGCGTTTTTAGTATTCTAAATTTTCTGGTTGATTGCTGTCCGTTATTGGTTGATTAATTGGCGATTTATTAGTGGTGTTTTTGGAGCACTATTGATTGGTTGATTGTCTTGGAGGTGATCCTAGTGGGTAGTTAATATTACTTGGGTCCTATCAGTTGGTATTAGAGCAAGGTTTTAATTTAATCATCATTATGGAGTCTACTAGTAGTAGTGGAGGTAGTTCAATGATTAAATTGACATCAACCAATTATTCCATCTAGAGAACGATGATGGAGGATCTGTTATATTGTAAAGATCTGTTTGATCCAATTGAAGCAACCATAGGAGCTGATGACACCATTGTTAAACCTGAAAAACCAGAGAAAATGGAAGAGAGAGATTGAGGAAAGTTAAAGAGGAGAACTTTGGGGACTATTAGGCAGTGGGTTGATATAACCATGTGTCTCAAGAGTCCGACCCATATGCGTTGTGGAATAAATTGGAAGGTCTTTATGAAAGGAAGACTGCACATAACAAAGCTTCATTAATCAAGAGGTTTGTTAATTTGAAATTGAAGGGTGGGAAGTCTGTTTCTGAGCATTTGAATGACTTCCAAGATATTATTAACAAGTTGACTACTATGAAGATTGTTCTTGATGATGATTTGCAGGCTTTGTTCTTGTTGAGTTCTTTGCTGGACAGTTGGGAAACTTTGGTTGTGGCTATTAGTAACTCTGCTCCAAAAGGTGTTTTGTCTTTGAATGTTATTAAAGAAAGCATGTTCAATGAAGAGACAAGAAAAAAGGAGATGATAGTTGATAATGCACATGATCTTGTTGTTGAGAAACGTGGAAGAAACAAGAGTAGGGGACCCAAAGGTCGTGGTAACTCAAAAGGGAGGTCCAAGTCTAGAGACAAAGAGACTAGGACATGTCATTACTGCAACAAGCTTGGCCATATCAAAAAGTTTTACCGTTGGAAGAAAGAACAAGGTAAGAAGCAAGACTCACAAAAAGAGGGAGATGATAGGAATACTGCAGCAATCACTTCTAAGAGTGATGATGATGTCACCTTGATTTGTGCAACTAGTGAGTGTCATCATGTAGAGAGTTCAGATACAGAGTGGTTGGTAGATTCAGGTGCTTCATACCATTGTGTTCCCAAAAGGGAGTATTTCATGAACTATCAATCTGGTGATTTTGGTAGTGTGAAGATGGGAAACCAGAGCTCAGCTAGCATTGTTGGGTTAAGTGATATTCGTGTGAAAACAACTGTTGGGTGCATGCTTACATTAAAGAATGTGCGCCGTATTCTTGATTTACGCCTTAACTTGTTGTCTGCAAATGTTCTTGATCAAGAAAGATTTCGACATACTTTTGCAGATGGTAAATGGAAATTGTCTAAGGGTTCATTAACAGTTGCTCGTGGTGAGTTGTGTTGCTCTTTGTATAAAACATACTTGAGTGTATGTTCTTTTGAGCTGAATGCAATTGAAGAAAAGAATTCTCCTAACTTGTGGCATCGAAGGCTAGGACATACGAGTGACAAGAGGATTAAACTGTTGGCAGGTAAATCTCTTATCCATGTTGATAAAACAATTCCTCTTGACCCTTGTGATCATTGTTTTGCAGGCAAGCAACATAGAGTTTCTTTTTCTGGGAAGTCCATCAAAAGGCAAGGAAAGTTGGAGTTAGTTCACATCGATGTTTGTGGTCCTATTGCGGTTGAGTCTCTAGGTGGCAATAGGTATTTTGTCACTTTCATTGATGATGCTACTCGGAGAACATGGGTGTATATGTTGAAGACAAAAAGCCAAGTGTTCGAGATTTTCAAAAAGTTTCATGCCATAGTAGAAAGGGAGACCGAAAGAAAGTTGATGTGTTTTCGATCTGACAATGGTGGTGAGTATACTTCGAATGAGTTCAGGTATTATTGTTCACAACATGGCATTAGACATGAGAATACAGAGCCCGACACACCACAACACAATGGAGTTGCTGAGAGGATGAACAGAACCATTGTAGAGAAGGTGAGATGCATGCTTAGAATGTCTAATCTTCCTAAGACATTTTGGGCTGAAGCAGTGCAATGTGTCGTGTATTTGATTAATCGATCTCCATCGGTTCCTCTTGGTCTAGACATTCCAAGAGAGCATGGAAGAGACGTGATCCTACTTATTCACATCTGAGAGTCTTTGGCAGCAAGGCATACATGCATGTGCCTAAAGAACATAGGTCAAAGCTTGATTCGAAGACCAATTCGTGTGTATTTGTTGGGTATGGGGATGAAGAGTATGGTTACAGGCTCTACGATCAAGAAAATAAGAAGGTAGTGAGAAGTAGAGATGTAGTATTCTTTGAGTACGAGAAGGGTGTAGATCTTCTAAGTACAAGGTACACTTCTACTTCAGAGTTGTTTCTTGATACTACTAATGATTCTACCTCTATTCCCTCTGTTATTCAGCCAACAAATGACAATGTTGAAGATGTACTTGATGATGTACACGATGATGTTGGTGAGATACAACTTGATGGTAATGTACCAGATCATGTTGATGATGATAATCTTGACGATTCTTCGTCTGATGAAGAAATCCATGAGGAAGATATACATGAGGAAGTGATTCATGAAGAAGTTCATGAGAAGGGGGAGCAACCTACCCCTCAAGTGGAGGATACACAGGTTCGAAGGTCCACCAGAGAGCGTAAACCTTCAACAAGATATCCAAGCTCAGAGTTCATTCTAGTTAGTGAAGATGGAGAGCCAGAGAACTATCAAGAGGTCTTGTCTCATGATGAAAAAGACCAGTGGCTCGATGCAATGAAGGAGGAGATGAATTCTCTGAAAAAGAATGAAACCTATGAGCTAGTGAAACCTCCAAAGGGCAAGAAAGTCTTGAGAAATAGATGAGTTTTCAAGTACAAGAAGAATGGTGAGAAGATAGTGAAGCTCAAAGCCAGATTAGTGGTAAAGGGATGCAACCAGAAAAAGGGAATTGACTTTGATGAGATCTTCTCTCCAGTGGTCAAAATGACATCTATCAGAACAGTGTTGGGTTTAGCAGCAAGTCTTGATCTTGAGTTGGAGCAACTTGATGTAAAAACTGCTTTTTTACATTGTGACTTGCATGAAGAGATCTACATGGAGCAACCTGAAGGATTTGAAGAAAAAAGGAAAGATAAACTTGTTTGCAAGTTGAAGAAGAGTCTTTATGGGCTTAGACAGGCACCAAGGCAGTGGTACAAGAAATTTGATTCTTTTATGATAAGCAATGGTTATAAACGAACTACAGTTGCTTCTTTTGTGAATTTTAGAAAGTTCCCTGGAGGTAACTTCATCATTCTTCTTTTATATGTAGATGATATGTTGGTAATTGATATGTTGATAGTTGGACAAGATGCAAATATGATTCAAAGTTTGAAGAAGGACTTGTCCAAGACATTTGACATGAAAGATTTAGGTGCTGCAAAGAAAATTTTAGGCATGGAGATTGCTCGTGATAGGAAAGCTAGGAAAATATGGTTATCCCTGTTGGGTTTTATGTCCCAAAACTCGTAGATAGTGAATGATTAACGGATTATACACTTGTAACAATAAAGTGTTATTGAGGTTTATGCAATAAAGTGTTATTGTCATATTAAGTCTAGAATTGCACAATATGACCCAAATCCAATAAACTTAGATCCAAGTGTTCTTGATCTTAAATAAATTTCTAGCATGCTTAATCTTAGTAATTATAGAAATTGTTTCTGTATTTTTATTTGCCAACGTAACGGTTTTTCCTAAAATTGAAATTAAAAACAAGATCGTTCTTGTTTGCTTCTGCTGCCAAAGGGATTTCAACCCTTCAATCCCAGGACAAGTATATTGAACGGGTGCTTGAAAAGTTCAATATGAAGCATGCTAAGCCTGTTAGTACACCGCTAACAACTCATTTCAAGCTAAGTAAGACAGCTTGTCCTACAACAGAGAAGGAGAAAGAAGTTATGTCATCCATTCCTTACTCTTCTGCTGTTGGTTCTTTGATGTATGTTATGGTGTGTACTAGACGTGATATTACACATGCAGTTGGTTTAGTGAGTCATTTCTTATCCAATCCAGGTAAGACTCATTGGGAAGCAGTGAAGTGGATTTTCAGATACTTGCGGGACACCTCCAAATTGAGTTTGTGTTATGGAGGTGGCAAACCTATACTTGAAGGTTATACTGATGTAGACATGGCAGGTGATATTGATAATAGAAAGTCTACCTCAGGTTATGTGTTTACATTCTAAGGGGGAGCGATCTCATGGCAATCCAAGCTACAAAAATGTGTAGCATTGTCCACAACTGAGGAAGAGTATATTCCAGCAGTAGAAACAAGCAAGGAAATGTTATGGCTTAAAAAGGTTTCTTCAAGAGTTGGGTTTGAAGCAACATGAGTATGTAGTATTCTGTGATAGTCAAAGTGCTATGGATTTGAGCAAGAATTCAATGTAACATGCTCGCACCAAACACATTGACATTAGATATCATTGGTTGCGATATGTGATTGAAGAGAAGAGAATGAAACTGAAGAAAGTCCACACTGACAAAAATAATGCAGATATGTTGACTAAAGTAGTTCCCGGAAGCAAGATTGAGCTTTGTAGTAAGTTTGTCGGGATGAGGTTCAAGTGATCATAGATGTGATTGTGTCTTCCCCGTAATGGACTGGAGGGGGAGATTGTTGTGGGTGTCCAGCCCACTTGTTGCACAAGCAAGAGTTTATATTTAAACTTGTGTTTATGAGCCCCATATGTCGGGTTATGTGTTTAGCCCAATTGGGGTTAAATGAGTGGGCTTGTCTTGTAAGCCTATGGTTTTTTTTCCTTTGATATGGGATGACCTAAGAAAGACGGTAGCAAGAAAAATACACAAAAATACACAGAAAAACAGAGAGAAGCAAGGAGAGCAGTGCAGTTCGGATTTTCAGTGACAACGTTCACAAGGTTGTCGATTGCTGACGTTTTAACCGTTGGATTTTGCTGAAATTTGGTCAGCTTGTAGGAAACACATAGGGCCTCGTTTTGAACGGTTGGATCCTCATTTTGAGCTCAGGTTTGTTCGTCATTGCTATTGGACAGAACCTGTAAAACTGGAGATATTTTCATCTTCTTTATCTCTTTTGTGTTGATCTCTTAGATATGAAAGTATTGGTGGGTTGTGAATCTTTATATGACTGATTTGGATTCTTTTTCCCTCAATTTTATCATAATAAGAGAAGGTGACAAGGGTGGACTCCTCACAAGTCCCGTGGTTTTTACTCTTCACATCGAAGGGGTTTTCCACATATAAATCGTGCGTGTTTTTGCGTTTTTAGTATTCTAAATTTTCTGGTTGATTGCTGTCCATTATTGGTTGATTAATTAGCGATTTATTAGTGGTGTTTTTGGAGCACTATTGATTGGTTGATTGTCTTGGAGGTGATCCTAGTGGGTAGTTAATATACTACTTGGGTCCTATCAGAAACTTTACTAAAAAAAAATCACATAGACCTTGGAGGGGTTCGAATGAAGCCACATTCAAAAGATCGGTATTTTTTACTACATCGTGAATTTTGTCCATTTTTTAAAAAAATATTTTGTAGTGTTACTAGTTTTGTTATATGTATACTGATTTTTGTTTTATAGGAAGAAACTTTGCTGGAAAGTTCATTTATAAGTTGGAAAATTTTTAATGAAGTTGCATTCAGAAGATCGATATTTTTTATTACATTGTAAGTTTCGTTTTTTTTTTGTAATGTTGCTAGTTTTTTTTATACTTATTTTTAATTATATTGAGTTTTGTTTTACAGGAAGAAACTATATATATAAAGAAATATTCACGTGGACCTTGGAAATTTTTAAATATAGCCGCATACAAGGTTGGTTATTTTTTCAAATATATGATAAATAATATGATATTTTTTTAATAAGTGTCCACACAAGTCTAGAGATAAAATGAAAAAAAAAAAGCATGCAACATAAAGTATATTATACATTCTTAAGTTCATGTTGAGTTCATTCGAGTGTTTAGACTCTCCGCACTAAATATGTATATGAAAAAAAAACCAAAAAGAAAGAAATAAATGATTAAGAAATAATCACTGTTGATGGTCGATTTTGGTTAGAGGGAACTCACCTGACCTTCACGTGCCACCAACGGAAAATTTGTAGATGAGGGGGGAAGACGTGACCTGCAAGACGGAAAACCTGCACACCGGTGTGGTGCTAGCCACACCGACTCCGATGCTAAGTTAGAAAACGAAAGTACGAGGGCTAGAGAGTAAGAGAAGAGAGTAGAGTTTTCGGGTCCCCTTCTTCAGTAGCGAAGAGGGGTATAAATACCTACTCCTCCCCCTAGGGTTTTTAGGGATTCAGAGTCGTTTTAGGTCAAACCAGGCAAAACCGGGGCAGAAGGAGGCAGTAGGGATCGATAGGAGGCTAACGAGCTCGGCCTCGCCTTGGGCCAAGGCCGACCATCATGCTCGGCCTCGGCCTTGGGCCGAGGCCGAGCATGTGCGTCGGGCCCAATTTGCCCGACCCATTTGGTCCGGTCTTCCTCTGAGTCGATCCCTGGTCCTGCCTCTGCCCGGTTGTCCTCGTCAGCTCCTTGTATGTCATGGTGGTCCAAAATTACCTATAACATTAAGCCCCCACTCTTGAATTGAGATTTAGGTGCGACTTAGTGCTTTTGGTTGAGCTCCTTAAGCCCGATTTAAGAGTATAGTTTATCGTCCCACGCCGACTTATGTATGGATTCCTTGTTATCTTGCAAGATAGGACAAACTGGACAAAATAGTAACTCCCTGTATAGGGGTTAGGTGAAATGAAAAGAGAAAGGTGAGGGACTACAAGAATGACTCTTGTCGGCCTCGGCCTCGGGAAGAGGCCGACATACCACTCTTGTCTGCAAGAGAGAAGTTAGGGAAAAGGCTAGGGTCGGCCTCGACCTCAAGCCCCTCTTAGCCTAAAATTTGGTGCCCTGCATCCATATATAAGTCCTCGTAGAGAAATAGTAAGAGGATAGGTTTGGACATGTAAATTTTAACAAAACCTGCTAAACCTGTGTGCTTTTTGTTTAATAGGGAGTGCATATCCCCTGTTACTTGCTTTTTGTTTAATAGAGAGTGCATATCCCCTTTGTAGCCCCCAATCTCAAGTAGAACTTCACAGAAACATAAAGTATAGTTGAGTAAATAGGAAAATACCTTTAAAGTTTGTGCTCGGCCTCGACAAGAGGTGCTCGACCTTGGCAAGAGGTGCTCGGCCTTGGAAAGAGGTGTTCAGTCCTGGCTTCTGCAGGGCGAGCTTGACTTATATTAAGTGTTTGAGCTCTGAGGTGAGGTAGACTTGGTAGTCCAGGCTCGTGAGCAGTAGCGTCGACTCTAAGCGTGGGCACTAAGCTGAAAGGCTTAGACTCGCATGTAGGTGTGGGCACTAAGCTTGAGGACTTAGGCTCGCAAGTAAGCGTGGGCTCTAAGCTGAAGAGCTTAGGCTCGCAAGGTAGGCGTGGGCACTATAGGCTCGCATGTAGGCGTGGGCACTATAGGCTCGCATGTAGGCGTGGGCACTATAGGCTCGCATGAAGCGTGGGCTCTATAGGCTCGCATGTTTGAGCGTGGGCACTAAGCTGAAAAGCTAAGGCTCGCATGACGTCTTCATACATTCCTTGAAACACACTCTAAGCCTTGACAAGGGAATATCTAGGTCCTAACATTAATGATAATGTTTACATTGAATGGTAAAGCAAAAGGGAAAGACCTACTACCTACCAAAAGTAAAATGAGCGACAATGCTCTGATTACATGATAAGTGCAATGAATAAAAGAAAGTTAGAATTCCCTAAACTAAGGCTTAGTATGTTCTCCAAAATGTTGTCTTTGACCCTAGCATGAGGTGTGGTAAGGCTCGGCCTCAGCCTCAGCCATAGGAGGGTCATTCTTTGTCCTCAACGGATTTCCAGAGGAGGTCCACCACCATTTTTGTCTGGGTCATCTCTGATCGGTCTCA
This sequence comes from Luffa acutangula, assembly GCA_036850905.1. Lineage (NCBI taxonomy): Eukaryota > Viridiplantae > Streptophyta > Magnoliopsida > Cucurbitales > Cucurbitaceae > Luffa > Luffa acutangula. Next base: position 29,567,181 of record CM072092.1, read on the forward strand.
GCCATCTCTGGTCGGCCTCGGCCTTTGTGGTGAACTCCTTCAAGTATCCATTCCGAATTAGTGCTTCAATTTCGTCTTTTAGCTGGATGTAGTTCCTGGTTGAATGTCCGTGATCTAGATGGAAGAGACAATACTAGCTCTTGTCTCTGTTGTTAGGACTTGACTTCAGCTTCCTGGGCGCGTTGAGCAGGCTTGTATTCCGTATCTCCATCAAAATCTACTCCTGTGGGATTGAAGTAGGGGTGTACTTCTCAAACTTCTTAAAGTAGCCTCCTTGGTCTGGTCGGCCTCGACCTCCCTCGTCGGTCCACTGCCTTTTGTCCTTCTTACTGTCATAGTTAGATGAGGAAAACCTCTTGTGCTCTCGTTCCGTCTTCTTTGACTTGAGCAACTCCTTTGCGCTCATGTATTTCTGCGCCTGGGAGACGAACTCTGCATAGGTTCGGGGTTGGCTCTTACCTATTGAGTTGAGTAGTCTTTCGTCTTCCAGTTCGGCTATGATGGCTACTAGGACCGCTCCCTCACTGTATCCCTCAACCTGCAGTGCTTCGTCGTTAAAGCGTGTTATGTAATCACGCAAGCTCTCCCCCGGCTACTGTTTGACTGTTAAAAGGTTGATGTGAGGCTTGCGTTGTTCTCTAACTGTGCAAGGAATGCTCGGGCTAAATCCTTGAAACAGCTGATGGATCTCCTTTTCAGCCTCTCAAACCAATGCCTGGCTGATCCTGTTAGGGTGAAAAAGAATGCACGACACCTGATTGCATCTGAGACGTCGTGGAAGTTCATCCAGCTTTTGTAGGCATTTAGATGCTGGACAGGGTATTTCTTGCCATCATACGGCTTGAATGTAGGTACCTTGAACTTCTGGGGCACCTCGGCTTTCATGACTTCTTCTGTGAAGGGTGGGTCGACTTGGTCGATTAATTCTTCCATGTCTTGCCCTCCCGAGTCCTTCAACTTCTGCAGGTCTCCCTGAGGATTTCCAAGCTCCTTTAGGGTGTTTAGAAGCTCAGTCTTCCAAGGGAGATGGTTTTTCTTAGCCTCGGCCTCGACCAACCTAGCCTCGGCCTCGGCTTCGGCAGCTGTTGGGCTCCTAGAGTGAGTAAAAATATGGTATGAAAGACTCTAGAACTCTGTGCAAGTATACACAGTCCGCAACAAGTAATAAGTATTATCAATCCAAGGCCTGAACTAGCATCCACTTTATCTATTTTGTATAATTCTTTAATGGTTTCAAAGAAGGTAAAAATGTTTGGTTTTTGTAGGAATAATGCTGAAGCAAAAGAAATGACAGAACAACAAGTAAACAAATAGGCAGACAGATTAGAGACAGGCGCTGGTTAGGTTTTAGTAATTGTTTTAAAAGATGCTCTAGCAATATTATTGATCATGCAAACTCTCGCAGTATTATTAATGGATTCCTCCCGGAACTCCAGATTTTTTGGAATGTGTTTCAACCCCAATGAAGTACGACCGATCAAGCACTAGGTAACTGGCTATCCCTAAGCTCAGTCACTGGCGTTCACCAATACACAATGATCGTAGTGTGATTAATCGTCACACACTCTCTAAATCATCCCTGAAACTAGAGAGAGGTATTTATACCGGCTGGCCAGGCGGGCATAAAATAGAAGCAAGCACAACAATTAACCAAGATGCAATAATCAATATATATTACTAGAGTTAAGCATGGCAATCACATTATTCCTAACCAACGCCTAAGCTACTTAGTTCATAATATGCATGGAGATGCACGCTACAATCTGAGTAAGCATGTCCATAATTACAAGATAATAAAATGAAATTTTAATCTCCTAGATCAGCTTGGAATGATGGTCTTCTAGGTGGTCTCCAATCTCTCTTCACTATTCGGCTCCCAAAGATGGATGGAACTTTCCAAGACTAGAATGTTTTCTCCCAAAAGTGGAATGAATTTGACTTAGGCGGCTACTCCCTTTTATAGATGGAAAGGAGGCTTGACTTAGGTCAACCTAGACACGTGTATGGCTCTCCTTGCTCCTTTATCACGAAAATAACTCAACAGAATTCGGTTTGTCAACTTGGTTAACGAACTGTGATGTGGCAGTTTTTGCCCTCCGTTTTGCTGCAGCACAGAATTTGCTCCCTCCAGTCGCCCAGCAACACATTCTGCATAAAATAATTTCCAAAGCTTCCATTCTTCCAAATGGGTTAAAACATATAATTTACATTTAAAACCAACCCTATTAAGCATAAAAGACACACAAATCCCTATAGAAATGAGGCCTAAATAAATACCTTTTGGGCAGTTATCAGCAGCTCTGGCCTCGGACTCGGCAGTTTTGGCCACTCTGCGCTTTTCCTCAATCAGATTTCTCAGGTCTGTTCTACGGCTGGTACTTGGCTCAGAGCTCCTCAGTACTGTGCGTTCTGCGTGCTTCAGCCCACTGACCTTGCTGGTTGCACTGTTGGTCTTCTTTCCTTTGGATTCTATCTCCGATTCATTCACGTATTCGACTGGCTCCTTCCCCTTCTTCGGGTCTCTAATCAAGCTCCCCTCATGGAGTTTGGTGCTAGGGTCGGGTTTATCCAGGATTTGGAGTATTCTGGACAAACTCCGATTCATTCCCTTCACCTCATCCTCAAGGGTGGCAATTCTGGCGTCAGCATCCTCTGCTCGACCTCGACCTATGCTCCTCGGCCTGTTCGTCTCGGTGATCCCCGGATGTTATCATCGTCTCGTGACCTTCGCTGGTGGCGGTCACCATCCGAATTCTCTGTGTTTATGTCTTGGTCTTTCTTCTCCATACCTTTACTCACAAAACGATCGGTGCGCAGATTTGGCAAGCTTTCTTCCCCACAGATTGCGCCAACTGTTGATGGTCGATTTTGGTCAGAGGGAACTCACCTGACCTTCACGTGCCACCAACGGTAAATTTGTAGATGAGGGGGGAAGACGTGGCGTGCAAGACGGAAAACCTGCACACCGGTGTGGTGCCACACCGACTCTGATGCTTAAGTTAGAAAACGGAAGTACGAGGGCTAGAGAGTAAGAGAAGAGAGTAGAGAGTTCGGGTCCCCTTCTTCAGTAGCGAAGAGGGGTACAAATACCTGCTCCTCCTCCTAGGGTTTTTAGGGATTCAGAGGCGTTTTAGGTCAAACCAGGCAAAACCAGGGCAAACGGAGGCAGTAGGGACCGATAGGAGGCTAACAAGCTCGACCTGCGCAAGCAGGCCGACCATGTGGGTCGGGCCCAATTGGCCCGACCCATTTGGTCCGATCTTCCTCTGAGTCGATCCCTGGTCCTGCCTCTGCCCGGTTGTCCTCGTCAGCTCCTTGTACGTCATGGTGGTCCAAAATTACCTATAACAATCACGTTTTTGAATTAATAGTAATGAGTTAGTATTCAAATTTGGGACTGTTGGAAGTATTTAAAAAATTTGTTGAAAAAATAAAAGTTTGTACACATTATTTTCTTTTAAAATCCTTTGAAAATATATATTGTGTTTAGGGTTATATCAGTAATATTTTGAAGTAGAAGTTTATTTTCTTTTAGAATTATACTACATATTACCATAGAAAATCAATAGTATAATAAACATATATAATTAAAAATTATCTATAAACCCGAGTTTGTAAAAAATGGTTAAAAGTGAAAAAGATTAAAAAAAAAGGTTAGTATTTTACTTTATATGAAAAATAGTATGTTTTTTTTTTTTATTATTATTTTTTTATAGATGTCCATAAGATAAGAGAAAAATCATTTTAAAAAAAATCATACAACATACCATATATTTTAAAAAACTACTTTTGGAATTATTTCAAAAAATTCTAGAAAACGGGGACTTCCACAATTATTTTAAAAAAAATCAATAAAAAAGTAAGAATTTGTGCAAAATTTTGTCTAAAATTAAAAAAAAAAAAAGTATTTGTGCAATGATATTAAAAAACAATCATTAAAAAAATTCATTTTATTAATTATCCCAAGGATTACGAGTAAGGATAGAGATTGGAGTGTGTACTTTGAAATGACTATTTACAAGTTTGTAATATTGGTTTAGAAAAAGAGGGGAAAAGTAAGGAAACAGTTTTATTTTTAAAAAGTATAAATCTAGTTTTTGTGCATTCCCACAAAATAATAAATCAAAATATTGACTTCTTAGTTAAAAAAAAAGAAAAAAAACAAACAATACAATAAAACACAACATCCAAATACTGGTTTTAGTAGGAAAATTCATTTTTTTTTCCATTTTCTTCATCAGGTGTATTAAATATTAAAATTGAGTCCATATTTGTTTAATCTTGCTTTGGTTCATTTATTAATTTATTATGTTGTTTGTGTGAGAATTAGCGATATACAATTGAATGTTAATTGTTTTATCGTTGTATACGCATCACTTAAGAAATTGCTAGATTTACATAATGTATGATTCAAGTAACTATATATGTTTGAGCTAAACCCTAAAAACTTAAAATCCAAAGAGAAGCCTAGGAATTTATTAATATATAGTTAATAAATTAATAAACCCTAAAACACCAACACCCTAAAAATTAGGGGGATTTGCACAAATAGCAAAAACCAGCAAAAATATTGCAAAACTAGCAAAAAAATAAAATTATTTGCGAAAATAGCAAAAAATAAGTTAAATTACGAAAATACCCTTAGTATCTCCAATAGTCTATCAGTCCCTATTATTGATAGTCACTGATAGACTTCGATTAATCGGAGTCTATCAGTGATAGACACTGATAGACTTTGATGATAAGCTTCAATTAATCGAAGTCTATTAGTGATAGACACTGATAGACTTTGATGATAAGCTTCAATTAATCGGAGTCTATTAGTGATAGACATTGATAGACTTTGATTAATTGAAGTCTACCAGTGTGTATCACTGATAGACTCTGATAATCATAATCTATAAGTTTTGATCGTGTTTAATTCAAGCCTATCAGTGATAGCCACTAATAGAAAACAATTAAATTCAAGGCTATTAGTTCAGTTTAAGTCAAGGCTATCAGTTTCTATCCATCGGTTTAATTTAAGTATATTTGTGATAATCACTAATAGAAAACCATTTAATTCAAGGTTATCAGTTTCTATCACTGATAGAAATCAATTTAATTCAAGACTATTAGTTTCTATCACTGATAGAAACCAATTTAATTGAAGTTTATCCGTTTATATCATAAATCAATTTAATTGAAGTCTATTAACTTGTATCACAGATAGAAATTAGTTTAATTCAAATCTATCATTTTCTATCGATGATAGAAACCAGTTAATTGAAGTCTACCAATGGTTGTTACTGATAGAAATCAATTTAATTGAAATCTATCAGTAAAGTATTTTCCATTGCAATCATCTCGGTAATTAGAAACTCATGCAAAATTATTATACTACAATCCTAAATTGAACAAAAGATTTAAGTCTCTTGTGGTAATTAGAACATAAAATTTAAAAATAACCATTACGAACAAGTGACTCTCAAACAACAATATAATTTTTAAAGCCTAGCACACAAGCTGATTCGTGACCACCACCATAAAATTGCTATTTTTGTATTCTTTGTACTTCATTATCTATCAATTATAGTGCGTGATAGACTTCGATCAGTGATAGTCAGTGATAGACTACAATTAACCAGAGTATATCAGTGATATACTTTGATATACCTATACAAACACTCACCAAAATTGCTATTTTTGTATTCTTGGTATTCTTGAATTAAAAAGAAGGCCAACAAGAGCTCAGCTCAATTGGCATAAAAGCTCATAACTATAAACTGCACAGAAGAGGGAAAAAAAGCATATTAATCACACAAGAACTCCACCCTCATAAATGCACAAAAAATTAAAAAAAAATAGAAATCGTAATAGCTCATTATAAAAAAAAAAGAAAAGAAAAAAAAAAGAAATCATAAAAGCTCATAAATGCACAAACAAAAAAAAAAAAAAAAGAAGAAGAAAGCAAAAAAAAAAAAAAAAAAAAAAAGAAGAAGAGGAAGAAATCGTGTACACAAGAAATGAGGGAAGAAAGGCTCATAAATGCAAAACAAAAAAAAAAATGGTATACACTAGAAATGAGGGAAGAAAGGGTAAATGGGAAGGGAGAGAAAGAGAAGGGTAAAATGGGAATATTCTATTTTTTTTGCCATATTTGCAATTCTTTTTACTTGGTGCTAAATTTGCTATTATAGATAATTAATTTGCCACCCACTGCAATTACTCTAAAAATTATTAAACCCCCAAAACCCTAAACCTAGCCATAACCCTAAAAATTATTAAACCCCTAAAACCCTAAACCTAGCCATAATCCTAAAAACCATTAAATCCCCAAAACCCCAAATCTAACCCTAAATCCTTAAATCATAAAACCGCTAACACCCTAACTCAAATGATAAACCCTAAAAATCATTAAACCCCAAATCTAACTCTAACCCCTAAAAAATCATTAAATCCTAAGTCTAACCATAAACCCTAAAAATCATTAAACCCTCCAAACCATAAACCCTAAAATAAACCCTCCAAACCATAAACAATAAAATTTATCAAACCCCGAAACCATAAACCCTAAAATTATTGAACCCCCAAAACCCCAAATCTAACCCTAAACCCTAAACCCTAAAGATCCTAAAAATCATTAAACAAAAAAAAAATCATAAACCTAACCCTAATCCTAAGTCTAAATCCTAAAAGTAATTAAACCCCCAAAACTCAAAACCCAACCATAAACCCTAATAGTTATCAAACCTAGACATAAACCCTAAAATTATTAAACCCTCAAAACCCTAAAACCCTAAACAATATTAAACCCCCAAAACCCTAAACCAAGACACAACTCTAAGAATAATTAAACCCCCCAAACCATAAACCTAACCCTAAACCCTAAAAGTAATTAAACCCCCCAAAACCCCAAACCCAACCATAAACCCTAATAGTTATTAAGCACAGACATAAACCCCAAAATTATTAAACCCTCAAAACCCTAAACCCTAAACAATATTAAACCCCCAAAACCCTAAACCAAGACATAACTCTAAAAATAATTAAACCCCCCAAACCATAAACCTAACCCTAAACCCTAAAAGTAATTAAACCCCCAAAACCCCAAACTCAACCATAAACCCTAAAAGTTATTAAACATAGACATAAACCCTAAAATTATTAAACCCTCAAAACTCTAAACCCTAAACAATATTGAACCCCCAAAACCCTAAACCAAGACACAACTCTAAAAATAATTAAACCTCTCAAACCATATGTTGGGTTTAATGTCCTATAAACTCGTTGTTTGTAAATCATTAAACATATTCTATTTCCAATAAAGTCATTATTGAAGTTATTCAGTAAAAGATGTTATTGAATATGTAAATTGCGAATGATTAACCTAAATCCAATAAACTAAGATCCTTGGCTATAAAATGAATACTCGAACTATATGAAGAGTCATATCATAAGATCAAGTTCAAGTTTATAGTCAAAATAGTCTATAGTATAAGGATACGGTTGGGTGCCTTATCTTGGGGACACTATGGACGCGGCCCACTTTGTATTAAGTACAAACGATGAGATCCTAAATCGTTCATGTGATGACGTGTGAGTGGGGGCGTCCTATGCAATGAGTTTGCATAAGACTGGACCACGAAATAAGTTACTTTCTCTTTATAACGTCGTTTACTGTAGAAACTGACTATTTCTCATAGATGACCTAGGTAACTCGTTCTTAATCCTGAGCTAACTATGAACTCCTGTTTATACGAGATTATCCTTTGATTTGCATGGGTGAGAGTGCCCAGCATCGCCGACTCAACAAGCCTACCATTTTGGGGATAAGATCGAATAGATAGCTGGGACGTAGTCTCACAAGACGGAATTCGCTCCTATCCATTTCAGGGATAGTAGAGAGGTTGTTCCCTTAAGTACTAACTCCAAGACTTGAACAACGGGCCCCACCCTCTCATTAGATCGAGAGGGACTTAGGTTTGATGGTTGGACCACAAACTGATTGTTCATTAGAGGATTAGTGGAACTTAAGGAACAAGAAGTACTATAGGGGTAAAACGGTCATTTGACCTAGCTATAGCTACGAACAACCTTTGAAGGAACAACTTACTGAACATGGTTAAATCAAGTGGACGAAAATATATCTATAGTGAGGGGAGTGCAACTATCGGGCTATAGTGGAGTGTCCCGATAGTTAACGAATGTTGGCTAGCTTAGATGATGAGATTAGTCGGTTAGTGTCGAATCGTTGGGGCCCATGATCTATAGGTCCATTAGGTCCCCCTACTAGCTCATATCAGATTAAAGCCTAGAACATATTGATAGAAATCTTTGAATCGTTCAAAAACAGGAAATAGGGTATTATCGTAAAATATGTTTGACACAATGATTTAATTATGAATTAAATTAGATATTGAGAGATAAGGTATTTAAAAGTGTTTTAAATACAATATATATGTATTAGGAATCATATATAATGGAATGCACAAGACAACAATTATTAATAGGATTAATCATATCAAATGATTTGGAAATGTCCCAAATTGATTACAAATAAATAAATTTCAATTTAGAATTGAAATTAGGGTAAATTGCAAGCTGAAAATTCAGATTATGAATTCCATTTAAGTGGATTTAGTTGGATTCCCACTTATGCATGTTGATACAAAGTGGAAAACAACACATTTATGCACTAGATGCATGTGTTGTGAATTGAACACCTAGAATCCACTTATAGTTGCAATTCTACCATGTGTCTTATGTCATGAGGCTTCTCCATGCATGGAAGATGTCAATATAAGGAGCATGAATTAGATTCAAAGCCAAGAGAGTGAATTTCCTACTGTTATGCTGCTGGAATTTACTCTCAAACTCACATACCTCCATAGATCTCTCAAGAGCTTGTACCTTCAAGCACTCCCTTCTCATTCCCTATCTCTATAAGACTCCCACAAGTCGTTCTTGGCCCAGAGAATAGTAGGGAAGACTCTAGAGGTTGTCCAAGGAGGATAGGAGAAGAAAACACCACAAGGAGTTCCACATTAGTGAGCTACAAAAGGTTGGTGTTCTTTAACTCTTTGTTCTGTCTTTACTAGAACAAACATGCTTTAGGAGTAAAATTGATAGAGTTAAATGCTTTCGATCTTCAATTGCTTCCACATGTGTTATATGAACACCTTCACCATAAACCTATCCCTAAACCCTAAAAGTAATTAAACCCCCAAAACCCCAAACCCAACCATAAACCCTAATAGTTATTAAACCTAGACATAAACCCTAAAATTATTAAACCCTCAAAACCATAAAACCCTACATAATATTAAACCCCCAAAACCCTAAACCAAGACATAGCTCTAAAAATAATTAAACCCCCCAAACCATAAACCTAATCCTAAACCCTAAAAGTAATTAAACCCCCAAAACCCCAAATCCAACCATAAACCCTAATAGTTATTAAACCTAGACATAAACCCCAAAATTATTAAACCCTCAAAACCCTAAACCCTAAACAATATTTAACCCCCAAAACCCTAAACCTAGCCATAAGCCTAAAAATTATTATAACCCTAAAACCCTAAACCTAGCCATAATACTAAAAATTATTAAACCCCCAAACCATAAACCCTAAAATTTGTTAAACCGCCAAACCATAAACCTTAAAATTACTAAACCTCCAAAACCCTAAATCCTAAAAAATATTAAACCCACAAAACCCTAAACCCTAAAATTTAGTATACCCCTGAAACTATAAACCTAACCCTAGTAATCATTAAACCCCCAAACCAAACACTAAACATAATCATAACTCTAAAATGTCTTAAAAGTCTCTAAATCTAACCACCGGGAGTGTAAGGACCATAAAATATCTCAAAGTTGTAAGTCTTAAAAACTGTAACTGATAATTGTAGAATACTATAGTTTGGATTTAGCCATTATTTACTTACATAGTGTTTTCTAAATATAAGATTTAATTGCATAACTATCATGGAACAAGTTGGATTTCTATGTTATATGAATGGGAACATAGTGCACGGTCCGAATGGTATAGAATATGACGTCGAACCATCTGTTCAGTTCACTGTTCCTCGTTATATTTCATTCGATCAATTCATTCAATGGTTATGCAATGGATTGTCGATTGATAGAACTCAAGGGTTGGAAGTCATCTTTAGATACGACACTATTGGGTTTGAAGGGGCTACTTATTATGTTCGTGTCCCATTACAAAGTGAAATTGATTTTAGGTTTATGATGAACCTCGCTCTCCCTCTTCCTAATAGAGTGGAGCTCTTTATTCCTCGCCAAAACATCGTTCATATAGATCCAAATGAAGGTGTACATATTACACATGCAGAAGCAATTGAAGATCGAAAGCACTTAAGACATTCAATTTTACTCCTAAAGCATGCATGTTCTAGAAAAGACAGAATAGAGAGTTTAGAAAACACCAACCTTTGTAGCTCACTTATGTTGAACTCCTTGTGGTGTTTGCCTCTCCTATGCTCCTTGGACAACCTCTAGAGTCTTCCCCACTATACTCCGGGCCAAGAACGACTTGTGGGAGTCTATATAAGATAGGGAATGGGGAGGGAATGCTTGAAGCATCAAACAATGGAGAAGAATGAGAGATGAGAGAACTTTGAGTCCAAATTCCAGCAGTATAACATTAAGGAAATGGCTCTCTTGTGTTTGAATATGATTCAAACTCCTTTTAAAGACATTCTCCATGCAAAGCCAAACCTCAAGACACAAGACACATGGTGTATTTGCAAGCTCAAGTGGATTCTAGGTGTACATTACACAAGACATGCAACAATGCATGAGTGAGTTGTCTTTCCACTTTGAATGATCATGCATTAAGTGGATTTCCAACTAAATCCACTAAATTCAAATTGAAATCAAATTTCAAGCTTGAAAATTACCCCCAATTTCAATTCTAAATTGAAATTGATTGCTTGGTAATTAATTTGAAAATTTTCAAATTAATTTTGATATGATTAATCTAATTAATCTTTGTTATCTTGTGCAATTCCATATATATGATTCCTAATACATATATATAGTATTCAAAACACTTTTAAATACTTCATCTCTCATTTTCTAATTTAATTCATAATTAAATTATTGTGTCAAACACAATTTACGATAATACCCTTTTTCTCGATTTTGAACGATTCAAAGCTTCCTATCTTTTGTTCTAGGCTTAATTCTGATATGAGCTAGTAGGGGGACCTAATGGACCTATAGATCATGGGCTCCAACGATTCGAGGCTAACCGACTAATCTAATTGTCCAAGCTAGCCAACATTCGTTAACTATCGGGACACTCCACTATAGCCCAATAGTTGCACTCCCCTCACTATAGATATATTTCCGTCCACTTGATTTAACCATGATTAGTAAGTCGATCCTTCACAGGTTGTTCGTAGCTATAGCTAGGTCAATAAGCTGTTTTACCCCTATAGTACTTTTAGTTCCTTAAGTCCCACTGATCCTCTAATGAACAATTGGTTTATGGTCCAACCAATAAACCGAGTCCCTCTCGGGCCAATGAGAGGGCGGGATCCCTTTGTTCAAGCCCCGGAGTCAGCACTTAAGGGAACAACCTCTCTACTATCCCTTATTCGGGTAGGAGTGAATTCCTTCTTGCACGACTATGTCCCCAGCTATCTACCCGTTCCTATCCTTGAAATGGGAGGCTTATTGAGTTGGCGATACTGAGCCACTCTCACCTATGCAGATCTAAGGATAAGCCCGAATAAACAGGAGTTCATAGTTAGCTCAGGATTAAGATCGAGTTACCTAGGTCATCACATGAAATAGTCAGTCTCGTCAGTAAACGGTGTTATAAAGCGAGAGCGACTTATTTCTCGGTCCTGGTCTTATGCAAACTCATTGCATAGGACACCCCCACTCGCATGTCTCTACATGGACGATTTAGGATCACATCGTCTATACCATATATAAAGTGGGCCGCGTCTCATAGTGTCTCCAGAATAAGGTACCCAACCCTATTCCTATACTATAGACCTTTTTGGCTATTACTCAAGCTTGATCCACTTTTATGTCTCTACATAAAGCTCAAGTGTTCATCCTATAGCCATGGATCTTAGTTTATTGGATTTGGGTTATATATGTGCAATTTAATTTATTCAGTAATGACTTTTACTGAATCAATCTCGATAATACCTTTATCGAATAAGTATATAATTCGTTTAACATTCATTATCTACGAGTTTTAGGGCACCAATCCCAACAATCTCCCACTTGAACTAAAACTCTAGTTTAGTGGGATGTACTATAATATATAACAGTAGTGGATGAATAAATACTTGTATTAATAACGGAGTAAAAATACAATAAACTATGGCATCTAAATACCCAGTATACTAAGGTATCGATATACCGGTTACAATTCTCCCACTTGACCTAGATTATTTCTCGTACATATCTCGCAGACCTAGACCTTCTAGATGACTCTCGAACACTTTAGCCGTGAGAGCCTTCGTGAATGGATCAGCAATGTTGTCCTCCGACGCTATCTTCGTGACGATCACGTCTCCTCGGTGCACAATCTCCCTAATGAGATGGTATTTCCTTTCGATGTGCTTGCCTCTCTTATGGCTGCGAGGTTCCTTTGAGTTTTCAACTGCGCCGCTATTATCACAATACAAGGTGATAGGCAGATGCATATTTGGAACGACTTCCAAGTCAGTTATGAACTTCCTGAGCCATACTGCCTCTTTTGCTGCTTCGCAAGCGGCTACATATTCGGCCTCCATGGTCGAGTTTGCAATGCATCCTTGCTTGATGCTGCGCCATACTATTGCTCCTCCATTTAGAGTGAATATTGACCCCGATGTAGATTTCCTCGAATCTTTATCAGTTTGAAAGTCAGAATCAGTGTATCCTGTAAGGATCAAATCCTTCGAACCATACACGAGCATATAGTCCCTCGTTCTCCTTAGATATTTGAGGATACTCTTAACGGTTGTCCAATGATCAAATCCTGGATTGGATTGATATCTACTGACAATCCCTACTGCATAACAAATGTCAGGCCTTGTACACAACATGGCATACATTAGGCTACCTACTGCAGAGGCATAGGGAAAACGTCTCATGTCTTCAACTTCTTGAGGTGCCTGAGGACACTGTTCCTTAGACAATTTAATTCCGTGCATGAAAGGTAATAGTCCTTTCTTGGAATTTTTCATTTTATATCTAACCAACAATTTGTCGATATAAGATGCTTGAGACAGGGCTAGCGTTTTGTCCTTTCGGTTTCGAACAATTTGGATTCCTAGAACAAATTGTGTCTCACCCAAATCTTTCATTTGGAATTGAGTTGCTAGCCATAGTTTAATGTCAGTTAGATAACCTACATCATTCCCGATGAGTAGGATATCATCCACATACAGTACTAAGAAAGCTATAGAGCTGTTGATGATCCTTTTGTAAACACAAGGCTCATCAACGTTTTGTTCAAAGCCATAAGATTTGATCGCAGTATCAAATCTCATATTCCAGGATCTAGACGCTTGTTTTAATCCATAAATGGATCGTTTAAGCTTGCAAACTTTTTGCTCTTGATCCTGAGCTATGAACCCCTCTGGCTGAGACATGTAGATACTTTCTTCAAGATTACCGTTCAGAAAGGCAGTCTTGACATCCATTTGCCATATTTCATAATCGTAAAATGTGGCAATGGATAAAAGTATCTGGATCGACTTTAACATGGCAACAGGGGAGAAGGTTTCTTCATAGTCAATCCCCTCCCGCTGGGTAAAACCCTTTGCCACAAGTCGTGCCTTAAAGGTCTGTACCTTTCCAGCAGCGTCTCGTTTTCTCTTGTAGATCCATTTGCACCCTATGGGTCTAACCCCTTCAGGTTGATCTACAAGATCCCATACTGAATTAAAATGCATGGACTCGATCTCTAAGTCCATGGCTTTAATCCACTCGTTCTTGTCAACGTCATCCATTGCCTGTTTAAAGGTTAATGGATCCTCGATCCCGTCATCAGGTATGACGATTGGAGTTTCAGTTAAACCCAAATAGTGATCAGGCTGTCTAACAACCCTCCCACTATGTCGAGGTCCTCTTATTTCTTGAGAAGGACGTGATTGACTCGAGGTGCCAGTATCATCAACAACTCTTGTTGATGTTTCTGTAGCTTCGTTAGATAGTTCACTTAAAACGACTTTACTACGTGGCTTGTGATCTCTGAGGTGGTCTTCTTCTAGGAATGTAGCATTTGTCGATACAAGTACTTTATTTTCCTCTGGATCGAAGAAGTATCCACCTCTCGTTTCTTTGGGATAGCCTATAAATAGGCAAAATCTAGAACGAGGCTCCAATTTCTTTGGGTTTGCTTCTAGCACGTATGCAGGACATCCCCAAATTCTGAAATGTCGTAAACTAGCTTTACGACCTTTCCAGAGCTCAAATGGTGTTTCAGAAACACTCTTTGAGGGAACTACGTTCAAGATATAAACTGCAGTCTCTACTGCATAACCCCAAAACGAGTTAGGCAACTGAGCATAACTCATCATCGAATGAACCATATCCAACAAGGTTCTGTTTCTCCTTTCTGATACACTGTTTTGCTGAGGTGTACCAGGGGCTGAGAGTTGGGATGTAATTCCATGCTCTATCAAATAGTCTTGAAAACTTAAGTCCATATACTCTCCACCTCGATCGAATCGAAGTTTTTTTTATCGTCTTACCTAATAGGTTCTCAACCTCGGCCTTATACTCCTTGAACTTTTCAAAAGCTTCGGACTTATGATGCATCAGGTAGAGATAGTCATACCTCGAATAATCATCAATGAAACTGATGAAATATTCGTACCCTCCTCGAGCTCTAATGTTCATTGGTCCACAAAGGTCCGAATGAATGAGCTCTAAGGGCTCTTTGGCACGATAACCTTTTCCGGTAAAAGGTCGTTTTGTCATCTTGCCCTCAAGGCATGATTCACAAGGAGGCAACGAGTCGTCTTCTAACTTGTTTAGAAGTCCACTCTTGACCAATCTCCCAATCCTATTGAGGTTGATATGGCCTAACCTCAAGTGCCAGAGATAGGTATCTTGAGAAACTCTTCGCTTTTTAGGTTGAGTCTCAGCGGTTTTAAACATCTCGTGATTTAAAATAGCTTTAGACTCAATTGGTCTCAAAACATATAATTTATTCTTCAAGTTTGCAGAGCAAACATCAATACCTCTTTTAGTTATGAACGTTTCATTAACAGAAAAAAAAATTGAGTAACCTTGTTCTAATAAACAAGATAAAGAAATCAAATTTCTTTTAATCTTCGAAACTATGTACACATTATCTAATATCATGTAGCGTTCATTGGTGAAGAATAATTTTATGTCTCCCACTACAATAGCCGAGATGACTTCTCCTGTTCCAACTTTAAGAGTCATCTCTCTAGCTATTAGTTGTTGCCAGGAACTCATTCCTTGAAATGAAGAACATACGTGATTAGTGGCACCTGAATCGAGTATCCAGGCAGAATCGTCGTTTTCCACTAAACACGTTTCCAAGACTAATAAATCACATTTAGAGTCGTGGATCATGTTTTTCTTGGCTACGCAGTTAGTTTGAGGACATTCCTCAGTTGAGACCAAACCTAAATTCTTTGCCACGTGTTTAGCGTTTAAGCAAGTATTCTTAGTCGAATGTACTAAACCGTTTAATTTGGCATTTGACAAAGCACATACGTTTTTCGACATATTGCTGAAACAAATAAATTAATCTCTATTAAAAACATGCACTAAACCCATTAATCACATTTATCCAATCAGATTTAGCAAAAGCAATCATCGACCCATATATACAATTGATTTATTTTGCAACGATACTTCAGGGGTTTAGAATAACCTCTACCGTAGGGCAGTCAGCTACTCCTCCTCTGAATCGAGACAATCTCGGCCAAATACTATTCCTAGAATAACTCTTACTCCAATAGTTATTAGCTAACGTTAATTTGGTCAAGACCATCTTGTAAGTGTTACCCATCATTTTCAGATTGCAGAGGGCGGCCCCAACAATGCCACCGTAGGGAAGAGCTAATGTTGGGAATGGTCCTAGGAAACCCTATCCATTTCTGGAGTTTGCGTTGTTCCGAATCCCATGCGCAAGCCCTCCGTAGGGTGATCGCTCCCAGGGCGACTCGCAGGCAGCGCATAGGAATCTCACGGTGCAACCTAATGATTGAGACCGCAGGATACGTTTGACACGTTTCCTTCTCCCACTTACTATGAACACTTTCCCCATTCACCTTGATATTAACCCATGCAAACACCATCCGTAGGGGGACGCTCCCAGGGCGCCTCGAGGCCAAGCATGGATCTCACGGTGTGAACTCAGGGGGACGTGAGAGTAGAAACTTAATATGAATATTTTGTTTCTATACTTTTCCTCCCACTAAAGTGTCGTAACGTTTTAGGGTCTATTACTTAGGTAAATTCTGGCTAAATGAATCTATCTAAGTCTATGCCTTATTAAACAAGGTCTTTACACTAAATGTCTAGGCGAATTAAACTCTTTTAATAACCTAGTTACATTGCATGCTAGTAAGACTTTGGTTAATTCAACTCAGGTTCCGAACCATTTGCCGGGAGAGTTCCCTTATAACCAAGGTCTTATGTCCTACTTACTCAAATTTTAAAACTATTTAAAAAAAAAAAAAACTAAGTAAGACATATTTCTAATCCTATTAGAAAAGGCGATCTTAGATCTATTTCATTTTAAACCATTTGAAGAATGATAAGATCCTAAGATCCTATGTTAGCATGCAACTCTTTGTTATAGGTTTTATGGATTGTATTCATTAACTATTATAACTCTTATAACTTTTAATGAATTAACCCTATAACATGCTTTCTAATGGTGTTTAAAAGCATATAACAATCAATCATTCAAGTTATAAGAAAAGCACCATTTAGAAACAACCTATGTCTAGGTTTGTATAACGCTTTATACTACGATGTCTAGGTGATAACACTTTAAAACCTCACACCGCTCACGCATGCTCATAAAACTCGAGTTAACTTAACTCAAGAACCGACTCGATGCCCAGGTAGGAGGTGTTCCGTAAACCGTCAACTTAAATACCTCCAGCCTTAGACAACATCTTGTCGGGTGAGTTCTCTCGTAACCATTGTTTTACAAGATATCGACCTAAACTATGCAAGTTGATCGAATCGTTGAAGGTTCATTAACCTAAGTGAGCATGCACTTAATCTTGTTATAAATTTTAGATTTCTATCTCTTTTTATAACAATTATAAAAACAATCCATAACAAGCCTAATTTGAGAATAACACTTATAATCAAACTAATGAAATTTCATGCTTCATGCTTGGTTAATTTTATCAATTAATAATTATAACTATTATAAGAATAATCAATTTTAATTAACCATTCAAGCATGAATCTCCCTAAATTAATACAACACTTATATTAATTAAACATGAAATTTCCCTCGTGCATTTGAATTAATCAATAACACTTATTAAAATTAAACAAATGCATGAACATGCTTTCCTATGGTGGGGTTTTAAAACTATATGGCATGCTCATAATGCACATACATCCATTTAATTAAATCATACATTCACAATGCATAAAGTAATTAAATCAAGCTAAAATGGAATAGTTTGGCAATTTTTAAAAAAACACAAGCAATTTCACTAATTATTACAATAATAATTAATAAATAAACTTGCAACACGCCCGAGCTTCACGAACCATCCCGAACCGCTCATCCAAGCAATGAACCGGTCATGCAATGAGTGAAATGAGGCTGCAACAGACCGAGCCGGACCAAAAGGCAGCAACTGAACCGGAATGAAAAAAAACTGCTGCTCGAATTAAAAAACAGCTTGCTGGAATTTTCATTTTCTGCTGCGTCTTCTCCGGTTTTTCTTCAATTTTACAGCCTATATGGACTCTAATGACTCTATAAAAATTACAGACTATAGTACACACATTAACGCTCTTACATATCCGAGCAATTACAATTTCATGAAGGTTTGAATGCTCAAAAAATTGCCAAACCAGAACACTTCCATTTTAGCACACAAAAAATTCAATTTCAAAATGGTACCCACCAAAGCAAAATTAAAACGAATTAAGTGCTCTAATCATGCTCTGATACCGATTCTAGGTGTACATTACACAAGACATGAGTGAGTTGTCTTTCCACTTTGAATGATCATGCATTAAGTGGATTTCCAACTAAATCCACTAAATTTAAATTGAAATCAAATTTCAAGCTTGCAAATTACCCCCAATTTCAATTCTAAATTGAAATTGATTGCTTGGTAATTAATTTGAAAATTTTCAAATTAATTTTGTTATGATTAATCTAATTAATCTTTGTTATCTTGTGCAATTCCATATATATGATTCCTAATACATATATATAGTATTCAAAACACTTTTAAATACTTCATCTCTCATTTTCTAATTTAATTCATAATTAAATTATTGTGTCAAACACAATTTACGATAATACCCTTTTTCCCGATTTTGAACGATTCAAAGCTTCCTATCTTTTGTTCTAGGCTTAATTCCGATATGAGCTAGTAGGGGGACCTAATGGACCTATAGATCATGGGCTCCAACGATTCGAGGCTAACCGACTAATCTCATTGTCCAAGCTAGCCAACATTCGTTAACTATCGGGACACTCCACTATAGCCCGATAGTTGCACTCCCCTCACTATAGATATATTTCCGTCCACTTGATTTAACCATGATTAGTAAGTCGATCCTTCACAGGTTGTTCGTAGCTATAGCTAGGTCAATAAGCTGTTTTACCCCTATAGTACTTTTAGTTCCTTAAGTCCCACTGATCCTCTAATGAACAATTGGTTTATGGTCCAACCAATAAACCGAGTCCCTCTCGGGCCAATGAGAGGGCGGGATCCCTTTGTTCAAGCCCCGGAGTCAGCACTTAAGGGAACAACCTCTCTACTATCCCTTATTCGGGTAGGAGTGAATTCCTTCTTGCACGACTATGTCCCCAGCTATCTACCCGTTCCTATCCTTGAAATGGGAGGCTTATTGAGTTGGCGATACTGAGCCACTCTCACCTATGCAGATCTAAGGATAAGCCCGAATAAACAGGAGTTCATAGTTAGCTCAGGATTAAGATCGAGTTACCTAGGTCATCACATGAAATAGTCAGTCTCGTCAGTAAACAGTGTTATAAAGCGAGAGCGACTTATTTCTCGGTCCTGGTCTTATGCAAACTCATTGCATAGGACACCCCCACTCGCATGTCTCTACATGGACGATTTAGGATCACATCGTCTATACCATCTATAAAGTGGGTCGCGTCTCATAGTGTCTCCAGAATAAGGTACCCAACCCTATTCCTATAATATAGACCGTTTTGGCTATTACTCAAGCTTGATCCACTTTTATGTCTCTACATAAAGCTCAAGTGTTCATCCTATAGCCATGGATCTTAGTTTATTGGATTTGGGTTATATATGTGCAATTTAATTTATTCAGTAATGACTTTTACTGAATCAATCTCGATAACACCTTTATCGAATAAGTATATAATTCGTTTAACATTCATTATCTACGAGTTTTAGGGCACCAATCCCAACAATCTCCCACTTGAACTAAAACTCTAGTTTAGTGGGATGTACTATAATCTATAACAGTAGTGGATGAATAAATACTTGTATTAATAACGGAGTAAAAATACAATAAACTAGGGCATCTAAATACCCAGTATACTAAGGTATCGATATACCGGTTACACCAAATAGATCCGTTGAACACGTATCTGAACTTGATTATACACCGGAGGATGAAGCTGAAGATGACTCAAATGTTGCTAATGTTGATGAAGTGGGTGTGGATAATTTGGATGGAAAGAATGTAGACTCTGCCCTGGTCATGAATGAAGACGATGGAACAGAACCTGACAATGAAAGCACTGAAGGACCGTCTGATGATGATGGAGAGGAAGAGCCTCAGATGTATGGCGAGCACAAAATCCCAGAGTTTTTCACCCAACTGGACATGGCAGCCATCGATTCACTTCCTAACACAGGTGTTGAAAAAGAAGTAAGGGGAGATGATTTGTTGGTAAAAAGGGATGACCTTCAAAACAAAAAATGATTTGAAGAACGCTGTAAAGAGTTATTCCATCCTCCGTCATCAATATTTTAATGTTGTTGAAACGAACAAAAAGGTATGGGCAGTTAAGTGCAGACGGTACGTTCAAGGGTGTATGTGGCGACTTTGTGGCTCTTGGCTAAAGAAACATGGATGTTTTGAAATAACACAGTACAACGGGCCTCATTCGTGTGTATACGCAAGGTTGGGGCAAGATCATAGACAACTTGATGCCAACCTTATTGCTACTGAGGTGCATAACGTTGTTAAGTGTAACTTATCAGTAGACATAAGAACATTGCAGGAAATCATATTGACGAAATATGGATATAATGTGAAATACTCAAAAGTATGGGATGGGAAAAGAAATGTCATACATAACATATTCGGTGATTGGGACAAACCGTACCAGTTGTTGCCATCGTGGATCAACATACTACAGCTCACCAATCCTGGCACACGAGTTGCGTGGAGGTTACATGATGTGGTGGAAAATATCAATGAAATTGAAGTGGTGGAAAATAGTAATGAAAAAATATTTCATAGTGTTTTTTGGGCATTTGGTCCAATAATCGAGGGCTTCAAGCACTGTCGACCGTTACTTCAAATCGATGGAATGCACTTGTATGAAAAGTACAAGGGAAAATTATTGATTGCTACATTAGTCGATGTCGACCGACACATATACACTGTGGCGTATGCTATTATACCAGAGGAGAGTTCCGATACATGGGGTTGGTTTCTACGCCTGATTCGACAACATGTGGTTGGTGAGAGAGTAGGAATATGTCTTATTTCGGACAGGCACAAGGGTATTATCTTAGTGATTCGAAATGAGGAGAACGGTTGGACAGATGCACACCATTGATTTTGTTTGCGGCATCTTGCAAGCAACTTCAACGAACGGTACAAAGATAAGACGTTGAAGAAGCTGGTGTATCAAGCAGGTTCAAAGTTTAATGTCAATAAGTTCAAAGAATGCATGCAGGAGCTTCAAACAATTAATAAAGACTGCATGAGATTCTTCACTTCCCTAGATCCTGTACAGTGGACACAGTCACATGACGGTGGACACTGTTATGGTTGGTTGACCACGAAAGTTGTGGAGTGCATTAATGGCATTCTGAAGGGACCGAGGAAGTTGCCAATCACTGCACTAGTGCAAGCAACATTCTACCGTACAATTCAATATTTTTCCACTAGACGACATGAAATTAA
Organism: Luffa acutangula; assembly: GCA_036850905.1. Classification (NCBI taxonomy): domain Eukaryota; kingdom Viridiplantae; phylum Streptophyta; class Magnoliopsida; order Cucurbitales; family Cucurbitaceae; genus Luffa; species Luffa acutangula. Next base: position 29,588,532 of record CM072092.1, read on the forward strand.
AAAAAATCATTGGAGGCTGGACAACCCTTAACAAGGTAAGGAATTTCCATAAAACCACAATGTTCATTCCTACTCCTCTATGAAACTCAATAATAATTTGTGTCCAATTGTTAGGTATGTAATCGAAATGTTAACTCCACGGGAGACAAGGGTGAATGGTTTCTCAGTCAAAGAGTTTGACTACGATTTGGGTATTTGCGAAGTCACGACTTCAATAGACCCAATATCAATGAAAGGTGAAAAAAAAACATCACGTGAGGCTATATGAGGAGTCATGTGTTTGCAATAAGTGGAAAACATATCGAATTCCATGTTCCCATGCCATCGCTGCTTGCAAACGAATAGGCATCGATTACATGAAATTTGTTCAAGCTCACTATGCCTTACCAAATTATTTGGCATGCTATGCACCGCAGTTTACACCCATCCCCAATCAGAGTTGTTGGCCCGATCCAAACTTCTCGAAAGTGTATCCTAACGTCGAGTTGATGAGAGGGAAGGGTCGGCCATGCAGTTCTCGTATAAGAAACGAGATGGATTGGAGGGAGACAAGGGTTAAAACACGATGTGGAGTATGTAGGCAGGAAGGGTATAACCAAAGAAATTGTTTGCATCGTGCAGCTAGAAGGCTGCATTAATATTGAACTGTTGTTTACATTTTTGTTCATTATGTACAAAATATTTGTAACATAAGTGCTAAACGTTTTTTTGATATATAAGGCATATTATTCATTGTCTACAAAGTTTTCTTTTCTTTTAATATACGTGTAACTAATACTTACTCTTAATATACTTAAATGTCAATAGATGGGAGATGATATTACTACAGGTCCCTATGACCCATCTGTTCTACACCTACAGCCCAGTCATCGATCTGAACTGGTCTGGGATGATGTCTACTACAATGTCATGCATTGTAGACGTCATGAGGCTGTCCTCAAAAGGTTTTCCAGCCCAGACCCCCGGATTGAGCCATATCTACGAGCATCCGGGTTTTATGGTGTGTCACGTATTCAATTCATCTAGCTAGATTGACACTTAATTACTGCGATGATGGAACATTAGAGACAAGAGACACACACATTTCATCTTCCACATGGGGAGTGTACTATCACTCTACAAGACGTTGATGTACAGTTTGGCTTGCCTATTGAGGGGAAGGCGCTAACAGGGTCAGTAAACAAAGACTAGTCAGCTGTTTGTCAAGACTTAATGGGGGTTCATGTCCCCAATAGGGTATTGGATGGAGCTCGTCTAAGCCTATCTTGGTTAGCTGCTCAGTTCAATAATTTCGTCCATCTACTAGGCGACGCCGAGGAAGAAGACCTTCGACGTTATGTCCGAGCATATATATTATCATTTATCAAATACATGTTATTTACCGATAAGTCTAGCAGTAGGGTGCACCTAATGTACCTACCCCTATTGGAAGATTTTGATGAAGCTGGGACGTATAGTTGGGGTGGAGGATGTCTGGTGTTGTTATACAGGAACCTCTGCAAGGGTTCAGTTATAGATGCTAGAGAGTTGGACGAATCACTTATCCTGCTTCAATTGTGGATGTGGGATCGGTTCCCTACTGTAGCTCCTCAATGACGGTACCGGTATGAAAACCATTTAGGAGACCGGCCATTGGCAGTTCGATAAGAACCTTTTCTCAATATAACTACTTCTTGCGTTTCAACTTTGTTACAACAAAACTAACATTCAATTTCACATTTTTGTAGATGGAATGATGAGTTCTCTGTGATTAAGACTTCAACTCATATCTTAATCCAATACAAATACATCTTGGATACGATTTCGCAAAACCAGGTATATATAAGTTCAAATAATGAATAATTTATAATGTTGTGGAGTTTACTCGTACCTTTGATTTTCAAAATTAACCCTATGTTGAATAATTGTACAGATCATATGGGAGCCATATGCACACTTGCTCCATGTATTGCCCAACTATTGTCTCGTTGGTCAGGAAATTTGGACCACTAGAAGTCCACTGATATGTTTTTTTTTATAGTGGAGTGGCATTTTCCTGATCATGTAATGCGACAATTCAGGTGGGTGCAACACATATATATTCCGTGTAATACAGATATGGTGTTGCATTCATACAACTTGCGGGGTCGACATGAGCGAAACTGGACAACGTATTTGGCTCCATCCATCCAGATCTCGGAAAGTCGACATGCAAATGTAATACTCGGCCAACCAATCGAGTTTGGTGTTGACGTCAACCCAAATTATGATTAGTGGTAGACAGCGATCAGTAGACGATTCATCACCAAAGAAGGAGCACCATTCTATTACCTGGTAATACTTTGTTAAATAAGTTGAAATAAAAAATAATAATGTAATGTCATACATTCAATTGATTTTTTTTTAGAACAACAAGAACAATAACACAAGACTCGATAGAATGACTTACCAACATATGGCCTCCCTATATAAAATCATTCATGAGGACGGGGGGTGCACCATTTCCAAATGAAGAGGTCCCTGTTGAGCAAGAAGGTGCTCCTGCTCAGTAAGAAGATGATCCATCTGAGCAACACGATGATCCAACTCAGCAACAGAATGATCCACCAGAGCAATACGGTGATCCATTCCAGTATGAGTTCCCGTATGTGCCTCAACCACCATCACCTTTTCAACTATCATACCCACACCCATTTTTCTCTCCTGACTTACTAATGCAAACTCCTCCGATGTTTGCATCATTTCCAATGACCTCTCCATTCGACCATCCAGGATTAAGAACGACGGAAGAAGGTCAATCCATCCTCACATATTTATCATCCTCCTAGAGATCAGTATGTGACATATAGAAACATTAGTCAGGATATAAACATTAGGGATCAGGGTGATATTGTAAATATTAGAGGTCGAGGTGATCGAGGTCAATATGTGACTCATCGATCCAGAGCTAGGCAGAGTAGGAGATCGTCTTCTAGTCAGGACTCATAAGAATGATATTTGTAATTGTAAATTTCATTAATATTAGTGAATTTCATTTTATTAGACCTTTTTCACATGTGATGCACGTGGTTTTTTCCTTTTTAATATTAACAAAAAAAAACATAAAAATGAATAAATTAAAAATAATTAATCTTTCTCAATTAGAGTAAAATTTAAAATCTACCTTGAAGAAGAAATAAACACTATCATTAAAGAAAAACATATTAGTCAACGAAAATTCATAAGAAACACATAAACTTATTCTTTAATTAATGAAATTAAAAATTGTTTGAATCTATCTTAATCTTAATTTCAAAAGTTAGAAAGCAAGTTTTGGAACTTCAAAATACATTAAAATGCTTACTGAAATTAATCATTTAGTTGAATTTCAAAATTTAACAATAAATATATTAAAATTTTGAATTTTCATTTATAGTATTTTATTTTTTATAAAATGATTGATTATTTTACCTTGTGATTATTTTAACATGTAATGAAATGAGTCGTCGAATTTTCAAATTATCAAGTGACTAGAGCTTTCAAACCATGTATAATACTTGGTGTACACATTTGAGTAAATTCTGGTAGAAGTGTAGTGCATATTTGTATTAGAATTCTGATTTTGCTCGTGTTGGATTTGTATATATTTTGATTAGTTATGCAAACTTTGTTCTTTTCAATTTACTAAACTAAACACCAAAATGACACTACAACAAATTTGGCTTTTAATGTCGGGTAATGCCCGACATTAAAAGTCTTTAATGTCGGTCACTGACCGACATTAAAAACACCGACATTAAAAGTTTTAATGTCGGTCGCTTTTAATGTCGGGCATTGCCCGACATTAAAAGCCTCTTTTAATGTCGGTCGCTTTTAATGTCGGACATTGACCGACATTAAAAGCCCTGTCCGACATTAAAAGTATCATTTTAATGTCAGTCAATGCCCGACATTAAAAGTGAACTTTTTATGTCAGTCAAACACTCTTTGTCTGACATTAAAAGTTGCTTTTAATGTCGGACAGAACTTTTAATGTCGGTCATTGCCCGACATTAAAAGTTGTGACATTAAAAGTGTCCGACATTAGATGTGCGACATTAAAAGTGTCTGACATTAAAAGCGTCCGACATTAAATGTGCAATATTAAATAAAAAAAATTGTTGGTTACACACGTTGCTAACCAACAATACTATTTCTTCCTTTTGTAAAAACCTGTAAACAAAATAAAATTTCAATATATACACAAAATAAAATCTCAAAAGTATTTTTATACAACAACTAACTCAACGAATATGGATTTAATTAATAAATTATAATAGTGTATATAATACATGAAACTTTCCATCCATGAACCAATTTACAAAGAAAAAGTAAAATTATTAAACAAAATAAGTACACAACTCCTACGCTCTTTCCGGCCAAGTTCCTCTCCGAGCTCCTTTTCGAGAATATCCATTTTCATCAATCGCTTCCTGCAAAGCAGAAAATTCCACCCATAAGAATGAGATAAGAAAAAAAAAATCTAATAATGAAAAAATGATAATTCCACGGTTGATGAAAGATCAAAAAATGATGTCCTACCATGAGTCTTCATCCTGGTAGGTACCATTTTTGTGAAAATGAAGAGTAGGTAAATCATATATTTTTTTTCCATTGTCCTTTTAGCAAGAACTGCTAGCCTCAGTTGCTGCAAAATTCACATACGACTGCTAGGGGAATCTGTAGCCGTGACTTGAGTGTGTTAGCTCCCAACTTGCTTGTAATGTCTGCTCAATTTACAAAGAAATTAGCCAACCACTTACACTCTTCAAAACATAAACAATTATAACTGCTTGCTTAGTTTTGCCAAAAAAAAAAAAAAAAACTGGAGGACCACCACAACTATTCCAAAAATTAAAAGAACTCCATCAAAACATATGCTCAAAGAACATAAGAGTGAATAAGAAAGCAAGTACATTGGCAATGAGAGTGAGTTGGAAATAACCATTGGTGCCATTGTTTACAGGGTTGCAACAACCAATAACCAAAAAATATGTGCTACCTTGTTTGGATATCTACCTCAAGTATTTTCAAAATCCAAAACTAAGTTTTGAAAGCTAAAACAGAGGATATTAACAGGGTTTATAAACAAAAAAAAAAGGATGATTTGAAGTATATAAACTAACCTTCAGTGCATAATAGAGTCATTTATACTAACTCTCCTCAAAATTCATTTTCCCTCCTACGATAAATCGAACTTTAAGAAAAAAAATTATTAGGAGATCCAAAGGCTAGAAATAAATAGCCAGACCTCCAAAAGAAGGGAAGAAATTAAAAAAATATTGCATTACAAAACCATGTTGACATCTTTCTTCAAAAAGTATCAATGCCAGAACCATGATGTAGATAGTAGACACATTTATATACCAACTTAAAGTGTTCTCCTATAAATAAGATTTTGAAAAAACAGACTAAACCATATGTCCAAAGAGAAGAATTGAAATAATCAGACTTTTCTCACTTCTTAAAAATTCAGTATGTACTATAGAAAATATAGAAACTAACAAGCACTCAAGATCAGCAAACACAAGCACTACAGTACAAACACAACCTGCACACAGAGAAAGGCCTAGTCCACCAACAAACTGTGGAAAGAGCACAAACTTGTAAGAAGAGATACTCATCCAACGTTGTACAACAATAATTATAGATTGCCAATTGTGACAACAACATTCTGAATGCATAAAAAGATTATGTAATATAACTATGTGCAAAGATTAGAATCCAGGCCTCATATGCAACATCTGGCTAGTTTTATGCAGTATTGATGAATAGAGCAAATCTTGAAGGGGCCACCATGCAGATGTCTGTCGGAGCTCACCGGTGGATAGTTAGTTGTTGATATTAGACTTTATTACCTCATGAAGCCATGGGCAACATATATAATAAGCAAGTAGAATTCAGGTGAATTAAACAATGTAAATGTTTTCTTTCCAGTTTTTTCTTTTTCTAGCAGTTTTACTTGAGGTGAAGGACGAAGTACAGATTCTGGCAAGTATCGCCCAGGGGATAAGAGGAATCTTGAGTAGGATGCCACTTATTTTTGTCCATCAGCTGTGTGGTTAATGGTTTCACTAGTTAAGAAATTGTTTAAGTAACGTCTCACCCTACAAGCTCAACTAGGCACGATTCTTCTAGTGGTACATGCTAACTCGAAATAATGAGCCCTGCTAGGTACGAACAAACTCCCTTCACCTATCCGTTATTCATATTTTTTATCTCGTTAGCTATCGGTGGCCACCAAAATCTAATATCATTGTCCTTATGTTTTTCTTTTGCACCTATAAGGACTTGGAAACCTTAACCATTTCCCTAGGAGAGTGGTTTTCAAGGTAGCTACTACCAATTGAGTCTCACAGTTTAGTTACTCCCTAGTTCCTAACTTCCTATCAAGCATTTTCCTACTTAACTTATGAAGTATACTAGTGTTTGGCCCAGGGGGTGTGGAACTGTCCCAGAATATAGTCAGTTTTGCTTCTGGAGGAATGAAAAGAGCTATCCAATTTTTTCCACCTCCCCCACTAAACCAAACAGAAGCATTACACAACAATCCAACCAACAACAAAGAAATAATTTTATACAGACATCTCAGATCTACATTTTACAAAATTAAAAAGAAGCAAACAAAACAAAACAAACCTTAGAAGTAACCCCACTCAAAATCTTAAAATCAAACTGATCGGGCTCAAATCTACTGTCTTTTAATGTCGGATTTGCTACTCACGACCACCACGACCTCAGATCTGAGCACGAACAGCCACGACCACCATGGATTTGCTACCCACGAAGTACAACCACACACATCTACACTTTGAACACAAACCCACAAATAGAAAAACCCACGCCGTGTCGGAGGTGAAGAGCTCAGTGACCGACGGTGAGGGGAAGAGATGAAGTCGCCGCCGAGAAATGTGTGTTGGCCAGTCACCGCGTCGATAAAAAACCCACGCGTTTTGAAGACGAGAGAAAGGAACCTCACCAGAGATGTAGTGCTTCGAGTCGCAGCTAGTGAGCTTCTAGTCGGCGACGACGAGAGAAGACGAGAGAAGGGGAAAGTGAAGATGAGAGAAGGGGAAAGTGAAGATGAGAGAATGGGGAAGAGAGAAATGTCGGGGAGAGAGAATGTAAATTTGCAAGGGAGAGAAATTTTTGTTTTAAAAAAAAACACAAATAATTTTTTTTAAAAAAAAAAAGACTTTTAATGTCGGGCATTGACCGACATTAAAAGATCTTTTTAATGTCGGGCAATGCCCGACATTAAAAGTCCGAAAATTTTCAAATCCCGCCATCCGACATTAAAAGACCGCGCGTTTTTTTTGTCCGACATTAAAAGGTCCGCAAATTTTTTTTCGTCCGACATTAAAAGCATAATTTGTTGTAGTGTGATATACCTAAAACTTATTCTAAAAAAATATGATGTAGGTAACACCTATTTCTTATCCAACATAAATTTTCTCACTTCTCAATAATAAAATGAGAGGGAAAAAAAAAATACCCATCATTAGCTGTGTCAAAATCAATCACTTTCTTCAAAACCATCTTCGGTACTTCTTTAATCTAGAATGCATTATTTTCCTCAATTTAGCTAGATTATGAGTAACATGATTTTCTTCTATAGGTGAAAAAAATAATTTTCAATTTGAATACATTTTTTCTATCCCACATGGCTTCTAGCACCATTCTATTATCAACTAATTATATATATTTTATTAACCCCAATACTTCTTCATCTCAAATACGTCAAAGAATAAAAAAAGAAATCATGCATATATATAAACATAATACAACATAAAAGTACAAAAAATAGATATGCAAAGGTGTTTGACAATTCCAATCAATTTGTTCAAGACCAATTTATTAGAGAAAAACTTGCATGATAACATATTTATCAACAAAAAAAAAATGGAAGTAAACAATTGCTCATAGAAAAAAAAAATATAGACCAAATGTTGATGAACTAGATTTTTTTTTAAACCATAGTTTTTACACTTTAAAAGCAAACAATTCTTCTAAAAAACGAACCATTAAAGGGCGTTAACGTGGTGTGTAGGATTAAATAAGGGCAAAATACACTTTTAGTCCCTGAGGTTTGGGTTAAGTTTCATTTTGGTCCCTGAGTTTTCAAACTCAACAATTTAGTCCCTAAGGTTTGGTTTTAGTTTCATTTTGGTCCCTCCATCAATTTTTCCGTTAAAAAGTAACGGTTTGCTGATGTGGCACCAATTTTTTTATTTAATTTTTTTAAAATTTTAAAATAAAAACAATATAAAATTAATAAAAAAAATAATTTTTATTCCTTTTTCCTCCTCTTCTTTTCACTGTCTTCTTCTTCACTGTTATCGCCGAACCTCCTTCACTATCATCGCCAAACCTCCTTCACTATCATCGCCGGAAAGCCACTGCAGCTGCCACCGAATGTCGGACGTTGCCAGCGGTCGGCGATATTTTTCTTTCTTTCTCTCTTTTCTTCTCTTTTCTTTATTCTTTTCTTCCATTTTCTCAACACTTTCTTTTTTTTTTTTTAATAAAACAGAGGGAGAGGGAGAGTGGGGGAAAAAACTTTTCCGGCGCCGGCGACGAGAGGTAGACGGTCTCCCTCCTCCTGTCACCGGCGAGAAATAGAGGACGGAGCTTGCGATTTTTTTTCTTCTCGAACTGAAACTCGCGAACTCCGTAACAACTCGACGACAACCACGAACTTAGCAAATTTGACGTGCGTTTCCAGACCTGAAGCTCACGAACAGCTCGACGGTGTGGTTTTAGATCTGAACCTCACAAGCTTAGCAGATTTGAAGCGCACAAGCTCGACAATGCGGGTTTATGATTTTGCAGCCAAAAAAGTGCCTTTAACCTACGATTTTCCCTCTTCTCTTCACCTCCAACGTCGACGACAACACTGGTTCAGATCTGTCGCACATGCCACCACACCACACCCGACGCAGCCCCAAATCGAAGCCATCGCCGGATGAAGGGGGTTTCTCTCCTTTGTTTTTTCCTTTTTTTTTTAAAGAAAAAACAGTAAAGAAGAAAGGGAATGGAGGAAGAGGGAAGAAGAAGAAGAAGGGGAGGAATAAGAAGAAAAGATGAGAAAAAATAGAGAAAAAAATCACGACGATGGCGTCGTCGTCGGCGTCCGGCGTTCGGCAGTAGCGGCAGTGGCTGTCCGTTGATGAGAGTGAAGGTGGGCTGGTGATGATGGTGAAGAAGAAGCCCATGAAGAAGAAAAGAAAATGAATTAAAATATTATGTTTTTATTAATTTTATATTGTTTTTATTTTAAAATTTTAAAAAAATATTTTTTAAATAAAAAAAATTGGTGCCACGTTAGCAAACCGTTAGTCTTTAACGGAAAAATGGATAGAGGGACCAAAATGAAACTAAAATCAAACCTCAGGGACTAAATTGTTGAGTTTGAAAACTCAATGACCAAAATGAAACCTAACCAAAACCTCATGGACTAAAAGTGTATTTTTCCCATTAAATAATGCATATAATTGTTCATTACGTCGGTTGTGTGTTCTGGAAAGGTTTGAAACCGCTTCTCTAAATAGGCATTTAAAGTGTATTAAAAAAAGGCATTTAAAGTGTATTAAAAAAATGACACTTAAGCAATTGAAAAAAAAAACATTTAATAAAATGGTATTGTGGGTTTGATGGGAGGAAATTCAAACTTTGAAATTTAAAATAAAAAAAATATCATTATTATGTTATGATTATGCATTTATTACAATGATTAAACCAAATAATTTAAATTTACAAAAAAATCGTTCCTGATTAGACAATAATAGAATTTACAAATAAATCAGTTTTTTTTTTTTTAAAAAAAACGGAATAAGGCATGTCACGCCTCTTGAAGAGGCGTGACATGACCACTATACTGTCACGCCTCTTCGAGAGGCGTGACAAGAGCAGGTCGCGCTTCTTGAAGAGGCGCGACACATGCTTTTTCGATATAACTTCAAAATCCATCGTTTTTTCCCAATTTTTTCATTTACTACCTTGCATTTCCAAAAAACCCCTTTAAAAGATATTGATGATAGTAATGAGTGGTTGATGGGAAGAATGGATGATGATCTTGTATTCGATGATGATTCATTGACATGGGACGATGTTTCAAGAGCTGCTGGAGCAAAAGAACCGCTCTATTATTCTAGGGCTAATGCCTCAAGAACCAAGATTAAAGCTCCCGCTCCATGTTCATCCTCCACACGACCCCGACCCACACGCACAACAGTAAATTTGGATGACTCTGAGACTGAAGAAGAAGAAGAAGATACAGAAGGCTATAAGTCCAATGATGGAGAGAATGAGGACGAAGATCAATTTAGTGATGATGAGTTTGATCTTTAGGACTTTAGATTTTTATTGTTGATTAGTGTTGTATTGTATTGTTTGTTTGTTTTTTAATTTTTGTGGAGTATTGACATTTGACTCTATGTTGGAAGTCTGCTATTTGAATCTTGTTAATCTTTTATCTATTTTTCTTGTTTAAAAACTTCATTACTTCCCATGAAAGTGTTTTATATACATGTATATATTTTTTAATTTTTTTTTCCTTAGTGCACCTTGAGCATTTTAAAACACTGGGTATAGTGATACCATTATGTAATGGGTATAGTGACGCCCTAGTTTATTGTATTTGTACATTGTAAATATGTTTATGTATTATAAATGTATTTATACACTCACTGCTAAGATAGATTATTGTACATCCCACTAAACTAGATTTTTAGTCCAAGTGGGAGTTTGTTGGGTTTTATGTCCTAAAACTCGTAGATAGTGAATGTTAACGAATAATACACTTGTATCAATAAAATGTTATTGAGGTTTATGCAATAAAGTGTTATAGTCATATTAAGTCTATAATTTCACAATAAGACCCAAATCCAATAAACTAAGATCCAAGGTTATTTGCATGTAACTTGAACTAGTATGTGGGGCATACGAGGATAAGTGTGTTCAAGAAACAACCTAAAAGGTCTATAGTACAGGGATAAGGCTGGGTACCTTATCATGGTAACATTATGTGATACGACCCGCTTTGTATTCGATACAGACGTATTGATCCAAGGCGTCCATGTAGGAGACATGCGAGCAGGGGTATCCTATGCAATGAGTTTGCATAAGACCAGACCACGAAATAGTAAACCACTAGATGTAACACCGTTAACTAGTTAGGTTACTGTTTCAATAGGATGACTTAGGTAACTCAGTCTAAATTCTGAGTGTGTCATGAACTCATTCTCACGAGGGATTGTCCTTTGATTAGTACGGGTGAGAGTGACCTACACGCCGACTTAATAAGCCTACCTTCTTGGGGCAAGACCGAGTGTGAGGATGGGGACATGACAAAACATGATGAAATTCACTCATTCCCACTTCTAGGAGAAGTAGATGCGTGTTCCCTTAAGTGGTGACTCCGGGTCTTGAACAAAGGGATCTCGCCCTCTCACTTGCCCGAGAGGGACTTTCTATTTACTGGTTGGACTATAAACAGGTTGTTCATTAGAGGAGCACTTGTACTTAAGGAGACATAGATAACTCAGGGGTAAAACGGTAATTTGACCCAACTGTAGTTACGAACACTCGTGAAGGATTGACTTACTATTATTGGTTAATATCCATGGACACAAACAACATTCTACAATGAGAAGAGTGTAGCTGTGGGTTTTTAGTGGAGTGACCCACAGTAAATGAATATTGGTTAACTCGATTAATGAGCTTAGTTAGTTAACCTCATATCATTGGAGCTTCTGATCTGTAGGTCCATTAGGTCCCCCTGCTAGCTCGTAAAGAGTAAATGAGAACAATTTATCTTGAAAGAATTTGAATAGTTCAAATTCATCTTGGGAATCAAGTTAATTGTATGAGATACAATTAATATAATGTATGGTGATACATTATAATATAAAGTTTAATATGAGATTAAACTTTATTAATTGAGAGAATTATATATTTGAAAGAGCTCAAATATATGACTAATTATATGTGTGACATTTAATTAGTGAATAAATTAATTAATTATGAATTAATTAATTATTCAATTAGTTCGATTAAATTTGATTGAATTAAGTTGTAATATATGAGAGATATATTAGAATGTGATTCTAATATGTAATTAATTAAATATGAGTGATGTTTAATTAATTAATTTTAAATTAATTAATTGCTAAATTTAATTTAGTTAAATGTGATTTAATTAAATTAATATTTATAGATTAAATTTAATGTGAATTAGATTCATATTAAAACTATAGGTTATAAGAGAGACACACATTTATGATTCAAGTGTTTGATTAATTAAATATGTGATATTTAATTGGTCAAAGAATTAATTAATTGTGTTGTTAAATTAATTTAATTAAATGTGATTTAATTAATTTTAATTAAAACTATAGTTTTTTTTTTAAATAAATCAAAACTATAGTTTATGTGAGGGCAATGCATTTAAATATGATTTTAAGTGCTAGTATGCTGAATTAATTAATATGATTAACTGATTAGCATATAATTAATTAATTTAATTAATTTAAATTAATTTTTTTAATTAAATTGGTTATGAGGTAACCAATTAATAGAAGTCTCACGTTGGAGGGGTCGGAGATACACTCTCTCAGTTTCTTCCTGCAGAATCAACTCTTTCTAACTCTATCAAATTTTTCTCTCAACAAGAATTACAGAGAAGAGTTTTTCTCTGTAAAAATTCCCTCTCAAGATCGTGATCCCACAACGATATTCTCAATCTCAGAAAATAGCGGGGAAACCAAGTGGTGGTGTTCGTGGTTGATTTCTCAGTTGCCAACGAAGGTTTTTTGCTTCTCTTTTGCCCTTTTAGATTAGATCTAAATGCTTAGCCTAATTGTATTTTGAACATTTTCCAATGTACCGGTATTTTGATTGAACAAAATTAAATACGATTTGGTCCAATTGCTTTCTCTTTAACGGAATTGGGAATTCGAATCCTTGAAAAATGAAATGCGACCGCATTTCTAGGCAGAGGCAGACAGTTATGAGTCCATCGCGGGTCGTTTTGAACGAGTGTTTTACGATCCTAACCAGGTGTTTTGACTCTGAAACTGACTGGGCCACCTGCTAGCATCGTTTTTGTGACTCCTCAACCACTCCCCATGCTATAAAAGGCCACGATTTGAAGGTAAATTCAAGCATAACTCACTGGGAAGAAAAGGGTGGTGACAGAACCCTAGTAGACGCCCATGAGTAGAGATGCCCGAGGTCCTTACTATAAGACAAAATTCTAACCCTTAGTTAGACATCAAACCCGATTGTTTGTAGAGATTTCACTCTATTCCCACCTTGTGAAAGGAGAGTAGAGTGTCCTGAGAACTCTAGAAGGTTTGGATAAAGTGAAAAACCCCTAGTTGTAGCTATTGCACAATATTTTTCCAGCACTTGTTTCTTTTCATTATTTTGTATTCTTTATTCATTATTTCATTGAAAAGTTGTTCATTTTCATTGTATTCCATCATGCATAGCTAAATTCCATTGAGGGGTTCGGTATAGTGAATTCCCTTATGATTTAAATAGATTGAAAGTGCTTATTTGCCTAAGTTCTATTTATTGCATGTCATCCTTTATTGATTATCATTCTAATATTTCTGAGTTTAACTTGATCACTTAGACTTTGCATGCTATGTGAGTTTGAATCTGAAAGGATCAAACAATATTGGTTCTCATAAAGGTGATATAGGAGAAATGTCTCGAGAGAGTGTATTCGGTTTTATAGGGGAAGATCGCCTTATAACAACTATAAGATTGTAGGTTGCATGCATGAACAATCTATGTCGGAGTTGAGTCACAAAAATGTGCATAATGATACTCGCTTAGCCTTCTAACAGTTCTTGGGAGCAAGACCAAATAAGAGTTAAACCTGACCCAATGCATAAGTAGACTTATGTTAAATAAGTCATTACTAGAGTTATTTGCCTTAGGGTTGAAACTATATTGAATACCTCGCTTTATTATTATCGTTATTTATTTACTTGTTTGTTTATTTGTTTTACAAAACCCAACATCGACTATTTCTTTTGGTTACCTTTCAAAAGCAATTTAAGAGCAGTTTCTTCTTCAAATTTGTGTTTCCAACTTAGTCTCTATGGGATCGATACCTTTGGAATACTTGTTAGAGATTTTATCACTACATGCGATAGTGTATACTTGCACTTGGTTGACTGGAGTCACTATCATTCATTGTTTACCATCTTTTCTAACATCCATCTTCAGTCTGCCTCGCATCAATGGTCATTGCGAGGTTTCAGATGGTCATTATGTTATGCATGAGGGGTGGCGACCGATCAAGTTAATTTAATTAATTATGTTAATTGCAGGGCTCTGGGTTAATTGGTTAATTAAACACGTGTTAGTGTAAGGGGGGTCCTCCGAGTAACCAAGAAGCTAACCGAATTCATAAAAGCTACATTGAATGATATTTAGAGAAAACTAGGAAGCCAAGTAGCATAACATTCAAGCATAGGAAATCTCAATTCAGCGATCCCTTTTTATTATTGAATTCCATCTTGTTTCTTTTTATCGTATGTTTTACTGTTCTGCCTTATTTAAATTCAGTATTTTACTTTCTGCTGCATCTATCTATTCCAACCCCCTTGTTGTACGAACACAAAATTTTGCATCTGCTAGATCTTCTTCCATGTGTTCGACCCGGTCACTATTTCTACAAAATAGTTGTAGTATCGTGGATTATAAATTCATTTGACACGAGTCCTGGCAGCCGTCCTGTCATGCTTGCAAGTAAATAGAGGACTGCACTAACACATGAATTAAGTGAACAGAAACGTTCTTAATTCTACGCCAAACACGTGTAATATCGGGAGGGAATCACATGTTTATTTCTCGCTTAGGTATTAGTATCTTTGCATTCTTTGTATGCACTGCAAAAGAGGTCACTAAACGCATGTGGTAGCTGCAATGAATGTCTTGATATGCTTTGAATCTTTGTTTTTGATCCCGTCGCATCCTCTCTTATTTATTTTTGTTTATCGCATGATCCATCCCTTTGTCTTAATTATTCAATCTTCAGTGCCATGCATTCGAGTATAGTAAATTAAAGTGTTTAGTTTGCTTCATTCTCCTTCCCTGTGTTCTGACCTTGGAATACTCCAGGTATTACTTGGTATTGCATAATTTATACTTGGATTAATGCGTAACAGCGACATATTCTCTGATAATTCAACATAATTAGGAGTGATTATAGTTCAAACCAATATCCCTCATTAAAAATAATTTAAAAAAGGCATCGTCACCTAAAACAACAAAGCGACAGTTTTACATGTGTAAAAAAAAAACAGGCCTATTTCCGTAAATATTAAATGGGGCAACAAGAAAAATGACTATAAATAAATAGGTGGCTTGAAAAATGGCTATGAACGTTTATAAATTAAATAGATGGCTAAACAATTTACTGGTTAATAAATCCCTATTTGTACAAGACAAAAATGCCCTCCCAACAAACTTCCTAACGTGTTCTTAACGTTTAAAACCAAAATCAGAGATTAAGAAAGATAAAATACACCCCTACAAAATAAGTTGGAGACATTTTAGGAGGTTTGAAATTAAAAAATCCCTAAAAATAAGTTTGAGACATTTTAAGAGGTTTGAAATTAAAAAAATCCCTAAAAATAAGTTGAAGACATTTTAGGAGGTTTGAAATTAAAAAATCCAAGAACACAAAATTATTTTGAAAATCAGACGATGTATCATATTGTTACTACAGAAAAGAGTTGTTCCCCGTAAAAAGGAGTAAATACCTTTATTGGGGAAGTTGTACAAAGTTCAACCCCCTTCAGTAGAGAGAAACACCTTCGAACTCCATTAATCGGAAACAACAGTCCTGTCAATAGGAAGATTTACTACCTGCAACTAAGAATACCTAAAAATTTTTAAAAACAAATAAGAACACAGTAATTATGATACCTTAGCTGCTGCAATTATGAGTTATCATAACACTGCCCACCCTCGCACCACAACCCTCCATTCCCACCATTTCCCCCTTGAAAGACTTAATCCTCCATTTCCCACCATTTTCCACCCCCCAACACAGAGTGTATCCCAATCCCTACCTCTCGCATCGCGCCGACGACCCACATCCGCCGTGCCGACGACCTTCTTCCGCCGTGCCGTCGATTCTCCTTCTGCGCGAGGACTGTACAATTTCTCAGAAATTCAAACCAAGGTAACAGCTTCATTTCCATTTCCCTTATATTAGCAACAAACTGATACATTCCCCCAAGATTTTAGGGATTTCGTTATTACATTCCCCCGAGTGGTATGTACTGATAAATATCATTTCTATTAGACATGAACAACTTCATTCCCATTCCCTTATATTAGCAACAAACTGATACATTCCCCCGAGATTTTAGGATTTCGTTATTACATTCCCCCGAGTGGTATGTACTGATAAATACCATTTCATCGTTATTACAACTTCTCTGGAAAAAGTGTGCTTGTGGTATACTCATATGTATGTGTACGTACACATTGACATGTCTAATAGAAAAAATGCTTTGATTTGTCTGTACTATTATATACATCCATGGAATGGTCTAATGTGTCTACTTATGTGTATACACTTAATCCCCTGTATTTGAGTTAATCACCCCCTGTATCGTGTATGTCTGGAATGCCCAATAAAAATACACTTTGTCTTTGTCTGTGTTGCTATATGCAACCATAATAACCCCTCGTACCATGTGAAGGGAATAAAAGTCCCCACGCAGCGGAAGGGCATCGATTGGACCTTACGCCGTATATTAATTAACATTAAAAACCGTTACGAAAACTCAAACAAAAACTTTAAACTAACTTTAAAGCCGCTGTAAAATCGGTTTAAACATGCTAAAATAAATCTAAATTTATTTTTAAAACTTTTCTAAAGAAAAGAGGAAGAACCGTTACAAACCTCCGTTGTAGACTTGACCGTTCTTCGCCAACGAAGCTCCACGAGCGAAAACGCAGCAGCCGCTTCAAGGTATTCTTCGTTGGAAATTCTTCTTTGATTGACACAATAACCACAGAGGTTACACCGGTATGTCTCTAAGTCTAGGAGGCCAAAGACTTGTGGGAGTCTTTCTCTAAGAGGGAGGCTAGAGAGAATTCTAGGTCTTGTCTTTCAAGAGTGTCAAGTGTCATGACCAATTAGGTCTAGTGTTCTATTTATAGAAGAGAGGCCATGAATAAAATATTCAATTAAATCAATCTTTTCCAAAATTGATTCAATCTTTATTCCTTAATTAATCAATCATGATCAATCAATTCCCAATTGATTAATCTTTTCCATAAATGACTAATTTCTTCCATAAGTAATTAGATCATTCCCATAAATGATTAATCACTTCCTTAAGTGATTAATTATTTACATAATTGATTAATTCATGGTTAATGAATTCTTTAATTAATTAACCACCAAATTAAATATCACATATTTAATTTCCGGCCTTGAATTAATTAATTTTGCCCAAACACTTTTAGGACTTAAATTAATTAATTCTTTTCAATCTTCCATAAATTTATATTTGAACTTTTCAAATATTAATTTCTCTCATAATAATATATCAATATATATTATATTTATTTCCCTTAGTAAATTGAACATTTTCAATTTACATTTAATTACTTAGTTGCCTCAAATTACTTTACGAGCTACCAGTGGGACCTTATGGACCTGCAGATCAGAAGCTCCAACGATGTGAGATTAATTGGTTAAACTCATTAACCACAATAATCAATATTCGTTAACTGTGTGTACATTCCACTATAGACTCACAGTTGCACTCTTCTCACTGCAGACATATTTTCTGTGTCCACGGAACTTAGACCAATATCGACTAGTTAGTCCTTCACGAGTGTCCGTAACACCAGCTGGGTCAAATTACCGTTTTACCCCTGGGTCACCTCTATTTCCTTAAGTACCAATTCTCCTCTAATGAACAATCTGTTTATGGTCCAACCATTAAACAGAAAACCCTCTCGTGTCATTGAGAGGGTAGGGCCCTTTGTTCAAGACTCGGAGTAACCACTTAAGGGAACACTCATCTGCTTCCCTAAAGTCGGGAAGGAGTGAATTCCATCTTGCACGATTATGTTCCCAGCTCCCCATTCGATCTTGTCCCCAAAATGGTAGGCTTATTGAGTCGGCGTATTGGCCACTCTCACCCATGCAAATCAAAGGAAAATCTCTCATGAGCAGGAGTCCATAATCAACTCAGGATTAAGACTAAGTTGTCTCGGTCGTCCTAGTGAAATAGAAAACCAACTAGTTAACGGTGTTATAACTAGTGGTTACTATTTCGCGGTCCGGTCTTATGCAAACTCATTGCATAGGATACCCCCACTCGCATGTCTCCTACACGAACGCGTTGGATCGCAGCGTTTGTATCAAATACAAAGTGGGCCGTATCCATAGTGTCACCAGGATAAGGCACCCAGTCTTATCCCTATACTATAGACCCTTTAGGCTGTTTCTTGAACAATGATCCCATATGTCGCTACATATAGTTCAAGACTCATATTACAGCCTTGGATGTCTAGTTTATTGGATTAGGGTTATTATTAGGCAAAGACAAACATAAAATAACTAATAATAATTAATGGAAAAATATATCAATATTATTTCATTAATATCCGGTCAACGGTTACATTCACTATCTACGAGTTTTAGGGCATAAAACCCAACACCATGTTCACCTGAATGCAAATACCTGATGAAATGCCATAACTGATATCTGTCTATAGTATTACATACATACGTGTTTCGCATGCATCCTGTGTGTATGCATACTTACCCCAGTCCCACCCCCCATATGAGTTATATATACGCTGTAGTTTATATGTACTGTCATCTGTTTGTATGTACTGCTACTTACGACTTTTATTGTTGTTCTTTTGTAACATGGATAATGAGGGGCAAAATGTGAGGGATAAAATCTTTTTTTACCGTTGGAAAAGCTAAACCTAAGCCTAAAAAATAGGTAGATCTTTTTATACACTTGAACACAAACCGCCAACTGAACTCCCTATAAATCGGGATTCATCCATCCCGAAAAAAGGGGGGAGAAACTGAATGAAAACAAAAAAAAAATCTGTTAACAGCGTTTGTCTATAGTCGTATATACTAGGGGTAAAAATGTCAAAAAAAATCTAGAAAACAGTTCTTGAAAGTGTGGTGGCCACCCCTGCAAATTTTGAACATTTGTAGCCAAAAAACAAGAAGGTTTTTTTTTCTAGCTATTTAGCACAATTCCCCATATTAAATCAAGGACGTTTTTGGGCCATCATGCATGGTGGGCTTCAATGTCGGTTGTGGCCCGTTAATAAAAACAAAAACTTGGGCCTAAATAGATGACGGTTTTGAACCCTTCTTAAAGGGTTCCATCAATGACGGTTTGGGCCACAACTAAACGACGTCATGCGTGTGAAGGTCCAACTAAACGATGTCGTTTTCGTTACTCAAAACAATGCCATTTTTTTTCATAAGTCCAAAGCGACGTCGTTTTGGCATTATCGGTAACGAATTTTTGCCCTATTTTGTTTCCTTCTTCTATTCGTCCAAGCCAGCCGTCATTTCTTTCAACCCTACCTCATCATTTCTTTTTTTTTTTCTTTTGAAACACCGTTTAGCTTCTTCGTTCTTCATCAATTCTCCCTCAAAAATCCTAAGCATCTCTACCATTGAAGTTCAACAACTTCGACTGAAGGAAAACGACGACTGCAACTATGAAGGACGGTACTGCAATTTCGATGGACGGCGACTGCGAATTTGATGGACGGTGGCTACGAGTTTTACGGCTGGGTTGTTCGACTAACGACACTTTTGTTTCAGTTAACGACTAACGACGTTGCAATTAAGATTTAGGTGCCTAGGGTGTTTGATTTTGGCTAACGATTCTTCTTAACAGTACTGCGGTCAAGAGGTTGCAGCTGTGACGTTACTAGTTTAAAGGTTTTTCTTTCCCTCTTTTTATTTATTTTAATATTAAGTTCATTAAATTTTTGTTTTTTGTTGAATTTAATGTATAATTTGTTGTATGAATCTTACATTACCTTAGAAATTATATTTGTGTAAATGTATGATTTTTTTTACTATCAAATGAATTCTTAAGCAACTACAAGGTGTAGAAAGGAGGTCACTCAAATATAATCTCATCAATGGAATTACCTTTGCATCCCCCCTCTTGCTTAAAAGTTGGTTTTTCCATTCCAAAAATCCTCTCAAGTGACTCACATGTTACAATAGTTAATGAGCTTAAAGAAATAAGTTCTGCCACCACATTTGACGAGAAAATGTAGCTTAAACTATTGAATTCTCAAATAAATATGTTCCCAAGATTGCAAAAATTTGCAATCAACCCACTATTAATTTGCATCAATGGAATTAAAGCAATAAACATTCAATTAATCAATCTAAAATCCAATGGCTACATCAATCCCTAAGGTATACAAGCTTAGCTACTCATGTTTTTGCAAATATAACAAAGGCTTGAATAAAAAATCCATTAAAAATACATCACAAGAGTAAAGGAAAGAAAGATAAAAACTCGAGTCCTTTAGATGTCGTACGTCCCCATCACGATCTCCATGAGTTCTTACTTCGAATCCCACTTGCCGCAAGCCAATTGCATTCTATTTATAGGAAAGTCTGGGCAGCGTCGATATGCTATGGACAACGTCTCGACGTTGTGTCTTTGCCGCCTCATTCAAAATAGGAAAAACCGAGAGCGTCGAGACGCTCCCAGCATAGTGTCTCGATGTTGTGCTTTTTGGACTTTAGGCTCAAGCTGGACTGCAGCAAGATCAAGTCGCCAAAGGGGTAGCGCCTTGACGCTGTCCTCTTGGAAATCTTGGTTGCTGCAACATCTCCTTTGCTCCTTTCTTCAATTCCTTTGCCTTTTCAACTTCCAAAGCATTAGATTATCTTCCACAATCAATATTTCATTCCAAAACTCGATTCCTAATAAATTAATACAAAAGAGTATGAAATTGGCCAAATAAATCTCTAAAACTAACAATAAAGTACCGGGAAAAATAGCTCAATACGTGAGCTATCAAACACCCCCAAACTTAAGCATTTGCTAGTCCTCGAGCAAACTAGGAGTTAGAAATAGGTTGTAACTGGATGAAATTTTATAACTCAATCCTCAAGGCTCAAATGTCAATAGTGAAGCAATCAAGAGACATGCACATAAGGCCCAATAGGAGAGACAAATCAAAGTTTTTCCCAAGATTATCTTGCAAATGTGAAATCTATCTTAGATTAGATTGAATTCTACTAACTCGGGATTGGGTTATAAGGCTCTCAACTTATCTTCCCTCTCCACTGGCACTAAAGATTTACTAATGGACTGAATGGAACAAATTAGACTGTTTTTCTCCATACCTAGGTGCTTTAAATTAAAACTAAATCATGCATTTATAACGGGACACTAGCTTTCACACACCTACTCAGGGGCGGATCCACGAAGGAGCAAGGGGGCCTCCCCTCGAACTTCAAATAAAATAAAATATATATATAATTTGCCGCAATGCTACATTGGCTTAATGGTTTTTGCATAGGTGCGCGTGAATGTGCCCCCCTTTGCCTGGTCGTGAGTTCAGATCTCATCAAATACATATTTGACCTTCCATGTTTTCTCCGTTTTTTCCATTTTTTTATTTTTTCCCCATTTTTTTCCGTTTTTATTTTTTTTAATTGTTCAATTTTTGTTTTTTTTTAATAGTTCAATTGTTTTTTAAAGGCAACCATGATTTAGAGTTTTGATGGTCGTTAATAATATATGATTTTTCAAACATAATAATTTAAACTTTTAAAAATATATATTTTTATGTTTTTGTTTAAGCTATTTATCATTTCATCTTCGTACTTTGTGACTTATTCTATTTTAGTTCATACCCTTTCATTTTTTCAAATTTAGCATATGTAATTTCAATAAATCTTTAGGTTGGTCATTATTAATTTGAAGTTACTTTTTATAGAATTTGATAAGCCAATAATCATAATTTTCACTTAAGAAAAGGCACCGTTGTTAATATGTTTTCAAAATTTGTTAAGTGAAAGCTAATAAAGACTAAATTTGTTTTGAAAAAAGTTAACCGTTGACTAATGTTAAGATTATTAAAAGTGGAAGGATTATATTTGGGCATTTGGAATTATTGAGAATAAAATATAAATAGTTCCAAAGTACAATGACCAAAATGGTATTTTAACCTAAAAGGAATTTGAAACGAGTTTATAAATTTCTTTTTAAAAATTAGGAAAAGAAATCAATTCTACCCCTAAACGTTGGGGTCAATTAAAACTTCAAACTAATAATTGTATCAATTTAAATTCTAAACATTTATAATCGAATTTTATGTCTAATGAAACAATAAACTTTCAATTTTGTATTTAGTAAGTCTGTAAATTTTAAAAAATGTAAAATAAGTCTCACCTATCAAACACAAAATTGAAAGTTTAACATTCTATTAGACACATTTTTAAGTTTAGGCATTATAGACACAAACCCAAAATTGCAGGGACTAAACTTGTAATTTAACCTAATCGATATTATGTAATTTAAATATTGTATCAATGCTTCTAAAGTTACATTTATATGAACTAGTGCCCCCCCCCCCCCCCGTAACATAAAATCCATGATCCGCCACTGCACCTATTGCAAGGATCCATAACTCGAGTTTAACCCTTGGTTGGCCTAACTAATCACAATAGGGGTAGCTATTTTTTTCCTAAAATATTATTAAATATTGCATAGCGCGCATAAGAGATGTTATATTATTTTCTTCCAAATTTAGTAACAAGAGTGATGTTTCCTTTAAGCATATAAAACATATTTTCTAACATGCTAAATTGCAAAGAGGTGATAACAAGAATATGAAAGCAATAATTCGCTCATAAGCATTCAATTCTAGCCCTAAAACAAGAAGAATACTCCACTAATGAAAGACATCTCCTAGAACATGGAGATGTTGTAAATCCTTCATATTTCAAAAGTTTGAATGGAAGCTTGAGGTATTTAACTTGCATAAGACGAGATATTTGGCTCATTATTGGATTGGTGAGTCAATTTATGGAATCTTCAACAATGACTCCTTTGAAAGTGAAAAAGAGATTCTTTGTTACCTCACAGGTATGCTCAATTGACTATGGATTATTTTATTCATCGTCTAGAGAATTATAGCTTGAAGCTTATTATGATAGTGATTGGGTTGGAAATCTTAATGATCGAAAAAGTATAAGTGAATATGTGTTCTTTGTTGGAAATACTGAAGGATTGGAATTCTCCAATTCCGTAAAGCGGAAGCGCAATTGGATCGTTTCTTAGTTAATTTTGTTTTCACCAAAATACCAATACATTGGAAAAAATTTAGAAAACTATTCTAAATCAATTATTAAGGCTAAGCATAAAACCTTAGAAATAATTCTAAAGGGGAGAAGCAAACTGTTGGGTTCCTAGAGTGAGTAAAAATATGGTATAAAAATACTCCAGAACTCTATGCAAGTAAACACAGTCTGCAACAAGTAATAAGTATTATCAATCCAAGGCCTGAACTAGCTTCCACTTTATCTATTTTGTATAACTCTTTAATGGTTTCAAAGATGGTAAAAATGATTGGTTTTTATAAGAATAATGTTGAAGCAAAAGAAATGACAGAACAACAAGTAAACAAATAGACAGATAGATTAGAGACAGACGCTGGTTAGGTTTTAGTAATTGTTTTAAAAGATGCTCTAGCAATATTATTGATCATGCAAACTCTCGCAGTATTATTAGCGGATTCCTCCCGGAACTCCGGATTTTTTGGAATGTGTTTCAACCCAATGAAGTACGATCGATCAAGCACTAGGTAACTGGCTATCCCTAGCTCAGTCACTGGCGTTCACCAATACACAACGATTGTAGTGTGATTAATCGCCACACACTCTCTAAATCATCCCTGAAACTAGAGAGAGGTATTCATACCGGCTGGCCAGGCGGGCATAAAATGGAAACAAGCACAACAATTAACCAAGATGCAGTAATCAATATATATTACTAAAGTTAAGCACGTCAATCACATTGTTCCTAACCAACACCTAAGCTACTTAGTTCATAATATGCATGGAGATGCACACTACAATCTAAGTAGACATGCCCATAATTACAAAATAAAAAAAGGAAATGTTAATCTCCTCGTTCAGCTTGCAATGATGTCTTCTAGGTGATCTCCAATCTTTCTTTACTATTCGGCTCCCAAAGATGGAAGGAACTTTCCAAGAATGGAATGTTTTCTCCCAAAAGTGGAATGACTTTGACTTAGACGGCAACTCCCTTTTATAGAAGGATAGAAGGCTTGAATTAGGTCAACCTGGACACGTGTAGGGCTCTTCTTGCTCCTTTATCACGAGAATAACTCAAAAGAATTTGGTTTGTCAACTTGGCTAACGAGCTGTGACGTGGCAGTTTTGCTCCCAGTTTTGCTGCAACACAGAATTTGTTTCCTCCAGTCGCCCAACAATATAATCTGCACAAAATAGTTTCCAAGGCTTCCATTCTTCCAAATGGGTTAAAACATATAATATCCATCTAAAACCAACCCTATTAAGCACAAAAGACACACAAATCCCTATATAAACGAGGCCTAAATAACTACCTTTTGGGTAGTTATCACACCCCCAAACTTGAACTATTGCGCGTCCCGAGCAATACTAACTCACCTTCCCTTAAGAATGTAAAAACATTAGACAAAGAATTAGCTTAACTAAATCAGACAATCCAACACTGCCTTTAACCTTTACCTGAGCACTCTGCAAAACCAAGCTCTGCTGCAGCAAAATGATTCCTCCAGCATGGACAAATAATCACCACTTTCAACTCTATTCTAAGAACTTACCCCAACCTAGCTCTATTATCAGACATTCAAAACACATTTTCAAGGGGTTCATATTTTTGTTTTTCAGACTTTAAGCAGCCCTACAGTCATAAACTCTTAAGCATGGGATGACCCACTTTATGGTGCAGTGCCTCAAGCTCGTTACCAACTAGGCTCAATACTCTTTATAAAGCTCACAAATCCTTAGTTATTCTATTTCTTGCCCCTCAGAATGGCAACATTTTATGATGAAGCTCACCTAAGTTCTGGGAGAAAGAAAAACTGCTAGATCATCATCCATCCTCCAAAACTTTTGCTCCATGAATTTTCTCAGCAAAATTTTCAACAACTAATTTTTTCAGCAAATAATTTTTCTCATTTTTCACATTTCCTAGGTCACCTTTTGACGCGAAGACAAACTGTGGGTATCACAAATGTCCCCGGTTACTCAATAACCTAACAAAATTTTAAATGAAGGAGAGCAATGCTCGAGCAAAACAATTGGAGTAGCAAAAAGTCCCCCAAACTTGAATTATTCATTGTCCTCAATGAATCATTAATTTTGCAATTTATACCCCCAAACTTAAATTCTTCTATCTGAATTTTAAACTAAGCGTGAGACTAGAACTAAGAGTAAAGTGGATCATAAAAGTCGACACTACCTCCAAAATCTTCTTTGCCGCAGCAACCGTCCAGGCTATAAGAAATGCTCAAGCAAAAGGTTTCTAGAGATCAGAATACCTTGATCTAATTAAGCTTAACCAGTCCAAGCTTCACAAATTCAGAAGAAAATAGTTAAGTTAGTGAAACTCAGTGCTTATAGAATAGAAACTTCTGGAAATTTCATTAGAAACATGAAAAAGAAATTACAAAACAAATATATTTTTTCAAGAAGCGGAAAAATTAAAAGAAGCAAACATAACATCAACAGAAGAGGTCAAAAATGCTCGAGCAAACAAAAAGTCAGAACAAAAATTATGCTCGTGCAGGGCCAGTTCATCCATTAGTCATCTTGGCCCTGTTCATTTTCATTCTCCTCTTCTCCTCTTTCAATCGGTGGGGGCGAAATCCAGGGGTTCAACAGATCCTCAGGGAATGCAGGAAGGGCTGGATATGGTTTTGAAAAATTCTCTTGCACACCTTCTTTAAACCGGCATCACGATTCTTAACATAGTTCCAGAAGGTTAAAGCTTGTCTTTCAGCAAACTCTTGCCTGCTGGCCGAAAGCGCCAGTTGTTCTAGAATCGTGTGGATGTCGTAGACAAGGCCTCCTTGACGTACCTCTTGCACACGCTGGAGCCGTGCCAAATTTGGCGTGTCTATAATTCCCTTGTCAAGCAAAATTATATCCTCTGGAACCGTGGGCGCTCCTGTCCTGCTGCATAGCATCGTGATTGTGTTCGGAAAAAACAGTTTCCCCACTTTCTTTTTCCAACATCCAGAAATTTCACTAGCAATGATCTTCCCTACGTCAATGCTGAGAGAACACAAAATTCCAAAAGCTAGAAGAACCCGTTCCCTGGAGATTGTTGAGTCGTGAGTTATTGGAAGCATCCTTTGTCTGATAAATCCCATCCACGTGTTCGCTTCCCTTTTCAAATAAGCCGACTGGAACGTCCTTTTCTCTGTTTTGGACAGTTGCCACTATGCCCCTTCAATATCTACCTCTCGCACGGCCTTACTCAGCTGCTCACTAGATGGCGCTACAGCCATCTCATTATATGTCGCATGGGGAAAATTCTGAAGGTTATACAGTGCGTTGATAGCACTAGGACTCCAGTATACCTCGACTCCTCGAACAATCACCTAGAAACCATCTTCTTTGGCAATATTAGCATATAAATTCGTGCACCACCTACACGTTTACAGACTCAGGCTTCGCATAAAACAACTCCCAGCCGTGGTCTGCAATACCGGTTCTTAGAAAATGCGGAAGATCACCGCTGAATCCTCTCTCAAATAAAAAATCTCTTCTCAGAAGCTCAGCATATTTTGCTCTGGCAAAATTGTTGACGAAGCGATCATACGGTAATTGAGGCTCCTCTATTTCATCGTGTTCCTCCGATACTTCAGCAACATTTTTGCCATTTTCTGCTCTTCGCTTGAGCAACCGCTCTTCCTTAGCTTTCTTCTCAGCTTCTTCTCTCACTTTTTCCTCAGCTTCTTTTTTCTCTCGTTCCTCTCGCTTTGTGCTCTCTTTCTCAGAATCCGACGATGATGGTGATGGGGTATCAGTTTGAATCACCTGAACGCGCCCAGCCTTCAGCTTAATGCGGCGACGTCTCGGAGGTTAGGCCATGACGACCTGAACTGGCCCTCTTTCAGTCGCAACCTCTACCTGCACATCCACATTCTGTTTCTCTTGAATTTCCTCAATATGTCCCTCTTCTTGAACTTCCTCTTTATCTGCAACTCTTTGCTCAACCTCTTCTAGGTTCTGTACATCAGGTTCTTGCGGGTCTTCTTCAACTACTGTGGTAGCAACATCATCCGTCGCTTTCTGTAGAGCCTCCTGACCTTCGGTCCTCTGTTGCCTTCTCTTTCTTTTCGCTTCTTTCTCCTCTGGCGTCTTCTTCTTTTTCGTTTTCGCTTTCTGTACTTCAGGGGTAATGGGTACCTCTTCTTCCTCATTCTCTCTCTCTTTTCTAGCTCTCTTTTTGGCCATTGAAGATGCGAGGATGTGACAGAGAGTAACCACAAAGAAAGAAAAATGCAAAAGGCAAAGATTTGAATCAAGAAGATGAAGTGAAACTTACGTACCAGAAGCTGCTAATAAATAGAGCTCCAGCAAATTGAATCCTAACTGAAAGATCTTGTCCTCATTAAATTGAAATTACCGTTTTAAATCGCATGCAATCGGTAGAACTAAACCATCAAACGGTAAAATATGGAATTCAAACGCCCATGGTAAATAATTATGCGTTGTCAAATAACCAGACCGTTGGATCATTCCTGCATGACACGTGGCAACATCCATGCAATCTACCTGCCCAAAGAAAATTCAAAATCTAACGGTAAAAATAATTACTTCAACAAACCCCTTCCTATTCGGACGATTTGCTCCAGCCATAACTTTGCCGCAACAACCTTCGGAACCTGAAGAATCTTAGATACGAAATTCAAATTTTTCAACAGAAAAATCAAATTTTCAAATTCAAATTTAAATTTAACCGATCAAATCAAATCTAATCCCTTTTTTATTTTTTATGAAGCTGAACTAATTAGAGAAAAATCTTTAAACGCATAATTAAAAAAAAAAAACCTTTTGGCCAGTTATCACAAACATACCGTCACTGTCATCTCTGAAAAATCAAGAACGCCTTTCTTGATTTCATAGGGACCAAGCGTCAACAATTGGGACACCACCAATTGATCTTCCCCGCAATAACTCTGAGATTAGGAACGTTGTTGTGGGACTACCTAATCTTGAATGGGAAAAAAACTCTAGAGAGAAAATTTTCCCTAGAGTTCTTGGGTTGAGAGAATATGAGAGGGAGACAAGAATGACCTTATGGTGGCCATATGTTGTAGTAGGTAAACCCTAGGGTTAGTGTTCTATTTATAGGAGAAAGACCATGAATAAAATATTCATTTAAAATCAATTATTTCCATAACTGATTTAATCTTTTCCATAATTAATCAATTCCATAATTGATTAATCTTTTCCATAAATGATTGATCACTTCCATAAGTGATTAAATCATTTCCATAAATGATTAATTACTTTCATAAGTGATAAATCATTTCCATAATTGATTAATTTCCAATTAATTAATTCTTTAATTAATTAATCACCATATTTAATTCCAGACCTTCTATTAGTTAATTAATTAATTACCCAATTAAATATCATATATTTAATTTCAGACCTTTAATTAATTAATTCTATAATATGAATCAAATTCATATTAAAATTTGAACTCCTTCAAATTCTCTTATATCCTATAAATTTAATATGAATCAAATTCATATTAATATTTGAACTTCTTCAAATATTTATTTCTCTCATAATGATAAAGTTTAATTTCAAATTAGACTTTATATTTTAATGTACCAGGATACATTATATTAATTTGTATCTCATACAATTAACTTAATTCCCAATATGAATTTGAACTATTCAAATTCTCTCAAGATATAATTGTTCCTAATTACTCTTTACGAGCTAGCAGGGGGACCTAATGGACCTACAAATTAGAAGCTTCAATGATATGAGGATAATTGATTAAAGTAATTAATCACGCTAACCAATATTCATGAACTGTGGGTCATTCCACTAAAGACCCACAGCTGAACTCTTCTCACTGTAGAACATTTATGTGTCCACGGATATAGACCTATACCGGTAAGTTAATCCTTCACGAGTGTTCGTAATCACAGCTGAGTCAAATTACCGTTTTACGCTTGTGTTACAGCTGTCTCTTTAAGTACCAGTACTCCTCTAATGAACAACTTGTTTATGGTCCAACCAATAAACAGAAAGTCCCTCTCGGGCCAGTGAGAGGACGAGATCCATTTGTTCAATTCTCGGAGTCAACACTTAAGGGAACACTCATCTACTTCTCCTAGAAGTGGGAAGGAGTGAATTCCTTCTTGTGTTGTCATGTCCCCAACCTCCCACTCGGTCTTGTCCCCAAAAAGGAAGGCATATTGAGTCGACGTATTGGCCACTCTCAACCATCCTAATCAAAGGACAATCCCTCATGAGAAGGAGTTCATGACACACTCAGGATTAAGACCGAGTTACCTAAGTCATCCTATTGAAACGGTAACCTAACTAGTTAACGGTGTTATATCTAGTGGTTTACTATTTCATGGTCCGATCTTATGCAAACTCATTTCATAGGATACCCTCGCTTGCATGTCTACTACATGGACGCTTTGGATTAATGCGTCTATATCAAATACAAAGCGGGTCGTATCTCATAGTGTTACGAGGATAAGGTACTGATAACTGTCCGAAAGGTAGTTATTTAGGCCTTCATTCTATAGGGATTTGTGTGTCTTTTGTGCTTAATAAGGTTGCTTTTAGATGAATATTATATGTTTTAACCCATTTGGAAGAATGGAGGCTTTGAAAGTTATTTTGTGCAGAAAATACTGCTGAGCGACGTGAGGGAGCAAAATCTGTGCTGCAGCAAACCTGGGATCAAAACTGCCACGTCACAGCTCGTTAGCCAAGTTGACAAACTGACTTCTGTTGAGTTATTTTCGGGATAAAGGAGCAAGGCGAGCCTACCATGTGTCCAATTTAACCTAATTCTCATCTTATAAAAGGATGAGCCGTCAAAGATAAAGGCATTAATGATTTGGAGACCGAATCAATTGGCCGGAGGCCGAATTGACGGCAGAATGGAGATCTAGAAGACCAAGTGCGATTCCACTAAAGGAGATGAAGTTCTTCCATGTTCTTGGTGGTTTGGAGCAGCCGTTTCATCTCCCCAATTGCTAAAAGGATTAGTATTTCTTGTGTATTTTGCATTATGGATGTGCTTATCGAGATTGTAACGTATTTTATGTTTTCAATCATGAACTAATTGCTTTGTAGGCATAGGTTAAGAATTATATGATTGTTATATTTATAAAATCTAGAAATTCTATTTGATCATGATCATCTTGAATTATTGTTGATCTTTAGCTTCATTATGTGCCCACCTAGCTAGCTGGTATGTATAACTTCTCCTAGTTTCAGGGATGATTTAGGAGTTGTGTGGTGATTATTCACGCTAGATCATTGTGTATTGGTGAACGCCAGTGACTGAGTTAGGGATAGTCAGTTGCCTAGTGCTTGATCGGTAGAGCTTCATTGGTTTTGAAACATATTCCAAAAAATCTGGAGTTCCGGGAGGATCCCGCTGATAATACTGCATGAGATTGACGGATCAAAAGAATTGCTGGAGCTCTTTATAAACAATTACAGAAGTCTTAACCTGTGTCTGTTTCCATTCTGTTTTCTCTGTTGTAATCATTTACTGCTTTCGTATATATTTTGTTTCAACATTTTAAAAACTCAATCAATTTAACCAACCATTTGAAATCACTAAAAAGGCAAATTAAATCAATAGAGGTAGGCAATTCAAGACCCTGTGGATACGATAAATACTTATCACTTGCTGCTAGATTGTGTGTACTTGCACAGTATTTTGAAGTGAATTTTATCTATATTTTTAACAACTTCAGAATTGCAACAAGTTTTTGGCGCCGTTGTCGGGGACTTGAAATTGCTTATTTGATTGATTTTTTTTTTAGTACTTTTGGTGATTTGGTGCGTGAACTTTTTGATTGTTTCTTTTTGTTTTGTAGGTGTGACTTTGGTGTGTGAGCGATCCCCTTCGGATTAGATTTTCAAAAAGAAAAAAAAAATTCAAGTGAATCTCGAAGAAGAACTGTGTGATGTAGCAAAATCCGCCCCTGGAGCAAAATGGACAGCAAAATAATCATGTTAAGAATCCTATCCTTGTAGAAAATGATAGGGACGGAGTCATTCGAGAGTATGTTTTTCTCAATTTTTGACGAGTTAAATCCAGTGATAATGCAACCAGTTATTGAGTCATTCGAGAGTATGTTTTTTTCATCATTATTTGATTATGTTTTTTTATGTTATTTTTTATTTCTTTTTTGTTTTGATATTCTTTTGATTTGATTTGATTTTTATTCGATTAGATTTTTATTTTATTTATTTATTTATTTATTTTATTTTGTTGGTTAGTTGAGATTTGATTTTGAAGGATTTTATTTTAAAAAGATTTTTCCAGATTTTAAATAATATATCTTGTGGATGCTATTTAAAAACAAAAGATTTGATTTCATAGTTTTGTTGAGAAGATCGGAATTTTATTCGGTTAAGATTTTTTTTTTAGAGATAAGATTATAACTTTATCGTTGAGATTTTATTGTTGTTAGTAGGATAATTAAGTGGGCATGCAGTTAACAACCAAAGATGTCATGTGTTGAGCAGAGGGCAACTGTCGTTATGGTTGTTACACACAGAGGGAGTACAGTAAATGGAAGATCTTACCGTTTGACAGATAATAAAAAATTTCTATGAATCCATGAAGTTAAAACGGTAACTTAAATTAATTAAGAGATAATTAGGGGCTAATTATTTGTTGAAGATCTTTGAGTTAGTGCCCTATTTATACGATCTCCCATTAAGTACGTTTTTCACTCTTATCTTTTATTACTACTGATGTGATTTTTCTGTGTGTGTTATTATTGTAAGGAAAAAAACACGAGCAAGGAAAAAATGTTGAGACTGTTGAGACTGAGATGGAGCTGAGATGAAGAAGTTGAGCTTGATGAAAGATTCTAGTACGAGAGATTTATCCATGAAGAGGCATGACAAAAATATCAAGAAATCCTTAAGCAAAATGTTCTAATGGAGCGCGACTTCGATGGTGGCAAAGAGCTCCCACAATTTCTTTGAGCAAACATCACTAATAACGTTTGTGAACAGTTGTGCGCAAAGCTGGAGCCCACTGTTGATCAACTAGAATGGGAGTTCTACGCCAACATTGATGAAAGTGAAGGATTCTTGGTTATTGTTTGAAGAGTTGCTGTCGACTGGAGCCCTAGAGTGATTAATTCTCTATTTAATTTGCAAGACTTCCCTCACGTTGTTTTCAACGAAATATTAGTTGCTTCTTCAAACGAGCAACTGAATTCCCAGGGGAGGTTGTCTAGGATGAGGGCAAGAATATTCCAGTCAGCATACTTGAAGTGTGAGGCTAACACTTGGCCCAGCTTTGTCAAGCAGAGATTATTGCCTACAACGCTTCAAAAAGGTGAGGCGTGTGAAGGTGGTTTGTTGTGAGGTGTCCATAGAGTGCTGAAGCAACTTGAGAGGATGTTCAGTAGGCCAGTATTCACTAAAAGACAACTTCAAACCTACTAGAGTTATGATTGTTGAAGGTGAAGGATTGGAATTCCCAATTCCGTTACAGCGGAAGCAATTGGACCGTTCGTAAATTAATTTTGTTTTACAAAATACCAATACATTGGCAAAAGGTTAAGCGATGAGAAACATACCTTCGTTGACGACTCTGAATTCTTCAAGAACGCCTTTCTTGATTGCTCCGCAACAACGAAGAACACCACCATTTGATCTTCCCCGCTATAACTCTGAGATTAGGAACGTAGTTGTGGGACTACCAAATCTTGAATGGGAAAAACTCGAGAGAGAAAATTCTCCCTAGAGTTCTTGAGTTGAGAGAATATGAGAGGGCATTATGGTGGCCATATGTTGTGGTACCTAAACCCTAGGGTTAGTGTTCGATTTATAGGAGAAAGACCATGAATAAAATATTCATTTAAAATCAATTATTTCCATAACTGATTTAATCTTTTCCATTAATCAATTCCATGACCAATCAATTCCATAATTGATTAATCTTTTCCATAAATGATTGATCACTTCCATAAGTGATTAATCATTTCCATAATTGATTAATTTCCAATTAATTAATTCTTTAATTAATTAATCACCAATTAAATATCATATATTTAATTTCAGACCTTCTATTAGTTAATTAATTAATTACCCAATTAAATATCATATATTTAATTTCAGGCCTTCAATTAATTAATTCTATAATATGAATCAAATTCATATTAAAATTTGAACTCCTTCAAATTCTCTTATATCCTATAAATTTAATATGAATCAAATTCATATTAATATTTGAACTTCTTCAAATATTTATTTCTCTCATAGACTATAGTTTAATTAAATCTCATTTAATTTAAACTAAATTGAATAATTAATTAATTCATAATTAATTAATTCATCTTCTAATTAAATACCCTATATTTAATTAGACATATATTTGAACTCTTTCAAATATATCAATCTCTCAATTTAATAAAGTTTAATCTCAAATTAGACTTTATATTTTAATGCATCATTATACATTATATTAATATGTATCTCATACAATTAACTTAATTCCCAATATGAATTTGAACTATTCAAATTCTCTCAAGATATATTTGTTCCTAATTACTCTTTACGAGCTAGCAGGGGGACCTAATGGACCTACAGATCAGAAGCTCCAATGATATGAGGTTAATAGATTAAACTCATTAATCAGGTTAACCAATATTCATTAACTGTTGGTCATTCCACTAAAGACCCACAGCTGAACTCTTCTCACTGTAGAACATTTCTGTGTCCATGGATGTATACCTATACCGGTAAGTCAATCCTTCACGAGTGTTCGTAATCACGGCTGGGTCAAATTACCGTTTTACCCCTGTGTTACATCTGTCTCCTTAAGTACCAGCGCTCCTCTAATGAACAACCTGTTTATGGTCCAACCATTAAACAGAAAGTTCCTCTCAGGCCAGTGAGAGGACGAAATCCCTTTGTTCAAGTCCCGGAGTCACCTCTTATGGGAACACTCATCTACTTCTCCTAGAAGTGGGAAGGAGTGAATTCCTTCTTGTGTTGTCATGTCCCCAGCCTCCCACTCGGTCTTGTCCCCAAAAAGGAAGGCATATTGAGTCGGCGTATTGGCCACTCTCACCCATGCTAATCAAAGGACAATCCCTCATGAGAAGGAGTTCATGACACACTCAGGATTAAGACTGAGTTACCTAGGTCATCGTATTGAAATAGTAACCCAACAAGTTAACGGTGTTACATCTAGTGGTTTACTATTTCGTGGTCCGGTCTTATGCAAACTCATTGCATAGGATACCCCCGCTTGCATGTCTTCTACATGGACGCCTTGGATTAATACGTCTGTATCGAATACAAAGCGGGCCGTATCACATAGTGTTACCAGGATAAGGTACCCAGCCTTATCCTTGTACTATAGACCTTTTAGGTTGTTACTTGAACACCAATCCCCGTATGTCCCCACATACTAGTTCAAGTCACATGTAAACAACCTTGGATCTTAGTTTATTGGATTTGGGTCAAATTGTGCAATATTTAACAACAACACTTTATTGTAGAAACTCAATTACACTTTATTGAAACAAGTATACAATTTGTTCACATTCACTATCTACGAGTTTTAGGGCATAAAACCCAACAAACTCCCACTTGAACTAAAACTCTAGTTTAGTGGGATGTACAATAACCTATACAGCATTGGGTGTATAAATACATGTATAAAACATATACAATGTACAAATACAATAAACTAGGGCATCACTATACCCATTACATAATGGTATCACTATACCCATTACATTTCTCCCACTTGCCCTAGATTACACCTTTGTACATATCTCGTAGATCTAGACCTTCTAGATGACCGTCAAACACTTTAGCCGAGAGAGTCTTTGTAAATGAATCAGCAATATTTCATTCAATGTAATGTGTCTACTTGTCTTAGGTTGCAATGTTCTTTTGAATTTGCCACAACACCACTATATCACTATAAAAGTGTGATGGGCAAGTTCACATTTGGAACACATTCCAAATCAATCAAGAACTTTCTAAGACAAACAGTCTCTATCGCTGCTTCACAAACAGCTAATTTTTCGGCCTATACGGTCAAGACTGTAACTATGTCATACTATAGCTCCATCGTAAAGAGTGACCACAAATACTGATGTAGATTTCCTCAAATCCTTATCAGTCTTAAAATCTGTGTCAGTGTATCCTATAAGGATCAAATCCTTAGTCCCATACACGAGCATATAGTTCCTCGTTCTCCTCGAATACTTGAGGATATTCTTAACAGTTTTCCAATGATTAAATCTTGGATTAGATTAATAGGTACTGACAATTCCTATTTCATAGGACATTCGTCTCATCTCCTCAACTTCTTGAGGTGTCTTAGGAAACGGTTTCTTAGACAAAAAGAATTCCACGCCTGAAAGATAGTGAACCCTTCTTGGAATTCTGTATCTTATATCTAACTGACATCTTGTAGATATAAGTCACTTGAGACAAGGCTAGCTTTTTGTTCTAACGATTCCTAACGATTTGGATCCCAAGAACAAACTCGGCTTCTCCCAAATTTCCATTTGGAAATGAGCTGCTAGCTCCTTTAATGTCAGTAAGATAACCTACATCATTCCCAATGATTAGGATATCAATCATATACAACACTAAGTAAGCTACTAAACTATTGATGATTACTTGTAAACACAAGACTCATTAATGTTCTGATTAAAGCCAAAAGATTTGGTCACTATATCAAACCTTATATTTCAAGATCGAAATGCTTAGGTCAATCCATGAATGGATCACTTAAGCTTGCAAACCCTTTTGCTTTCGATCTTGCTGTATGAACCCTTCTGGTTAAGACCTTTAATGTCTCGTTTTCTCTTGTAAATCCACTTGTAACTAATAGGTGTTACCCATCAAGCAGATCTACAAGATCCCAGATGGAAGTGAAATACAAAAGACTTCATTTCCAGGTCCATGACTTTAATCCATTAGTCCTTGTCAACATCATTCATTTTCTTTCTAAAAGATAATGAACTCACTATGTCATCATCAGGTATGATGACCTAGGCTTCAATCAAGCTTATGTAACGTTCAGGTTATAAAACAACCCTCCCACTACATCGAGGCACTCTCAACTATTGAGATGAATGTGTCTGACTAGATGCACTGGTCCATCAACAACTTTTGTTGAACAACCAACCTCATCAACAACTCTTGTGGATGTTACTGTAGCTTCATTAGTTAACTTACTCAAACCGACTTTACTCTGTGGTTTTTGATGTGGACTTCTTCTGAGAATTTAGCATTTGTCGATACAAATTCTTTATTCTCTTGTGAATTGAAGAAGTATTCACTTCTCGTTTCCTTTGGGGTTGCCTATTACAGTATGCAATGCAGTCAACGCTGCATGACCCCAAAACGAGCCAGACAATTAAGCATAGCTCAACATGGAATAAACCATATCCAATAGGGTTCTATTTCTCCTAAATGAGATTTAGGGTGTGATCCCATGTACTATCAAATAGTCCTGGAATCTTAAATCCCTATACTCAACACTTTGATCAGATCGAAGTGTTTTTATCATCTCACCTAACAAGTTTCCAACTTCAGTCCTAAGCCCCTTTGAATATCTCAAGAGCTATAGACTTAAGTTGCATTAGGTAAAAATACTCATACCTTTGAATAATCATCTAAAAGAGATGAATTATTCATGCCCTCCCACTGCTTTAACATATTGAACCACAAGGATCCAAATGTACAAGCTCCAAGGGCTCTTTGGCTCTTAGATCTTTTCCAGTAAAAGATCTATCAGTCATTTTGCCCACAAGGCATGACTTGCAAGGTAGTAGAGAGTCATCTTCTAACTCGCTTAGAAGTTCACTCTTGACCAATCTCCTAATCAACTTGAGATTAATATGGTCTACCTTAGAACCAAAGAAAGGTATTTTCCTTTAGGAGAAATCCTTTGCCTCTTTTCACATTAAGTAATAGCAGTCTTAAACAACCCAGTGTTCATGACTGCTTTACTATTGATTAGTCTAAAAACATTTAGGTTACTTTTCAGTAAAGCTAAACAAATGTCAACTCCCTTTCTTGAAACAAAACTGCGTCAGCAGAGAAAGGTAAAGAGTAACATTGTTCCAGCAAATAAGACACAGAAATCAAATTTCTTTTGATCTTAAGAATTACATACACATTATCTAATAATATGTATTTTCTCCCACTGAGAAAAATAACTTAATGTTCCCCACTGATATAGCTAAAATAACCTCTCTAATTCTAACTTTGAGAGTTATTACACAAGCAGCAAGCTCTTGCCAGGAACTTATTCCTTTAAAAGTAGAACACACGTGATTTGTGGCCCCTGAATCAAGTATTCAGGAAGAATCACTATTCTTCACTAATCACATTTTCAAGACAGGTAAATGAAAATTACGGTCTTGAACAAGTTCTCTTTTTTGCTAAGCAAGGTTCTATGTCATATTCACCAAGAACAATTTTTAATGAATTAAACATATGGGGCATGAGGACATTCCTTAGTTAAGAATAATCCTAGACTTATTTACCACAATTTGTCGTTTAAGCCGGTTGTATTACCGTTATTTACAAAATGACGTAAGACAATACACATAAAATTATTATATAATTGTCGAAGTAACAAATTACTTGTATTATTAATTGCACTAACCCATTACAAATAATCCAATCAAATTCTGCAAAAACAAATAAGCAATCAAAGAAACCCTATAAAACTATTGATTTGGTTTTTGCAACGGTACTTCAAAGGTTTAGAACAACAGCCACCGAAGGGTGGTCAGCTACTCCTCCTCTGAATTGAGACAATCTCAACCAAACTCTAACACCAGAATAACTCATATTCAGTTAGCGTTTAGTTACCGTTGTTCGGTCAAGGGTTAGTTAACACATTTAACTCATCCCCGTAAGTGTAACCCTCCCACTTTCAGATCTCAGAGGCACGCACCAACAGGCTACCAAAGGGAAAGACAACTGTTGGTGATTAGCCTAAGTGACCCTATCCTATTCAGGAGTTCACGGTGTTCCGAATCCTATGATCAGGCCCTCCGAAGGGATGGTTGCGCCAGGACAACCTGCAGGCGGATCATAGGACTCTCACGGTGTGAACTAGGGGTGGAGACCGAGGGATACGTTGACACGTGTCCCGCTCCCACTTACTCTAGACATTTTTCCCATTCACCATGTTATTGATCCATGCAAACACTTTCCGAAGGGAGGCCGCTCCTACGGCGACTCGAAGCCGAGCATGAACCTCACGTTGTGAATATAGGGACGTAGGAGCAAAACTTGATTTAAATCTCGTTTTGTAATTTTCCTCCCACTGAAAATGTCCTAAGGTTAATTTAGGGTTGTTTAACTTAGATAAAATTCGGCTAAGTCAATCTATCTAAGTCTGATCCTATTATAACAATTATGGAAAGGATTCAACCACAATGTTTTAGGTGAATTAAACTTCTTTTAATAAACCCAACATTGCAAGTCAACATTACTGTGGTTAATTCAACTCAAGTTTCGGGTCAGTTCCCAGGTAGGAGGTGTTCCGTAAACCGTCAACTTAAATACCCCCAACCTTAGACAGAACTTCACCAAGAGAGTTCCCTTATAACCAAAGTAATGTAAGGTCTTTACTCTAAAGATCTAGGTGCATTAAACACTTTTAACAAACCTAGTGACATTGCATGCTAACATTTAACTATGATTAATTCAACTCCGGTATTCCGGGTCAGTTCCCAGGTAGGAGGTGTTCCGTAAACCGTCAGCTTAAATACCCCCAACCTTAGACAGAACTTAACCGGTGGAGTTCCCTTATAATCATAGTAATGTTTTTCCTACTTAGTCAATTAAAACTAATTTTAATTCTAAGTAAGAATAATTCTAATCCTATTAGAAATGTGATCTTAGATCTAATTAATTTTAAACATTTTAAAATTAATTCGTTTATCCTAAGATCCTATGTTTGCATGCAATTCTTTGTTATAGGTTAACGGTTTCTATTCATTAATATTATAACTATTATAAATTTTAATGAATTAAACCTATAACATGCTACTATGGTGAATAAATTAACAATCAAATTCTAATTAATTTATAAAACCATACATTAGCATACATGACATACCAAAAATATAACAATTATATTATTCTAAGGTAATGTCATGCTCAATGCAATTTAATTTCCTTTTAATTAACCTAACTCTTAAATTAATTATACAAGAAAATTAAAATTAAGCATTACCACTTTCATACATTAACATAACATTTATATTAATAGCTCATGAAAAAATAAGCATGTTAATTACTAATATAAATATAACTCTTATATTTTTAAACTAAAGTAATTTCATGCTTAATGCAAATTAATTTTCTTCAATTAATCTAACTCTTAAATTAATAACCCAAGAAAATTAAAATAAGCATTCACATTTTCATACATTAACATAACACTTTATATTAATTGCTCATGAAAATAAATAAGCAAATAAATTACTTTCATAAATATAACTTTTTATATTTTTACTAAAGTAATTTCATGCTGAATGCTTCTCAATTTTCATCTATTTAATCATAAAAATTTATATTAAATACTCATGAAAATAAACATTGATATTTTATTTTCATCCATAATATAACTAATTATATTAATACTCATGAAAATAAACCTAAGCATGCATGCTTCATTAATATAATATAACACTTTATATTTATCTAATTAATGACATGCATGATGCTTTTCAAATTTCATATATTTAATATAACAATTATACTAAATTACTCATGAAATTTAAATTCATGCATAATTATCAAATATTATAACATTTATAACATAAAAATGCATGAAACATGCTTAACCTATGGTGGGATTTTAAATACTATATGACATTCATAAAGCAATTAAATAGCTAAGTAGACGGGTTTTGGCATCCTAGGACTCAAAACAATAGAAAAATTACATTAATAGATCTATTACAGCCCTATCATGTCGTGAATCAGCTCAAAACAGCCTTGAACCGCGTCCAAACTCTTCGAACCGACAAGAAATTGAGCTGAACCAGCTGAAATTAGCTTGAACCAGCCAAAATTGCACCAAACCGGACCCAAAATAGCCATAACCAGCCCAAAATAAAGTTGAACCGGCCCAGAAAACCGCTAGACCGCACGAATCGGGTCAAACACCACACGAACCAGTCAACTAATGCCTGAACCGCGATGAACCGACGAGAACCGGTCATAAACCGGTCAAAGTTCACTGAACCGCGCCTATCTTTACCCAAACCGGACCGAACGCAGATTTCTAAAAAAAATTGCGGATACTGCTGGTCGAACTCACGCCCAGACAATTGACAGACGCACGCCCGACCGCTGAGACAAATCCTGGATTCGAGTTCTAAAGTACGTGGTTTTTATTTACTTAATTTCGTGCACGAATTTCTTCCTTTTTCTAGGATTTTCCAGCAGCTATCTTCTTCGTTTTTGCCTCAAATCTCAGCAAATTGCTCCGAATTTCTTCCTCAATTGATATAAAACAGCGACACGGACTTACAGACTCGATTGCAATTAAAATACCCAAAACAAAGGGTCCTTACATTGATCAAATCAACTTAAAATTGCAAAAACTAATGCCAAAAACCCTAAACATCTACTAGCAAAATTTCATACATCAAATGCATAAATCAATCCCACCAATCAACCTATGTAAATTTTGTT
The DNA here is from genome assembly GCA_036850905.1 of Luffa acutangula. NCBI lineage: Eukaryota > Viridiplantae > Streptophyta > Magnoliopsida > Cucurbitales > Cucurbitaceae > Luffa > Luffa acutangula. The sequence continues at coordinate 29,629,555 of CM072092.1, forward strand.
AAACAAAATTGAAATTACGATTGGCTCTGATACCAATTGAAGGATTGGAATTCCCAATTCCGTTACAGCGGAAGCAATTGGACCGTTTGTAAATTAATTTTGTTTTACAAAATACCAATACATTGGCAAAAGGTTAAGCGATGAGAAACATACCTTCGTTGACGACTCTGAATTCTTCAAGAACGCCTTTCTTGATTGCTCCGCAACAACGAAGAACACCACCATTTGATCTTCCCCGCTATAACTCTGAGATTAGGAACGTAATTGTGGGACTACCTAATCTTGAATGGGAAAAACTCGAGAGAGAAAATTCTCCCTAGAGTTCTTGAGTTGAGAGAATATGAGAGGGTCTTATGGTGGCCATATGTTGTGGTACCTAAACCCTAGGGTTAGTGTTCTATTTATAGGAGAAAGGCCATGAATAAAATATTCATTTAAAATCAATTATTTCCATAACTGATTTAATCTTTTCCATTAATCAATTTCATGACCAATCAATTCCATAATTGATTAATCTTTTCCATAAATGATTGATCACTTCCATAAGTGATTAATCATTTCCATAATTGATTAATTTCCAATTAATTAATTCTTTAATTAATTAATCACCAATTAAATATCATATATTTAATTTCAGACTTTCTATTAGTTAATTAATTAATTACCCAATTAAATATCATATATTTAATTTCAGGCCTTCAATTAATTAATTCTATAATATGAATCAAATTCATATTAAAATTTGAACTCCTTCAAATTCTCTTATATCCTATAAATTTAATATGAATCAAATTCATATTAATATTTGAACTTCTTCAAATATTGATTTCTCTCATAGACTATAGTTTAATTAAATCTCATTTAATTTAAACTAAATTGAATAATTAATTAATTCATCTTCTAATTAAATACCCTATATTTAATTAGACATATATTTGAACTCTTTCAAATATATCAATCTCTCAATTTAATAAAGTTTAATCTCAAATTAGACTTTATATTTTAATGCATCATTATACATTATATTAATATGTATCTCATACAATTAACTTAATTCCCAATATGAATTTGAACTATTCAAATTCTCTCAAGATATATTTGTTCATAATTACTCTTTACGAGCTAGCAGGGGGACCTAATGGACCTACAGATCAGAAGCTCCAATGATATGAGGTTAATAGATTAAACTCATTAATCAGGTTAACCAATATTCATTAACTGTTGGTCATTCCACTAAAGACCCACAGCTGAACTCTTCTCACTGTAGAACATTTCTGTGTCCATGGATGTAGACCTATACCGGTAAGTCAATCCTTCACGAGTGTTCGTAATCACGGCTGGGTCAAATTACCGTTTTACCCATGTGTTACATCTGTCTCCTTAAGTACCATCGCTCCTCTAATGAACAACCTGTTTATTGTCCAACCATTAAACAGAAAGTTCATCTCAGGCCAGTGAGAGGACGGAATCCCTTTGTTCAAGTCCCGGAGTCACCTCTTAAGGGAACACTCATCTACTTCTCCTAGAAGTGGGAAGGAGTGAATTCCTTCTTGTGTTGTCATGTCCCCAGCCTCCCACTCGGTCTTGTCCCCAAAAAGGAAGGCATATTGAGTCGGCGTATTGGCCACTCTCACCCATGCTAATCAAAGGACAATCCCTCATGAGAAGGAGTTCATGACACACTCAGGATTAAGACTGAGTTACCTAGGTCATCGTATTGAAATAGTAACCCAACAAGTTAACGGTGTTACATCTAGTGGTTTACTATTTCGTGGTCCGGTCTTATGCAAACTCATTGCATAGGATACCCCCGCTTGCATGTCTTCTACATGGACGCCTTGGATTAATACGTCTGTATCGAATACAAAGCGGGCCGTATCACATAGTGTTACCAGGATAAGGTACCCAGCCTTATCCTTGTACTATAGACCTTTTAGGTTGTTACTTGAACACCAATCCCCGTATGTCCCCACATACTAGTTCAAGTCACATGTAAACAACCTTGGATCTTAGTTTATTGGATTTGGGTCAAATTGTGCAATATTTAACAACAACACTTTATTGTAGAAACTCAATTACACTTTATTGAAACAAGTATACAATTTGTTCACATTCACTATCTACGAGTTTTAGGGCATAAAACCCAACAGAAGGGACACCACACTAAGGAGGGCTATGCAAGCAAATTTTTCTAAGCCATATCAAGCCTTCCTAATTTTCCTTAATGATCTTATGAACCTATGCGTTCCACCCCCACACATCATTTGAGAGGAAGAAGAAAACCCAGAGCCTGAACATGAAGAAGAATTAAAGGGAAGTTTTAGTTTCTTCGAGCAAATATTTTGATGAATGATTTTTTTTGTGCTCGCCTTGCATGTGTTGTGTTCTTTCTGCTTTTGTTATGATATGCTTCTTTATTTTTTATCTGTTGCTTTAAAATCTATCTTTGTCATGATAACGTAAATCTGTGATTGTGATCTTTAATGAAATCAAATACTGTTTTGTTTGGCACATCTGAGTATCTAGCTTAATTTTCTTCTGAATTTCTGAAGCTTGGACTAGTTAGCTTAATTATACCAAGATGTTATGATCTCCAGAAACCTTTTGCTTGAGCATTCCTTATGGCCTGGTCATGACTGCAGCAAAAGTTCTGAGGTAGCATTGTCTTATTTGATCCACCTTAAGTTTAATCTTAGTCCCACTCTTAGTTTAAAATTCAAATAGAAAAAATTAAGTTTGGGGGTATACTTATCATGTTGCTAATTCATTGAGGACAATGAATAATTTAAGTTTGGGGGACTTTTAGCTACTCCGCTTGTTTTGCTCGAGCATTCCTCTCCTTCATAATAATTTTCTAGGTTGTTGAGTAACCAGGGACATTTGTGACACCCACAGTTTGTCTTTGCGTCAAAAGATGACCTAGGAGAATACATAAAAAATGATAAAAATAATTGTTGAAAAGAAAAATTTTGAAAATATTTTGCTGGGCAAATTCATAGAGCAAAAGTTTTGAAGGGTGAATGATAATCTAGCAGTTTTCTGTCTCCCAGGGCTTAGGTGAGCTTCATCATAAAATGTTGTCATTCTGAGAAGCAAGGGATAGAATAACTAAGGATTTTTGGGTTTAACAATGAGTATTTAGCCTAATTGGTGATAAGTTTGAGGCAAGGGTATACTGCACCATAAAGTGGGTCATCTCATGCCTAAGAGCTTATCTTATGATTGTAGGGCTGCTTTAAGTCTGAAGAACATAAAAATATAAACCCCGTAGAATGTGTTTAAATATGTCTTATAATAGAGCTAGGCTGTGGTAAGTTCTTAGGAATGAGTTAAAGGTGGTGATTATTTGTTCAAGGCTGAAAGACTTCTTTTGTTGCAGCAGTGCTTGGTTTTGCAGGATGCTCAGGTAAAGGTTGAAGGTAGTGTTGAATATCTGTTTTGATTGAGTTGTGTTATGACTAATGTTTTGAATTTTCAAGGGAAGGTGAGTTAGTATTGCTCGGGACGCGCAATAGTTCAAGTTTGGGGGTGTGATAACTGTCCGAAAGGTAGTTATTTAGGCCTTAATTCTATAGGGATTTGTGTGTCTTTTGTGCTTAATAGGGTTGCTTTTAGATGAATATTATATGTTTTAACCCATTTGGAAGAATGGAGGCTTTGAAATTTATTTTGTGCAGAAAATACTGCTGAGCGACGTGAGGGAGCAAAATCTGTGCTGCAGCAAACCTGGGAGCAAAACTGCCACGTCACAGCTCGTTAGCCAAGTTGACAAACCGACTTCTGTTGAGTTATTTTCGGGATAAAGGAGCGAGGAGAGCTTGCCATGTGTCCAATTTAACCTAATTCTCATCTTATAAAAGGAAGAGTCGTCAAAGATAAAGGCATTAACGATTTGGAGACCGAATTGACGGCAGAATGGAGATCTAGAAGACCAAGTGCGATTCCACTCAAGGAGACGAAGTTCTTCCATGTTCTTGGTGGTTTAGAGCAACCGTTTCATCTCCCCAATTGCTTTTAGATGAATATTATATGTTTTAACCCATTTGGAAGAATGGAGGCTTTGAAAGTTATTTTGTGCAGAAAATACTGCTGAGCGACGTGAGGGAGCAAAATCTGTGCTGCAGCAAACCTGGGAGCAAAACTGCCACGTCACAGCTCATTAGCCAAGTTGACAAACCGACTTCTGTTGAGTTATTTTCGGGATAAAGGAGCGAGGAGAGCCTGCCATGTGTCCAATTTAACCTAATTCTCATCTTATAAAAGGAGGAGTCGTCAAAGATAAAGGCATTAACGATTTGGAGACCGAATCAATCGGCCGGAGGCCGAATTGACGGCAGAATGGAGATCTAGAAGACCAAGTGCGATTCCACTCAAGGAGACGAAGTTCTTCCATGTTCTTGGTGGTTTGGAGCAACCGTTTCATCTCCCCAATTGCTAAAAGGATTAGTATTTCTTGTGTATTTTGCATTATTGATGTGTTTATCGAGATTGTAACGTATTTTATGTTTTCAATCATGAACTAATTGTTTTGTAGGCATAGGTTAAGAATTATGTGATTGTTATATTTATAAAATCTGGAAATTCTATTTGATCATGATCATCTTGAATTATTGTTGATCTTTAGCTTCATTATGTGCCTGCCTAGCTAGCCGGTATGTATAGCTTCTCCTAGTTTCAGGGATGATTTAGGAGTTGTGTGGCGATAATTCACGCTAGATCATTATGTATTGGTGAACGCCGGTGACTGAGTTAGGGATAGCCAGTTGCCTAGTGCTTGATCGGTAGAGCTTCATTGGTTTTGAAACATATTCCAAAAAATCCGAAGTTCCGGGAGGATCCCGCTGATAATACTGCATGAGATTGACGGATCAAAAGAATTGCTGGAGCTCTTTATAAACAATTACAGAAGTATTAACCTGTGGTTGTTTCCATTGTGTTTTCTCTGTCGTAATCATTTCCTGCTTTCGTATATATTTTGTTTCAGCATTTTAAAAACCCAATCAATTTAACCAACCATTTGAAATCACTAAAAAGGTAAATTAAATCAATAGAGGTAGGCAATTCAAGACCCTGTGGATACGATAAATACTTATCACTTGCTGCTAGATTGTGTATACTTGCACAGTATTTTGAAGTGAATTTTATCTATATTTTTAACCACTTCAGAATTGCAACAGGTACCCAACCTTATCCTTGTACTATAAACCTTTTAGGTTGTTACTTGAACATCGATCCCCTTATGTCCCCACATACTAGTTTAAGTTATATACAAACAACCTTGGATCTTAGTTTATTGGATTTGGGTCAAATTGTGCAATATTTAACAATAACACTTTATTGTAGAAACTCAATAACACTTTATTGTAACAAGTATACAATTTGTTTACATTCACTATCTATGAGTTTTATGGCATAAAAACCCAACAAATACATCATTCACTCGAGAGTTCGAAGAAGCAACCTATATTGTGACATTATCTATTTGTAAGGTAGAATATATTATTGCAGCATCATGTGTTTGTCATGCAGTTTGGTTGAGGAATTTGGATAAGACAATTGGAAATTTGCAAGAGGATGATGCAACTGTGATTCATGTTGATAATAAGTCAACAATTGCTCTAGCCAAGAATCTAGTGTTCCATGATCGTAGTAAGCACATAGATACAAGATTTTACTTTATCATAAATTGCATTTCAAGAAAGGAGATTCAAGTTGAATGTGTGAAGACAAAAGATCAAATTGCAGATATTTTCACTAATCCACTCAAAGTTGATGTGTTTATTAACAAGTTGAGAACTTTTCTTGAAGTCGTGAAAAAAACATGTTTAAGGGGGGATGTTGAAAGTTAAACATATTTTTAATTTAAGTGCATGGTTTTTACACATTCATAAGTTATCAATTAAATAAGTAAGTTTCATGTTTTAATTTGTTGTTTAGAATGGGAGTTATGTACTACACTCATGTATGAAGGTTATGATCATAAAGTTTAGTAAATTCATGAAATATGTTCATGAATTAGGATGAGAGATATGAGATCTAGATTGTTCCATGAGAGTCCTATAAAATAGGATGTCTTTTGTATGTGTTGAAGTAAGTGTGTGGAGAATAAAATAAAATGAGAGTTGGAGAGAAAAGTGTGAACCAAGTTGTTGGAAGCGTGTGATGAACACTCACAAATTAGAATCAAATAAGAAATATTTGAGAAGAAACAATCCACTTGTATTGAACAAAAAAAAAACTCTTCTAGAAAACTACAAACTTGGTTCACACTTTTTCTCTCTAACTCTTTTGTGTTTTTTCTCCACACACTTGCTTCAACACATTCGAAAGCTATCCTATTTATAGGATTACATGGAAAAGTCTAGATCTAAAAACTCCCATGAACTTACTATACTTAATGAACATAACTCTCCCATACATGAATGTTATACTTAACCCCCAACAAATTAAAACATAAAACTTACTTATTTGTATAACTCATTTACTTAATTAATTAAAACATGTTTAACTTACAACATCCCCCTTAAACATGTTTTTCTCAAAACTTCGAGCAAAGTTCTCAACTTGCTAAGCACATTGACTTTGAGTGGCTTTGTGAAAATATCTACAATTTGATTTCTGGCTTCACATATTCTACTTGAATCTCTTTTCTTGAAATGTAATCTCTGATAAAGTGAAATCTTGTATCAATGTGCTTATTACGATCATGGAACACTGGATTCTTGGCTGGAGCAATTGTTGACTTATTATCCACATGGATCACAGTTGCATCCTCTTGCAAAATTCCAACTGTCTTAAGCAAATTTCTCAACCAAACTGCATGACAAACACATGATGTTGCAGCAACATACTCTGCCTCACAAGTAGATAATGTCGCAATAGGTTGCTTCTTAGAACTCCAAGTAAAAGTTGTATTGCCAACAAAGAAAACATATCCACTTGTACTTTTTCGATAATTAAGATCTCCAGCCCAATCACTATCACAATAACCTTCAAGCTTGAATTCTTTAGACGATTAATAAAATAATTCATAGTCAAATGTACCTTTGAGGTAACGAAGAATTCTCTTTGCCACTTTCAAATGCGTAGTTGTAGGAGATTCCATAAACCGACTCACCAATCCAACACTGAACAAAATATCTGGTCTTGTGCAAGTTAAATACCTCAAGCTTCCAATCAAGCTTTTGAAATATGAAGGATCTACAACTTCTCCAACTTCATATTTGGAAAGTTTTGTCCCAGTTTCCATCGGAGTTGTGACAGGTTTAGAATTAAACATTTTGAATTTCTCAAGAATTTCTCTAGTATATCGTTCTTGAGAAATTCAAATACCTTCTTCGACTGTTTCACCTCGATGCCAAGATAATATGGCATAAGTCCAATATCTGTCATTTCGAATTCTCGAGTCATTGCCTTCTTGAGATCTTCAAACATACTTGGACAATTTCCTATAAAAATTAAGTCATCCACATATAGGCAAACTAACAAAATATCTCAATGACCATTAGTCTTAATATAAAGAGAATGTTCATGAGGGCATCTCAAATATCCATTATCAAGGAAATATTTGTTATTCTGCTATTCCACATTTTTGGCGCCTGTTTCAATCCATACAAAGCCTTTTTTTTTTAACTTCAAGACTTTATCTTCATGACCTTTCACTACATAACCAAGTGGTTGTTTCAAGTAGACTTCCTCTTCAAGATATCCATTCAAGAATGTCGATTTGACATCCATTTGAAAAATCTTCCATCTATTATGAGCAGCAAGTGCAATTAACAACCTTATGGTCTCCAAGTGAGCAACAGAAGCAAATACTTCATCGTAATCAATGTCTTTTCTTTGAGAATAGCCTTGTGCAACTAATCTCGCTTTATGTCTCTCCACCTCTCATTTCTCATTTCTTTTTATCTTGAACACCCATTTGACACCTACCGCTTTCTTTCCACTTGGAAGAGTAGAAAGTTCCCATGTATCATTATTCTTTATGACTTTTATCTCTTAATCCATAACAATCTTCCACTTTTCATCTTGTGAAGCTTCTTCAAAATTTAATGGTTCACTATCACCAAATAGACAAAAAAGAGTAAGATCACTAAAACTTTGACTTAACTCTTCTGTTTCGTCATATATGTCTCGTAGACTTCTCATGCCACGAGACCCTTCACTTGAACTTGATGTTGATGATGAAGATGTAGATTGTTCTGGAGTGATTGGCAATGGAGGTGGTGTTGATGGAGAAACGATCACACCACCAGTTTCATCATCGTCTTTAGGAAACAGTAGGAACTTATAATCTTTAGGTTCATCATTCCAATTCCATGATGTTTCCTCATCAAACATAACATCTCTACTTACCACCATCTTCTCTGTGGTTGGATTATAAAGCTTGTAGCCTTTTGAGCTTGCATCATAATCAATAAAAACAAGTTTCTCACTTTTATCATCGAGCTTACTATGCCTTTGATCCGATACGTTTGCATAAGCGATGCTCCCAAATACTCTTAAATGAGCAATAGATGGCTTTCTTCCAGTCCATGCTTGTTGAGAAGTTTTGTTCCACAAGCTTCTAGTGGGGGAACGATTAGACAAATACACTACACATCCAACCGCTTGTGCCCAAAACACTTTTGGCATCTTCTTACTCTTCAACATGCTTCGAGCCATATTGAGTATAGTTCTATTCTTCCTCTCAACAACACCATTTTGTTGGGGAGTATATAGAACTGTCATAGGTCGACAAATACCATTTTCTATGCAAAAATCTTTGAATTCATTTGAAGTGAATTCTCCTCCTTTGTCTGATCTCAATGCCTTTATGTAATAACCACTCTGCTTTTCAACGAGAGCTTTAAATCTCTTGAACATGTCGAATACCTCTGATTTCTTCTTGATAAAATAAACTCAAGTTTTTCTACTGAAATCATCAATAAATAATAATAAGAAATAATTATTCTTACCAAAGAACTTGGCTTTATCAGTCTACAAAGATCAGTGTGGACAAGCTCTAATGGTCTCGTTGCTCTTGAAGAAAATTCTTGTGGAAAACTCTTTCTTGATTGCTTGCCATAAAGACAACCTTCATAAAATTGATTTGGATTCTTGACATATGGCAATCCTTTCACCATGTTCTTCCTGGTTAATAATCTCAAGCCAACAAAGTTCAAATGCCCAAATTTCAAGTGCCAAATCCAAGACGGATCTTTCAAACACGACTTCAAACATTTTGCAACATCGGTTTGAATGTTTAACAAAAATATTATGTTCTTCGTCATTTGCACTCAAGCAATCATATTATCACGAAGATCTATTATTGAAAGACTATAATCCTTCATCAAAATATTATAGTCTTTCTCTAAGAGTTGTCCCAAACTCAAAATATTATTCTTCATATTTGGCACATAATAGACATTAGAGATAAACTCATGCTTCCCATTTTTCAAGTTTATCAAAATTTTACCTTTTCCTTTAACAAGAATTTTTGTATTATCAAAAAATGTGATATTTTCGCCAAATGATTCATCAAGTTCCACAAACATTGATTTACTTCCACACATGTGATTGCTGACACCGCTATCAAGATACCACGAATTGTTTTCACATGTCTTTTCACCTTTGCATGTTAGAAGCAAAGACGACTCACCATTTTTAACGTCTTGCTTAGCATAGTTGGCATTTTCTTCAACTTTATGTCTGCATTCCCAAGAATAATGACCAAATTTATGACAATTGTAACATTCAATTTGACTTTTGCAATACCTCCAATCATTATTTGATCTTCCTCCATATGGCCTTGAATAATTTTGTCCTCCACGACCTCTTGATGAATTAGAGTATGAATTACTCTCATCAAATTTCTTTTGACCGTCATTTCCTCGACCTTGACCTCTGAAATCACCACGTCCATGGTTGTTACCATGTCCTCGACTTCAATTGCTTTTTTCTTGGCTATCTTCTTTATCTCTCAACTGCAACTTTGATTGAAAAGTTGCTCAGTTGTTTGTTTGTTTTTCTTGAGAAGCTTCTCTTCATGGGCTTGCAAAGTACCAGTAAGATGATCGATGGACTGCTCAAATCCTTCGATTCTTCAATAGAAACAACGATGAAATTGAATTTTTCATCCAATGAGCGAATAATATTTTCAACTACTTGCTCATCATCTAAAGTCTCACCATACCTTTTCATTTCATTTACCACTGTGAGCAATCTAAAAGTATAATATGAAATTGATTCAGACTCCATATTTAATGCTTCATAATCACCTCTTAATTTTAGGAGGCGAACCTTCTTGACTCGATCTACTCCTTTATAAGTATTCTCCAAAATTTGTCATGCTTGCGTCGTAGTAGTTGCTCTAGAAATTTTCTCAAAATTTGTATCATCAATTGCTTGATGAATAATGGTGAGAGCCTTTTAGTCTTTCTTTCTTGTATTTTGCAAAGCTTCTCATTGGGCTTGATTCAAAGTCGCGTCATTTTCTGGTTCTTCAAAGCCTCTATCAACAATTTTCCATGCATCTTGTGAACCAAGTAGAGCTTTCATACGAATACACCAACTGCTATAATTTTCCTTAGTAAATCTAGACACTTGGAAAGGAACCAAATTGTTGTTTGCCATTTGCAAAAAACAATTCTCTTTTTTCAAACTCAAGCTCTGATACCACTTTGTTGGAAGCATGTGATGGACACTCACAAATTAGAATCAAATAAGAAATATTTGAGAAGAAACAATCCACTTGTATTATATTCAACAAAAAAAACTCTTCTAGAAAGCTACAAACTTGATTCACACTTTTTCTCTCTAACTCTTTTGTGTTTTCTTCTCCACACACTTTCTTCAACACATTCTAAAGCTATCCTATTTATAGGATTACATGGAAAAGTCTAGATCTAAAAACTCCCATGAACTTACCATACTTAATGAACATAACTCTCACATACATGAATGTTATACTTAACCCCCAACAAATTAAAACATAAAACTTACTTATTTGTATAACACATCTACTTAATTAATTAAAACATGTTCAACTTACCATACAATTTTGTAGTTACTTGAAAAGTTTCTTTTCAATACAAGTGGATTGTTTCTTCTCAAATACTCCTTATTTGATTCTAAATTTGTGAGTCTTCATCACATGCTTTCAACAAAAGATCAATGTTATATATATAACTATTGAATATAAAGAACGTAAACAATATATAAAATATCTATTGCATATATACATTATGGTCACTGTATATAGAAACAGAGACATACAAATACAAAAAAAATAATAATAAATAATAAATAAATAGTAAGTAGAACTACATAAACACGGGTGTAATAATGGTCACGTATGACTATAATTAACTTTTTTTTTTTTTTTTGAAAAGGTATACCAATATCATTAATTAGAAACAACAACAATTGTCATTACATTTGCATTGGGCGACATTACCCAAAGAAAGTAACCATGGTGGAAAATTTGATAGCCACAACATGTTACTTTTATGTGCCAAAGCATGTTTGGCTAGAACATCTGCTCTTAGATTCCTATTCCTAGGAATGTAAATGAAAGAAATATCTTTAAAAACTCTACACATATCCTGGATGCTGGTAATCCAGTGAGCAACATCCGTGTTCAAATCCATCTCTTTAGTAATCATCTGAATGGCAGTAATGGAGTCCGAACACACTTGGGCTTATTGATATTGCAATCGTTGTAGTAGACGAAGTGCTTGAAGAATGGCTTGTACCTCTGCTGCTAGTGGATTAAGATCCACATCTTCAAGCATCTCCATTGCACAACGAAGGACATTTCCCTCCCCCACTATAGCAACTCCATATCCTGTACCACTACGATTCGGAAACACCGCCGCATCGGTATAAACCCGGACGATACTCGTTTTACTATTAAGGCTGTGATCTTTTAATTGACAGTTGATACTTCCATTTGAACTCTTCTTCTGTGTGGTGTCCTTCCAATAAATGTTGATCCATTCACTTTGTTGGTTCCACTCAAAGATTGGCTTTCACTCACGAAAAGAGTTCCGGTTATTCCAATTAGACCAGAATGTGATGCACGCCTTTTCGAACTCGCTTGGACTCAAATGTACTGCTAAGAAAATAATACGATCAGCAAAATTATTACTAACCGTTATTTGATCATCAATCCGAGGGAATGTACAATCACAAATGGACTTTGCTCGAATGCAACCACATAAGGCGTGATCAATTGTCTCTATCTCGGAATTGCACATGGGGCAAGTAGGCCGACTTAAAACTTTCCTTTTCCACAAGCAGTAATTAGTTGGTAAGCACTCATGGTAGGCTTTCCAAATGAATAATTTAATCTTTGTCGGCAACCCCGAATTCCATAACGATTGCCACCAAACTTTCATGGCATTTCTACTTGACTCACCACCAGATCTTGAAGATAGCATGGCTAGTTTATAACCACTCTTGACAGAGTAGTTCCCAGATTTAGAGTAATGCCAAATCCACCTATCTTCGACATTTATAGAACTAATGGGGATAGCAGTGATTAATCGCACATCCTCTTCCCGTACTTGTTCCCTTAGCTTTGATATGTCCCACCCTTTGGAAGGGGTGATGAAATCAGCTACAACCCGGTTCTCAATGACGTGAGAACTTCTGATGGGAAACAGTTTGAAAGAAGTTTCTTTGGGAATCCATGGATCTTTGAAAAAATTTATACTCAGACCATTACCAACCTGTTTGCGCATACCTTGTGACAACAAACCACGAGCCCAAACGCAGCTCCTCCAAAAAAAGGAGCAATTGGATTTAACGGGGGCGGATAATAAAGATGTTCCATGGGCATATCTGGCAGTGATAACTCTAGAGGCCAGAAGACTAGGATTGGTAAATAATCGCCATACCTGTTTTGCCAACAACGCTTTATTGAAATTCACTAGGTCCCGAAAATTTAATCCACCCTCTTCTTTGGGAATACAAAGAAAGTCCCATTTTTTCCAATGTATTTTACTTTTAGAGTTTGTCGATCCCCACCAAAATCTGGCAATCATTTTGTGTAGATCGTCACATAATGTACTAGGGAGACGGAAGCAACTCATAATGAACGTGGGAATGGCTTGTGCTACACTTTTAATAAGAACTTCTTTCCCACCCATGGAGAAAAATCGCTCCTTCCAACCTTGCAAAGTTTGCCAGACACGCTGCTTTATCCCTCTGAAATCATCTTTTTTGTTTCTAGAAAAAGATGAAGGAACGCCTAGATACGTTCCTAAGGAGTCCACGACTTGCATGCCCATGATTGACTTAATCATTGAGCGATCGTTACTACTAACATTTGGTGAGAAATACATTGCCGACTTAGCCACATTGATGACTTGTCCAGATGCCATCTCATATGTATGTAGAATATCACGCAAAGCACGAACTTGAACACTCGATGCTTGACAGAAAATCAAGCTATCATCTGCAAAAAACAAATGTGATATCCCAGGGCAAAATTTACCTGGTTTCAAAGCTGTGATATCTCCCCGACTGGTTGCTCCTGATAATGACGAAGATAACGCCTCAGAGCATAGCAAAAATAAATACGAGGAGAGTGGATCTCCCTGGCGTAATCCGCGTTGAGGAAGAATGCTACCAGTTGGTTTATTATTAATGAGGATTGAGAACTTTGCAGTCGTTATACAATTCAAAATCAAATCGACCCACCGCGGGTGGAAACCAAGCTTGAGCATTAACACCTTCAGGAAGGACCATTCAACACGATCGTACGCTTTGCTCATATCCAATTTAAAAGCCACCCAACCCTTACGCCCCGTGCGTCTTGATTTTATGGTATGCAAACACTCATGACCAATAATTATATTATCGAAAATGGATCTCCCGGGTACGAAAGCCGATTGATTCTCTGAGATTATATCTTGGAGAATCCACTTCATTCGGTTAACAATAACTTTGGCCACTATCTTGTAGGCAACATTACACAGACTAATAGGACGAAAATCAGAGACAAGTTTGGGTTGCTTCACCTTTGGAATGAGGGTAATGTACGTTTCATTCCAATCCTTAACTGAGCGATGTTGATTTAAGATGTCCAAGCAGTTCGAAATAGTCGTCTCTCCCACTTCTTTCCAATACCTTTGATAAAAGAGGGCTGGAAAACCATCAGGGCCAGGAGCTTTGGACGGATGCATTTGTTTAACAGCACGAATCACCTCTTCTCGATCAAATGGAGCTAGCAATTTGTTATTCATTTCTTCAGACACCTTACACTGTATCTCCTTTAATGCAGCATCAAAGGTCGCCTCATCTGGGTCTATGGACGTGAACATATTCTGAAAATATGAAACGAAAGTTTGATTTAGCTGTCCGATGTCTGTAATCCAACTGCCACTATCATTCGTGATGCCTCGTATTAAATTACGGCTTTTCTTCATGGTGGCGCTTTTGTGAAACCATTTAGTGTTTCTGTCTCCCCATTTTAGCCAATTGTCTCTAGATCGCTGCTTCCAGTAAATTTCTTCAGCTTCCATGGCATTGTCCAGACGATCCTCCATATCAGTGATTAAACTAAAATTCCATGGAGGTTGTCTAGAATATAGATCTTGCAGCATCGCTTTAGCTTTATTAACATCGCCTCGAATTTTTGCTAATTAACTTGCTACATTATCGCTAGTGTTTGCAGGGTCTTTACTAATAAATAAGGTAATATCCTATTTAATTTAGGGCAACCATATTTACCACCATAAATATTTATTACTTTAAGCACTTTGGAGTCTCTTATTCCAAACAATCGAAATGTTTAGTTAAACTATAAACATTCTCATAAACCATATCTGATAAAATTTACATTTAAACTCATTAAACGACTCATTAATGAGAGTGTAATTTTACTTCTAGAATTGTATTTTCTTTTTTTTTTTCCAACAAATAAAAGAAATGATTCAAATTTGGTCATCGTCAAGTTGAGCATCGAGGTCAAGTACAAGATCATGGTGGCCAAAGATGTTGGCAAAGACAATTGCTCTGTGCTGAGGGAGTTGAGCGATCTTTGTTGATTCCTCCTCACTTAGTGACCACTCAAAGATGTCAATATTTTGCCTCATCCTCTCTTTGTTGAAGCTCCTTGTCACTATGCTCACCCCTTGCTCATACACCCATCTCAATGCAACCTTCGATACACAATTTCATTAATTTTTTCCAATAATTTACCAACGTGTGTGTCAAAATTAACCAACTTAAATTATAATTTTAGTCGTAAACTTTAATTTCTAATTAGTCTTTATACTCTACAAAGCTTTTAATAAGTCCTTGAAATTTTAATTTCGCATCTAATAAACTTTTGTTGTTAACTTTCATAGTTTAATGTATATGTCACACCAAATGTGTTTGAATTTATCCTGAATTAAGAGTCATCATTCTACAACTTTTAAACTAACAAAATTAACCATAAAGATTGCTAGACACAAAATTTGAAATTCAATCACCTTTAGAAGTATGGGAACCAGATAATTATTATTGAACAAACTTTAATTGAAATCATAGAGAGTAAAACAATCAAATAGGTCAATGAAATTGAGTTCTAACATATCACCTACAAAATGGACCAACTTACCTTGATAAATAAAGAAAAAAATATTTTGAGTTCATTTAGGGGTGTTTGGAACACGGAATTGAGTTATTAAAACTATTTAGCTTGGGGAGTTAATTAGTCTAGGAAGTTATTTAATCTATGTTCGGGATGCAGAGTTGTTTAGCTTAAAGTTATGAAGTTTGTGTTTGGGATGTAGAGTTGTATAACCTATAGTTGTGAAATCTAGGTTTCAATTGGCTAATTTTTTTTTTCTATAGTTTTGTTGCACTATACAATTAGAGCTAGATTTCAACGATTTTTTCAAAAGTGGTTAATATAGATTTGTTTCTGCCAATCCTAAAATTGGGATTTCATAATTTCAGACTAAATTGAAATGGTTTTTATATTACTTATTTGTATAGAAAAAATGTTTTTTACCTTCAAATTATTAGGTGAAACTTTTATTGTGGCTTAATTTTATCATTTTTAACTATCATATCTAATATATATTAGAATTTCGATGAAAATGTGAATGTCAGCGAAAATTTTGAAAAACTTATAGCTATCAATAGAAATTAAAAATATACACCAACCTATTTGATTATACATTAAAAAAATAAAAAAGTAACTAAAGAAAAAGAAAGATTTTTTTTAAAAAATAAGTAAAAATGAAAACTTGCAAATTGCAATGCCATGGTAAAAGTAAAGAAAAAACATAAATAAATAAATAAATAAAATCATAAGGCTGGCAAGTCAGGCTAAAAAAAAAAAAAAAAAAAAAGGCTTAAAAAATGAAAATATAAAAATGTTCCAAGAAACTGTAAAAGTAAAATACCTTATATTAAATTGTTCAAAAAAAAATACCTTATATTAAAATAAATAAATAAAAAAGTAAGCCGCCTGTAACACTTCTTTCGATCAATTTGATTGATATTTCAAAAAAAGAAAAAAAAAATCATATCAAGACGACAAAACCTCGAAATTTTGAGGTTTACGACAACATGTCGTCAAAAAAAAGGGAAAAATGACTTTCCCCCAACAACATATCGACCCGATCGACATGTCTAACATGTTGCTCGACATTTTACTTCATGGCTAAATTGATCGTTGGAGGCTTAGGTCAATTTGAGCTATTTACAGTCTGTTTGAAATACATTTTAATTTAAACGTTTTTAAAGAATGCATTTTTTAAAAAACATTTTGTATAAAAATTGTTTAGAATTTAAACACTCATATGTTTGGTTCCATTTCCTTATAAGTGTTTTTATACACAAGTTATTGTGTACTTACAAAGTCTTTTGGAAAAAATACACTTTTGGTCCCTAAGGTTTGGGTTAAGTTACACTTTGGTCCTGAGTTTTAAAACTCAACAAAATTATCCTTGAGGTTTGAGATAAGGAGTAATTTGGTCCTTGCCATCCATTTTTCCGTTATATACTAACGGAATGTTGATGTGGCCATATTTTTTAATTAAAAAATTCTTTTTTTTTATTTTTTAAAATAAAAATCAATAAAAACAATAAAATATTAATTTTTTAATATATTTTTATTTGTTTTTTTGTTTCTTCTCTTTTTTTCTTTCTCTTTCTCTTCTCTCCCTTCCCTCTCTCTCACACGGTCTCCCCCTCCTTCGATTTTGAGTTCGCCGGTGACAGCAAGATCTCCCCGTCTCTTTCCCTTCCGTTTCTCCTACGACGACAACAAGATCTCCCCGTCTCTTTCCCTTTCGTTTCTCCTCCGACAACAGCAAGATCTCATTGTCTCTTTCCATTTCGTTTCTCCTCCAACGACAGTAAGATCTCGTCGTCGCTCTCCCAAATCTGTCGAAGCTCGTCGTCGTTTGCCCAAATCTGCAGCTCGCGAGTGTTCGAATCTCGTCGTCGTCTCCCTCATCGATACCCATGTTGCAAAGTGCCCAAATCTAAAGAAAAACCCACTCACGAACAGTTCGTGAGGCCCGTGCCCACTGAGAAAAACCCACCCAGATCTCCGCCACCATTTCTCTCCCCCTTCACTGTCTCCTCCACGCCGTTTGAGAAAAACCTATGCACGAACAAAGGAGAGAGGTCGTCGGTGAGAAAAACCCACCACGACCCAAATCAGTCCGCGTTCAGCTCGATTTTGCCTTGTGAGGTTACCGCCACTGCATATCCTTAGTCTTCATTGGTGATCGTGGATTGCAGCAGTCCTCGTTCCGATGTGGAAAGCCAAGAAAGAGAAGGAGAAAGAGAAAGAGAGAAGAAGAAGATGAGGAAGAAAGGAGAAGAAGGAAAGAATAGAAAAAAAAAAAATTCTTGACTGTCACCAGCAAGTGTGTTGGTGGGTGGGTTGAAGAAGATGAAGAAAGAGAGAAAGAAATAAAAATGAAAAAATAATAATATTTTATTCTTTTAATTTATTTTTATTTTAAAAAATAAAAAAAGAATATTTTAATTTAAAAATTATGGCCACATCAACATTCTGTTAGTATGTAACAACAAATTTTAAAACTCAGCAACCAAAATGTAACTTAACTCAAACCTCAGGGACTAAAAGTGTATTTTTCCCAAGTCTTTTTAAAAAGTTGGTTTCAAATGTTTCTCTCAAAATGATTTATTTATCAATGTCATTTTCTAATAAGTCATTTTTAGTAGTTGCCAAACACTATAAATTTTTTTCAAAATGATTTATTTTCAAAATTAAACACTTTGAAAAGTTAAACTAAACACACCCTTAATTGGTTCCTTGATTTTACTTCACCCCTAAATTCGGGGCCAGATGGCCCCTTAGTGATTATTTAAGTGTTCTTTTTTTTTTTTTGAAAAACTTATTTAAGTGTTCTTTTAAGTAATCTTGTTATTGACAAATTTCTTGATTCTAGTTTGAGTTTTATTTTTAAAAGTGTCAAATTAAGAACACAGTTGGTTTAATTTTTTTGAGAGACTATCTTTGAAATAGTTTCTTACTTTTTGATTTTTCACGTGAAATTACTATATTTGGTTTAATTTTCTTGTGATTTTCAAAGGAAAAATGATCATCTAAACATATAATCTTATGTACAAAAACTTTGAAAATAGCATAATACAATATATATATATATGTATCTATATATACATATATATGAATATGATTAAACAAGAAGGAAAAAAGTAAAAATAAATAAATAAAATGGTAAATAACCTGAGCAATTGTTTTTCCTTTAGCTTTGGCAATTTGAGATAGAACATCAGAGTCCATAATTTTATTGTGGCCCCAACTTGTCCCAGCTGAGCCGAGAGGAGAATAGGCAGTGACATGAATGCCCTTTGCTTTACAAAACTCCCTCAACTTTTTTTGATGCCAAACTACGCTCATCTCCACCTAATATAACAAAATTACTTGAGACATTTCAATTACACTGACAAATCTAGTATAATTTAATAGTCAACGTGCAGCATAATTAAAACTAACGAGACAACATTTTCTTCTTTTATTGAGCTAAGAAAAGAAAAACTTTGGATTATATATACAAACTTGATTCATACAAAACAAGAGGGTAAAGTTTTGATGTCTAGAATTACGTGGGTTAAATCATAAATGATGAAAACCTAAATTTATATATAAAACTTGAATTTATGTGGGCTTATATTATTAAGTTGGTAGGTTTATGAATGAGATTATTTTAGAAGGATACTTTGAATACATTAATTGAACCGACTAAACATATATGTTTTGCATCTAAACTCCAAACTATATATATTCAATCCTCAAGCCAATATTTTTTTTTGTGACTAAAAAGAAAATGGAAGGTTTAGTCCTTAAGCATTTAAGCTTAAAATTATTCGAGTCCTTAGAGATGTAAACGTTCCATGTATCTCTGACCTGGCATAAAAAAATATTTAAATAGACATGTAAGTTTTATGATAAAGAAATAGGAAAACCTAACATATATTAGATCTTAATTTTAGTGTACAATTACGTAATTAGTAGATGTGTTAATTGGCAAAAAAAAAAAAAAAATAGAAGAAGCAATAAAAGAAAAAGGAGGGAAAAAAGGTAATTACTTGGTTGAGTGCAGGTGGGATTTTGGCAAAGGAAAGAAGGTGAGCGAGATTTGTAGATGAGAAATTACTGACACCAATGGCTTTGGCGAGGCCAAGGTTGTTGCAATGTTCCATCATCTCCCAAACTCCTTTGAGATCCATTGCTGAAATATCCTCCTTTGCAACTGCCCCTCCACGCACTTCCTTCTTCAACTTGAGTGGGATGTGGATCAAGTACATGTCCACGTACTCCAACTTCAAATTCCTACATAACAACCAATCATTCATATTCTATTAAAAAAAAAAACTACTTATTCAAATTTGATCAGATAGAGAGAGATCGGGAGAGAGAGAGATCGAGTACTGAAGCGAGGCGTTGATGGCGTGAAGAACAAGGGAGGGATGGGCAAATGCAGGGGAGAGCTTGGAGGTGATGAACAGCTCATCTCTGCCCTCCACAATCCCCAGTTCAACACCCTCTCTGATGGCCTCCCCAAGTTCTTTCTCCGTTCCGTACGAATACGCCGTGTCGAAGTGCCGGTACCCTGCCCTCATGGCTTCCACTATCGCCGCCTTCCTCTCTTCTGCCGCCGCCACCGACGCCGTCCCCATCCCAACCACCGGCATCCGCTGAGCCCCCACCCTCGGAATTTCACCCATTTTCTTCCTCTTCCTCCTCTCTCTCTCTCTCTTCTCTCTTTTTTTACTCTCTCTCTTTGTTTCTCTTGTTCGCATCTCGAATATTCTTTTTCTCTTCCCTTCAAATACTAACCTACAAAATCTTTCCTTTAATCCACTTGGCACTTGGCTTCATTCTTTTGCCCCTTTTCCATGTCTCGCCGGCAAACCATCCACACTACCTAGGGCAATTGGACTTTATGCGTCCTTTGATATTTCATTTGTAAGAAGAGATCTTTTTTTAAAATTTCTTATTTGAGGACTTATTGGACTGCGAAAATACTATTTTGCCCTTTTTTCACTCCCTCTCACATTTTCAAAGGCCTCTTTCTCTTCTTATCCCTCTCACACTTGACAAAATCGATTGTCCAAGAATTTAATGAATCCAATCGAATTTTGACAAATAATCATGTAACCACGGACTAAATTCAGCCAAAATTAATGAATCCAGACCGAATTTAGTAAATCTCGGTCGAAAATGGCCGGGATTCATGCATTCCCGGCCAAAATTCGGCCGGGAATGCAAGTATTCATTTTTTTTTTAAGCATTAAGCGGCAGTAGCTTCATCCCCTCTTCTTTTCTTTTCTTATTTATGTATTTATTTTTTTATTTAAGCATTAAGCAGTAGTGGCCAGCTTCATCATTTTTTTTTAATTAAGCATTGCGGCAGATCTTGTTTTCTTCCTCTTTTTTTTTTCTTCGTTTTTTTTTTCTTTTTTATGTTTGGAATAATTAAAAGTTTCTTTATTATACTTAAAATTTATTTTTTTAAAACAAATTTGAAGAAAAAATTAAATTAGGAATATATTGTATAGTTAGTTGTTTTTTAAAAAAGAAAGTGAGTAAACTTGGATAGAATTTGTTGAAATTTTAAATTTTTGCTGGTTTAAAATTAATGGATATAAAAGTCTTCATATAAGGTTAGAATAGACATTTTGCATGGTTGATGACATCACAAAAATCAGCAATAGTCCTCAAATAAAAGTTTTAAAAAATGGATCCATTTTTACAAGAGATAACAACACATATAGCCCAAAATTGGAGGCCCTATTTACAAATCTGAACAAGTTCACTATATTTTACAAAAGTAGATTATGGGCCTCCATTTATTTCACATATGTTTGGGCCCTTTTACATTATTGCCCTTGTTTTGGTTTTCCCGTTTAACGCACGGAAAATGGGAGGGAAATGATTCACATATGGAAACCAACGGTTGCATTAATTTCGAATTAAAAAATATACCATCATATCACGCTCGACAAAAGAGGAAAAAACCAGAGGTTGGATTCGCATTCTTCTCTCTCTCGCCGGTGGAAAAATTTGCAGAAGATTTTTTAGGAATTTAAGAACATTGCAGACGGAAGCGAACGAAGGGGTTATCGACAACAAAGAAGAACGGTAAGCCGAATATCATGCAGTTACTTGTTTTTTTTTTTTTTATTCGGAAGATTCTTCCATCTAATCTCTGGTTTATATGGGTTTCGGTAGGGATAGAAACGAAAGAGAAAACGAAAGAGAAAAGGAAAACCTAGGAAAATAGAAAAAGGGAAAACAGAAACAATTTTAATTTTATAAAATTAACGATTACTACAAGGGTATGGGGAAGTTGAGAAAGGGATTGGGAAGGCGAATATTTAGAGATTTGCATGTCTCTGATTTTAGGTATTTATGTATTTCCATTGTTGGGATTAACACGACACAGTTTAGAAACTCATGGACACGAATGTGGAAGATATAGATGCTCATATTATTATATACCCCATGGTGAATAATTTATATTTTTTATCAGTATGTTTTCGAATATGTGGGCATTTTATCGTGGTGTATATGAATGATATACAATAGGTTGGGGATAGAGTTTGGAAAACATACAGCAATGAATGATAATAGACGAAGAAGCCAGAGAATTTTGGGTAGTGGAAGCGGATTGCGAAGACGGAAACGGAATGAAAATGACGTTATCGATATAGATTCCGAGGTATGTAATAAAAATGTTGAAATGGAATATTAACAATATGTCAAAGAAACTAACAAATTTAATGTATTATCAGGACGAAGTTGATAGGTCAGCCAACCTCGGTATACCAACTAACTCAACGTTCTTCAATCGGTTGTTTGGGGATATGGCTTCTGAAATACGACCTCCAACACGAAAAAAGGATAACGAGGATGATAAACAAGGAGAACCTATACCACTAAAGATTGTAGACTCATTTGTTCATTTAGCGAACAGTCAAATAGTTCCTTATGGATATTGTTTCCAGGAAAAGACAATGAATACTGCTGAAGAGGTATAACAATATTATAAGACACTTTGTATAATATAATCTCTTATATAAAAAAATATTGCAGGGATACCATGAGGAGGAATCTATTCAACAGGAGAAAGAGGCTTTGGATGACGAGGAGGCAAATGAAAATATAGGGGTATATTTTCAATAAACATTGTTTACCTAAAAAATATATATGTATATAAAAAAGAGAATATCATATATATATATATATATATAAATATAAATGTACATATAAACACATACATTTATATATTAATAGCTAATCGGAAATTATCTGTACGGGGCACATGTCGAGCAACAGGATTTAGATGCTGAAGGCAGAGAGGGGGATGTACAGGAAGAACATGTTGTTCAGGTTGCAACGGATGAAGATAAAGAATGTGAAAACAGGGGAAAAGATTTGACGGAGAAAAAACAAAAGGTATATTAGATATATAACTGAAAAAATTGTCTGTATAAAAACAACAGAAGATATACGTTTGTAATTGGTTGATGGATATTACACTAAATGAAAATATATAACCAGGGGACTCAATCCGAGGATGAAAAAGAATATGGGGATGCGGAGAATGTGGAACTTGAAGAAAATGAAACGGAGGTGAAGGATCAAGCTAATATGTGGGATATATGAATTTATTACAAATACGTATGTGTGTGAATTGTGTTCATTGCAGGATGAAGTTATTGCTCTGGACAATCCGACATATAGGGAAGAAGCAAAGAGGAGCAAAAGGAAAAGGACTGAAAAAGTTGAAAAGGTATATTATCTCTAGATAAAAATCAATTATGTGTTGTATACACAAACATTTAACAATCTTTCTATTTTCAGAAATCAAAGGCAAAGAAAACCACAGAGGCAACTTCCTCTAAAAGAGTAAGAATATAATAATATGAAAATTATATTTATTTTCAACGAATGAACTTTTAGTTCATAAAAATATGAACGGGGTTAAAATTTTTTCTGATTACAAGGAATACGAGATCTGCGGGAAAAAACAAACGGATAAAGGAATAAAACAACAAGATGTTCGACAAACAAAAAAGAGAAAGGTATAATAAATACGACAAATAAAACATCATATAATTAAAAATATATGCTGATTTCTTGTTTTTTTTTTGTGTTGTAATTGGATTGATCGAAAGAGTGAAACTTCAAAGAAGGCGATGAAGATGGAACGATTCTCAAGAGGATCAATCATTGGAATTACCAGAGAGGATTTGTATGAGGTAACGTATATCGATAAACGAATATCAGTAATTTTATATACTACTGTATGAGTTAAAAATATATTACATACCAGGGGGTATATGTGGAATATGTTATTATTTATATAAACTGTTATATTAATACAGGCTGCACCTTTGTTGCTACCACGGGAAAAATGGTCCAGTGTTAAAAAACTTAACATCTATTCAAGATATGAAGTTATAACAAACATTAAGGATAGGTTAAGAAAAAAACACTTGGACAAATTTAGGGCCAGTTGTTTTGGAAAATTTCTTGACATTCAAATCAATAAGTTCCCCAGCCAACTTCTATAACATATGATCAGGAGGCAGTGTAGCCTAACGAAGGATGATGAATTGTGGTTTAACTTTGAGGGGAAAGTTGTAAAATTCTGTATGAAAAATTTTGAAAAAATTACAGGACTTAACTGTGGAGATTTTCCGACAATGGATATGAAAAAACTTTCGTGCAGGTTTCTTAAGAAGTATTTCGATGCGGAGAAACCAATAAAGAGATCTATTGTTTATGATCTTTTCATGAAAATGGATGGAGTGAAAAAGAAGGACAAAGTTAAATTGGCCAAGTTATATTTTCTATCTAGTTTTTTGTTGGGAAAACAAGTAAGCACGGGGGTAGATATAGATCATATCACACTGCTTGATGATGATGAACAATTTGAAAAGTACCATTGGGGTAGGATAGCATATACCACCACCATCAACTCAGTAAAAAATGCTATAAAGAATCCTGATGCATTGGTGGTTGGGATTGCTGGATTCCCACATGCATTACTTGTGTGGGCATATGAATGCATTTCTATGTTATCTGGACCAACAATAGTCTGCGCGCAAAAAATTTCAAGTGGGATGCCGAAGATGAACAACTGGATGGCAGACGTACATCCTGAATGGAAAGGCTTGGCTATGAAAGTCTTTGAACACAAAAATGTAAGTTACATTATATAGAACAATTTCATTAAATAAGAAATATACCCTGGTTTATAATTCTTTTTTATTTTTTAATATTTCCAGTTTCAAATATATGAGTTGATTGATGAGGATGTTACCGAAAAAAGAACGTCAGGCTCAAGAGAAATTCAGCAGCTAAAAGAGACAGGACGAGAGGATGCATCGACGTCACGCTCAAAAGAAATGGACATAGATGAGCAATCTAACTTGGAAGACATTAAGGACATGATTCTTACCAGCTTGGAGGAATTGAATATGAAAATGTCCCAGCTCTTCAGAGAAATTGCAGAAATGAAGAAAATGTTGGCGACAAAGCAATCGGGGGGAAATTATGTCGACAAAAATGAGAATGATGACAATAACGAAAGGGACAACATGGGTGGGAATGGTGGAAAAGGGGCTGGTAATGAAAATAGGACTCAACAAAATGAAGGACGACAAACAGATGGAAACACTGAGGGAGAAGGAAATGAGAACAACAATAAGGTACATGTAAGGTATATATGAATATCAACCGTTGACAATATTTTTAAGACTGTATATATGAAATGTTTGAAATGTAGGATAACACGATGGAAGAGGTAGATGAAGATATTGTCACCAATAGTTTCTTAGTGGAGGTGGAAAAAATTGAGAAGGCTGCAATATCGAATATTCATAAGGTAAGAGGTTGAAATTGAAAACTTTTTTATTCAATCTGTTTTGGTTTGTTATATAGTTATTAATTGATGGTCTGTGATGTAGAGAAAAAAGCTTCAGACGAGAAGAAAAAAAAATGTGTTCGAGGGGGTATATGTTCATGCTGTAAGTTATGATCTTATTCATTCATCATAAAAACATGATTATATATCAAATAAACTAATGTTTATAATATAATTTTCAATTGCAGATGAAAGGAACGGGACCGTTTGCAGAAAGTCAGACTTGTTTGAGGAGGGAACGAAGGAAGATCATAACATCGAAACTAATGAAGTCTCCCTTCACAACAAAATTTGGGTCTGCGGAAGATAAAGAAAAACCGAACAAAATACTTACAACACAAGATTTCAATGCTCCCAGTTTTAATCTCCTTTCTCAATTGTGACTGCGAATCTGAAGACAAGAAAACTATGTTGATTTCATATTTTATATTTTATACTTTGTTGTCGGATGGATTGATGCTTAAGACTATAAGACTTTGTTTTTGGGATATTATTTAAATATTGCTTTTTATGGATGTTGAAGACCAATAGGTTAGATTGATAGGGGTCTGAACTCTGAAGTATTTCATGTTTATTTTGGTTAGTTATCAATAGATGGGGTTGTTTTATCTGCACATTCATCTGGCTGAACATGTTCAATCATTATAACTGTAATAAAAAATTGCATATAAAAAATGAATGAATATATAAAATATATATATATATATATATATACATGATCATATAAAATATATTTATATATATATGAATATACTTGTTGAATGAGAAAATTCGGCAAATCAAACAATGCCACTTGTCTATTATTGATCCAGCAGATGACATGAGTCGAGTCCAATCAAATTATGTCATGTGAAAATTGGACCCGAGACTAATGTGACCCGAGATCATTGAAGAAATTGGGCTAAATTAAAATAATCCAATTTTATTAAAAATAAGTTGGATTAAAGCCCAAATATAGCCTAAGCCCAAAGGTTGGGCCCAGGCCCAAGCCCAAATGAGGTCCACCAAACTCTATAAATAGAGGAGGCCACCATTCATTTTGGGCATTCAGACAGAGTCAGAGAGGCCATAGCCCAGAGCATTCTCCCAAGGTCCAGAGTCTTCAAAAGTCAGAGAGTCCAAAGAATTCAGAAGATCCAAGATTCAGAATTCGGCCATCTCCAGACTCAGAAGATCCAACGACTGAAAGACTCCAAAGAATCAACCGTTTCTTCATCAAGATACAAGTTGAAGATTCAACCTTCCTCCGTCTGAGATCAAGCTTGTCGGCCCTCAGATCAAACCCCATATTTTGAGAGAAAGCATCAGAGGATAAATATTAGAGATTGTAACACTTCTACATACAAGATCAATAAAATCAAGTTCATTTCCACGAATTAAATTTCCTTTGTCGAAATCTCGTGTGAACAAATTGGCACGCCCAGTGGGACCATCTCTACCTCTCATCTCTTTTTCTCGCAAAGAAATCATGACTTCCGAAGAAGCTTCTTCAAAGATCGCTGCTTCAAGCAACTCCTATGTGGGGCCAATTACTCGTAGTCGCTCCAAGGAAACCCAACACGAAGACAGCCAAACTCCTGTCATTGCAAACAAGATGCTGAGACGCATGACAGAATCTGCTCAACTTGAAATCGCCGCTGCAGAAAATCTGATGCTCGGCAAATTCATCTCTTCTTCTCAGCAACCAAACGAAACATCCAGTCCTGATGTGATGTCGGTTATGATGACTGATGCTGGAACTAGTGAAGAACGGATGGCTGAAGTTGAGAAGAAAATCAGCATGTTACTGAAGATAGTCGAAGAGAAAGACCAAGAAATCGCCTCTCTCAGGAACCAGATGGAAAGTCGGGATGTTGCTGAATCGAGTCAGACCCCTGCCATCAAAGACAAGGGAAAAATCATTGCACAAGATCAGTCACAACATTCCGCTTCTATTGCTTCACTGTCTGTTCAGCAGCTCCAGGATATGATCATGAATTCCATCAGAGCTCAATATGGTGGACCGACCCAGAACTCTCTCTTGTATTCCAAGCCGTATACCAAGAGAATCGACAATCTGAGAATGCCTCATGGATACCAGCCACCAAAGTTTCAACAATTCGACGGGAAGGGCAATCCCAAGCAACACGTTGCTCATTTCGTCGAGACATGTGAAAACGCTGGTACTAGAGGAGACCAACTAGTCAGGCAGTTTGTACGAACACTGAAGGGGAATGCTTTCGACTGGTATACCGATCTTGAGCCTGAGACTATTGATAGTTGGGAACAACTTGAGAAGGAGTTCCTCAACCGCTTCTACAGCACAAGACGAACCGTTAGTATGACAGAGCTCACTAGCACTAAACAACGGAAAGGTGAACCGGTTCTTGACTACATCAACCGTTGGAGAGCTTTGAGTTTAGATTGCAAGGACAAGCTTACCGAATTGTCTGCTGTTGAAATGTGCACCCAAGGCATGCATTGGGGACTCCTCTATATCCTGCAAGGAATAAAACCCCGCACTTTCGAGGAGTTAGCAACTCGCGCTCATGACATGGAATTGAGCATTGCTACTAGAGGGAACAAAGATTCTATTATCCCGAAGGCAGGAAAGAAAAGAAAGAAGTTAAAAATACTGAGAAAGCTACCAAAAGCACTACGAAAGAGTCAATGGTAGTCAATGCAGCTCCTTTCAAGTTTTCGTCGAAAGGAAAAGAAAAGAAGATAGAGAAACAACAAGAGGGAGGTGAAAGACGTCGTCTGACCTTGAAAGAAAGGCAAGAGAAAGTTTACCCTTTTCCAGATTCTGACATTTCAGATATGTTAGAACAACTCCTGGAGAAACAACTTATTGAGCTACCAGAATGCAAGCGACCAGAAGAGATGGGGAGAGTTAATGATCCCAACTACTGCAAATATCACCGAGTCATCAGTCACCCGGTGGAAAAGTGCTTCGTCCTGAAGGAGCTAATCTTGAAATTAGCTAAAGTAAAGAAGATTGAGTTAGATCTTGATGAGGTAGTTCAATCAAATCATGCGACGATAGCAACGAATCTGAACAACCAAGTAGCTCCAAGCCCGGTTCATGATTCAGTAGCAAGTTTGATCCAGTTCGGGACATTAGAGCCGATTGTTATTTGGCTTCAGCAAAAATCTGCAAGAGACATCTGCCAAGACCAACTTGAGTCTGTTGAAAATGAAGACGAAGGATGAACTTTGGTAACTCGTCGAAAGAAGCAAAAGAAACATTCCGCTCAAAGAGAGCCTCACATGTTCCGAAACTACAGGAGAAAGAACATGTCACAAAAACATAAAAGAAAGATAAAAGGTTTGAGAAAGCCTAAACTAGTTGTCGAAGAGAATCAAGATTTTGTTATGTCTCGACAACCAGTGACCCTTAAAGATTTCTTCCCGAAGAACTTTCTTAATGACGATCATGAGAACGTCCCTGAGATAGTCACATGTCATGCTGTCAATGCATTCGAAGAGGGTGATTCTTCCTCAAGTCCATCTCAAGTGATGACAAGGCCAGAAGATTCACCTTCATTTACAATAGATGATTTGTTGTCACTTCCTCAAGCAACCAAAGATGCTATTGTTGAAACATTGATAAGTTCTAACGTTTCAGACGTCCCAGGCCTGCAAGAACACAAACGTGCCTCGTGTTATATGTTCATTAGCTTCGCAGATGAAGACTTGATGTTGGGATCGAAGCCTCATAATAGGCCCTTATTCGTCTCCGGATATATTCGAGAGCAAAAAGTTGTCCGAATTCTTATCGACGATGGATCTGCGGTGAATATAATGCCTAAGTCAACCATGACACAGATAGGAATTTCAATGGACGAACTATCAAATAGTAGGTTGGTTATTCAAGGCTTCAACCAAGGCGGCCAACGAGCAATCGGTATGATCCGTTTGGAGCTTGTTATTGGAGATTTGAAGGCCAACACTTTATTCCATATCATAGATTCCAAGACCACTTACAAGTTATTGTTAGGTCGTCCTTGGATTCATGGAAATGGAGTAATATCTTCTACACTTCATCAGTGTTTCAAGTTCTATCAAGACGGTGTCAAGAAAGTTGAAGCCGATACTAATCCATTCTCAGAGGCAGAATCCCACTTTGCAGATGCAAAGTTTTATATGCAGAATGATAAAGCAGGAGAGATCATCCCATGTGAGATTCCTCTGATTGAAAGTCAGAAAATAGAGCATCCAAAGAATGCGAAGAAGGAGTCGATCAAAGAAGTAGATGCTTGTGAAATTCAATCAAAGGAAACATCCACTCACCCTGCAAAATCAAAAGCTCCAAAGGAGGAGGCATCGTCAAACGTCCCTGTATTGCGCTACGTTCCTTTATCTCGACGCAAGAAAGGGGAATCACCATTCACAGAATGTTCAGGAATTTTGAAGGTTGGTGATGTGGAGATTCTAAAAGAAAATTTCACCACGCCTCTGACAGCAATCACCAAGCAAGAGATTCAGGAATCAAAGACGGATCGTACCAAAGTGACTTTGCCGGAAAGACAAACGAAGGCTGGATTTGATCCAAATGCATACAAACTCCTAGAAAAGGCAGGATACGACTTTTCAACTCATACTGAGTTTAAAAGTCCAAAAATCTTCGATGGGAGATCTGAGCCTTCTCCGACACAGAAGAAGCTCCAAAAAGAGGGTTATGCCATACCATCCTCGAGAGCCGGACTAGGGTACAATCCCCCAGAGCCAGTTCGTATAACCAAAAAATGGAAAGTTGTAGATGCACATCACATAACGATAGAAGAGATGGGCGATCCAGAAGATAAAAAGAATGATGATAGCCAGAAAATCTCTGTTTTCGATCGCATTAAAGCGCCGACTACTCGTCTTTCAGTTCATCAGCGGCTGAAATATTCATCTTCAGAAAAGGAAGGTCAGAGCAAAACTTCTACTCCTACCCGACGTTCAGTGTTTCAGCGTTTGAGTGTGTCTACATCAAAGAAAGTAGATGAACCGCCGAGATTCGTGTTCGATCGCCTTCAAGCAACCTATGGCCAATGCAAGGGAAAGTTGAAAAGTCTTGAAACAGATGAATCCGACGAGATGAATGACAACAACGGATTTTCCAGTACTGTTCCTTCACGGATGAAGAGAAAACCTTTTATTCTCATAAATACAGAAGGTTCTTTAAAAGTAAAGCGACAGTTAGTCATTTTAACTAACCCTTCGAAGGTGAACCAAGAGCTTGAAGAAGAACATGTCAATTGCTGCCATATTTCTTTCGAAGAAATGCCAGATACTGAAATTTCTGAAGATGATGCTGAAGAAGCACCCGCATCGTTAGAAGATGGCAGTCAATCAACGATTGATGAAATCAAAGAGGTAAACTTGGGTACGACAGAAGAACCGTGCCCGACATTCATCAGTGCGTCACTTAGTGCTGAAGAGGAACGTGAATACTTGAATTTGCTCGTTACATATAAAGATGTCTTCGCTTGGTCGTACAAAGAGATGCCAGGACTCGATCCAAAAATAGCAGTCCACCATCTTGCGATTAAACAAGGATATCGACCTATTAAGCAGGCCCAAAGGCGTTTTCGACCAGAGCTCGTTCCTCAAATTGAAATTGAAGTCAACAAGTTGATAGAGGCAAGGTTCATTCGAGAGGTGAAATATCCAACATGGATCGCAAACATTGTGCCAGTCAAAAAGAAGAACGGACAACTGCGTGTATGTGTGGATTTCCGTGACTTGAATAATGCATGTCCCAAAGATGATTTTCCGTTGCCCATCACTGAACTTATGGTCGACGCCACTACAGGACATGAAGTCTTATCTTTCATGGATGGATCATCAGGGTATAATCAAATTCGAATGGCCCTTGAAGATGAAGAGATGACAGCATTTCGAACTCCAAAAGGAATATACTGTTACAAAGTGATGCCTTTTGGATTAAAGAACGCTGGGGCAACTTACCAACGAGCCATGCAAAAGATCTTTGATGATATGCTCCACAAACGTGTTGAGTGCTATGTTGATGATCTAGTGGTCAAATCCAAGAAACGAGAGGACCACTTGCAAGATTTGAAGATAGTTTTTGACCGTTTGAGAAAGTACCAGTTGAAAATGAATCCTCTTAAATGCGCCTTCGGTGTGACATCAGGAAAGTTTCTTGGTTTCGTAGTAAGGCATCGAGGAATTGAAATCGACCAATCAAAGATTGACGCCATTCAGAAAATGCCAGAACCACGAAACTTGCGAGAATTAAGAAGTCTCCAAGGACGCCTGGCCTATATCAGAAGGTTCATCTCCAATCTAGCAGGTCGATGTCAGCCATTTCAAAGACTGATGAGAAAAGACAAACCTTTGAATGGGATAAAGCTTGTCAAAATGCTTTTGATAGCATTAAAAAGTATTTGCTTAATCCTCCCGTCTTAAGCGCTCCAATTGCAGGAAAACCGTTGATATTGTACATTGCTGCACAAGAAAGATCACTTGGGGCATTGCTCGCTCAAGAGGGAGAGAAAGGCAAATAAGGTGCTTTGTATTATCTAAGTAGAACTTTGAATGGGGCAGAGCTAAATTATTCACCCATCGAGAAGATGTGCCTTTCACTTTTCTTTGCCATTGACAAACTGAGACATTACATGCAAGCCTTCACGGTGCACTTGGTGGCAAGGGCTGATCCAATCAAGTATGTCTTGTCTAGACCAATTATCTCAGGGAGGTTGGCTAAGTGGACAATCTTACTTCAGCAATACGGCATTGTCTATGTTCCGCAAAAGGCGGTGAAGGGGCAAGCCTTGGCTGACTTCTTAGCCGACCATCCGGTACCGTCAGACTGGAAATTATCTGAAGCCTTGCCTGATGAAGAGATATTCTACATTGAATTGGCTGAGCCTTGGACTATGTATTTTGACGGAGCAGCTCGAAGGAATGGCGCAGGGGCAGGAGTAATATTCATTTTGCCTGAAAAACACATGCTGCCATATAGCTTCACATTTGGAGAAGCGTGCTCAAACAACGTCGCTAAATATCAAGCGCTCATCATTGGTCTTCAAATAGCCAAAGAGATCGGGGTGACGTACATTGAAATTTTTGGAGATTCAAAATTGATAGTCAATCAATTGTTGCTCCAATATGAGGCAAAACATGAAGATTTGATACCTTACTTCAATTATGCCAGACAATTATTGGAAAACTTCGAGAGTGTGACGATAGAACATGTTCCAAGATCTGAAAATACAAAGGCTGATGCATTGGCAAATTTAGCCACTGCTCTGACGATTTCAGAAGGTGAAGTTCTAAGCATTCCACTCTGCCAAAGATGGGTCGTGCCTCCAGCTGAAAAGGATAGTCAAGAAACAAATGCAATATCTGTCTATGTGATTGAAGAAGAAGATTGGCGACAACCGATTATAGATTACCTACAGCATGGAAAGCTTCCTGTCGAGACGCGTCATAAGACTGAGATACGAAGAAGAGCATCTCGATTTATCTACTACAAAGATACCCTATATCGTCGCTCATATGAAGGCCTTTATCTTCGATGTTTGGGAAAAGATGAATCAGTGCAGGCATTAGAGGAAGCACATTCAGGTGTTTGTGGAGCTCATCAATCCAGGCCAAAGCTTCATTTTCAACTAAAGAGAATGGGCTACTACTGGTCTACGATGGTTCAGGATTCGATGCAATATGCAAAGAGGTGTGAAGCTTGTCAATTTCACGCCAACTTCATACATCAGTCGCCAGAGCCGCTCCACCCAACTGTAGCTTCATGGCCATTTGAAGCTTGGGGACTTGACCTTGTTGGTCCTATAACACCCAAATCATCGGCAGGACATTCTTATATCCTTGCAGGAACTGATTATTTCTCAAGATGGGCTGAAGCTGTTGCATTAAAAGAAGCAAAGAAAGAAAATATAGCAGATTTCGTTCGTAATCATCTCATTTATCGATATGGCATTCCTCATCGCATCGTGACAGATAATGGAAGACAGTTCTCTAACAGTTTGATGGACAAGTTATGTGAAAAATTTGGCTTCAAACAATATAATTCGTCTATGTATAATGCTGTTGCGAATGGGTTGGCTGAAGCATTCAACAAGACGTTATGCAACTTGTTGAAGAAAGTAGTCTCCAAGACGAAGAGAGACTGGCAAGAAAGAATTGGTGAAGCGTTATGGGCGTACCGGACCACTTATCGTACTCCAACAGGAGCCACACCCTACTCTCTTGTCTATGGAGTAGAAGTTGTCCTCCCTCTGGAAAGAGAGATCCCATCGTTGCGAATGGCGGTGCAAGAAGGTTTGACTGTAGAAGACAATGCTAAGTTACGTCTTCAAGAGTTAGAAGCACTAGATGAGAAAAGACTGGATGCTCAACAAGCTTTTGAATGCTATCAAGCGTGCATGTCTAAAGCTTTCAACAAAAAGGTACGACCTCGTTCATTTCAAGTTGGTGAGCTCGTACTCGCGGTTCGAAGACCTATCATCACAACTCGACATACAGGACACAAGTTTACACCTAAGTGTGACGGACCCTACGTTGTGAAAGAAGTCTACACAAATGGAGCATACAAGATAGTTGACAAAGACGGACTAACAATTGGCCCAATCAACGACAAGTTTCTCAAGAAATATTATGCTTAAAATGTAATGCTCCTTATCGCATGAGCATAAACTGCATGGTGCTCCTGGCCCACACGAGCTTAAAAGGTGAATGCAAAAAAAAAAAAAAAAAAAAAAAAAAAAAAACTTGAACTACGTTATGACTTGATCCCTTTCCTTCCAGGGTACGTAGGCAGCTTAAAGAAAACTTTAAGTTCAGTCCTTGCAAAAAAAAAAAAAAAAAAAGTGCCCCAAATATAGAAACATGACAATACAAGTTAAAGATGCTTACCCTTACTGGGGGCAACACAGTAAATTGAAGACGTACATTGCTATGAATGGAATGCTACGAATTAAATGCATAAAAGAAGGCTCCGTTCTTTCAAGTTCGACGATTCGCTCGCTCCAAGTCCGACGTCTCGCCTAGTTCGGTGTCTCGCTCCTTCTATGTTTGCATTCTACACACTTCAAGTTCGGTGTTTCGCTCCTTCAAAGTTTGGAGTCTCACCCCTTTAAGTTTGGCGTCATGTTTCCTCTAAGTTTGCATTCTTCATGCTTCAAGTTTGGTGTTCCGCTCGCTCAAAGTTCGACGTCTCACCTTCTCCACGTTCGATGATTGCTCCATTCAAGTTTGGCTTATCACTTGTCCCAAGTTCGATACCTCGCTTCACCCTCAAAGGGTGGCATTTGAAGGCTTCGTTTTCACTTCATCTTCAAATCTTCAAAGGTTGACCGTTGAAAACGTTGCTTCACTACAAATGTTGCCGGTTGAAGACTTCACTATCACTTCATCTTCAAAATTTGGCGGTCTACATCGCTTCATTTTCAAAGGTTGACCATTGACAACTTTGCTTCATCTCCAAAAGATAGTGGTGGAAGGATTCGTTGTCGCTTCATCTTCAAAAGTTGGCAGTTGACGACTTCGCTTCGTTTTTAAAAGTTGGCAGTTGAAAGTCTTGCTCCATCTTCAAAGATTGACAGTCAACATCTTTGTTTCATCTTCAAAGGTTGACAGTTGAATGCTTTGCTTTCGCTTCATCTTCAAAAGTTGACGATGGGTGGCCCCGCACCTTCTTACAAAGTTGACGGTTAGCGACCTCGCTCCTTCTTCAAAGTTGACGGTTGACAACTTCACTTCAAAGTTAGCAGTTGCCGACTTTCACTTCGTCTTCAAAAGTTGACGGTTGGCGGTCTCGCTTCTTCTTCAAAGTTGACGGTTGACAACTTCACTTCAAAGTTGACGGTTGGCGACTTTCACTTCAACTTCAAAAGTTGACGGTTGGCAGTCTCGCTTCTTCTTAAAAAAAAAAAAAGAATTTTGACAGTTGACAACTTCACTTCATATTCAAAAGTTGACGGTTGAAGTTTTCGCTTTAGAACATCTGCAAAGATGAACGACTTTAGCGTTGCCTTTATCTTGAAAGTGTCTAGACTGGAAGATGCATCTTAGTTGCAAGTAAAAAAAAAAATGCTTGATATCAAACCACAAAAAAAAAAAAAAAAAAAAAAGAGAAAGAAAGATAATAAAGGTGTTGTTAAAAAAATGGTGACCACCCCTGCAGGAAACTACAATCATCAAAGTGATTGGTCTAGACAGGTGATGAAGTCACTGCAAGTGAATCTGATGATGACCGTTGTAGGCGAGTCTGGTGACCACCCGTTCAAGATACTATAGTCATCAAAGTGACTGGTCTAGACAGGTGATGAAGTCACTACAAGTGAATCTGATGGCGACCGTTGTAGGCGAGTCGAGTCTAGTGACCACCCCTACAGGTTACTCAGATCACCCAATAAAATGGGGACTGGTCTAGCAGGAGTGCATCACTGTAGGCGAATCTGGTGACTACCCTTGCAGGTTACTCAGATCACCTAATAAAATGGGGACTGGTCTAGCAGGAGTGCATCACTGTAGGCGAATCTGGTAACTACCCCTGCAGGTTACTCAGATCACCCAATAAAATGGGGATTGGTCTAGCAGGAGTGCATCACTGTAGACGAATCTGGTGACTAGCCCTGCAGGTTACTCAAATCACCCAATAAAATGGGGATTAGTCTAGCAGGAGTGCATCACTGTAGGCGAATCTGGTGACTACCCCTGCAGGTTACTCAGATCACCCAATAAAATGGGGACTGGTCTAGCAGGAGTGCATCACTGAAGGCGAATTTGGTGACTACCCCTGCAGGTTACTCAGATCACCCAATAAAATGGGGACTGGTCTAGCAGGAGTGCATCACTGTAGGCGAATCTGGTGACTACCCCTGCAGGTTACTCAGATCACCCAATAAAATGGGGACTGGTCTAGCAGGAGTGCATCACTGTAGGCGAATCTGGTGACTACCCCTGTAGGTTACTCAGATCACCCAATAAAATGGGGACTGGTCTAGCAGGGTCTAGCAGGAGTGCATCACTGTAGGCGAATCTGGTGACTACCACTGCAGGTTACTCAGATCACCCAATAAAATGGGGATTGGTCTAGCAGGAGTGCATCACTGTAGGCGAATATGGTGACTACCCCTGCAGGTTACTCAGATCACCCAATAAAATGGGGACTGGTCTAGCAGGAGTGCATCACTGAAGGCGAATCTGGTGACTACCCCTGCAGGCTACTCAGATCACCCAATAAAATAAGGGACTGGTCTAGCAGAAATGAAATCATTACAAGTGAGTTTGGTGACAACCGCTGCAGGATGCGAATATATTAAAAAAAAAAGTGTCTATGATGTTGTGCATCTAGAAGCAATTTATAAATGCATATTCAACAGTAGAATATATGTGTATTAAAAAGAAGGGGTTTGAAAACGTGTTGACCTCTTAGATGGTACATCAATGGTATAATGGGAGCCGTTGTAAAATGAAGTCGTTCCCCTGCAGCTAAGAAAAAAAAAGTATAATTAGCAAAGACGACAACAAAAGCAAATGGAACCACTATATATATGTGCGAAATCAAAACAAGCAAGCGGAACGTGTATGTTGCATATTCGTATCAAATGACCTTCAAATTTTGCATTTGTACCTTGGATGTGCAAATATCAACTGCAACAACCATCATATATATATATATATATATATATATATATGAAAACGGCAGAATTTAGACACCTATCATGAAACACAGGCGGCAAAGTATTAAAAAAAAAGGTAAAAAAAAATCAATTTGCCTTCATGTGTGTTCACAATAGTGGCAGCAAAATTGATTAAAAAAAAAAAAAAAAAAAAAAAAACAAAAAAAAAAAAAAAGACAAAAGCAAACTTTTGTATGGGTTTTGATTTCTAGTTTGATATGGAAGAGTAAGAAAACCCACGTAGCAACCGTGTGAAAAAGAATTGAAGATGTAGACGTAAGGATTGAAGACAACGGCAACAACGTGAGATGCACCAAAGAAGATGATGGCTCGAACTTAAGGCCATGAACATTCCAAATGAAAGAAAAAAAAAGGCTGAGAAAGATATTAAAAAAAAATCATTTATAAAAATAGGTTAAAAAAAAGAAGGAAGGGAAAGCAAGCAGGCGGTAAATAAAAAAAAAAGAGAGAAAAAAAATCTCACCACTTTAACAAAAATGTAGAAGAAAATTTGAATCTCGTCGTCTGAAGCTTCAACAAAAGTGGAAATTAATTGTGGGATTTTTGTTTTCTTTCTCTCTCCACATCTCCATCTTCTTCCTGCTTTACAAAGTCATGTCATCTCCCTCTCTAGCATTTGGTTCATCTTCTTCCTGCAAGCAACAAAGTGGGATTTGATAATTTAGATTCTTCTTTTAGTGTACCCCACAACACCATTATATTTCTGACGAGCCGATATTCGACGACAGCATGGATTAGAGACTTCAGTAGACTCCAACGACAATGCGTGAAGGACCAGCGAGACACCCTCTTTTCGACGTCCAAGTAATGGCACGATGGTTGTCAATGCGTACAGACCCATGACTCAAACAAATTAGTGATAACGGAGTGAACATTGCAACAGATGGGTGGCGACTCTTCAATGCATTCCAGCAACTGAGATTCGAGCCAAACTCGCCGGCAAAGTCAGGGCAATTAGTTATCTGACGAGCGAAGGATATAAACCCAGTCGACATCCTCCCTCGAGAGCAGCCGTAAAAGACTCCTTAGGTTCAAGACAATGAAAACCACATACTTTTTCCATATATATTCAGGATTTTTCAATCATGCAGAATCAAAATTTGGAGCAAGTTTTTATTCCGAATGTTAATTGAATTTGAGAATCTCAATCATTCAAGATTCCAATTAAATTTGAGAATCTCTATTCCAAATTTGATTTTCATTCCTAAAATTGAGAAATTTGATCCTTTATTTTCTAATTCAAATGAGGGATAAAATCAAAGATTTATGAACCACATTTTACTCAAGCTCAAAATCTTTATAAAATTGAAATTGTCACCTAAAATCAACGTTTGGTTGGAATCCCAATTTTTCCTCCCTCCTAAATTCAGGTGAAAATATCGATAGAATCAAAATCCTATTCAAAAGTGAATATTTTGGTGAAATTCCTCCCATCAAAATTTGGGCACACTCCAAATTCTTCCCAAATCAAAATTGGAGTACCATTCAAATTCAAATTTCATTCCAAATTCAAATCAAATTCTATTCAAGGTCAAAACTTTGTCCAAATTTCTCAAATCAAAAGTTGGGGTATACCCTAAATTTCTTGAATCAAAATTTGGATATGAATCAAAGTTAAAATTCATTCCAAATTCAAGTAAAAATTTGGTAAAATTCCGCCTCAAATTAAAATTTGGGCATAATCCAAATTTGATCACAAGTCAAAATTTGAAAAAAGAAAAAAAAATCCAATTTAAATTCTACTCCAAATTAAAATTGAGTGGACTCTAAATTCTTCCCCAAATTGGATAGAACATCAATCCTACTCAAAATGCGATTTGGAATATGAAGACTATTGAGATTTTCACGAAGGTTTGTTGTCAAACAAGAAAATCAAAATTATGACTCAAATTCATATTTTGGTTAATTGGCATTAGACTGTGTCAAATAAAAAAATTAAAATCAAAATTTTGAACTAAATTCATTTTTTTTTTCAAGGAAGTCAAAATTATGGACAAGTATCTCACATTTTGATTTCAAATTATTCTTTTTCGAGATTCACCCACACATACTTGTGCATAAATCTCGAAAAGGGGCATTTGTTGAATGAGAAAATTCGGCAAATCAAACAATGCCACTTGTCTATTATTGATCCAGCAGATGACATGAGTCGAGTCCAATCAAATTATGTCATGTGAAAATTGGACCCGAGACTAATGTGACCCGAGATCATTGAAGAAATTGGGCTAAATTAAAATAATCCAATTTTATTAAAAATAAGTTGGATTAAAGCCCAAATATAGCCTAAGCCCAAAGGTTGGGCCCAGGCCCAAGCCCAAATGAGGTCCACCAAACTCTATAAATAGAGGAGGCCACCATTCATTTTGGGCATTCAGACAGAGTCAGAGAGGCCATAGCCCAGAGCATTCTCCCAAGGTCCAGAGTCTTCAAAAGTCAGAGAGTCCAAAGAATTCAGAAGATCCAAGATTCAGAATTCGGCCATCTCCAGACTCAGAAGATCCAACGACTGAAAGACTCCAAAGAATCAACCGTTTCTTCATCAAGATACAAGTTGAAGATTCAACCTTCCTCCGTCTGAGATCAAGCTTGTCGGCCCTCAGATCAAACCCCATATTTTGAGAGAAAGCATCAGAGGATAAATATTAGAGATTGTAACACTTCTACATACAAGATCAATAAAATCAAGTTCATTTCCACGAATTAAATTTCCTTTGTCGAAATCTCGTGTGAACAATACTATATTCATATATATATATATAAATATATTTTATATGATCATGTATATAGATAAATATATATATACATGTTCATATAAAATTTATTCATATATATATATATATATATATATGAAATTGTATGTTAAAAACATATAATAAGCATAATAAGAATCGTATATAAAATATAATATAAAATATATATTTAAAAACTTTGAAAATAGTCTGGAAAAAAGTCATAACATAATTAAACCTCATAACATTATTAAAATATTGGCAATAACCGTCAGAACATATAGTTACAGACTTAATAATAATAATCAAACAAATATACAATCGAATATAAGGAATAAAAAACTTCATAAAAATAATGAAAATAGTCTGGAAATGGACGAAATCACATAAGAAATGTTCAAAAAAAAAAAAATAATGAAAATAGTCTGGAAATGTCTGCAACTAACATAATTAAAATACGGCAACTAAATTTCAGAACATAGAGGGAAATCATTGGGTAAGGGAAAATTTGCAAGATTTCCGATTGTGCCCAAATCGTTCACAACGACCACATTTCACACGCCTCTTGAATTCCATTTGGGAAGGGATCCTGCTCTTCTTCGGCCTTCCAGCAGAACGCTTCACGTTGGGTGGAAAAATTTTGATGTTCTTTACATCTTCAGGAATAATCCAGCTAGACTCATGTCCTAATGGATGAATTAAGCCACTGTATATAGAAGATAAAGTCTTGCTAAGGTAGAAGTTTGATGTATACTCCTTGATGGATATATGCTTAGTTGTCAACCCAGCACATGCATGAGAACACAAAATTTCCAAGATGTCCCACATCCGACAACTACACCTCTTGGTTGTTAAGTGAACATCATATTGACTCGTCCCATCGATCACTTGAAATTGCATATTGTCAACTGGATTTACCTGAAATACCATGGAATATATTAGGGAATAAAAAAAAAAGAGTACAATAAACAATTGAATATAAACCAAACCTGCATTGTTCGACCCTTCTCTATTTCTTCTCTTAAATGCTTCTCAGTATATTTAGTAAAATCTGTTGCTTGAAAAGATGCCTCATTCCGTCTTTCAAAGAACCATCTTTGTAGCATCATTCGTAAAACTTCCAACATAGATGAAATAGGTAACTCTCTTGCTTCCTTCATGCAAGCATTTAAAGACTCAGATATGTTCGTAGTCATTATCTTATATCGTCGTCGGGTAGAATAAGCACGAGACCACTTGGAAAAGCCTATAGTTTGCAACTCCTTACGGATACCTCGACCATCCAGCTCCAACTGACGCATCTGAAATTCAAAATCTAGAACATTGTAAGCTTTGGCACATTGAAAAAATATGGAATCAATAAGCTTGTCTTTGTATTTCAACTTCAAGTTCCTCATCAGATGTAACATGCATATGTAGTGAGAAATATCAGGAAGAACAATCTGAATTGCTTTTGCAATACTTTTGTGCCTGTCAGACACAATAACAACATCTTTACGGTTACCAATAATCCGCTGCAGTTGCATGAAAAACCACTGCCACGACATGTCATTCTCTGAATCAACCACGCAAAAGGCTAATGGAAAAATTTGGTCGTTTGCATCGGGTGAAGAAGCAGTAATAAGAGTGCCAGCATATTTGTTCTTCAAACTTGTCCCATCAACAGAGATAATTGGATGACAGTGTTGCCAACCAGATATACATGTTGATAAAGCCATGAAGAAATATTGAAACCTTCCATCGTCGTCTACTTTAAGATTAGTAATCGATCCTAAACACAAAATATAATTGTAATACAGTTCGATATAGACATTAATATAAATAAAATAAACTCAATTATGATTTTAAAAAATATACACATTTCCTTTAGTTTGGTTAAAAAAAAAAATCTAAATACTACTATTTCCTTTAGTTTTTTTTTTTAAATTAAATAGCAACTAAATTTAGTATATAACAATATAGTCCTTATATTTTAAATTTTGGAAAAATTTAGTCATTAAATTTTAATATGTGACAATATAAAACTAAATCATTACACGATAAAAATTAACACTTTAGTTTGATGAATTTTTTTACAAAATATTATAAATTTTAAATTACACGAATAAATTATTACAAATTTGAAACATGAAGTACACCATTATATACGAACTAAATGATTATTACAATGATACAATGAAAGTACAAAGGACTAAAAGAGATGTAAACTTTTATTTATACTCATCAAAGGTTAATCATATATGATTTATTTGAATAAAATCAAAATAACACAATATACCTGTTGATTGTCAAATTTGGTCGGAAGGAACTCACCTGACCTTCACGTGCCACCAACCGTAAATTTGTAGATGAGGGGGAAGACGTGACCTGCAAAACGGAAAATTTGCACACTGGTGTGGTGCTAGCCACACCGCCTCCGATGCTTAAGTTAGAAAACGGAAGGAGAGCAAGAGAGTAAGAGGAGAGAGTAGAGAGTTCGGGTCCCCTTCTTTAGTGGCGAAGAGGGGTATAAATATCTGCTCATGCTCCTAGGGTTTTTAAGAATTCGAAGGCGTTCCGGGACAAACCAGGCGGATTCGGGGTGGCTAGAGGCTACAGGGACCGAACGAAGCCGGATGAGCTTGGCCCGCACAAGCGGGCCGAGTAGGGGGTCGGGCCAAAAGCCCGACCCCTTCGATCTTGGCCTGACCCACTGGCCCATTTCACCCCCAAGGTCCATCCTTCAGTCCGATTTCTGCCGGGTTGTCCTCGTCAGCTCCTTGCACATCATGGTGGTCCAAAATTACCTATAATAATACCTAAAAAAAGTAAAATCATTATGAATAATAACATATTCTTAGATGCCCATAACCCCCAAAGGTTACATTGATAGCGAGCTTAGCTAGCTAGTTTTTCCTAATTAATTTAGCTAGTCTTTGATGATTTATTGGCCATTTTACTGCACTTATTTGTTTATTTTGTAGGAAATGGTTGATTGGAGCTAAAACGCAATAGTGGAGTCAATCGGGTGCTCGGGACGCGAAAAGATGCAAAGGAATGAAAAAGAGTCAAAGAGGAAAAAAAGTCAAAATTCGGTCAAATGCAGACTAGCGTCGAGATGCTAGCCATTGAACGTCTCGACGCTGTGTAATTTCCTTTCCAGAACACGCGTGTTTAGAGGCAGCGTCGAGACGCTATGACGAAAAAACAGAATATAAGCTTCTTTTCGGCTAGGTTTTTGGGGACTTGGATTTGGGACTTTTTGGAGCCGTAAAACAGGACAGAATCAAGGCTTTGGAGGCTGAAACAAAGGGGGCAAGGTGAAAATCAACCCATTGTTCGTGGGGATCGTGAAGGGGACGTTCGGTCTCGGCCTACAACGAGTTTATTTTTCTTTTCCCTTACTTTAGATAGTTTTTATGGCTTGTTTAGACTTAGTTTATATTGTAACGTGGATTATGCGTAGCTAAGTTTAAATTCTTAGGGATTGATGTAGCCGTTTGATAGCAAGCATAGCTAGCTATCTTTACTTATTTAATTAAGCTAGTCTTGTATGATTTTTGGGCCATTTTATTACACTTTAATGTTTATTTTGTAGGAAATGGTTGATTGGAGCTATAATGCAATATCAGAGTTAATAGGGTGCTCGGGGCATGAAAAGATGCAAAGGAATGAAAAGAGTAAAAGTGGAGAAAAGTCAAATCTCGGTCAACAGCAGGCTAGCGTCGAGACGCTAGCTCTTGAGCGTCTCGACGCTCACATTCCATATCAGATTAGGCGCGTAAAGCTTACAGCGTCGAGACGCTACGATAGGAAGCGTCCCGAC
Source organism: Luffa acutangula (assembly GCA_036850905.1). Lineage (NCBI taxonomy): Eukaryota > Viridiplantae > Streptophyta > Magnoliopsida > Cucurbitales > Cucurbitaceae > Luffa > Luffa acutangula. Next base: position 29,673,167 of record CM072092.1, read on the forward strand.
GCTACCGTTTTTCCTTATTCAGAACGCGCGTATAAGAGGCAGCGTCGCGATGCTGTCTTGACAGCGTCTCGACGCTAAGACGAAAAAATCAGAATAAAAGCTTCACTTCGGCTAGGTTTTGGGGGAGATCAATTTGGGACCTTTTGGAGCCGTAAAGAGGACAGAATAGAGGGCTTTTGGAGCTGAAAACAAAGGAGGAACTTGGAAATCAACCCATTGTTCGTGGGGATCGTGACGGGGACGTCGGGACTCGGCCTACATTGAGTTTTCTTTTCCCTTTTCTTTCTTTAGTTAGATTTATGGCTTACACATGTTTAGTTGAGATTGTATTTACATTCATGAGTAGCTAAACTTGTAGCTTAGGGATTGATGTAGTTGATTAAGTTTATGGATTGATTTATGGTTTAAGTTGTGCAATGTTATTGTGTTTGTAATCTTGATTTAATGCTTTCAATTAATTGGCCATTAGTTGGATGATTTAAGTTTCGAATCTAGCTCGGGAGAGGGGATTTGATTTAGACTTACTCAAGATTGCATGAATAAAGTTTAATTTCTAATTCTTGACGGTTTTAGATTAACTTTAGAATTGGTTAAAAGATCTCATTGCCTTGCATATTAATAAACTTAGATAGGGATATCAAGTTGGTTAATTTGCATGAGAATCAATTATACTCGGGAGAGGTAGTTGTGATTAAAGGGTCTTTGGCTCATAATTTCATTGTGCATAATAACTTATTCTTTAAAATCAATCCTAAACGAAATCGGCGAAATCAATTCCCTAAGTAGTTTTCCCAATTGAATTTCCATTCTTTTTATTTGCTTTGATTATTGGTTTTATCATCATCTTTTCATCACTTTTTGATCCCTAAATAAAATTGGGCAAGATAATTCACAATACTTGATTTGCTTAAAAATCCAATCCAGAGGACGACATTCGAATTTACTATTCACTATATTATTACTTGACCCGTGCGCTTGCGGTAGGAAAAGTCCACATCAAGTTTTTGGCGCCGTTGCCGGGGATTGGCACATTTAGCTAGATTGATATTGTGGAAAAATTGCTTGATCTTAATTTAGGGTGTATTGTTATTTTTTTAGGGTTGTTGCATTTTTTTCCTTATTTGTCTTTCTTTCCATATTTGATTTTCTAGGTTAGTTTTCTTATTTGCATTTTGTCATATTTATTTTTGCATTCCATATTAGGTTAGTTTGTTTCCTTTTTCTTGATTATATTTTCCATATTTAGATTTTTCTATATTAGATTTTTTCCATATTAGATTTTGTTTTGTTGAGTCTTTGTCATTTGTTCTTGTTGGGTTATTATTTGATTGAAAGCCTAAGTATCATTGTTGCTTTAATTGATTTGAATGGCTTTTTATTCAACACCATATTCCAATTTTTCATCTTCAAGTTATATCCCTATAAATGAAAATTCTTCCTTGGAAAGCATAGTTCAAAATTATATTGAGGAGTCTAGAGCGAGGAGTCTAAAAATTGATGAAATCATAAGAGGACTTCAAGCTCCACAGGAAGTTAGTGAGGTGGGATCCACTTCCATAAGTTGTCTAGTGAGTCATGTGGTAGATGATTCATTAGCACTCATTCATGAGCGTAGTTCTTTCGATCTTGATGAGGATGAGCAGTTATGGGTGATTTGCATGAATAATGGTGACGAATTGGAGAGTTTGAGCACCTTTCAAGAACATGGTTGTGAGGAGAAAAAAGAAAATGAGATTGTAGTGTTAGATGAAGTTCAGGAGGTAGAGTTTGAGGTTGAAAAACCTTCGTCTGTTTTATCTTCCCCATCCTTTATAGATTTTGATTGTTCTTTTTTCTATTCTCACGAGTCAGTTTTAGAGTCAGAGTCTCTTTATTTTGATATTTCTCCTTTTATGCTTCTTTTATTCAAAAATACCAAAAATAATTCTATTTCAGGGGCCCATGAGAAGCTGGTAAGCTTACTAGCAATAGTGAGTTTTATTGATTCAAGAAAGAAGGGTCCAAAGAAATACGAGAACTTTTATGTGCCTTGACAGACTGCACGAGCACGTCGAGCTAATGACGTTAAACAAGCGCTTATGGGAGTCAACCCAAGTAAGTTAGTGTGTTTTATTTTTGTTTTTGATTTATTGTTTGTTTTTGTTTTGTAGGTCTTGTTTTCTTCCTCTCCTTTGCTTTCAAGCTTTCAAGAGTCCAAGCTCTCAAGCAAGAAGTCATCATCATTCCAGGCCAGTATTATTCACTCCTGTCATTCTTTTATTGTTCTCATGCTTGTTTATGCTTTATTTTCTTTATACATTGAGGACAATGCATATTTTAAGTTTAGGGGTGGATTAGCATGTTTGTGGAGCCCTTGAGCATCTGAGTTCGGGCTATAGTTTTGAGCTTTCTTTGAATGATGCATATGGTTGTTTTCTGGATGCTACTTTTGCATGATTATGATGTCCTAGGATAGGCTTTCTTGTCAATTTTCAAGCTTGTGATGAGATGTAAGCATAAGTGCCCAAAAAGGGAGACTTTTTAAAATTTTTCTAGGAGATGGCTTGCATGAGTAGAATATCTGTCTTGGCTAGATTTGGATTTGAATGCTTAGGAGCGAATTATTGGGTTCATATGCTTGTTGTCACCTCGATAGGTGTAGGGTAGAGCTAAAGAGTTAATTTTTTGCAAATTAGCATGTTTGATCTTGCTTAGGAGAAAAGAAAAGAATATCTGCTATTTATGCTCATAAAGAAAAATCATTCTTGTTGTTACTGTTGAAATAAGATAATAATGCCATGGCTTGTGCACAATATGCAATGGTTAATAAAGATTAAGGCAAAAAGAGCTACCCCTGTTGTGATCAGTTAGGCCAACCAGAGAAATCTCAGGTTAAGGGTCCCTGCAATGGGTGTGTGAAAGCTAGTGCCACATTTACATGCTTAATTCATTTGTTAATTAAAAGCACCTAAGTATGGGGATAAACAAACTAATTTGTTGCATTAACTCATTAGTGAAGCCTTAGTGCCAGTGTAGAGGGAAAATGAGCTGAGAGTTTAATAATCCAATCCCGGGCTAGTAGAGTCTGATCTTGTTGAGTTAGATCTCGTTTGTGCAAGTTAATTTTGGAAAAATTTTAATTTGTCTCCCTCATTGGTCCTTATGTGCATATCTCTTGCTTGCTTGGTTATTGACTTTTGAGCCTTGAGGATTGAGTTATGATTGTTGCATCCATTCTTCCATTGTATGCTTAATTTTTAGTTTGCTCGAGGACTAGCAAAAGCTTAAGTTTGGGGGTATTTGATAGCAAGCATAGCTAGCTATCTTTACTTATTTAATTAAGCTAGTCTTGTATGATTTTTGGGCCATTTTATTACACTTTAATGTTTATTTTGTAGGAAATGGTTGATTGGAGCTATAATGCAATATCAGAGTTAATAGGGTGCTCGGGGCATGAAAAGATGCAAAGGAATGAAAAGAGTAAAAGTGGAGAAAAGTCAAATCTCGGTCAACAGCAGGCTAGCGTCGAGACGCTAGCTCTTGAGCGTCTCGACGCTCACATTCCATATCAGATTAGGCGCGTAAAGCTTACAGCGTCGAGACGCTACGATAGGAAGCGTCCCGACGCTACCGTTTTTCCTTATTCAGAACGCGCGTATAAGAGGCAGCGTCGCGACGCTGTCTTGACAGCGTCTCGACGCTAAGACGAAAAAATCAGAATAAAAGCTTCACTTCGGCTAGGTTTTGGGGGAGATCAATTTGGGACCTTTTGGAGCCGTAAAGAGGACAGAATAGAGGGCTTTTGGAGCTGAAAACAAAGGAGGAACTTGGAAATCAACCCATTGTTCGTGGGGATCGTGACGGGGACGTCGGGACTCGGCCTACATTGAGTTTTCTTTTCCCTTTTCTTTCTTTAGTTAGATTTATGGCTTACACATGTTTAGTTGAGATTGTATTTACATTCATGAGTAGCTAAACTTGTAGCTTAGGGATTGATGTAGTTGATTAAGTTTATGGATTGATTTATGGTTTAAGTTGTGCAATGTTATTGTGTTTGTAATCTTGATTTAATGCTTTCAATTAATTGGCCATTAGTTGGATGATTTAAGTTTCGAATCTAGCTCGGGAGAGGGGATTTGATTTAGACTTACTCAAGATTGCATGAATAAAGTTTAATTTCTAATTCTTGACGGTTTTAGATTAACTTTAGAATTGGTTAAAAGATCTCATTGCCTTGCATATTAATAAACTTAGATAGGGATATCAAGTTGGTTAATTTGCATGAGAATCAATTATACTCGGGAGAGGTAGTTGTGATTAAAGGGTCTTTGGCTCATAATTTCATTGTGCATAATAACTTATTCTTTAAAATCAATCCTAAACGAAATCGGCGAAATCAATTCCCTAAGTAGTTTTCCCAATTGAATTTCCATTCTTTTTATTTGCTTTGATTATTGGTTTTATCATCATCTTTTCATCACTTTTTGATCCCTAAATAAAATTGGGCAAGATAATTCACAATACTTGATTTGCTTAAAAATCCAATCCAGAGGACGACATTCGAATTTACTATTCACTATATTATTACTTGACCCGTGCGCTTGCGGTAGGAAAAGTCCACATCAAGTTTTTGGCGCCGTTGCCGGGGATTGGCACATTTAGCTAGATTGATATTGTGGAAAAATTGCTTGATCTTAATTTAGGGTGTATTGTTATTTTTTTAGGGTTGTTGCATTTTTTTCCTTATTTGTCTTTCTTTCCATATTTGATTTTCTAGGTTAGTTTTCTTATTTGCATTTTGTCATATTTATTTTTGCATTCCATATTAGGTTAGTTTGTTTCCTTTTTCTTGATTATATTTTCCATATTTAGATTTTTCTATATTAGATTTTTTCCATATTAGATTTTGTTTTGTTGAGTCTTTGTCATTTGTTCTTGTTGGGTTATTATTTGATTGAAAGCCTAAGTATCATTGTTGCTTTAATTGATTTGAATGGCTTTTTATTCAACACCATATTCCAATTTTTCATCTTCAAGTTATATCCCTATAAATGAAAATTCTTCCTTGGAAAGCATAGTTCAAAATTATATTGAGGAGTCTAGAGCGAGGAGTCTAAAAATTGATGAAATCATAAGAGGACTTCAAGCTCCACAGGAAGTTAGTGAGGTGGGATCCACTTCCATAAGTTGTTTAGTGAGTCATGTGGTAGATGATTCATTAGCACTCATTCATGAGCGTAGTTCTTTCGATCTTGATGAGGATGAGCAGTTATGGGTGATTTGCATGAATAATGGTGACGAATTGGAGAGTTTGAGCACCTTTCAAGAACATGGTTGTGAGGAGAAAAAAGAAAATGAGATTGTAGTGTTAGATGAAGTTCAGGAGGTAGAGTTTGAGGTTGAAAAACCTTCGTCTGTTTTATCTTCCCCATCCTTTATAGATTTTGATTGTTCTTTTTTCTATTCTCACGAGTCAGTTTTAGAGTTAGAGTCTCTTTATTTTGATATTTCTCCTTTTATGCTTCTTTTATTCAAAAATACCAAAAATAATTCTATTTCAGGGGCCCATGAGAAGCTGGTAAGCTTACTAGCAATAGTGAGTTTTATTGATTCAAGAAAGAAGGGTCCAAAGAAATACGAGAACTTTTATGTGCCTTGACAGACTGCACGAGCACGTCGAGCTAATGACGTTAAACAAGCGCTTATGGGAGGCAACCCAAGTAAGTTAGTGTGTTTTATTTTTGTTTTTGATTTATTGTTTGTTTTTGTTTTGTAGGTCTTGTTTTCTTCCTCTCCTTTGCTTTCAAGCTTTCAAGAGTCCAAGCTCTCAAGCAAGAAGTCATCATCATTCCAGGCCAGTATTATTCACTCCTGTCATTCTTTTATTGTTCTCATGCTTGTTTATGCTTTATTTTCTTTATACATCGAGGACAATGCATATTTTAAGTTTAGGGGTGGATTAGCATGTTTGTGGAGCCCTTGAGCATCTGAGTTCGGGCTATAGTTTTGAGCTTTCTTTGAATGATGCATATGGTTGTTTTCTGGATGCTACTTTTGCATGATTATGATGTCCTAGGATAGGCTTTCTTGTCAATTTTCAAGCTTGTGATGAGATGTAAGCATAAGTGCCCAAAAAGGGAGACTTTTTAAAAATTTTTCTAGGAGATGGCTTGCATGAGTAGAATATCTGTCTTGGCTAGATTTGGATTTGAATGCTTAGGAGCGAATTATTGGGTTCATATGCTTGTTGTCACCTCGATAGGTGTAGGGTAGAGCTAAAGAGTTAATTTTTTGCAAATTAGCATGTTTGATCTTGCTTAGGAGAAAAGAAAAGAATATCTGCTATTTATGCTCATAAAGAAAAATCATTCTTGTTGTTGCTGTTGAAATAAGATAATAATGCCATGGCTTGTGCACAATATGCAATGGTTAATAAAGATTAAGGCAAAAAGAGCTACCCCTGTTGTGATCAGTTAGGCCAACCAGAGAAATCTCAGGTTAAGGGTCCCTGCAATGGGTGTGTGAAAGCTAGTGCCACATTTACATGCTTAATTCATTTGTTAATTAAAAGCACCTAAGTATGGGGATAAACAAACTAATTTGTTGCATTAACTCATTAGTGAAGCCTTAGTGCCAGTGTAGAGGGAAAATGAGCTGAGAGTTTAATAATCCAATCCCGGGCTAGTAGAGTCTGATCTTGTTGAGTTAGATCTCGTTTGTGCAAGTTAATTTTGGAAAAATTTTAATTTGTCTCCCTCATTGGTCCTTATGTGCATATCTCTTGCTTGCTTGGTTATTGACTTTTGAGCCTTGAGGATTGAGTTATGATTGTTGCATCCATTCTTCCATTGTATGCTTAATTTTTAGTTTGCTCGAGGACTAGCAAAAGCTTAAGTTTGGGGGTATTTGATAGCAAGCATAGCTAGCTATCTTTACTTATTTAATTAAGCTAGTCTTGTATGATTTTTGGGCCATTTTATTACACTTTAATGTTTATTTTGTAGGAAATGGTTGATTGGAGCTATAATGCAATATCAGAGTTAATAGGGTGCTCGAGGCATGAAAAGATGCAAAGGAATGAAAAGAGTAAAAGTGGAGAAAAGTCAAATCTCGGTCAACAGCAGGCTAGCGTCGAGACGCTAGCTCTTGAGCGTCTCGACGCTCACATTCCATATCAGATTAGGCGCGTAAAGCTTACAGCGTCGAGACGCTACGATAGGAAGCGTCCCGACGCTACCGTTTTTCCTTATTCAGAACGCGCGTATAAGAGGCAGCGTCGCGACGCTAAGACGAAAAAATCAGAATAAAAGCTTCACGTCGGCTAGGTTTTGGGGGAGATCAATTTGGGACCTTTTGGAGCCGTAAAGAGGACAGAATAGAGGGCTTTTGGAGCTGAAAACAAAGGAGGAACTTGGAAATCAACCCATTGTTCGTGGGGATCGTGACGGGGACGTCGGGACTCGGCCTACATTGAGTTTTCTTTTCCCTTTTCTTTCTTTAGTTAGATTTATGGCTTACACATGTTTAGTTGAGATTGTATTTACATTCATGAGTAGCTAAACTTGTAGCTTAGGGATTGATGTAGTTGATTAAGTTTATGGATTGATTTATGGTTTAAGTTGTGCAATGTTATTGTGTTTGTAATCTTGATTTAATGCTTTCAATTAATTGGCCATTAGTTGGATGATTTAAGTTTCGAATCTAGCTCGGGAGAGGGGATTTGATTTAGACTTACTCAAGATTGCATGAATAAAGTTTAATTTCTAATTCTTGACGGTTTTAGATTAACTTTAGAATTGGTTAAAAGATCTCATTGCCTTGCATATTAATAAACTTAGATAGGGATATCAAGTTGGTTAATTTGCATGAGAATCAATTATACTCGGGAGAGGTAGTTGTGATTAAAGGGTCTTTGGCTCATAATTTCATTGTGCATAATAACTTATTCTTTAAAATCAATCCTAAACGAAATCGGCGAAATCAATTCCCTAAGTAGTTTTCCCAATTGAATTTCCATTCTTTTTATTTGCTTTGATTATTGGTTTTATCATCATCTTTTCATCACTTTTTGATCCCTAAATAAAATTGGGCAAGATAATTCACAATACTTGATTTGCTTAAAAATCCAATCCAGAGGACGACATTCGAATTTACTATTCACTATATTATTACTTGACCCGTGCGCTTGCGGTAGGAAAAGTCCACATCACCGTTGGGCACGTTATGGTTTGATTTACGGTTTTTATGCTATTGATGCCATTTATGCATATTTTGTGTCCTTAATGCTTTCAATTTACCAGCCATAAATTGATTGATGTTTATGCTTGAATCTAACTCGGGAGAGAGGATTTAAATTAGAAATCAATATGCATAACTAGAATTTAGTAAAAATCGGGAGATTAAGGTTAATTCTAGAAATTGTTATAAAGGTTAGCCTTATTGCCTTGTATGTTTATTGGATTTAGATAGGGATATCAGGTTCAATTGCATATGGGAGAATCATGTATGCTCGGGAGAGATATGTGTGATTTTAGTTGTCAAGATTTATGAATCATAGTATTTGTTAATCCGTTTATTAATCCATAACTCCAATTGGTGAAATCAAATCCCTAAGACCAAATTTTCCCATTAGATTGTCACTTTTTGCATGAGTTTTGTGTTTGATTCAATTATATTCTCATCCAATTTGATTCCCTAAATAAAATCGGCCAAGAGTATTTTCGGTAATTAAAATTGGCTAGACACCAATCCAGAGGACGACATTTGAATTTACATTCACTATATTATAACTTGACCCGTACACTTGCGATAAGCAAATTGCACATCAAGTTTTTGGCGCCGTTGCCGGGGATTGGTATATTTAGTTAAATTAATATTGTGGAAAAATTGTTCGGTCTTAATTTAGGGTGCATTTTTTTTTTTTTAAGGTAGATTACATTTTTTTTTAGGTAGATTACATTTTTTTTCCATATTTGTTGCATTCATTTTTTAGTGTTTTCCTTATTTGTTTGATTTTTTTTCCTTATTTGTTTTATTTCCTTTTTTGTTTTTGTTTTCCTTTTCTATTTAGTTTTCTTTGTTTTTTTTTCTTTCTTTTTTTGTTTGAGTCTTTGTCATTTGTTCTTGTTGGGTTATTATTTGATTGGAAGCCTAATTATCATTGTTGCTTTAATTGAATGGCTTTTTATTCAACACCATATTCCAATTTTTCATCTTCATGTTTTACCCCTTTAAAGGAAAATTCTTCCTTGGAAAGCATAGTTCAAAATTATATTGAGGAGTCTAGAGCGAGGAGTCTAAAATTTGATGAAATCATAAGAGGACTTCAAACTCCACAGGAAGTTAGTGAGGTGGGATCTACTTCCATAGGTTGTCTAGTGAGTCATGTGGCCGATGATTCATTGACACCCATTCATGAGCTTAGTTCTTTCGATCTTGCTAAGGATGAGCAGTTAGGGGTGAGTTACATGAATAGTAGAGAAGAATGGGAGAGTTGTAGCACCTTTCAAGAACACGTTTGTGAGGAAGAAAAAGAAAATGAGCGTGTAGTGTCAGAGGAAGTTCAGGAGGTAGAGTTTGAGGTTGAAAAGCCTTCGTCTGTTTTATCTTCTCCATCCTCTATAGATGTTGATTGTTCTTTTTTCTATTCTCACGAGTCAGTTTTAGAGTCAGAGTCTCTTTATTTTGATATTTCTCCTTTTATGCTTCTTTTATTCAAAAATACCAAAAATAATTCTGTTTCAGGGGCCCATGAGAAGCTAGTAAGTTTGCTAGCGATCGTTGGTTATATTGATTCAAGGAAGAAGGGCCCAAAGAAATACGAGAATTTTTATGTGCCTTGACAGACTGCACGAGCACATCGAGCTAAAGACGATAAACAAGCGCTTATGGGAGGCAACCCAAGTTACTTCGTTATTGTTTTTTTATGTCTGGTTGTTTTTGTTTTGTAGGAGTTCCCGTGCTCTTGTCTATGCCAAGCATTCATGAAAGGTCATCATTCCAGGGCAGTATCGTTCACCCCTTCCATTCTTTATTTGTTCTCATGCTTGACTATGCTTTATTGATTTATACATTGAGGACAATGCATGTTTTAAGTTTGGGGGTGGAATAGCATGTTTGTGGAGCTCTTGAGCATCTGAGTTCGGGCTATAGTCTTGAGCTTTCTTTGAATTGAGCATATGGTTGTTTTCTGGATGCTATTTTTGCATGACTATGATTTCCTAGGATAGGCTTTCTTGTCAATTTTCAAGCTTTCGATGAGGTGTAAGCATGAGTGCCCGAAAAGGGAGACTTTTTAAAATTTTTCTAGGAGATGTCTTGCATGAGTAGAGTATTTTTCTTGGCTAGATTTTGATTTGAATGCTTAGGAGCGAATTATTAGGTTCATATGCTTGTTGTCACCTCGATAGGTGTCTTGCATGAGTAGAGTATTTTTCTTGGCTAGATTTGGATTTGAATGCTTAGGAGCGAATTATTAGGTTCATATGCTTGTTGTCACCTCGATAGGTGTAGGGAAGAGCTAAAGAGTTAATTTTTTGTAAATTAGCATGTTTAATCTTGCTTAGGAGGAAAGAAAAGAATATATGCTTATCATGATCATGAAAGAAAAAATCATTCTTGTTGTTACTTTTGAAAGAAAAAATTATTATGACATGGCATGTGCACAGTTTGCAATGAGTAATAAAGATTTAGGCAAAAAGAGCTACCCCTGTTGTGATCAGTTAGGCCAACCCAAGAAAACTCAGGTTAAGGGTCCCTGCAATAGGTGTGTGAAAGCTAGTGCCACATATAAATGCTTAATTTAATTGTCAATTATAATCACCTAAGTATGGAGGAAAACAAACTAATTTGTTCCATTAACTCGTTAGTGAAACCTTAGTGCCAGTGTAGAGGGAAGATGAACTGAGAGTTTAATAATCCAATCTCAGGCTAGTAGAGTCTGATCTTGTTGAGTTAGATCTCGCTTGTGCAAGTTAATTTTGGAAAAATTTTAATTTGTCTCCCTCATTGGTCCTTGTGTGCATGTCTCTTGCTTGCTTCATTATTGACTTTGGAGCCTTGAGGATTGAGTCATGTTTGTTGCATCCATTCTTCCACTGTATGCTTGATTTTTAGTTTGCTCGAGGACTAGCAAAAGCTTAAGTTTGGGGGTATTTGCTAGCGAGCATAGCTAGCTATTTTTCTCTGATTAATTAAGCTAGTCTTTTACAATTATTTGCCCAAATTTATGCATTTTTATGTTTTATTTGTAGGAAGTATGTGTTTGAAGCTTAATTCAGCAATTGGAGTCAAATGGAGTCTTCAATCTAAAAAAAAAAAAAAATTGATAGCGTCGCGACGCTATCGGCAAATTTTCCAAAAACACGGTATCGCGACAGCGTCGCGACGCTGTCGCCAGATTTTCTATAAATTCATCTTTTCATGCTACGACCAAAGAGAGTCCAATTGGTTAGATTTTTGCCCTAATTTCGACTAAAGACCTTTGGTGGGAGCTAAGGCAAGGCCAAGGAGCGGGAATCAAGCGAGAAGACGTGGAGATCGTGACGGGGACGTGCGGTGTCGGCGGATTCGAGTTTTCCTTTCTCTTTCCCTTAACTCTTGTAGTTTTTATGGCTTTTCTTTCAATTAGTGTTTGTAGTTTAAAGACTATGAATTGCTAGTCTTTTTTCTTAGGGATTGATGTAGTTGTTTTAGTTTGTTGGATTGATTTGTGGTATGAATATGCATTTATTTTACCTATGCAATTATGGTTAAATGCTTTCAATTACTTGATCACTAGTTGAATGATTTGAGTGTTGAATCTTGCTCGGGAGAGGAGATTTGGCCTAAGACTTACTTTATTTAATTGCATGACTAAAGTAGAAATTCTAAGTTTGTGACGGGATTTGGAATAACTTTAGAAGTTGCTTGAAGAACTAAACTCAAAGCTTTGCATGTTAATGAACTTAGATAGGGATATCAAGTTGGTTGCATGCATGAGAATCAATTATGCTCGGGAGAGATAGTTGTGATAAAAGGTTCCTAGACTTGGTAAAATAATTGCATGTTAAATTCATCCCATTAATTTATCCTCAATCTCAACAATGAAATCAATTCTCTAAGAGTCTTTCCATTTGAGTCTCCACCTTTATTTTATGCTTTTTGTCTTTAGATTTATCTTTCTCATCAAGTTTTGCTCCCTAAATAAAATTGAACAAAAGTATTCACGATACTTAGTTTGCTATAAAACCAATCCAGAGGGACGACACTCCTGCTGTCGACGCCAAAAAACTTGATGCGCAATTTGCTTACCGCAAGTGTACGGGTCAAGTTATAATATAGTGAATGTAGATTCGAATGTCGTCCTCTGGATTGGTGTCTAGCCAATTTTAATCACCGAAAATACTCTTGGCCGATTTTATTTAGGGAATCAAATTGGATGAGAATATAATTGAATCAAACACAAAACTCATGCAAAAAGTGACAATCTAATGGGAAGAATTGGTCTTAGGGATTTGATTTCACCAATTGGAGTTATGGATTAATAAACAGATTAACAAATACTATGATTCATAAATCTTGTCAACTAAAATCACACATATCTCTCCTGAGCATACATGATTCTCCCATATGCAATTGAACCTGATATCCCTATCCAAATCCAATAAACATACAAGGCAATAAGGCTAACATTTATAACAATTTCTAGAATTAACCTTAATCTCCCGATTTTTAGCTAAATTCTAGTTATGCATATTGATTTCTAATTTAAATCCTCTCTACCGAGTTAGATTCAAGCATAAACATCAATCAATTTATGGCCGGTAAATCGAAAGCATTAACGACACAAAATATGCATAAATGACATCAATAGCATAAAAACCGTAAATCAAACCATAACGTGCCCAACGGCTACATCAATCCCTAAGAATTTAAACTTAGCTACGCATAATCCACGTTACAATATAAACTAAGTCTAAACAAGCCATAAAAACTATCTAAAGTAAGGGAAAAGAAAAATAAACTCGTTGTAGGTCGAGATCGAACGTCCCCGTCACGATCCCCACGAACAATGGGTTGATTTCCACCTTGCCCCCTTTGTTTCAGCCTCCAAAGCCTTGATTCTGTCCTGTTTTACGGCCCCAAAAAGTCCCAAATCCAAGTCCCCAAAAACCTAGCCGAAAAGAAGCTTATATTTTGTTTTTTCGTCATAGCGTCTCGACGCTGCCTCTAAACACGCGTGTTCTAGAAAGGAAATTACATATCGTCGAGACGCTCAAGGGCTAGCGTCTCGACGCTAGTCTACATTTGACCGAATTTTGACTTTTTTTTCCTCTTTGACTCTTTTTCATTCCTTTGCATCTTTTCGCGTCCCGAGCACCCGATTGACTCCACTATTGCGTTTTAGCTCCAATCAACCATTTCCTACAAAATAAACAAATAAGCGCAGTAAAATGGCCAATAAATCATCAAAGACTAGCTAAATTAATTAGGGAAAACTAGCTAGCTAAGCTCGCTATCAAACACCCCCAAACTTAAGCTTTTGCTAGTCCTCGAGCAAACTAAAAATCAACATACAGTGGAAGAATGGATGCACCAAACATGACTTAATCCTCAAGACTCAAAAGTCAATAACCAAGCAAGCAAGAGACATGCACATAAGGACCAATGAGGGAGACAAATTAAAATTTTTCCAAAATTAACTTGCATATGAACCCAATAATTCGCTCCTAAGCATTCAAATCCAAATCTAGCCAAGACAAATACTCTACTCATGCAAGCCATCTCCTAGAAAAAAGTTTAAAAAGTCTCCCTTTTTGGGCACTCGTGCTTACAACTCATCGCAAGCTTGAAAACTGACAAGAAAGCCTATCCTAGGACATCATAGTCATGCAAAAATACATCCAGAAAACAACCATATGCATAATTCAAAGAAAGCTCAAAACTATAGCCCGAACTCAGATGCTCAAGGGCTCCACAAACATGCTAATCCACCCCCCAAACTTAAAACATGCATTGTCCTCAATGTATAAAGAAAATAAGGCATAAACATACATGAGAACAATAAAAGACTGAAATGAGAGAACAATATTGGCCTGGAATGATGATGACTTCTTAACTGAAAGCTTGAAAATTGAAATCAAATGAGAGACTGAAAACAAGACCTACAAGACAGACACAAACAGTAAATAAAACTCAAAAGAAAGACATAACTAACTTACTTGGGTTGCCTCCCATAAGCGCTTGTTTAACGTCATTAGCTCGACGTATTGACCAAATAGGCATCAAGGTGGTCTCCTGTCAGATTTTCCATCACTGATGCTCTTCCTAGCACCCCTCCTGTAGCCCACCATCAAGGTATCTGATGTGTTCTTAGGGTCCTCAACAACTTTTAAGATCTCCTTCTCCTGTTGGACTATGATGATTAGCTCCCTGCGTTCAATATCAATTATATCCCTCCCTGTAGCAAGGAATGGTCTCCCTAATATAATAGGCATAGCAGGATTCTCTCTAATATCCAACACGAAGAAATCAACTTGAAGGAGAAATCTACCTACTTTGATCAGCACATTTTCCACAATTCCATAAGGACTAACCACAGATTGGTCAGCCAACTGGAGTCTAACAGCAGTAGATTTTATTTCTCCTATGTTAAGCTTTTTACATAATGATAGAGGGATTATATTTATGCTAGCCCCCAGATCACATAGTGCTCTACATGAAAAAGTACCAAAATTACAAGGAATAGTAAAACTCCCTGGGTCAGACAATTTCTCTGGTACTCCCTGTTGGACACGAGCACTGCACGTCGATGCAAGATATACAGTCTCCAACTGCTTTTCCTTTTTCTTCTTGTTGAGCCATTCCTTCATGAATTTTCTGTAGTGAGGCATCTGCTCCAAGGCATCTGAAAAAGGAATATTAACATGTAAACCCATAAAAGCATCTAAGAACTTGTCAAACTTGACCTTAGAATTTTTCTCTTTCTTTGATTTAGGAACTAAAACAGTAGGAGAAGGGATAGAAGGCTCAGGATTAAGCTTTTCAGCTTCGTTTGAGGTGGTGCCTTCTTCAACTCCTCTAGTGAGTTCCTCTGGTCTAGTAGTCTCCTCTTCCATAGCTAATGTAGTCTCCTCCTCATAATGCACAGATACAGCCTTGCAGTACTCCAAAGAGGATTTCTCCTGTTCAGCTGGGGCTTTACCTTTATTCATGGTGTTGACAACACTTACCAGTTTCCCAGCTGAGTCTCTATGTTTTTTATGGCTGCAGAATGGCCATTGACAGTGTTGTTTATGGCAATCACAACTTCCTCAAGCTTGTTTGACCTTTTACTTGATTCTGCAATAAAAGCTCCAACAATATCTTCTAAAGATTGTTTACTTTCTTGTTTAGGAGTGAAGCCAGGAGGATTCAAAACATTCTTATTATTAGCATAGGAAAAATTCTCATGATTTCTATTGCTAGGGTGATAATGTGTAGGTGTGGAATTATTATTATACCCCCTAGAATTAAAATTAGAGACATACTGAACCTGCTCGAGATTTTCCTCTTGAGTCTGGGATACGAGGGCAACTGCAGACTCGATCGTTTAAGCGCTCCCTGTACCTGAAAATTTTAAGAACGTATTAGCCAGGGAAAACATTTGAGCCTGAAGTGCACTTACGTTATCGATCTCAAACACTCCAGCAACAATCTTTTTGGGTCTCGACCGCTCCGATGGCCACTGATAGCTATTGGTGGCCATCTCCTCTAACAAAGTCCTAGCACTCTCAACAGTCTTGGACAACAGAGTCCACTTGCAGCTGCATCAACTATAGTTTTTGTGTTTGGAGTTAAACCAATATAAAATAACTAAACCTAGAGCCAGTCGGGGTAGCCATGCTGAGGGCACTTCCTCAGCAACTCTTTAAATCGCTCCCAAGCCTCGAATAGCTGCTCATCGAATTGTTGCTGGAATGTCCCAATTTCGGTCCTCAGCTTGACCGTCTTGGCAGGAGGAAAGAACTTCTTTAAGAATGCCTGGACCAAAACATCCCAAGTGGTAATGCTCCCAGGTGGAATAGATTGTAACTAGTCTCTCGCTTTATCCTGCAAAGAAAAAGGAAATAAACGTAAGCGAATGGCATCTTCAGAAACACCATTTAACTTTACCGTCCCACAGATGTCTAGGAAGGATTTCAGGTGAGAATTTGGATCCTCCATGGGTGATCCTCTATAAGCACAATCTCGAGCCATTTGAATGAGACCCGTTTCCAGCTCGAAATTATTAGCATTAATCGGGGCATAGACAATCCCTGATTGTTGCTCCTGAAAGATCGACTGAAAATAGTCCCTGATAGGCTTAGGCTCCTCAGGATTAGGATTGGCCATTTGGATATTCTCTTGATTTTCCCTTCGAAGTCTATTGTATGTTCTTTCTATCTTTGGATCTAAGGGAACTAAGGCCAATTCCCTAACCTTTCGCATACACCGTCACACTAACCTAAAAAGGAAAATAAAAGAAAATGAAAGAAAATGAATTAGGAAAGAAATAAGAAAAGGAAAATAATGAATCTAAATAAGGAAAAAAAATAATCTACAAAAGGAAATAATAGACTAATATGGAATGCAAAAATAAATATGACAGAAACAACAAGGAAACTAACAAATAAGGAAAAACTAATCTAAAAAGGAAAAACTAAAAATCTATCAATCTCCAGCAACGGCGTCAAAAACTTGATGTGCAATTTGCTAACCGCAAGT